>CM071800.1:703895-1353895 GCA_036559045.1 Platycarya longipes | reverse complement strand
CTGAAGGTTTACAGATACACTGATTAACAGAAATTAAAGAAAAGAAGAAGATGAAGAAGAAGAAGAAAGTTAACTCTCATGGTGACCTGGCAGCGCAGCTTCTTATATATGTTTTCATCAGAATCAGTACTCAGAAATTCGTATGATGTAGGAAGGATTAACAGATCATAAAAACCATTAGAATCCTTTTACATTAATAGGAAAAATGGCAAGATAATTTATCATAATAATTTAGTATTTTTTGAGAATTATGTCAACACTACAAAAAATAACTGTATTTCCGGCGACACAAAATCGCAGCAAAAAGTCTATAAATCGCCGGAAAAAGTCATTTGTGTCTAGAATTGACCGCCCAAGATTTGCCGCTATTACAGAGCCAAGAAAAGTTTTTTCCGGCTAAAATATAAGTTGACAGAAAAATTAAACTTTTGCGGCAACAAGTTTTCGCCGGAAAAAGTGTAAAATTTTTGCTGTAAACAGATTTCCTACAGCAACTTTGTCATTAAAACTCTTTTGCCCGGGAAATGACCCTGGGCTATTTTTTATTTATTTTAATCATAAATCTGGTTGGGTAGATTTTTCTGGATTATATATAAATATATATATCTAATTATTTAATTATATATATAGATATATATGATTAAATATAAAAATTCCCAACTCAAAGAAAACAAAAACTTTTTCATTTATCCAAAACTTTCATAAACAAAAGTCATGTACAAAAACAGCAAAGAAAACTACTACTTTCAACCTACTAAAAGTTCATAATTTTAAATATAGTCTAACTTCAAACTATTTTTGGTCATCCACTTCTATTTGCTCTTGTATAGTAGCCTTAAACAAGATGATGTGTAACTTTTGATCCATTGAGAAGTAAATAAATCCACCAACTGAATGGGTCACAAATGACCCAAAATTTTTCCCAACAATACAATGCCATGCAAAGACCGCAGCAAATTCCTGCAAAACCACAACCAACCACCCCATCAATAACTGAGATGCAGTACTTTATTCTTATTGATGGTTTGATAGATTTTAATGGTTTCCTGTATTTGTATAGAAATATATATATATATATATATATATGTGAACAAATCTTTGAAAAGAAAGTAGGTCCAGCCTTTTTTTAGTTCTTTACTCTCATTCCATTTATTCTGTACTAGATTGAGTTGGTGACATTCTAAAGTCCTCTCTCTAACTTATACTAGTTTGACTAGATCAACTCCCTGGAATCCTACATTGGTGCAGTCTTCAGCCCAGATCTCCTAAATCCGCCCAACTCAACCTCCCCCCTAGGCCTAGGTTTTGTTTTTTTGTTTTTTGTTTTTTTTTTAAATTTGCAGCCTGATTTTCTATTGAGCCGACAATGTGAATAACTCAACCAATTAGGCAATACCCATGCATACTATTAGGGAAACAATAAATATAAGGAAGATGGAGAGAGTGATAAAAATCTTGAGTTGCAGTAGAACCAAATATCTGATCAAATTTAATTTCCCGCTTCTCTCTCTTTTCATCTAGAAAAGGCCTTATCCGACAATACACTCTAATGTTTCCTGCAAAAGAAAATTCAGATTTCATGTCCAGAAATGTATCATACGAGCTACTAAAGCAAAAGAGACTTGGTTCAAAAAGAGATTACAAAGAATTAAAGTGAAAATAAGTAGCGGCACCTTTCAAAGAGAAATGTTTTAGCTACAAAGAAATCTCACAAACATCTTTCGATTTTCAACAAATACTTTGAGCTTTACTCCTGAGCAATGTGAAGTTAAGTATGAGAACCTACCATTCATAATAAACATAAAATTATTTAATTTCTATTTAACTATCCCCACCTACGCAATTAAAATCTCATCTGAATAGCTATTTTGTGCTTTCAAAATTAGAGCTTTCTTGCTCCCCAACAGCAGCTTGATTGACAGTAAAAATGTAATTATTGCCATGATTATCAAATGATACTCTCTGCCCTGTTGTCATAACCTGCATATCAGAACACCAATATAAATATAAGTCTCATATGTCTCTTGATAAGGACAAAAGAGAGGGTGTTAGAGAGGGAGTAGGAATGAGGACATAAAGCTGCTAGGAAGAATAACAGAATAATTACTCCCCTCCCAAACTTTTTGTGGCATTTTAATATTTTAGCAGCAGATATTTATATACATATATATACACATCTAATATTTTGATTTAGAATATGACTCAAGCTCTATCACCTTGTTATTTGAGTTCACTAAACAAGAGTTCACAAAACAACAGAGTTCACTAAACAAGAGTTGCATCACCTGGATCTCCTTTGGTCTTTTTCTTTTTCTTTTTTCCTGACCCAGGCAATTAAGGTTTTTAGGTTGTAGGGAGATAAACAGAATCTGTTTGTATCTGGAAAATTGGAACATGCTGGGGCTATGAAAATGCTAAAGGAAGCTAAATATCTGGAAAATATTCATATATTTTGATATTTGCAACATCTCTTCATATACAACATCATATAATTATATTTTATTTTAAATTAATTCAAATTTATAAGCTAAACTAAATAATTATATTTATGAGAATATTCTCAAAGTATGTAATGAAAACAGGAAAGACAATAAACAACACAATCCTTCTACTGTATACTCATTCTCTCAAAAGACCTCAAAAGAAAACATTTAGATCATTAAGTCAATAAATATTCTTAGAGATAAATCAATTGAAGTGGGCATGAGGGAGAAAATATTACTGTATTTTTGTATTCGACAGTTGATTTTTTTGCAGAATGCTCGTTCAATTTCATATTAGTGTAGTAATAAAGGTGAGTGATTAATGAGAAAATTTTGGGGTTTAGAGATTAGGTTGTTCAAACAAAATCATTTCATAGTTAAATTTCTAAGAAATTCAAATGACAGTCTATTCTTCAATTGTTTTTTTTTTTTTAAATATTTTGCTAATAATAGAATTCATTGCACATGGTAATTGTTCCTGTAATTATTTTGTTAACTTGTCTGGATGATTTACACTCATGCCTATAACCTTTGTGTTCCCAAGCATGATTTCCATGAAGGTAAATTATCTGTCCTGCGCTGCTTCACATGACAAACTGAAGAAGTCAAAAATAAACTTGAAGTAAATTAGACTTACCTGATCATTTTGGCAGGTGAAGGGAAAGACTGCCTAACTAGAAAAGGTGTGGCACTTGTTTAAACATTGTTCTCTTTTCTCCTTGAGGCAGCAACCGCGATTTCTGCAGTTCTACTCATTATTATCAATATTCAGTAATATAATATCTTTGCAAATACATAAAAGCATTAATGGTTATGGTATACTACATATTAGAATTCACAGCAGCAAGATAGCTTATATGAAGAAAACATGTGCAGGAAATGATTCCTTTTAAAGTCACAAGTATAGTGGAAATGTTATAAATTATATGCATATATTGTTAAAACCCAAAGGATGTTGATGTTGAGACTTGAAACACACCTCGGTCTTGAAATCAGAACACCATAATCTATTTTATCAAACGTAAACCAGAAAAAATCCAGTTACAGACTTGCTTTAGCTTCAGTAGGTGCTAAATTTAGCAGCGCATGGTATTGAGGAAATGACTTTTTAATGTGTGAACGTCTACTGGTGTCTGAACTTTGCTCATAAGAAAAAAGAATATTCATTGGTGTTACTTTTTTATCTTCTACCCTTTAATTCCACTACCATATCTTAGATAATGAATATACATATATAAGCTATTATCAAATTGATCAAGATTTAAGTTCATTAAATAGATCCTTGAAGTTTAAGCTATTAGCAAATTGATCTGCCTGGATTCTGTCGATTTTTTCTTACACAATGCAAATTATGCCCTCAAAGAAAAGATTTTTCAACAAATAAAGGTTCTCCACAACTGTGGAGGGGAATTGAGGTCTATACAACCTCAGTGGTCTCTATTTTCTGGGGAAGGCATTTCACAAGCATTTTGTTAAAAAACTCGAGAGAATAAAGATGGAATGGTCTATATGATAGTTACCTACACATCAACACTCTAGTCTCCACCGATGTAGATGATTCACACCTTTGACAACATCATGTAACTACCGCAATCCTGCTATTTTATCTGGAAAAATCAGAAACGAATGTCCAATTCACATGGACGTTACTTCACATGCATCATTAATTATGGCTTTTGACTCATGAAATAGATGCAAACCATCGCAAATCGTGAAATTACAAATTTGAATGAAATCATTAAAATTGGAAAGAAGAAAACCACTTAGCCAATTAATCATACGGTTTGAGGGCGAACTAAACAACTGAATTGGAAAACAAAGCAGAAAGGAAGAAATGCAAGACCTTAGATTTCGACACAGCTTCTAACGGAGATCTTTCATCAGAAATTTTGCACTGAATCGCAAGGTGATCGAGAGCAGCATTCTTGGCAAAAGGTTGGTGGGAGTTGCTTCTCTCGGGCTTGATGGTTGCAGAAACGATTTCGTCGAAAACATCAGAGGGTAGCCAGAGTCGACAGTAAGCTAAGCTCGTAGGGTCGAAGGCGCAGTTTTGTCGCAATGTTAGGCCCCTTTTTTGTCGGGTGAAGAGGATGGAAGAGGACGACCTTGGCGAGAGGGTGAGGGTATTGGGGATGATTCTTCCAGAGAGAAAAGAGAAGGAAAAAAAGAGAGGAAAACAGAGGAAATTGGAAAATCGGGACGAAATAAGGTGCGGGAGTTTAAAGAAATGTGGGCGACTTTTTGGATTGACAGAAAGTAAGATTCTGAAACTGTAAAATAACTTAATTCCGGCTATAATTACATTGTCGAAAATAAAAGTAGTCCGATATGCTATTTTTTTTTGTAGTGCAACTACAATACATATGTTTAGGTTCCAGTACGTGCGCACCGGCCTGACATGACATGTTAGGGGCAGAAGGCTGGAGAAGAGGTTATACGTACGTAAGTACGTATATACGTCACATTTGAACAATCTACATACATACAGATATATATATATATATATATATATATGATGGCCAATCGGAATCCATAATCAATCCAATCTAATTAAAGTTTTTTCTCAAAAAAAAAAAAAATCTAATTAAAGTTTATTAGATAAATCTACCTTCTGTCCATCGTGCTACGGCCTTTCTGCTGTCCTTAGAGTACTAATTATTGCTTTTTGCATGTAGCTGTAATATTTTTTGCAGTTTGTAATTGTCCAGTACGCGGGTGCTAGCTGCGTGTTCTTTTGCTCTTCTTCCCTAGCTCGGTGTTGCTCATAATAATTTTGCTGCATGTGATCATTATTTGGTGCATGCTGTCTATTTATGTCCATTAATGTTTTGCTTCTTGTTATCTTGAAATATGGTTTGATTGATGCTGGTGCTCGATCAATGCGTTAAATATTTTAAAATGAATAGCAGTTAGAAAACGTAACTCTCTCCTATCAAAAGAGAAAAAATGTACCTCCCTCCATCTCAAATTGATAAAAAAATCTTACCTAACTATATATAATATGAGTGAAGGATCATCCTAACATCATAACTAGAGGCATAATATCGTAGCTAAGTGAGAGCCCTTAATCTCTCAATCTTATTTATAAACTTTTGGCCATCAACAAATCTAGACACTTAATTTGTGTCCCACTGTGATTATATATAGAGTACTTAAATCTTATGATCTCCTTAGCGTTAATCTTATATCATTGGAGTTAATCTTATCGTATTGTGACTCATCAATTAAGTGATAAATATTGAGTTATTCTAAACCCATTAGGATATGGGTGCATGGGACATAGGATATGATAAACAATGTGTTACATGCATCTTCTTGCAAGGCTTTATTATAAGTAAGGCGCGCGGTATTATATATATTTTTTCTGAAAATGTTCTTTGCTGCTGCATTCATCTGAACCAGTTTCCCTTTGATGCTACTACTACTGCTGACTGCTAGTACTGGAGTTCCCTTTGAAGCTATTCTCAGTACGTATCTGGCTTCTTTGGTGTAATGTTTTGGACGTTATATTTGGCCGCATGAGCTTTCTAATTCGATCGGTTTGATCCCTTTGATGATGCTGATTGTGTGGTCTGCTCGATCTTGTTCATGTGACAGTTCATTGCCAACTCTTGATAGACTTTTGGAGCCTCTCTGCAGATCATGGCATACTGTATTTTTGGAGAATTTTCTGTGTATTGCCTTAGGTTTGTACTCAGAAAGATTTTCTCAATATTTCTTTGTGTTTAGAAAAAACATTCTAGCTAGGTATTTTTGGAGCTGGCCTGTTTTCTATCCAATTGAATTGCCCTATGTGTAGTGTTAATCTGTAACTCTCTGTATGTAATATGGGATCCCCATTTTTGGTTAATGAAATTTGAATTACCTCCAAAAAGAGAATTCTACCGCTATCTATTTGGCTTTTCTGAGGCATGAGTAGTACTACTTTATATAGATCATATCATATATGGTTTTAGTCAAGCTGGTTTAATTACCAAATAATATATATCAAGATGATAATTAATTGATTCTTAACTTCAAAAATTTTATTTTTTCTTTAAATGCCATTCCTAAATATTCGTCAAAATTAGTCTCAATAAAATTGGGGCATAATTAGTCATCTCTTAAAATAATAAAATCAATTGGTTAACAATATTTTTTCGGCACAAAAATCTTTAATTTGCAGGATATATCAACCGCTAGCCATATATATATATATATATATTTATATATATATATATAATTCATGTATACTTAGATTTTGGGTTGTGAATATTCGAAATTAATATATTTGGTCTCGTGAAAGAAATCAAAAGGAAAAAAATTAGAAAAATAATAAATGCAGTTGTGGACTTGCAAGTAGCGTTATATGTTGTTTGCAACTCTACGACTTATGTTGTTTACAAAAATTTCACTTTTTTCACTATGAAATTAGAAAAATTTCACTTTTTTCTAAAGCGATTATATGTTGTTTGTAATTCTACGACTTACTTAGAATTATTAAAAATACAGATGCCTACAAAAATTCCGTGCTTTGAATTTAAAGTATAGGAGTTCATATGCATATATATATTTACTTCAGCATAATCATTTTCAACCTGAAGCCCGCACTTTCACCGAGTAAAAATGAGGGAGCGATAAAATCTTGATCCTTGTACGACCCCCTAAAACCTACCAATCAGGGAGAAGCGTTACAGCCGCGTAGGGTCTCAGGTGCCTTTCACCTGGCAGTGCAAGCCCAACAAGTGCAAAACCCTGACTACTCTTATAATTAAGTACTTCCATCAATTGCCAAACCCTCCTTGGTATGCACGAGAGAGAGAGAGAGAGAGAGAGAGAGAGAGAGAGAGAGAGAGAGAGAGAGAGAGAGATCAAAGAGAGCGTTACAATATTGATCATTATCATCTGTATGAACAGAATCTAACCTGAGTTTTTTCTTGATTTTCTATCTTTTGTTTTGGAATTTTTTTTGTGTTTATTCATGTATTTTTTTTTTTAGGTGTATTCTTGTCGATCATGTCATTAATCATAATTTTCTCTTTTCATTTCAAGTGGTTTATGTCGATGTTTTTAAGATAAGATTACAAATGATGATAATGCAGATTATACGTATTTCTACATGTTACAGCTAGCGCCTGAAAATGGATGGATATGGGGCGTCTGGTAGTGATGATGATACTGGGAAGACCGATGACAATGTCTCCATGAATGATACGGAGCATGAGAATACTGATTCTGAGGCGACGTATAGTGATAGCACCAACAGTAGTGCTCATGATCTTGAGGATTGGAAGTAGGTCTTTTACAATTTATGGAGATGGAGAACAGCTTGCACGTGTTTAATTGATATATATATATATATATATATATTGTTGTGTGTGTGTGTTTTTTTTTTTTTTAAATGTTGTGGTCATCCTCTTATTGTAAATTATTTGATTCTAACGGCTTTAGGTTTTGGTATACAGTGATCATGAGGAAGAGTCTCCACTTTCAAGGGAGGAGAAGATGGAGGTTGAAGGCGGCCAATTAGGGTTTGAGCCTGATCATGAGATTTCAAAGGTAAATTGGGCTTATATATATAATAACTATGCTAAGCAGTCTTTAAAGAGAACCCTAAAACCAAAACCTCGATTTTATAAACATGGATTTACTGTAGAAGTCCCTTGAAACTAGTATATATTGGAATATTCCCGATGAGGGAAAAACCCTAATCTTGAATTCTAATAAAGCTAGAACTGAAGGTGATTTATCAGAAAAGAGAAAAATCAATGTGGTACCTTTTTCAAAATCGTCGGATTTATTTCTCTGGCTAAGCCATCATGTTCTTGTGTCTATGATTTGATATTCTCATATATGTTGCATATTATTAACCTATTTTCATCGTCTTCCTGGTTTTTGGATTTGGTGCAGACTGTGAAATGTTAATTTCTGGATGTCTATCGATCACAAGTTCTTAATTAATTAACATATTCATATATACTCCTTTTCTTTTATTTAAAGCTGCCCCAATTACAGAAAAATGGCAGCAGTTCACAAAACAATGAAGGTGATGATGGCCGCTCATCCCCTCAGAACTGTCCTCCTCCACAATCACCTGATCATCAACAATACCACTCAGAGTCTGGTTCACACTCAAATGCTCATATTCAACGAGCAAGTGATCTTCTTATGGCAGTCCAAGTGTCTGCCGAGGTAAACAAGATGAAAATCATTGAGCTTGCTGTTTCAGCCATGGAAGAGTTAGCAAAAAAAGCCCTAGCTGGAGCACCATTATGGCAGATCCAAGAAGATGGAAGAACCGAGGCTCTGAGTGATTTAGAATATATGAGGGAATTCGGGCATATTGATGCCACATTGATGGATATAATAAAAATGGTTGAGGTTGGAGAACCCCAACGTTTGCCAATTAGTCTGGACACAAGTACCACTTCTGGATCTTCATTTGAAAGTGAATACAGGCCGATTTTGCCTCATGATTTACTAGGAGTACTACCAGAACCTCTACACACTGAATCTTCACGTAAAACTGGTCTTGTTAGAGTCAATCCAATCAGCATTGTTGAATTGCTTATGGATTTGGTAGGTTTTAATTTGTTTTCTCCACTTAAGTTTCATAGGTTTCATAGGTTTAATTTGTCTTGCCCCTGCATGCATATAATTATAATTCTCTCCCTTGTTTAATTGACAATTATCAGAAACAGTGGTCATCGGTGTTTGCCAATATCGTTTCCAAAGCAGTGATACTTTCAGTCTTGTGCTCAGAAGGAATGGAAGCTGGGACCTATGATGGAACGCTACAAGTGGTAACATAAATCTATTGTCCATTTCAATGCTTGAATCACCAATATTTCAATGCTTGAACCATCCACATATATATATATATATATATATATATATATATAATGTGTGTGTGTGTATTAATACATGCAGATCAGTACTACGAGTACTAAATTATGGAGACAGAATCCGTTCTTATATATACATTACTTCATTTTATAAAATTAAGTCTGTAAATTAAAATATTATTATATATAATATTATATAGTAATAGTACTATTGAATCGAGATCCAATATTGTACATATTTGATAAGAGATCAAATGATATTTGCAATTTTAGGATATGCAAATCTCGTGTATCTCTTTTGAAAAAATAAATTTAAAATTACACTAAAAAAAAAAAAAATCAACGTCGGACTCCACTTTATTTTTTCATAATAAATGTGCTGATCAGTTTGCACAGCCTAAAAAGTATTTATCTAGCATTACTCATTTGATAATTAACGAGTAAGGGTATAACTGGTCTGGACATAATTAAAGTATTACTCAGTTTGCACACCCTAAAAATATTTATCTAGCATTACACATGAACACATGCATTACATACATGAACATACACATGAACAGCTCGATGTTCTAATAAAGTTCATGACATATCTTGTACACGCGCACGTACACACATGCATATACATACTCTAAGGAAGAAATATCAGCTATATATCAATCACTTTATGTATAGGCAAGGCCAAACAGAATATTTGCTCAACGATATATATATATATATATATGTATGTATGTGTATGTTCATGTATGTATATATCAACAAGCTATTGATTGGAGAGGACATAAATTATGTATCCGCCATTATCATTATAATTGTTTTCTTATCTTGAAAAGATCGACACAAATTACCATGCATTTGGAATGTAAATATTTTTATATACCTGATTTATTTTTTGTTTCACTCTTGTTAAACCCATTTGCCCACATAATTATGGTTCTTTGTCAATATTAATTTAGCAAAAGCTTTCATTTACCATTATTAGTCTTTAAGTAGATTCAACAGTACTGATGAAAATTTATATTTTTTCACACAGATGACAGCGGAATTTCACCTTCCATCTCCACTTGTTCCAGTAAGAAAGAGCTATTTTGCAAGGTACTGTAAACAGCTATATCCTGGAACCTGGGGAGTCGTTGATGTCTCTGTGGAAAACCTATTCCCAACTCCCTCAATAAGATTTAAAAGAAAACCATCAGGCTGCTTAATTACAGAAACGCGAAATGGATTCTCTAAGGTGGGGATGCAAGTCACTTTCGTTATATATCTAGTTTGGTTCAGTATATATACCATTCAATGATATATTGCTGAGATTTTGATGATCATGATCTATAAATATTAGGTTATATGGGTCGAACATGTCGAAGTCGACAATGTAGGGGTGCCCAACATTTTTCAGCCGGTAGTCTCATCTGGTTTTGCATTTGGTGCAACACGTTGGGTTAACACTATTACTCGACAATATGAACGGTTTGCAGCCCTAATGGCTAGAAGCACCCCAGCTGATTCTGGCGGTAAAAAGCATATTATATATATATATATATATATATATATATATATAATTCTGTTATATACAGTCACTTTTACCTAACTTTTGTGCACTTCGGATGGCTAAAACAGCATTATATATTAAAAAAATGTGACGTAGTCAATCATATTAATAAAATACAGAAAAAATATAAAAAAATTACTGCACTTAGAATTATATATATATATATTATTTTGTTTCTTGCAATTAATGAAGCACCATGCATGTGTCCATGATTTTAAATCTCCTAATTAATATACTTTACTTAATTTGTAAGGAGCTAGCTAGGTTTAAACAATTTAATGATCATTAAGGCTATTAATTGATCTTATTGGACAGTACTAATACCACAAGCTGGGAGAATAAGTCTGATGAATCTGTCAGAGAGATTGCTGAGAAACTTTTGTGCTGATATTAGTGCATCCACAACAAACATTTGGACGCCATTAAATTATAGACTTCCTGGTGCTGATCAAGATGTGAGGTTCATGACCAAATTCAACGCAGATGATCCTGGAAAGCCTCCTGGTGCTTCGGTTGCTTTTGCTACTTCCATCTGGCTTCCTGGCTCGCCCAAGATTTTGTTTAATTTCCTTCGTCATGAAAGGACTCGAAAAATGGTATGCTCAGATTTATTAACTTGTTAATGCCTAGCGACCTAGGGTTTACCATGTTCTCCTCTGCTTGAAATATTATTATATATGTTTTGGTTCTATGCATGGCTGGAGGAATGTGCCAGTTAATAGTAGACTCCCATGATCAGTTACTTTCTTTGATCATATGTGTATGCTTTGAGTACTCAAGAATTAGTGTAGACAAAACACTACCCAATTGAATATGCTATATACAACTATTTTTACTTATTTTTTGTGCGCTCTACTACTGATGTGACTGACTAAATTAATTGTTATTTTATATTAAAAAAAGTGATGTATATAGCCAATCACATTACTAGTGAAGTGCATAAGGATCGCAAAAGTGATTGTATATAAAATTTTTATATTTATAAATTTCTCTTGAAACAATATTAATATTTCTTTTTATTTCTTTTCAATAAACTTGTTGCTGATAATTATAAATAATTACTCTTGAGTACTTCATACACAAACAATATATATCTATCCTTTCTAACACTAACAATTAATCTCATGTTTGTAATGCAAATCATAGTGGGATATCCTTTCATCCGGACACCCAATCCGGGAATTTACATGCGTCGTTAATGGAGAGAATCCAGGAAACCGCACTTCTATAATGCAAGTGATGGTAAGTACTTTCGTACAATTAATTAATTAGTCCCCCTTTTTCCTTAATTACCTTCTCGGATTAGTGTTTTTCTGATTAATGTTTCTTAAATATTATATAATTTGTAGTCGACGCCTGTCCTGTATCTGCAAGAGAGCTACACAGACTCAACAGGCTCCTATGTAGTTTATGCACCACTCGATGCTTACACCATTTCTATGATCTTAAGTGGTGGAAACCCAGATCATGTGGTTATCTTACCCTCAGGGTTTGCTATCCTCCCCGATAAGGCCACATTGGAAGGACAGGACAGTAGTGGGAGTCTTCTGACTGTTGCTTTCCACATCGTTGACAGTTCATTGAGGAATGGTTATGTCCCTCCTGAATCAGCACAAGTCATGTTCAGAATCATCATGGAAACTATCGTCTCTATTAGGGCTGCTCTGACCTCAGATCTACCAAAAAATTGATCAGCTGCAGATCATACAAATAATACTGGTAAGTTCTTAGTCAAAACTTAAATAATATCTGAATATTCTTTAGTTGAGTTCTAGGGTTTTTAATTTGTTGCCTAGCTTTACATTTAATGCTAGGGTTTTGATGTCAAGATTTGATCTGGTACTTTTTGAGTTTCTTCTTTCAAGGTTTGGATTTGATGCCAATATTCCTTCATTTTCTTCGAACATGTATTCTAGGTCGACTCTATTAAGTGTGTATATATATATATATATATATCATGTGTACTATGTGTGTGTGTATGGATATATGCACCTTGCTAAAGAAATAATAAGCTGATGTTTAATGCTTAACAGTGATGATTAACAAAGATTCATCATCACATATAAGTACCCTACCTGCATGCAAGATAATACGCTGAAACTGCACCACGTACATGAGAAATTAGCTGTTGTTCAATCCCATTAATCTAGCTTACACTAATTTGGGAGTGTGTTTTAACGTCTGATCTATTGTTGCTGCAGTTACGAAGAACAGCTCGAAGTGGAGCAAACGACAGGAAAAATATATATGTGCATCTTTTACCATTCCCTTAAGGAAAAGTAGAGGCCGGCCGGGAATTTTATAATGATAATAAAAATAATTAATAGATACTGAATTTATAGGTTGATTCATCGATCTAATTTCGTGTTGTATCTCTGTGTCATGCTGTATAATGCAGTGCTGTTTATGAAACTACACAAGTATTGTAATATTTGTTCCAAGTTTTATCGGTTTTATCTCTGGACTTTTGTGTCAAGCTGTATGAAAAAACTCATGAAGAACTTACATGATGTGGGTTAATGTCTCTTGGGCTCCTCATAATTCATGTGATTTTTAAGAATTATAGATCAGGCAAGTTAATTGCCTATAATAATATATTAATGCATATCGAATCTTATTATAAGAAAAATAGACTATTATGATCAATTAATTGCGATAAAAAATTATTTACGATAAATTATCATTTTATTAGAATTAATTAGTTGACATAATATATGTACTCGTTAATTTGCATTTTTAATATATATATATATATATATATTTCGATCGTGTTGATAAACATCCGTTCTATAATATACATATAGAATACAGGATGATTTGTCAATCTCGAATAATTGTAATTTGTCACTTTGCCCTTCTAAACACCCAATATTAGAGTCATGTCATTTGGCAAAACAAGAATTTTCAATTGAGAAAGACTAGAGGCCAGATGGGTTTGAAACCCAGTTTCACACCCAACCAATAATAGAGCAACACATCACCTGATTTGGTTTAGACGCGTTAGACCCGACCACACCCAATCGTTCGGTCAAATTACCACCTGCGAATCCCTTTCTCCCTCTCCCTAGCAGACTTGAAAGAGAATTGAAATTATTAGAGAATATTCTGCTTGTAGTTTTTCCTTTAGATTTCAGGGATGGGTTTTAGATTTCACATCTTAAATAAATAATCTTTTCGCAAGTTGAAGAAAAATATAATGCATTACGTTATCTCCATGTCGGGTTTGGTTTATTCACTCCGGGATGTTGCTTTGGCCATGGTATCCATGAGACCCATCGCGTTATGTCCAATCATGGATAAAGTATCCTTAATACTGGAAAAGTACATAATTGGCCGACGATTCTACATTCAGATAATGGATGATCGGACACTTTCACCTAATGTCCAAGAGAAGCTAGTGAGGGATAACCCACCCGAAGGAGTTTTCAAGATCAGAGGCAGTGAGGGATAATGCTTGAAATCGCTTAAATTGACTTAGAAGAATTTCTAGGATTTCAATTCTCTTTCGAGTCTGACAAGGAGAGGGAGAGAGGGACTCACAAGGATAATTAAACCGAACAATTAGTGTCGCCGGGTCTAACGCATCTAAACTAAAAGAGACATGCTAGGGAGAAGCCACATCCAAGAGCACTCACTCACATGAATAGTGACATGTACTGTTCATGTCACTGTTCATGTGAATGAGTGTTCTTGGATGTGGCTTCTCTCCATCATTTTTAAAATTAAAATGGATGATGTGTCACTCCATTATTGGCCAAGTGTGAAACTAGCTTTCAAACCCATCCAGCCGTAGTCTTTCTCTTTTTAATTTTTTCCCTTCAATTCTCTTCTGACTTCATTCATAAAACATTACTCATATAAAACAATTTTATTTTTCATTTTAAGTTGTCAAAATTCATCTAATCACTAGCTCGTATTACTCAAATATAAAAATCAATCTAATTTTTTTAAATTCTAAAATATAAAATAATCTTAAAAAATATTTGTATTCAAATTCTTCTCTAATTTTTTTTTATCAAAATCTAATGATCTAAAATCTCTAATTTTTTTTTTATCAAAATCTAATGATCTAAAACAAATTCTCCAGATTTTCAAATGTTCTTAATTAGTACTGCCCAAACATGTTATTTTTTTTTATGAGCTAGACAATAAAAATCTTAAAAGCTGTCCTGTTCCACAATTTCACCGACGTCAATGCTAAGAATATTGGTAATGAATCTATTAAAAATTTTCTTTTAAAAAGTATAAGTTTATACACATATCAAAAAAAATTTATTATATTTAATTAAAAATAATGAGAAAAAAATAAGAAAAAGGGAATAAAGTGACTTTTTATTTAAAATTTGAAGGAAAAGTATATACTTTTGATAAATTACTATTCAAAAGTTAAATAAAAAATCACTTTATTCTATGTTTTTATTATTATTTTTAATTAAATATGCCGAAATTTTTTTAATATATATATAAATTTATACTTTTTAAAAAAAAAAATTATTAAATCCATTGCCAATGCTATGATAGAAAAGGGAATTGGTATCCATAATCTATTGCCCCACTTGGTTTACATTTGTGTAGGTCCATTATTCCTGGAAATTGGAATCACAGCATAATACGAAAACCCTGAGAATTGAATTTCCCTTTTATAGCATTTATTTTTGTCACCTTGATGGGTCATTTTTTTTTTTAATGTATTTTTGTCAACTCTTGTCATTTTTTTGCTATAATCTGTCAACTCTGTCACTAGTATCACTAGCTAGAGATATAAGATTCGGAAAAATTATTTAATCTAAATAATGTGAAATTCTTATTTTATAATAATTAAAATAATATTAAAATGATTTAAATATGTTAAATTTTAATTGCGTGTCATTCTTTCTTTTTGGATCGAATTGCGTGTCAACTCTGATCTCCAGGTTTTCCCTTGCTTAATATTATTCGCACGTCATCTGTGCAGAAAAAGTATCCGCATTACACTGCTTCGCAAATGCCGACACTCTTTGATCAACTTCAGAAAAAAGAGAGTTTGAACTTTGATCCACCGCGTCAATGCCAAAAAGTTCCGCCAGCCACATGAATATTGCCAACAAGCTTTGTCCTCTGACTGAGATTTCGGAGAAGAATCCCATTAATGGAACCAGAAACCATGGATAAATATAAATCATAATACAAAACAAAACCCAGAAGTCTAGTTTGAGTTTGTCACGTTGATTTTGGAACGGGAAAGTTTTTGGTCAAAACCAAAGATTTTGACAATTCTTCACATGTCGTAAAGGTTTAGGCTTTCCCTTCTAAAAATCTCATAGTTGATGATCTCCTTGAAGGTTTATATATTTCTGATCGTTTATTAAGAGATACCCAGAAAAACATTGGGATTTTCTTGCAAAAGTTCCATCCTTTACGCCATGACTTGCTCTGTAAGACACTCTGTCACGAAGACGATCAATGGGTCCCATTTTTTTCTCCGGGAGAGGTCTCCGGCACAGCCACTTCAGCGATCCTCGCTGTTTTTTCCGGCGCTGCAGAAACCGCAGCGATTCGCTGTATCAGTTTCGAAGCCTTTGCATTTATCCTCGGTTGAGAATCTGACTTTGAAAGCTCCGAGAGACTCGGTCATATGCGAGGCTTACGAGGCGGCGGACAGCTCGAGGCCGGTCGAGCAGGAGGCGAAATCGGAGGCGGCGAAGAAGGTGAAGATCGGAGTGTATTTCGCGACATGGTGGGCTTTGAATGTGGTGTTTAATATCTACAACAAGAAGGTTCTGAATGCGTACCCGTACCCATGGCTGACCTCGACACTCTCGCTTGCGTGTGGTTCTCTAATGATGCTGATCTCCTGGGCCACGAGGATCGCCGAGGCGCCGAAGACCGATTTTGAGTTCTGGAAGACATTGTTTCCGGTTAGTGAGAATTTGAATTTTCTGTGGTTGGTGGGAAACTGGATTAAACGGAAAGTTTAAAAAATGAAGTTTTTAAGTTGTATGCCTTTTCATGTGGTTTTGCGTTTGGTCTGTCACTTGTTTTTGTATTTGACAATATGCTTGAATTATGAAAATTATAAAAAAGGAAAAAGAAAAACCTTGTTTGGTTGCTGAGAAAGTTAAAGAAAAAGAAAGAAAGTGATTTTTTGGTTTTGTGAGTTTTTGTTTTAAAATTCAAATATACACGGAAAATGAACTTATCTAACGAAGTAGCTTTTTTTTCTGTAATCTTTTGATGATGAAACCTCTAAACTCGATAAATTGTAACTCAATTCTTTAGCCACATTCTATTGCCAATAAGAGGTGTCCCTATATGCCTTGTATTTTATTGAGACCCTAGAATTCTTTTGTTTTCTGGCAAGGATTTCGATCTGAGTGTTTTCTCATGTTTCAATAGGTTGCAGTGGCGCATACAATTGGGCATGTGGCGGCAACTGTGAGTATGTCAAAGGTTGCTGTTTCATTCACCCATATCATCAAGAGCGGTGAGCCTGCTTTCAGTGTATTGGTTTCAAGGTTCCTATTGGGCGAGGGCTTCCCGGTGCCAGTTTACCTGTCACTTATTCCGATCATCGGTGGTTGTGCTCTTGCTGCCGTGACTGAGCTCAACTTCAACATGACTGGTAATAAAATAAGAAACTTACTCAATTGCTTGATTGATAATCTTAGCATGTTGATATTTCATTTGTATTTGTCCTTTGTCTAATTTACTCTTAGGTTGTGTCTGGCTTCTTTAGAATAGGCATGGAAAGATACATTGAATTCTGGATTTTTAGTTATCTGACTACAGATAACAGAAACTTATCTAAATATTGTACGATCTAAATATTAACAACATATCGATCATATCCATTTCCAGTTCTGCCTTAACATTGTCTGCAAATGATTTGAAGGTAAGTTTTTGTTTGTGCTTTCAATATTCATCTTTTTGCTTTTTATCCTTTTTGCTTCACTTATATAAAAAAGAACTATCAATCGCTTCACTTATTTTCTGAACACTTTTTAATACTTTAAGGTGTCAAAACTTGTCTGTTTGTTTGACTCTCCGACCTTTGAGTTTCCAGTTAGTTGTTTCTATATGTGCTGGAATATTCTCTGTCCATTAATGGAGGTTATATGGTTGGACTGGACATGTTGATTTTCTTCAAGGGGTTCTCTACGTTCATTGCTTCAGGTTTCATGGGGGCTATGAATTAAACTTGATGTTTGTTTGGGCTTAACTTATTGATGTTCTTTAACGTTATCTACTTTTATTGCTTCAGGTTTTATGGGGGCTATGATATCAAACATGGCATTTGTCTTCCGGAACATATTTTCAAAGAAGGGCATGAAGGGGAAGTCTGTCAGTGGAATGAACTATTATGCTTGTCTGTCTCTTTTGTCCCTTTTAATTCTCACACCATTTGCTATTGCTGTGGAGGGACCGCAGATGTGGGCAGCGGGTTGGCAAACAACCATGTCTCAGATTGGACCCGAATTCATATGGTAATTTTGTGAAAAACTACCAATTCTAATGTCCTTGTTTTGTTTGGCTGCATAGTTGCACTCTACTATGTCTGAATGCGCGCCCTCCATGGTACATAGAGTGAATGGTGAATCATTTATCGAAATCAAAATATGAAAGACATTTTGACATATCTATTGGTCTATATTTTGAGAATATGGATATGCTTTGATTTCTTTTTCTACATCTTGTATGAACTATCAATTTTGCTCTTGAATTTTGCACTGTCAAATATCTTCTAGCAAACCGAGGAAAGGAAAAAGGGGGGAAAATCTTAAATAGGGTCAAATACATAATGTTTTGATAGTTTTGAGGAGCCCTCCAACCATTGTTTGACCTAATTAGATTTGAGATACTATTTCATGCTGTTCATCATGCACATTTGTTGCAGATGGTTCTACATAATAGCATATCGGGGATGCCTAGGATCATACTTGGAATCATGGTTAAGGTGTTTGATCTTCCTTATGGAAAGTAGCATCTTATAATGTTTGTGACATAAAGTGTTCATCGTATTTCTTTGTTTTGATTCGGTTCTTTGTGGAAACTATGATATTAGCTTCCTTTTCCCTTGCTATTCACTAATTGTGGTTTAAAACATTGTAGGTGGCTGGCAGCCCAGAGTGTTTTCTATCATCTCTACAACCAGGTGTCGTACATGTCCCTTGACGAGATCTCTCCCTTGACATTCAGTATTGGAAACACCATGAAACGAATATCAGTCATAGTCTCCTCGATCATCATCTTCCACACGCCGGTTCAGCCTGTCAATGCGCTTGGAGCTGCCATTGCAATCCTTGGAACCTTCTTGTATTCCCAGGTGTTTCCTTGTTCTCTCTCAACAAGTCGATGATGATTGTCCATAATTTATTGATAGCTTTATTGTATCAAATTTTATTTAATTTTTTTATGATTGATTAAATATGGTTAAATGTTCTAATTTTGCAGGCAAAGCAGTAAGAATCCCCAGGATTCTAAAATCAGACTCATTATGTAGCATAAATGAAACGATGATGAAAGAGAATGGCGTCAACATGGCTGCTATTGGATTTTTATTTTTTTCCCTTATTCAGATGAAATTAGAGTTGGTCTTGTTGTAGCTAATGATAATCATAGATCAAAAGGTATTATTTGCGAGAAATTATAGATGTAGTCGTAGAATTGCAAACGACGTGCAGTCGCTTTAGAAAAAAGTATGGTCCACTGTTAAAAAAGTTAAAGCGACTACACGCCATTTACAATTCTACGACTGTATGTAACACTACCCATTATTTACACAGGATAAAAGAGTTTTTGAATAAAACAAGGAAAATGCCCCAATCCTTATCTGTTTTCAGAAACAATAATAGGCAATTTGCACTTGGATTTGTGTTGGCTCTACTCAAAATCCTTTCCATGTCTGTCATCCCATATGAGGTCAAGTTTTTTTCCTTCATTATTCTTTTTTGGTAAAAATGGAACATGACATTTTGTGGGTTAAAATGGCATGTTGTACCAGGGGATCAAATGGACGGCATTTGTCTCCATACCCTGACAACTCCATCACATAGTCGAATTTTGATCAAAAGAAAATATCATTCATCCATCATTAATTTTATATTTCAAAATTAAAAAAATTTAATAAAATACAGAATAAAAAAAGAAAACTTATACATACAAAAATTATACAGAATAAATCCTTACAAACTAATGCGACATTATAAAATTCACAAAATCTACTTTATAATGAAAATAATTTTATATTTTAAAATATCAAATCAAATCATATCAATTTGTTAATTTAATTTTATGTAATCATTTGTAACTAAAGTATTTTCTATTAAAAAAAAAGAGGAGATGATCTAATTTTTGCAAGGAGTAGAGTGTAACATATATATAAATATAATACAATTCTTATTCAAAACTGGAGTCATTTTGTGAACAGAGTCACGTGACATTCGACAAACTCGGCTTTTCAAATAGCTCAACTAATAATTAAAAGGGAAAAAAAAACAAGTAACGAAGGTTTTATTTAGAATATTCGCAGCTGCAAACAAATATCTTTATATTCTTTGACAGCTGAATGAATGTACTTGTACCTTCAGACACTGCAATTAACCACAGCCTTAAGTTCCAATTGGGAGAGTAGGCAAAGGTATAGGTGAACAACACTTGCATTAAATCTGCAAATGCTTGATAGCTGTATGAACATCCTTATCCCCTCTGCCACTGCAATTCAACACGACCTTAGTTCCATTTGGGAGAGTAGGGCAAAGCTGCTCCAAGTAAGCCAATGCATGAGATGTCTCCAGAGCAGGGATGATCCCCTCCAGTCTCGATAATCTCTTGAAAGCTTTCATATATGAAAATAAAACCAACAACAAAACGAGTCAAGGTAATAAAAGGTGGATCTTACAGCAAAGCATCTCAACACTAGCAGATTTTGTCAAAAAGGAATGGAGAATTCTCACATCACCTATAAAAATCGCATCAATTATAGGTTGGAAACAAGCCAAACAGGCAACAACATATTCATTTCCAGTTCCATGATACAGTTTTTCAATTGGCAGGGGGGAAATTTTATATAACAATACACCTAAGGGAAGGTCCATGATCCAACTTCTAAACCATCTTAGCAATCTTCTTCTAAGAATACGACATTGAAGTCGAGTTAGAGGCAAACAAACTTTTAGCAAACTGTAATTAATCAGTTCATTACGGCAAGTCGAGCGTGACAACACTGCAAACTCTAAACTAGATGTACGGCATCAGATATAAGATTGCACAATTAAGATTGCCATTTCCAAAAACTGAGAACAATTCCACTTATGTTCATCTTTCGGCAACAATAATCTGACTTATCAAACAGGGCTAGAAAAGGACATCCAGAAACATGAGATTTTCAATTATTTCAAGCTTGTCTCGACTTTATTAATATATATACATATACACTATAAACAAGTCCTCACAACTTATGGTTGATGACATACAAATGATACTACCAAAGAATTCTACTTCGATAACAGTATTTGTTAAGGCTTATAGCTCAAACTTCAAATACTGCATAAACAACACACTAATGGTGGAAAACAAAGAGACAATGCATCCCCATGGGCCACAACAATGAAGGTCTATAAAATCATATCACAAGTGAACAATTGACGTCAAGAATATTCATCAGCAGAAATGACAAAAAAGACCCCCTCCCCCCCAACAAAAAGGCACCCACAAAAAAGGGAATAAACAGAAAATGAAAAGTAGAAGCCATACCTTCCAATGCCTCCTCATCAGTGATGTTATAATATTCAGCACGTCCTGTATCTTTCAAATAGCTGTGCTCTGGTCCAACCCCAGGATAATCCAAGCTATTAAACATGGATCGAAGGTGTTAAATTATAAAGAGTACAATATGAAGCTACACCAAAAGTTTTTTTTTTTTTTTTTTTGGATAGGTAACACCAAAAGTGATATTGAAAGGATCATCCAATTGTATTACCCTGCACTTATGGAATGAGGTTCAATAATTTGCCCATCTTCATCCTGTAATAAATAGCTCATGGCTCCATGCAAAACCCCGACTTCCCCTTTTGTCAAGGTAGCAGCATGCTTACCACTGTCCAATCCAAAGCCTGCAGCTTCCACACCAATCATCCTAACTTCTCTGTCATCAATAAACTCATGGAAGAGTCCGATGGCATTTGAACCTCCGCCAACGCATGCTACCAGAACATCTGGTTTCCCTCCCCATTTTTCTAGTGCTTGGTTTCTGGTTTCTTTACCGATAACAGCATGGAACTCTCGAACCATCATGGGGTATGGATGTGGCCCAGCAACAGAGCCCAAAATATAATGGGTTGTCTCAACATTAGTTACCCAGTCCCTAATAGCTTCTGATGTAGCATCTTTCAAGGTGGCAGTCCCCGCATGGACTGCTCTAACCTGTTTTAGGAAATTGGTTCGCGATGTTAGCAATTCAGCATTGGCAAGAGAAACTTCATATAATAACTAAAACTAGTGCAGAAAAAATGAGCAACATTAATCAAACCAGTTATATGACCGACTAGAGGCTTTGATGCATAACATAGGCTATAGCACTGAAAGAAATGAAGGATAAAAACTATAATAAGCATACCTCAGCCCCAAGAAGCCGCATTCTGAAGACATTAAGAGCTTGCCTCTCCATATCTTGTGCACCCATATAAATGACACACTGCAAACCAAACCGAGCACAAACAGTTGCTGTTGCAACTCCGTGCTGACCAGCTCCAGTTTCAGCAATTATTCGATTTTTCCCCAATCGCTTGGCAAGCAAAGCTTGGCCAACAGCATTGTTGATTTTGTGAGCCCCAGTGTGGTTCAGATCCTCTCTCTTAAGGTAAATGTGTGGGCCTTCGCCATTAGGACGCTTGTAATGTTCAGTTAGCCGCT
Source organism: Platycarya longipes (assembly GCA_036559045.1). Taxonomy (NCBI): domain Eukaryota; kingdom Viridiplantae; phylum Streptophyta; class Magnoliopsida; order Fagales; family Juglandaceae; genus Platycarya; species Platycarya longipes. The sequence goes on along the minus strand of CM071800.1, from coordinate 1,331,153 downwards.
CCGCAAAGTAAAGAGGACTCTCCCTTCCAACATAATCTTTCAAGATCGCATTCAGTTCTTTCTGCAATGCCAAATATTTTTTCCTCATAATAATTGGGCTCTTGCCTATTATCAATATAATCTTGTTTACAGATTTAAAAAAAAAAAAAAGTATTTTCCCCCATAATTCAGAAACTTTGGCATATATAATAAATTCAGAGAGAGATACACACGGAGTTCTTCTCCCCCAATATACTTGGTAACAATCATATTAACATTTTCATTGAAGTTGGAAACTTCATCATCGGGCGCTGACAAAGTGGAGTTGTTTAAAATGAAAAATGAAATTCCTTTTGTAACAAGCTATCAAGCCCTCAAAATTACTACAAGCAGTCAGTATAGGCGTCTCGCCACTCTCATTCCAATCAATTACTTTGATATCACATCACAACGACATGTAAATCAAAGAAATAAATAAACCAATTACCTCAGCATGACACTCTGTCAAAATAAAGGCTCTATTTCTAAGCCTTCTATCAGTTTGGTAGCGGAGAAAATGAAGGGGAACGAAAAAAAAACCCCAATATCTACAAATCACAATGCAGCCAAAACTCGAAATTTCCTCCCAATTTGAAAAATATTCCCAGAATTTTGAAAGAACCTATCCCCGAAAAGCAAACAAATTTCAAATTCGTTCGAAAAGAATAAAGAACAAGAGGTGTTGGGATAGAAAACAAACCTGAAAGTCATGGTCGGAAGCAAGAGCATGGAAAGCGGACTCGAGCTCGGAGAGGGCGTGCATGAGGGTTTCGGGGACGTACTTGCCACCAAACTTGCCGAAGCGGCCGAAGGAATCGGGTCTCTGAAGGAGAGTAGAATTGGGGGAGCCATTATCCATCCGTAGGGCCCGGTCGGCGATGGTGCAAGAGACAACGGTAGGTTTGGAAGAACAGGAGGAAAATGGGTGGAACCGGAAGGGAAACTTGGAGCAAACGTAGGGTTTGCGAATCGCGGAGCCGCAAAAGGTGGTTCCGGTCGTAGGTGCTGTCGCCATTTTAAGAAGGGAAGGGAGTGGCTCTGTCTCGCTGCCTGATCACCGTGAAAACCACTTACAAATATATAAACGGAGGAATGATACGGTGTTTAACTCATTTTGGAGCAAAAATATAATGCCAATTTTAGTATATATTTTAGATTTATTTACATTCTTAATAAAAATTATTTCTTTATAATCAGTACAAATATCCTATTTTTCTGTTGATCTCTTTTTAATAAACTCAATTCTTTCTAAAATTCGACTCGACCAAATTCTTAAATTTAGTTAGAAATTGAAATTGGAATTGGGCTTGGACTAATTAATATTAATATGCATCAAAACATATGTCAAATAAATAATAATCTTATTGTTATTTTATGATTAGTATTGAAAGCAAGAGATTTTGAAGATAAAGTTAAAAAAATAGGAAAATGAAAAGCAGCAGCCGTTGTGCAGCTACACACCAATTATTTGAAGTAAAACAAAAATAATAATAAAATGATATGAAGGGATGTGCAGATATGCAGCAGCACAGTAACTGTTGCCAAACACTTCTTAAAAAATAGTACAAATGAATTTTGCTACTTGGAGAGCTAAATGTTTTAATATACTATTTATTTATTTATTTATTCCTGATCACAGTCCATGTTCACAACTTAATTAAGTATAAAGCAAATATCGAAAATTTGAAATGAAGCCCAAGTAGTTAAAAATTGGTTAAGCAAATTTAAGTGCTTTTTAACTGAAAGCACATGAATAAAATAACCACATTCCCATCCAGTTTTCAATATCTTGTGAAACTTATCAAAAACAAAAATCCTTGTGAAAGCTATTGCACAATTTCCCTTCTATAGATAAAGAACATAAGGTACATAATTCATGTGAAACACTAGGTGATGAGGCATGACCAAAAGATCCAGACTCCAAAATCTTCCACTCCAAGACAAGAACCAAATCCACCTCTCTTCATCCACAAGCCTCCTTCACACAAACCAAGCTAACAAAAAACATGTATATATACAATCATCATACCCACAAAAATCTTTGAGGATTGAAATGGATCCATACAATTCTGAAGAAATAGGTGCTAGGGGCACCGGTGGATCCCTCATAATGAAAGAAGTCGAGCACTTCAGCCAGCTTGGATTAAGCTGCCAAGGTAGTTAAGTGGATACTCAGATCCAAATAAAGGACATGGCTTTCACTGGTAGTCATGATCATTCAAGATGCACTTTTGGATCTGACATAGCAACCCAAGAGAAGAAAAAGATACGCCGCAGAGTCCTACCGAGTATATCTTCTACGGTGGAAGTTTCAGACAACAATTGGTGAATTGAAATCAGTTACAGGAACCTTAAAGCAGATATAAAGAAGTTGCAAGCTTAGATAATACTCTCTGATAGCTTCGAGAAACCCAGCTTCTTGAGACGATTTGTAATAGGGCTAGCCCATGCCCTCTCCTGATTCCCACACCTTATGTCCACAATCTCGACTATGTTAGATCCTTTCTTGTCATTTTTCTCGCCACTGGGAATTCTATCAAGAGTAATACTATCAGAGGCAAGCATCGGTATTCGAAGGATATTTGTGGTGTGGCTTTTCTTTTTCCTGGTAATCTCTGGGCTTCTATGATCATTGTAGCTGCTGCTTGCCACATCAGATGATTTTCTTGGCTGTAGTCTTTTGGGAGTTGTGACACCATAGGGAACTAAAACAGGTACTGATTGTGGTTTGGTTCTGGAAGACACAGGCAACTGAGGGGCACATTTAATGGAGTCCAATTCCCTTGTCATCAGGGAACTTATAGTTCCCGTCGTACCGACCCTAATGGATCCTCCCCCACCCTTTATAGTTTCTAGTTTCTGAACCATGTTTGCTACGGTCTCAAACAAAGGTCTAAGCAGATATCTTCAAGCGGGGTAGTTCTATAACCTCCAATGCTTGCCAAGAATGGATGGCTATAAAAACAGATTAATAGCCTGTTATTCAATTGCAGCCAAAAACACGTATAGATGTCAATGGTATGATAAAAAGCTTTTTTTTCTTAAATTTCTTTGTACTGAAGCAGTTTCCCAATATAATTTAGACACGGGGTAACAATAGATAGAAGGATACACAGATCTCAATTCAACCAAAACTCTGTAAACCTTAAGATTTTTCTCTCTCACACACAGGCAACGAAGTGATGGAAATTTGCTTGAATTGAGATCAGAAAAGCTATTATCCGAGTGATGGATGTCTTGAATTGAACCCAGAAGAAGGGACCCAAAAAAGTAATTCCTGAATGCGATAGCTAAAAACGAGAATGGTGTGAAGCTAACTCATCTGAAGAGCTAAACCCATATTGGGTTTTCCTCATAGCAAATCCAATCAAAATGTTGGTTAGTGGGAAAGAAGGAAAGCTTCCGCCTCCTTTAATTATAAAAATTAAATGGCAGTGAACTCACCGCAGCCATGGATATCAAACCAAGAGTATACAGTCGATCGACGATGGGAGCTCAAGATATCACAAAACCTACATCATAAATTAGATCCATGGAATTATTCAAATTCAGTCTAAATACTCCATAAAATAAACTTCTTGTACCACGGACTTGAGGGCCTGAGGCATCAACAAGAAGTTAAAAAACTAAAAAAAAACCCAGCAACAGCGATTTAAATATAGATCAAACAGCATAAACTTCCGTAGTTTTGATATGACATAAAAGCACCTCCAACTATCAGACCCACCAGCAGAAAGGTAAATGAAACACTTTGCGCATCACGCATCACAGAGCATGAGATTTGAAGCTTACCCACAAAGCAAAGGGGTCAGAAAACTTGAACTCCGAATGCTCGAAGATGACAATTGAAACTGACCGACTCAACAATGAGACAAACACGCGATCCCTTTTGGAATCTCCGACTTTAGATCTTAATTTTTTTTCGCTCGATTGGCGCATGTATGATATACACATTGACACATTTTCAAGAGTGCTACTCGGTTGCATCATTTTGTCCCCTCAAAATTACCACTAGTTCAATATTTTTTTTTTTTTTTGTATTTTGTATTTTTATGTTTTAAATATTAAAAAATACACAAATAGGTAACATTTTTAATCATTTAAAAAAATCAAATAACTAATGATAAATTTGAAGAGCAAAATAGGAAAATTTTATACACCATGCTATTATTTTATTCTCATTTTATTATGTAAAATATAATATATTTATTATTATTTCTTTATTCTTTATAAGATAATATTTAATCATAAATATGTTATATCTTAGATAATAAAATAAAAATAAAAATAATAATATAAAATATAGTATTACTAAGCAAAATAATGGAGCTAACTAGCATTATTCCATTTTCAATATTTATAATAAAGTAGTTTTATAGGGAGTCAGGTTTATGGAGTCGATAGAAAGCCGATTATTTTATCTTTAGTTTCGTTTTCATAAATTTAATAAATTTCGTTAAATTTTTTATTCATTAAATCAAAATCGATTTCCTATACAATTATTCTTTATAATATTTGTAAGAAAACTGTGGACCCGAAGGGCTCACACTCATTTTTTCTTTTGGATTTTGATTTGGTAAGAATTGGAGCCCATTGTCGAATGATCCAAGCCTGGCAGTTTCGGCCATCACCTAATGTCCTCTGCCTCCCAGTCTCTCTCTCTCTCTTCCAGATTTCAAATTCCAATACTTCCAATTTTCCAAAATATAAAAAAGAGCCACCTTTGCTCCCCTTCACTGATGATTCACTAACACAAACTCAGATCTCAACAAGATGCTCCGAAGCCAAATATAGCTCCCATTTCACTCCAAACCTGAAAATAATTGCAAACCAAATCCATTTCGTTAATACCCCACAAGGCATATCAATAATCAAAGCGAAGAGAAAGAAAAATGAGTTCCCAAGAACCGAAATCGTCCTCAAAACCCATCAAATCCTCAATTTCCCAGTCCTCCAGATCCTCCGTTTCCTCCCACATGGCAATGGTGGAGCTCAAGCAGAAGATTCTGACGTCACTTTCCAAGCTCTCCGATCGCGACACCCATCAAATTGCCATGGATGACCTTCAGTCCACCGTACTCTCCCTCTCACCCGACGCCCTCCCCATGCTCCTCAACTCCTTCTACGATACCATTTCCTCCGACCCCAAGCCCGCCGCCCGTAAGGACTCTCTCCGCCTCCTCGCCGTCACCTGTGCCACTCATCCCGTCCCGGCCTCCCCCCACCTCACCAAGATCATCGCACACGTCGTCAAGCGCCTCAAGGACAACGACTCCGGCGTCCGGGACGCCTGCCGCGACTCCATTGGCTCCCTCTCCGGCCTCTACCTCAATAACTCTGCTGGTCATGGCAATGACAGCGTCGTGGGGCTATTCGTGAGGCCTTTGTTCGAGGCTATGGCGGAGCAGAACAAAGGGGTGCAATCCGGTGCCGCCATGTGTATGGCCAAGATGGTGGAGTGCGCTTCCGAGCCACCGCCCATTCACGCGTTCCAGAAGCTGTGCCCAAGGATCTGCCGCTTGCTTAACAATCCCAACTTCTTGGCCAAGGCCTCGCTCTTGTCCGTCATAGCCAGCTTGTCTCAGGTTTTGCCTATCTTACATGTCGCATTTTCTCTTTTTAGCGTCGTTAGTTTCGCTTTATGGTAATTAGTATATAGTTAGTGCCAATCTTTAAGAAGGATAAACAAAATTGAATATTGAACTGACTCTTGGTGTAGTACTTGATTCCGCTTGAAATATATGTTGGTCGGGCAAATGTGGTTTAAATGTAACTTATATAAGCATTGTATGCGCCATTTGCTTAAGTTTACAACTAATTGAAACCAAAAAAAAAAATGGATACTTTATAGACAAACTGGCCTGATTTGTAATGTACAGGCGGGAGAGATTGTATTACTGGTCATGCATGTGTTCAAGTATTAGCCTAGACAAAATAAACAACTGTTCCGTATCAATTTGCTATATGTGGTTACTGAAATCGAAGAATACAGGCAAAAAGAAAATAGATTGAGAAGTTTATGTATGTCAGAAAAGGAGTAAGCTTAGGAATTCTCGGGTGGTGTGAGTTTGTTACAGGTGGGAGCAATTGCACCTCAAAGCTTGGAGCATTTGCTGCAAAGTATTCATGAATGCCTTGGGAGCACAGATTGGGCAACGCGTAAGGCAGCAGCTGATGTATTGAGTGCTTTGGCATTGCATTCAAGTGATTTGGTTTCGGATAAAGCGGCTTCCACCCTGACAGTGCTTGAGTCGTGCCATTTTGACAAGGTAGTCAATAGCTATGATCTGTGTTTGTCGGGACATTAAAGTTTCAAGTCATGATTCCAACTTTTTATAATTCAAGCTCTATTTATATATTTTGTTCCTCTCCTTTATTCTTAATTTATTGGAAGATGAAACCCCTAGATGTTGGCTCAAGTGGTAAGGCCTTGGTCTTGGTGATATGCTCCCTCTAGGTCTTAAGGTTTGAATCCTCTTGGGTATAAAATATTTCTAGAGGCCATTGGATTGGGAGAACTTCCCATTGAATTACCTGAAATGCACTTGCAGAACTCCTTGCTGAGGACCTCTACACCCCCAGGATTAGTTGGGACTTTGTTTTTGGACACCTAGTGCCAATAGAAAATAAATAAATTGGATGATGAATATCTTCTTAAAGGTTTGAACTCGGCATCCTTCCATATGAAAGGAACTACTGAAGTTGTAGAAGTGAAAAACTACACGAGTATGAATGCAAAAATACTTATGATTGGTTGGTAAAGATAACCATGATTAATTGGTTTTCAGATAAAGCCTGTTAGAGAGAGCATGGCAGAGGCATTACAATTATGGAAAAAGATTTCTGGCAAAGGAGACGGTTCTCCAGATGACAAGACAACCTCTATTGGTAGGCCTGTCACCAATATTTTGTTCTTCAAAGTGACCTTTAATTTATGTACTTGCTTCTCTCACAGAATTGTTTTCCTTGTGCATGATATTTCAGACGATGAAACTCCTGAATTATCTAATTTTTCTGGTAAAAAAGACCAGAACAATCCAAATCCTAGAGAGAGGGGATCAGAGCAACTGGCTAAGAATGCATCTAATGGTTCTTCCTCTTCTCCAGATTCTGTTTCTAAGGACAAAGGTGGTAGCATTGCAGAAAAGGCAGCTGTAATATTGAGGAAGAAAGCACCTGCACTTACTGACAGAGAGTTAAACCTAGAATTCTTCCAGAAACTTGAAACAAGGGGTGCTGATGATTTGCCAGTGGAAGTAGTTTTTCCTCGTAGATATCTCAGTTCCACAAACTCAAATAACATCAAAGAATCAGAGCCAAATGATACCAAATCAAGGGGAAGGTCAAGTCACACTGGCAATACCCAGTCTGGTGATTTCAATGGATCTTTCAATAATAAATATCATAATATCGATACAGGAACTGCTTCTGTATGTTCTAAACAGCACGATCGTGATGACATTGCACGGGATAAGTGGCCTGAAGAGAGTGCAAATGGAAAAGACTCAAAAATGAGAGCTTGTGATGGTGATGATAGGATTGATGTAAATCAGAGGGAGTCATCTGGCAATCGTATGGGTTTCCCCAAACCTGATGGTCAATCTGAAGGATCCTTAGTCAATAACAAAGGAAATTGGCTGGCCATCCAAAGGCAGCTATTACAGCTGGAGAGACAACAAGCTCATCTGATGAACATGCTACAGGTATAATCTATTTAAGCATCAAATAAATGGTTCTTGCATATGCTTTTCTGTCTGAGTGATAACTTTGTATCATGTAGGATTTCATGGGAGGCTCTCATGATAGCATGGTAACTTTAGAGAATAGAGTAAGGGGTCTTGAAAGAGTTGTTGAGGACATGGCACAGGACCTGTCTATATCCTCAGGTAGAAGAGGTGGTAATTTTGCAATGGGATTCGAGGGATCTTCTAATAGGTCTTTAGGAAAGTACAATGGTTTCCCTGAATACTCTAGTGCCAAATTTGGAAGGGGTGGTGATGGCCGTTTTCCCTTTGGAGAAAGAATTTCTCAATTTGACGAAATTGCTTTGGGCATGAGAGGAAGGGGCCCTCCTTGGAGATCTGACATGTCTGAGGCTTGGGGTTTTCCTGCATCTGGTACTTCCAGAAATGGGCAGATTAGCTCAAGGAGAGCTCTTGGTGGCAGTAGTATGGATGGCAGGTCACCAAAATCGGGACATGAGAATGATCAGGGTGGCAGCGGGAGAGCTTGGGATAAAGGAGCTGGCCTTGTTAGGCTCGGTGAGGGGCCTTCTGCAAGAAGTGTCTGGCAGGCTTCAAAGGATGAAGCTACCTTGGAAGCAATTCGGGTGGCTGGGGACGACAGGGGAACTTCTCAGACAGCAAGAGTAGCTATCCCTGAATTGACTGCAGAAGCTTTGGGAGATGATAGCATTGCCCATGACCGGGACTCAGTGTGGACCTCTTGGAGTAATGCAATGGATGCACTTCAAGCGGGTGATATAGATTCTGCCTATACTGAAGTTTTGTCTACAGGGGATGATCACTTGCTTTTTAAGCTAATGGACAGATCAGGTCCTGTGCTTGACCAACTCTCAAATGAAGTAGCAAGTGAGATCTTGCATGCTATTGGCCAATTTGTACAAGAGCAGAACCTTTTTGACTTTTGTTTGTCTTGGATTCAGCAGGTATGGCTTTTTTATAATCTTCAAATCTTCGTCAAGCTGCTTAATACGGGTAATCTGTCTTAGTTATTTGTATTCCCTGACTTGCTAGATTACAGTTTTTTTTTCTTCAAAAACAGATAGCAATGTATCGTGTCGTTGATGTTAACATTATGATCCTTTAGGTTCTAAATTAAGAAAAAAGGTCTGAAAAGATAAATTGTTAACATCCAACCAAGAAAGTTTTTCATTTATGCCCTCATAATACCACTTCGCAAAATTGAACCCACCAAAAAAAAAAACGCTCCACTCTATACAAATCCAAAACTATTTACAAAATTCAGCTTCTTAATACTTGATTTCTTGTTAACTGTCTTTCTTAGCTTTGAGCTGCCTTGCTATATACTATAATGGCGTACTATCTACAATAATGCTTTCCATGTGTGGCTAGAAATACCTACTTAAGTTACAAAAAAATATATGCCCACCTAAGTTGTTCAATTTGCCATTTGATTTCATTGTGCATTGTGTTCAGTTGGTGGAAATAGTATTGGAAAATGGACGCCATGTTTTTAGCATTCCTATGGAAGTGAAGAAGGAGCTTTTGTTGAATTTACATGAAGCTTCTACTACAATGGATCCACCTGAGGACTGGGAAGGTGCCATGCCTGAACAACTCTTGTTGCAGTTGGCATCAACCTGGGGAATTGATCTGCAGCAGCATGAGAAGTAGTCCCATGCTTCCACCCTTTTTCTGTACGATTGAGTGATTGGGTTTATACACACATCATATATGTATGTTGAATGGAATTTTGAGTAAACAGAAGATTCTGAACAAGTATGCAATCGAGCAGTAGGCAATACGGCGAGCAAGTGAAGCTGGAATTATAGGTTTTTCTTTGATTTATCTTACTAAAATCATGATGGCTGGGTGGTTTTGATGCTTCTCGGGGTCACCCATCACTGTATTACTGTATAAATATTATTTGTTGCGTCAAGTATAACCGCGGGTGTTTTGAGAGCCAGCCAGAGAGAACCGTGCTGTGTAGTTTGGTCTTGCCATCTACCTGGATGAGATAGGGTTTGAACGGTAGAATGGTTTTGTGCAAAAAAACCTATAATATTTTCATCTCTATTTCATTTATAAATTTTATAACTCATCTCAAATATTTTTTTCTGACATAAATAGTAACAAACAGTAAAATATTATTTTATCTCTATTTCATTCATAAAGTTTTAGACTCATTCTAAATAATTTTCATATAAATAGTGTTCAAACAGTAAAAACCATGTATCTCATCTTTATTAAAAAGCCAAATAGGCTTTACTTATTTATCAAATTTTAAAAAAATCCAAATTATCTGATTTCATCTTACTATTTTAACATATATTTTTTTATAAGTATAAAATTAGAAACACCGTTTTGGTGTCTCATTTTGGTGCACCATTAATTTTTTTTTTTTTACTTAATGATTAAAAAAATATTATTTAATAAGATTATGAGTTCTTTAATTTATTTTTAAAATATTTAAGAATGTTAAAAAATAATGTAAAAGACAAAAAAAATATAAAAAAAATGCACTATGTGTGCATTGAAGCGGAGTACTACAACGGTAGCTGTAGTATCACCCTTTTTATAAATTATCTTATTTTATTCCAAAATAATTTATTATTATTTAAAACATTTTATTTCATCTCATCTGAATTACATATCCAAACGAAATCTTATTGTCCAAATTGACACAACGCTTCTTTTGATAACTTTACATTTAAATTCTAACAATTTACTCTGGAAGTACGTATCGTAGTTCCAATAGCTAAAGCATGCAATAAACAAGAGTTGAATCGTAGTGCACATTAGATTTTCATTTCTTCAGCAGAAACCCTGAATTTTCTACAAAGCACAATTGTCTCTAGCCCTACCCCCCATTCACAAGAATCGCAAGACCACCAAAGTTACAGCTACTTTTTACATAGACAACCACTCTTCAGACTGGAAATACTGCAACATCAAATATAGCAGAAAATTTTACATTTGCCGAATATGATGAAGCGCGATTTCCAATGAAGAAAATTAACTGGCAGTCAGTAGGAAATATATAATTGGCAAAGAAAATGCTCAAGGTTGCTAGCACAGAACTGCATCTTCATCAGACAAAACAACCCCGTACCATAATTCTGCCTCATTTGTTGCAATAGGCTTACTTGGCAGAATACCAGTTTTGAGCACACTTCGCATCAACAGATAAGTCAACTTTAAGGATATTCTTGCCGTTGAAGGGTTGGGACATACACTCAACAACTATGGCCTTCGCGACCTCAGCTGTCTCTGTTGGTCCTTCCAAAATTACTTCGTCATGGACCTGCTTTCCAGTGTGATATCCGTTAAGTTTTCAACAAAACACACATGTACTGAGATCAAATGGAATATCAAATATGGCAAAAGAACTTGAAATATATAGGTCCAAAATAAGTTTGGACCTCGCCTCAATATTTTGTATAGGGTACCATTCGGAGAGCACCCAAAGTTGTACAGAGATCGTATGGAGTATAACTTGGTGGGCCAAACTTAGTATAAATATAAAAACTTCCTTTTGAAGGCTATACAACTTAAATGTAAATGAAGAGATCAAATTTAAGGCATGATATTAACCTGTAAAAGCAGCTTCCACCCAAGCTCCTTCAATCGTGCATTTTTTGATATTTCTAGCATGGCACACATGGCAACATCAGCAGCACTACCCTGTTGCAATAACCAAAATCAGAAACTTGTCTTTTAGCAAATAACATGTTTTAAATATATCACTATATCTCAAAACTGAATTTATTAACAGTTTGAGAAGAGTTTTGCATTTCCACCTAAAACCGGGGAATTTATGTTGCTTCTAACTGGCTAAATAATGTAAATTTGATACCAAAGACGGAGGGATTGGAAAATGAGTTCAAAAAGTAATCAAGGCACACTTATGTTAGCAGTGGTTTTTTTCCAGATCAAGAGTTTGTGCTTATATTATTGTGGTTTCCTATCAAGATGATATTAAAGATGGTATGGAGGAAGGAAAGATGAGCTACTAAATCACCAATATAGAGAGAGAGAAAAAAAGACAAGAAAATATGAGTGAGAAAGACGGGAAGAACCTGCACTGGAGTATTTATAGCAGCTCGCTCAATGTGACCTTTCTGATAGGAAGTAGCATGGGCCATTGAAGGGAACCGGCGGGCACGTCCCAGTAGTGTACATACATACTGTTGATCACGGGCTTCTTGTTTACGCTCTTCTTGCCAGGTTAGCACTTCTTGTCTATCACTGTACCACAGATCAACAGTTTTCTTTGCTTCCTTAACAGAAACCTGAGAACAATAATGAAAATCACTGCCTATGCAACCAAATCAGTAAGAATGCAAGTCCCTTGTAATCAGAGGTTCAATCTAAAGGGTACCTACTACCTTCCAATCTCGTGCAAGCCCCACCGGAGTCTTTCCATATGCAATGGAAAAGTTAAGCATTTTCGCTTTCCTTCTTTCAGAAGCAAAGGCATCCTGAAACCATTTTAAAGAAAAATAAATGTTATTGTGATTGGATATTTGGTCGTGACCAGTTCTATCCATGTGCAATAAAGGACCTACAACTCCTAAAACAGTAACTTGAATTAATATTCGTTCATCCCGAAGAACCTTGAGAACAATCAATTCATGTGCCCAACCATATGTTATAGGAATGCCGCTCCAGAAGAAGTCACAGTGCTCAACCAGATGCTGAGCTAAACTTCGAATAACAGTTGGGACAGTGTTTGTCAATGAATTACAGACCTTGTTGCAGTGGTACTTACAATTTTCAAAATAGAAACCATGCCAGAGTTACAAGTGAAGGGAAGATAAACAAATCTCCCTCCTGGCCTCCCCATAATAGGGGAGAGAGGAAGACATGCAAAAAACTCTACTCTATCAGTCTCCCTTCTGACACCAAACAGGTTAACTGCTTCATATTACTTTTACATCTATCACTATGTGCTCTAGACAAAGTGGTGACAATCGCCAGATCAAGAATGATATATTTACAGTTTACCTTTAATAGCGGAACTGGGGGTTTATCTTCACCAGGTTGGGGATGCCACTCGAGAAGCACTTGCTTTTTGTCAATAGCTGCACGAATATACGGGTACATATTCATTGCAGTCCTTGAATGGAAATCTCCACCAGCTCTAAAGGCATCCAGCATGCTCTTACAACTAGCAAGATGTGCAAGAATCCTAAGTTCGAGCTGTAATATGAGTACACAATTCAATAAACAGATGGAATACAACGCAATCGGTCTAGGTAGTTGTGGTAATATAAACCCTACTTATCAAAAAAAAATTGTGGTAATATAAACCCTTACTTGCCCGTAATCTGCAACAATAAGTGAATTCCCAGGTGCAGCTACGAATGCCTGCCGGATTTTATACCGGTCCTTCTCTAGGGCAGGCTGATTCTGATTTACAAAAAGCAAGAACATTATATTTAATATCTAATAAATTTCAATATGAACTTACTAGATTTCTTCCTCTTTCATCTTGACTACACGAAAAAATTAGATGTCAAAGAATACCAACAAAAAACCAGTAACTTGCAATCAAACCCCATGCCAAGGTTTGTGACATATTACAGACTTGGGACAAAAGACTAATTTGAGAAGAAAACATCATGTGGTTGAAAATCGTAATAGTTTGTAGTCGAGATCTAGCTCTGTTATTTTTTTTATAAGTAAGAAATAGCTTTATTGATGTGAATATAAATAGGCATAGCCCAAGTACAAAGATCTAGCTCTGTTATTTGTATATTAATTGTAAGATTAGTGAAGAAATATAAAAGAACCTGCAAATTTGGTCTCCTGGCTGATAAGCGCCCAGTTTCTGTATTGATATTCAATGAACAATGAATGCGCCCATTCTTGCCTGATATATTACTTCCCTGCAGAAGAAAGAAACTAACAGCTTAAAAACTGAAGCAAGAGGAAATAATTGTTAATTTTAAAACAGCCGCCATGTTCAGGTAAATTTTAGGGCTTTATCCTTGTCCCATCCCACAAGTAAACTGTTATGAGAAGGGGAATTTCTCACACACCAATTTCACATGTTCACATGCAAGTACCGTAATTCATCATATAAACCTAGGAAGCAAACTGCACAAAAACAAAGGGGAAAGATGAAGAACCGAACAGCATCCACTCTTCAATAGCAAACTCAGATTTGTGATGGTTTATCTGAAATACATCCCTGCAACTAGCTGACTACACTTAATAAAAAGGCATACACAAACTCATACTTGTGAACACTTTAGTTGTTGAATCTAATGACTATAAAAAGAGGCAATTCTGATCTCAATACCTCAATATTAAACATTACGTTAATCATGATCAAACAATCTATAACTCCCACATTTCAGTAGAAATTTGGACCAAGAAGTTGTTGACTACTTCCTTAATATGGTAGGATATTACAATACTAGTTGACATAAAAAAGAATAAAAGCAATTCTTGATTCGGTTCTCATTGCCAATAAGTGCCTGGATGGTAGATTGAGGGAGGGAGTTCCAGGCATTTTGTGCAAGCTTGACATGGAAAATGTGTATGATCATCTGAATTGAGAATTCCTCTTTTATATGCTTTGGGAGGTGTGGCTTTGGCATAAGGTGGATTTTGTGGATTTGGCATTCTGTTACTACAGCTCTTTTTTCAATGCTAGTTAATGGCACCCCTGCTGGATTTTTTAATAGTTCTAGTAGCCTGAGGCAAGGGATTCCGTTGTCTCCCTTTCTCTTTGTTATTTTTATGGAGGCACTTGGTCTGATGGTGGAAGCCGCCATTGGGGGAGGTTTTTTATCCATATTCTCTGTGGGAAAATGGTACGAAGGGTTCTATCCTAATTTCTCATCTCATTTTTGCAAATGACACTCTTTCTTTTCTTTTCTTTTTTATAAGTAATAACCTTTATTGAAAACGGTTGAAGATAGATGATACTCTTCTTTTTTGTAAGATGGATTGTGGCCAAATTCAAGCTTTAAGGGCACTTTTGTTATGCTTTCATCTTTGAAGCTGTGTCGGGTCTCAAGGTAAACTTTGGTGAGTCTAAGATGGTTCCAACGGGTGTGGTGTGTAGTATTTAATAGTTTGGTGAGTTTTTTGGGTTGTAAAGTGGCTTCCTTGCCTACGTAATATTTGAGTCTGCCGTTGGGGGTGAATTTTAAGGCTAAAGCCATTTGGAAGGGAGTTGTTGAGAAAGTTGAGAAAAGGCTAACTAGGTGGAACTAATGTATTTATTGAAAGGGGGTAGATTCACTTTAATTTTATATATATATATATATAAGTAAGAAATATCTAATTAAGAGTACTCTATCCAACCTCCACATTTATCTTTTATCCTTATTCCCTTTGCATGCAAGGGTGGCTACTAGGATTAAGAAGTTAATTTGGGCTTTCTTGTAAGATGGGGTGGAGTGGGGGAGGAAACTAAGTTCCATCTTGTTAATTGGAATAAAGTTTGTTCTCCAATTTCTAATGGAGGCTTGGGGGTTTGCAACTTAAGGACATTCAGTAAGACCCTATTAGGGAAATGATTATAGAGGTACCACTTGGAGGGGGATTCACTTTGGAAGGAAGCTATTGATCATAGATATGGAAGTGCTTAGGGAGTTGGTGTTCTAAGGAAGTGAGGGGGTATATGGTGTGGGCTTAGAAAATTTATTAGGAGGGATTGGAAGAGTTTTGCCACTCATGTTTGTTTTTAGCTAGTGAGGGCTCTAGAATCAGATTTTGTCATGACATTTGGTGTGTAGATTGCACTCCTTATAGGGATTTCCCAACTCTCTATCGCATTTTTGTTAATCAAAATGCTTTTGTGTCGGATCTATTGGCGTTTTCCCATAGTTCTCACTAGTGGGATGTAGTGATGTTCATGATCTGGAAATGGATAATGTTTCTAAATTTTTCAGTTTTCTATCTTCTACAGAAGGCCTAACAGTACATGGGAGATCTTATTACAAGCTATTGGCATCACATGGTAATGTTCCTTTCCTGTAGAAGAGTATTTGAATATTTTTTTTTATAGGTGAGTATTTGAATGTCTCGTGTGCCTTTCAAAGTAGCTTTCTTCGTATTGATTGCCTCTCTTGGGAATATTTTGACCATGGACAATTTGAAGAAGCGGGGTCTCATTGTTTATGGATTGGTGTTATTCGTGCAAGAATTGAGAATCAGTGGATAATTTATTACTGCACTGTGAGGTGACAAGAGTGCTATGGGATGAGGTCTTTAGAATAATTGGTGTGGCTTGTGTTATGCCTTTGAAGGTAGTGGATTTAATAGCTTGCTGGAAGGATATTCAAGGCTGTCCCCAAGTGGCTGCAGTTTCGAGGATGATTCCTTTGTGCATTATGTGGTTTATTTGGATGGAAATGAATGATCAGTGCTTTGAAGATAGGGAGCACATAATGGAGGAATTTCAGAACTTTTTTGTGCACAGCTTATTGCTCTGTTTTCAGCCATTGTGCTTAATGGAACTAGTGTTCTTGACTTTCTGTTTTTAATTTCTGGTTCCTAGAATGTATTTAGTTGTTCTTTTGTGTACTTCCTGTGTACATGGGCTTCACCTATTTAATTCATATTAACAAAATTTTCATTTTACTTATAAAAAAAATTAATAAATGCTAGTGAGATCAGGTAGACTTCGTACAGGGCTAAATATGATGACCAATTCCAAAAAGACATCAGAGCAGCACTCACCTGCAAGGGGAGTATGAAATTGGATATCAAGGAGTCAATGGAGCAAACTTCACATAAAGCCGCAATGGCATGGCAAGCTTCCCTCCCCTCCCACTCTTCTTTAAAAGCTAGAAAAGCTGTTCCATAAGCAGATTTGTCGATACCACTAGTTGAATTTTCTTTTTCTGAAACTTTATTTTCAGAGACATTTTCAATGTTTTCATCCAGTTGCAAGTCACAAGCATCATTCATCAAACCATGTTCTGCAGAAACCTTTCCAGCCAGAGTCTTCAAAGCATCGCCACTAACTGAGGGCCAACCAGTTGCTGTAAACATATCAGCTGGTAGTGGAAAACCAAGGATGCTATGCAGCCTAATATTCCGAAATTTTGTGGGACTCTTCTTGCCATCTTCAATCACTTTATCAACATTAGGTACTTTGAAGATCCTCTCATTTGGAAGAACCTCATCAGAATCCTTTCTATAAAAGAAACAAATGAGGTCAAAGAGCACAGAGCTTTCTCTATAAGTAATCAGAGAGTCACTTATAAGAAAAAAAAGTAATCAAAGAGTTAGTTTATCATTAAAGAACATAAAAGACATAGTCCAAGTACACAGAAAGTATACAAGGGGGTAAATGTACAGAAGATTTTATGAGTGTACCTGTTTGCAATGCCACCAAAAAAGAGCTGGCGTAGTTGTGCATCACTTCCCACATTCATGTATTTGGCATCGGAGCAATATCTGGAAGCCCAGTTGCAAAATCTTTTAGCAGCAACCTCTTGTTCTGCTTTGGCTATCTTTTCCATCTCAGCAAGATATGCTCGATCAACCAGCATTCCTTCAGATTCCATTTTAACTAATAGATCACCAAATGGTTGCCAATATTCCTCATAGAAGTCATACATGGATTTTCCAGAAACTGGTTTTCCATCAAGTTTCCATGGCATAGTTGATAGTTGGCTTTTCAAGCTCTCATAAAGCTTTAGTGTGCTCTTTGCATCTAAGACAGAATAACATATCCACGGTTCCCGCTCTTCTCTTTGTAGCTCTTCAACAGGAGAAATGGAAATCATTTTGCCTTCCGATCCATCTGTTTTAACCTTTCTCTTTCCAAAGATGGTTTTCATTGAAACTTTACCAAATAACTCTTCTTCGTCGCAAAATGGAGACCCAGACATAACCTTTTTGTTACCAGTAAGTGCTTCAAGAGAATACCCACCCTCAGTTCGTCGTGATGAATCCCACAGCCGTGCCATATGCATTGTGTCAGCATGAAAACCAGAAAGCTTAATCCCATAGTTCTCAATAACATGGTTATCAAAGCTATAGTTGTGCCAAACCTACAGAAAGGACAAGTGAGTTGTCATTTTCAAGTATGCTTTAAAAATATAGGTATGCACTATTTTCCTCATAGCAATTTCTCAATACTTGCACCATAGTTATTACTTAAGCTAGCAATTATACTGATCAAAAGGAGGCCAAATCCACAGAACCGTAGAGAGTTCCAAAAGGGAAAAAAATCAAGAGTTGGATATAACCTTTTTTATGGATGGATCTTCAAAGAAAGGGGAAAACTCAACCAAGAGATCACTACCACCACCATCAAGAACATCAACCCAAACGCAAGACTTCCCATTTCCAAAATCCGCTTCTGGTCCAGAATATATACTGAAGCATATGATTTCCCCATGATCAACAGGTGTTTCTTGCTTCACATCTATCTTCGCAACCTGTAAATAAGTAACACAAAGTGCAGTTTAGCACAAGATGTAAGATTCTGAAATATCTTGGCAATGAAATCTTTATTTATAAATAGACATGTTATGATGTGCTTCTCAATTGCATTAAAAAAAATAGTAATTAGTGTGACGTAAAAAAGTCAACCTTAGTAAAATACCTCAGTATCGCATGCATGGACAAGATGTCTATACTTATTTGTAAGCACCCTAACAACCTCCTTTGCTACGGTGACATTATTGACAACGAGAACACTATCATAGATGCTACTGAGCCTTTTATGAAGATCTGACTGGTGATTTGTCTGTTCACTGGTGGCAGTTTTGATTAAATCATTGGTAAAGCCAGAACCTGTTTGTTTTATTTCCTTCCTTGATACATCAGCACTGGGCAGGGCAACCTTTATTATATTGTCTACTGGACATAGACCTTGCCTTGACGGGTCAAGTTTTATACCATTCATATCTTTCACGGCTATATTGCTGTCTCCACCACACTTTAGTGCAGGAGAAGCTGGGTCAGAAGCCAAGTCAGGTGCAACAATCTGCCTTCCACCAGTTGCAGAAAATATGTTTTCTTGACTACTTGTTTCATGTGGTAGATAACTACTATCTTTAAAAATCTTCAGCAGAAGTTCCTTTTTAACTCTCAGCCTTTTTGCCTCTTTTGCCCATTGGGATCCAGGCACAGCACTTCCAGACACGGTATCAAAAGCACTGGGTTTGTCAGGACTACTTCCCCCAACATCTTGAGCTGGGGGTACAATAAAACCACTTTGAACCTGCTCCCCTTCTTTATCTACCCTTTGGATAGCATCAATTCTTTTCCGTGTGAGACTAGAATTGTCATGATCTCTATAGTCGAGGACCATCTTAGCTATTGAATTAGAACGGGGCAAGAGCCTCCAAAAACCCGATTCCATGTGATAATTCTTTTCATTCCAGAAAGTGCATCTTCCTCCTCTGCAGTCATTAAATAAACAGGAATCCTCTAAAAGAGCAGAACTAACATGAACATCTCGAGCAGTGACAAGATCAGAGCATAGAATGCATGGCCAAAATAACCAAAAATACATATGCTAAATGAATTAAATCAACTTGCATATATCCTAAACAATTTAAGACCGCTGATCTGCCATTTTTTTTTTTTTTCAATATCCCAAAACCAACATTAAGCCATGGCTTTAACCGTTCCCAACGTAGCCTCATATGTAATTCCAATAGTATAAAACAAGAATTAAAACTTGGAGAGAAAAAACACTATTTTGTGTATTCAATTTTCAAATTATAATCAAACTGAACAATGGCATGAAAATCAATAAATAATCCATCACATATAAACCAAACAAATAGAATTCCAACAGGAATAAAAGATGTACCTACCAGGGAAAAAATAATGGAATAAATAGAGACAAAATAAGCGGAACAAAAAAATAAAAAACAAGACACCAACAATTCTGTAGGTCTAAAAACAATTCCGGTGTTTTAACTAAACTTCTCACAAAACACACAACTAAGAAACAACAGACACAAGAAATGGTTCTTAGAAACTAAAAAATCCAGCCAAAAAAACAGAGAGCATTATATAAATAGTTCATTTTGACTGTATTGAAACTCTACGTGCACAGGGCTCTATAGGAAGCCCAGAGGGACAGAGAAGTGGAAGAAGGTCAGGAACAAGACCGTGAAAATGTGGGATAAGTTGGGCAAGACGGTCTTATAGGACCGGTTTGGGTGCAGAGCCCCATAGCCATCAGCCTTCCAACTCTGCCCAGCTTGTTTCCGCAGTTGCTTATACAAGGCGCCGTCTTGGTGGTAAACCCGTAAATATAATGAGGTTCGGGGGCTTCCTATCTTGGGTGTGGAACTGGTGGGTCTAAGAGGGAAGCAGAGCAGAGTGACGCCATGAGAGAGAAAGAGAGGGAGGAGGGGGAGCTAAACCCTGGTGCTGCGAGAAAACCCCCCAAAAGTTAACCGAATGATGGATGGCAAATGCTAGTTTTGACTCTCTACTAGTATTTTTATTTTATTTTTATTTTATTATATTTATTTGGTTATGGCTTTTTTGAGAAATACAAAAAGAAAATATATAAATTAACTTTTAATTTGATGTAATACATCAATTTGTAAGAAAAAAAAATTATGATAAAATAAATCAATTATATCATTTAAAATCATATTAATTTAAGATTTCATTTTTGTGAAAAGAATCAAAGATAAATAATTTAAAATCTCTCGTCAAAATATATTTCGATAAAAGAAATAAATAAGTCAGGCATAAAGCCAAGCAACTCAATTTAATATTTAAAATATTTTTAAAAAATTAAAAATATATATATAACATTATTTTAATATATTTATTTAATTATAAAGTTCAAAAATAAAAATAAAAATAAAAAGAACAATGGGACCCAAATCAATAACATTTACCTATATTTAAAGATAAATAACTTTAAATCCCTCATTTTCGAGATATGGAATAAAGAAGTCATAGATATAGATAAGAGAGACGCTGGAGACCGGTCCGACTATCCCTAGCGTCTAAAGCAACTCAACATTAGTTGGGCTGCTTGATGATGAAAAACATATTAAAATAAAATAAAAAATATGATTAAATAAAAAAATGAAGATTAAAAATATACTAAAAAAATAAAATCAACAAAACAAAATAAAAAACACAATAAAAATATAAAAATATAATAAAAAACACAATAAAAAAATAAAATGAAGATGAATTTAAGGGGATTTGGCAATGGAGCGAACGGAGCCGCCGCCGGTGGCGGTGGGCGACACCGCCCCCGCCATTGGGACCGGCGTACGGGTCCGAAACGGGTTTAAAGCTGCTGGGGGCACACCGGAGCTCGCCGGAGCTCGTCGTCGTAGAGATGAGGTCGCCTGAGTCCGCCGGTCCCGATGGCGAGGGCGGTGTCGCCCACTGCCACCGGCGGCGGCAGAGGCTGCTCACTTTGAGGGGGGCAAGGAATTTCCTATAGATAAACCCAAAATACTTTATATTTTAAATCCAAGCAATCGTTCTGTAGGTATTCGACTCCGATTGGATTGGGGGATCAATTGATTATAGAAGCATAAGTTTAAATAGTTGATTTATTAATAAATAAAGAAAATATTAAATTAATTTAAAGCAACAACCATTAATTGTTAGTGCTATAAAACAAATTTGCGTTTTGTTTTTGTCACATTTTCTTAATAATGAAAAATAATTTTAATAAAGTGAGTCCAACACTAGAATTACAGGTCTTAGAATTAAAAAAAATAGAAAAATTCTATATTTTAGATTATCATCTTATTTTTATTTTATTAAATATGATGTGATATATTTTATATTGAATAACCATTTATTACATTTTTTTATCATTTAATATTGATAAATATGTCATATCTTAATTTATAAGATGAAAATAAAATGATAATATGAAACATAACATTATTAAAAAAATGGAAATGTTTTGGGGTCTCGGCGGTATTGGAGCCCCTTTGCGCCCTCTTAGAAGTTTTTAAATAAAAAAAAAATTAAAAAAATCAAATATATTTTATCTTCACATATTTTTATATTATTTTTATAAAAAAAAATGATTTACAAAAAAGGATAAAAATATTTTACACTAAAGAGGCGCAAAGAATCCCAACGCCGGAATCCCTTATCATTGTCCCTAAAAAAAAAAAACATATTTATTATTCACTTAAATTAAAATTCTAATAAGAACTCAAAGGTGGATTGATTGTTGGACGGAAAAAAGCGGGCATCTCCGTCAAATTCAATCATGCCAGCCAGAGTGCTAATGAGTAGATGGCATAAGGCTCCTTTTGAGTAGTATTATTATTCATTATTTTTATAATTGTTTTTATCTTTTTTTAATATTTATTATTATTTAATATATTATTATTTTTTATTATTATTATTTACAGATGGAAAGTGCTGGAGAAAGATAGGAGTTGCTTTACAACCAAATCAAGAACAGAACCTTTAGGGGGCATAGAAATAATTATCATTGCCTCCTGTTTCCGAAGATACATCACTAAAGGTATCACACAAACAACATTAAATTGTTTATATAGTAGATCATCAAATTTAAACGGATAATTAGAGAAGATATCTGGACACAGAAAATTGAAATGAAAGGGGGGGAAAAAAGAAGACTTTCTGATGGTACATTGTTTGATATATTCTAAAAATAATAATAATAATAAGAGTGTTTGATATGAGATACACATTATTGTAGATCCGATTGCTAGGAACTTGAGCTACGTTCATTGTTTTAATTGGTAATTTGATTATGAGTTTTCAGTATGAACTTGACTTACATCCAAAACTTTGTATATCGTATACAGCAGTTTCATAGGTTTTTAATATGGATGATAGATTCAGGAATTCATGAGGTAGTTTTCATGATTTAGCCAAAAATGACAATCGAGTGAATGGCATTGGATTTAGTTCTGTTAAAAGTTTTAACAAATGCAGCTTAGAAGCTTCATCAGACAATTCAAAAGCTGACTGATCCATGGGCACCTTTTTCCAGTCTCTTCTTCCCCACCTCCTCCTCCTCCTCATCATCATCATCGTCTACATCAGTCTCCATATCTGATTCTCCACTGCTATTTCTATCAGGACAAGCTCCATTGCCATCATCTTTCTGATCATCATCATCATCATCGGCCTCTTCATTCTTGTTCACAGCTAGAAATTCGAGAGCTGTAACAACATCACAGATCAAAGGCCTAGTATCGGCTTCCTCTTGGAGACACATGGCTGCAACTGCCAGAGCTTGGTAGAGAGCCTTTACAGGGTACTGCCCTTCAAGCAACGGATCAGCCATTAATGTAAAGTTCCTTCTGTCTCTAAATAGTGGTTGTGCCTGCAAGTTAAGAACTTGATCAATTTTCAGGCTTCAAGCTTTGGGTTCCTTAGCAATCAAAATCTTACCTTGGAAAATTAGTCAAAATATGTTTTTTAACTCTCTTTGATATCTAGACCAATGTGAAAGGGGAAATACTCTAACTACAAAAAAATTACACAAAGACAATCTCACAAATTGAAGTGGCTTAATGTGGTTCATCAAATTGTAAAAGTAGATCTAATTGATAAGATGAAATTACGTCAATTTATGAAAAAAATTTATGTAATTCATTTGTAGATGTAACAGTCCTCGATTCATTTATAGATGTAACAGTCCTCGAAGGAAAATTAGAACCTAGTAAGCGTACCCAAGTAACTAGATTTTGCTCTTCTGTTGCTCTTGTATTGTCAATGACCCTCCTTCCCGTGATTATCTCCAAAAACACCACTCCAAAACTGTAAACATCAGACTTTGTTGTTAATTGACCTGTGAGTGCATACTCAGGTGCACAGTAACCGTAGGTTCCCATCACCCTGGTGGAGACATGGGATTTGTCCCCAGTTGGACCTAGTTTTGCAAGGCCAAAATCTGAAAGCTTTGGATTGAAGTTCTCGTCCAATAGTATGTTTGATGCTTTGAAATCACGATATATAACTGGCGGATCAGCTGTTTCATGCAAGTATTCAAGCCCTCTTGCTGCACCTTCAGCAATTTTCATCCTGGTATTCCAGTCCAATGGTTTTTTATCTGGATCTATATCTGTATATAAAAAAATAGTTTTTTTGAAATCAATACTGCAGAGAAAGCTCAAATGGACATCTTTGAGCTTCTAGCTGCTGTGTACATGGTTTGTCTGTAAGGACAGGCGCAACAAAATTTGAGAAATACTCTAACTACAAAGGGATTACACAAAAGCAATTCCACAAACTGATGTAATTTAATGTGATTCTTCAAAATATAAAGTTATTTTTATTGTAAAGTAAATCTAACTAATCAGATGAAATCATCAGCTTATAAGATTTTTATGTGTAATTTATTTGTGAATTTAACAGTACCCATAAAAATTTTGATAGCATGAGATTTGAAACATAAGTGCCAAGTTTTAGAACTTTGGAAATGAAAATAAACTCACTCTCTGATTTAGTTTGTTTGACTTTGCAACATTTCAAGTGATCATCACATCCTCTTTTAAGTTGTAGTATCATTAGAATCTCGTCACAAGCCCTTGACTAGATGCAATGCTGTCTATAAATCATGCAAATTAAGTAATTTGGAGCATACCAAGAAGATGATCCTCCAAGGAACCATTGGGCATGTACTCATAAACTAAAATCCTCTGATCCCCATCAGCACAATATCCAACCAAATTGACAAGGTTCGGATGGTGAAGAAGACTCAACATCAAAACCTCCACAAGAAATTCTCTGTTCCCTTGGAATCCATTCCTGTCGAGTTGCTTAACCGCAACTACCTGCACGAAATGAAAAATAAAACATAACTAAAAATCCATAGGTTCTTATTTTCTTCCTAAAGGTTACTAAGGTTTGATGGTACATTATGAACTATATATATACAGGTTATTGTCCTACTTGATTTGTGCTTGAGATGTGCCCTTTGTACACCCTCCCAAATCCTCCTTCACCAAGCAGATTCTCAGAATGGAAGTTTTGAGTAGCAACGCACAATTCACGGAAAGTAAAAGCCCTGGCGGAGATGGTTCCCTTTCCCACCTTTAGTATCTCTTCCGTTATGTACCGTCGCCTGCTGCTATCTGTAAGATAAAATTATGTTCAGATTAACACTGCCCATCTGGTTTGGGGAAAGCAAATTTCGTTTAAAAAAAAAAAGGTACTTTTTTGTAATTCTCTTTCTGAACCAAGAACCATAGATTTACTCTACTTTTAATGGAGATCATTTAGCATTTAGATTCAATAACGGTATGTGGGAATGTTAAAACAAATATTCTGCATTTCAATAATGGTCTTGACTTAAATAAAATAAGCTTATGGAGATTTCAAGGAAGTAGATAACGCCCATATGTCGTAAATTGAAACTGCCAACAGGAAACCATTTCGAACAAGAACATCTCCTAGACTCCTAAAACTACCGTGGCAAAGGCATTATTAGACAAAGGAACCGAAAAATGAAAGATTTAGTTATTTTTTGCATAAATATCCGTTATTTTTCCGGTTTAAAAAAGCTTTAGAAACCAAAAACTTAGCCTGTTGTACCGATCAAAAGCTATTGCCTACATGATCGAGAGACAAATAATGGAAACCAAAAGGAAAACCAAGGAAATGGCTTTGATCACGTTTCATAAAGTTGAGAGGATGTTGTGAATTAGGATTTTGTAATATTACAAACGAAATGGATAAGAGAATAAACAATGCGTCACGATTTTCGTGGTTTATGAATTGAATAAACAATGGAATGAAAAACCAAAGCATGCACAGACGGATCAACTATCAATGATAAGTATCCGTGCGGATGAAAACCAAGAACATTCATGAAGCTATATTTTGTCGTGGGGAATTAGAAATTTAGAATAGTTTTGAAAGTTTAAAAAAAAAAAAAAGGTACCTGATTTGAAGGAGAGTTTACTGAAGGAGGCTAAAGTTTTTGTGTCATGGTATTCGTTAATGCCCGATTCTTCGTCGATATTCTCTTGTGACATGCAACATGGAAAGCACCCCATGATCTTCCCTCTACTCTCTGCACTTTCAAAATCCGACCACACCAACATTCAACGCATCGGATCATCAAATTCTTGCGTTTATCTTCCACGCCAGCAGATGTTTGTTCTATTGAAGCAGTACATCCCCGCGGGCGGCACAAACAGTTTTGAAATGGAGAGATCAATCTGCTCAGCTTTCAATTATCTTGGCCCCGGAAAAAGCCAGAACCTTTCCTCTGGTTTTTCAGAAACCAAGGAGATTTCCCCCACCTAATTTGTTTTGGTTTATTTTCCTCAAAACCCCTCCAGTCCAGACAGGCAAACGACCAAGTCAAATTTTCTATATTCGGAAGAAACAGCTGCTACCGACAATCTTTGCTCAACTGCCTCTTGATGTTCTTTGCAAAAATACGTTTGAGGCAATATGTATATTTTATTCTTTTTCTTTCTCATATATATGCGAAAATTCGTGTCCCAAATTAGCATTCTATCATATTATAACTATAATTATATAGAGAACATATACGACCTACTTGATATTATATGGAAACCAATTTATTTATTTTTTTGGTTGATGTCTTGTTCTTAAATTTTTGCTACGAGTTTATACAGTAGCTGTGGTCCTAAAGCTGACGATAAACCATAAGCATATTAGACAAATGATCGAGTTATCAAGCTTATGCGACCATTCTCCTCAAAAGAAAATCATACTTTCAAGGAAGAAATCAATGTGGAGAGAGCGAATGTAAAGCAATATTACTTTGAAATTCTTAACACAGTAACAATACGCTTTGTGAAAAGAACAATTAAGTTCATGCTCCTTCAGATCTTCTCCTACCTGTATCTGTGATATTTAAGCCTATCTATGAACATCACTGTATGAACATCACTGTATGAACATCACTAACTATGCAAGAAACTGCACAATATATGTAGTCAGTTTCCAATAACCCAAAAAGCTCTAAATGCTTAAGCACAAAATCATCATCGGATGCAAAACTAAAAATATCAATGAAGCAAAGCAATTTGATTCTGCTGCTATGGAGCGGAACAGCCTTCTTTGGCAGCTATATTTTCAAACCTTGCTGCTAAACCTTGCCGCTTTTAGCTCAGCAATCACTTTCTCCAGCCTACTAATCCGAGCTTCAAGTTCCAGTCCAGGTATTTCAGGTGTATGGCTACTTCCTCTTCTTTCATTACTATCAATGCTGAGCCCATCGTAAACCAGAGTTGTGCCTTCATCTTTGATTTTTTCCACTGGTCTAATCATTGGCTCATTTTTAAGTGCTCCAACAATTGATGAACTTGAAAAACTTTGTGATTTGCCCAAAAAATGCTTACCACCATCAATTGGCCCTTTGTCTAGACTGTCATGGGTGCCATAAAATCTCTTCCCCTCACTTTCTGATATATCTTCCTTGATAGGGTTCTCTACTTTGACCTTTTTGTTCTTGGGAGGAAAACCAGGTGGTACATCAGCATCATTACCTTCTTTCTTGACTACAAAAGCCTGCGTTACCTGCTTTGATAGTGTTTTATCTTCCACCATTGTTGGTTTATCTACATTAACAGAATTCCCTGCTTTAACCTTGTTCAATATGGGCGGTATCTGTTCTGATCTATTCCTATTTTCCAGAACTGTTGGTTTATCTGGAAATCCCACTTCAATCACACTTGCATCTGCCCGAATTTTACCGGGTTCCCCCATCGAACCTTCACCCTGCATAATCTTTGTTAATGGTATCATCAAGAAGTCAATTTTAGCAGCTCCAATATTTTTCATTGGTTGTGATATGTTTTCACAGTAGGAGACTGAGAAAGACTTAACATCAGCAGCCAGTTTGTTCTCATCATTAATAGGCGCACTCGAGGTTCCAACCTGTTTAGCTTCCTTGACAAATGCCTTATCATCCACCATCTGATATTTCATAGAAAATCCCGGAGGAACACAAACATGGTTACCTTCCATTCTTCCAGCATAAATTCGGGGTAATCTTCTAGTATTTCTTGGCCGCCTGAAAAAGGCATTGATTGGGTCTTTTGGAGCAAACATTGACTGCTTCCACCACTTTAAGTAACGAGTGGTCACATCCGACTCAAACAGCCTAGCTGGTATGTAAATTTTTTCATCAATAATTGGCCTGCAGTAGTTGTTCCAAGCAATTTCTTGACTCGTATTAAATCGAGGAACACAACCTGGAATATCTTGATCCATGCCAAATTGCATGGCCACTCGATGTGGAAGGTACTGCTCTATACAATGTAGTCCCACCAATTCGCTTACCCTCAAGCATCGAGCAAATGACTCTACTTCTATATCCAAATTAGGACCAATTGATATCCATTCTTCTTCGTCCCTATAAAGCTTTGAAGAAGACCAGTTCCCAAAAACCAGAGCATAAGGTCGCCATTGAAAACTATCTCCAGAAGAGTCAATCAACAGTCTCACTTTCTCAATTTTCACCCTTTTCACCATGTGCCATTGAGCCACTCTTGGCTCACCATGTTTAATCAAATTTGGTTTAGGCCGTAATGTTGGAAATCTCTCCCAAGTCCAAAGCTGCACCAACAGAAATGGAGCCCAAAGGTCCAGCACCAAGATACCACCTTTAGTCTCGCTTGTCGAAGATTTGGCCGCATCGATGTTGTATTTCAATACACGCAAATCCTGGTAAATGCTAGCGAGGACCACCGGCGCTAGCGCAATCCTAATACCCCTCGCTAAACGAATTGCAATGGGGAAACAATGTTTTCCAATGTTATCGTACAAATTTTTGGGAAAGACAAACCTTGAAAGCCAAAGAGAGAGGAACGCTTCGTGCTCGAGCTCGTGGCCAGTCCCCATGAAATAGTTCGTCCATGGACGATGCATCCCTTTCCTCGCCGCTGAAATTTGTTTATGGGTTTCAGTCAAATTGCCTTCGATTTTCCTCATATCGTCTGTTTCAAGGCGCTCGGAAAAAGAGTTACCCAAAACAGAATAACCTCCCAAAATCATCATATCCTCCAAGGTGATTGTTGCTGCTCCCCAAGGAAACACAAAGCAGTTGATCTCAGGATTCCAGCTCTCAGCAACTGCAATAATCAAACCTTTTTGCCTTTGAACTTTGTATGTGGAACTCAAAATTGCCTCATAAATACCAGCTTTCTTCCATGTGGATTGTTGCTTGGAATGCAAGCTATCCACCCATGCTTTCCAGTTCTTTTGCAGGTATCGCCATCCTTTAAAATGGACTTTCAGAGGTAAGTTCTCGACCTCAGTAATGGTGGGTTTGGGTGGAATGAAAAGTGGAGGAAACTCAGAATCTGGTTCTTGTACAGGGTTTACAGAGGGTTTAAGATAGTGGCCTCTTCTGAATGTTGGGTTTCCATCACCCGTGGGGGAAATCATTAGCTCAACTCTTTCGTCGATTATGGCGTCTAATGATTCAGCCATGGCTAGAGTATGAAAAGCTCTAAAAAGGGTCGCTTTAGAAAATAACAAAAATGATCATGTTTTCACTTCGTTGGTTCGTATAAGAAAAAGCAAGGAGTGTATGGGGGCAGATGGGCGTAAGTAAGATTTAGTGTTTGGAGGGTAATCGATAAAGTATATGATATATATATATATATATATAAATTATATTTTTTTTATATATATGATTATATATAAAGATAATAATTATATATTATAAAATTATATTTATAATAATCTCATAATTATATAAATTAGAGTGAGATTAAATAAATATAACCAATTAATTTTGATAATTATAAAAATTTATAATCAATTTAAAGTGACAAATGAGTAAGTTAATTATTATAATATATCTTATAATTTATAAATGTCATGACCAATAAAAGAAGTGAAATTAACTAATTTTAAATTCACAAATCCAATCATCAACACAAAACAATTAAATAAAACTTTAAAAATATAAAACATCAAAAAAAAATTGAGAACTTAGTTTATTTGTTTAATAAAAATTTAGTAAAAATTATTGAGGGTACAATTTTATTTTATTTTATAATTTAATGGAATAATTTTAATTATATATATAAATAATTACATATATTTATATACTATATTTTTTTTTTGAAAAATTTTGGGGGGCTCCAGGAGTAACGTAGGTCCGCCCCTGGGGGGCGACAGTGGTTCAATGGTGGTGGCTCCTTAGCCTCC
Organism: Platycarya longipes; assembly: GCA_036559045.1. Classification (NCBI taxonomy): domain Eukaryota; kingdom Viridiplantae; phylum Streptophyta; class Magnoliopsida; order Fagales; family Juglandaceae; genus Platycarya; species Platycarya longipes. The sequence continues at coordinate 1,301,322 of CM071800.1, read as the reverse complement.
TCCCTATATCATTCTCTACAAAACATCAGTTCTCTCTGTTTGGTTTTTGGGAAACTGAAAGAAACAAGAAGGTTCTGCTTTCAAAGGGATTCAAAACTCAAAACGCCTCTCAGCTCACCAAATTCAACGTTACCTGTTCATCTTCCTGAACATCATAGAAGGTATACCATTTTCGTACGGTATCGGATTTTTGTCCAGTCAAAGCTTCCCTCGCCGTGTGGTCATCGAGAAAATGAAGGGGGAAATGATTGTTGCACTGTTATAGTTAAGACTGAGTAGGCTATTCAAAGTCTATCATCCGTTTGGCTGGCAAGAAAATGAGAGAAAATGGAAAAGATGGAGAAATGGGGTTTCAAACTTTCATGAGTGAAAAAGATGGGTTTCTTTTACAGGTCGACGTTTAGCATGCATGGAATCCCATAATATCAAGATATGGCTATTTGTCCGATGTTACTCGTTTAAGTATCCTATTTAATGTAGAGAAATGGTGGTTAGCCTAGCACCCAATTATAGAAATTTGATTTATTTTTTAATATTTTTTAATTTCTACATTTTTTTAAAATATAAATTGATTTATTTAACAAATTTCTTATATAAAAGTTAATAAATAATTACAAATGATTGAAATCTATAAACTGTTATGCCCCATAAAAGATTATACTCACGTTTAGATTGTAATAATATTTTATTCACTTATTTTATTATTATAATTTTTTTAAAATTCTCACATCAAATAATAAACAATTCAAGATTTTTAAATAATAATTTTAAAAAATAATATTATATAATATTTTCTTTAACTTTCATCTAAAATCATCCCATCTCATCCCATTTTACTATCCAAAACACACGTTAATATAACCGATGCACTAGTATGTTTGTATTTTATTTAATCAAATCTTAAGATTATTCTTTGGTCTAAATTCATTTAGAAAAAAGGGTAGAGACAAAACAACGACATAACCATGTTGTAAAGAACATAGTTACCCCAACTAATAGATAATTTAGGACAAGTGTACTTGTTTTTAATCTTAAAATACATAACTAGTCAAATGAAGTAGCAAATTTATGGGACACTAGCATTTTCCTACTGCCATTATCCTCCAGCCTCCAGCCTCGCCTCTGATCATGCCTCCGGCAAATACCATTACAACATGATTTCAATTTGCTATGCAGCATTGCAGCCTGATGAGCAGCATCTCACTTTCTCGAAATGCAGCATGCACATTCTTGTTCAGATTGGGGCACTTCTCTTGGGTGTGGTCTTCAACAGTCACCAAACCTTGCAAATTGCTTCGTGACAACGCTGATCCAGGAGATACACAGAACAAAATGGCAAGTGGATGCGAACATCCAGATTCTCAAGCCGATCCTAGTATTTCTAATGTATCAAAACAAAACTAATACTCAGCTAGATAGCAATGATATCATCACCAAGGAAGTATTTTCAAGACTTAACGATGAATTTAACTTCCCCAACCAATCTGAATCAATTCAGATCCCAATATCCCGAAACTAACCTCTATGAAAACAGCCAGACCCATAATACCAAGCAAGAATTCCGCTGCCGGAGGGATTTTGCGAAGTACCCACAAAGAATAATAGTACCCCTAAATACTAAACAACTACCCGAGAATCTGTTTGTCCATCAGTTGACATATGTCCACCATTTTGCTACTAAACACAAATGCAAAAGTCAGGACTCAGTTTTCAAGATTTTCTTAAGTAAACAAATGACCCCCGCTTGGATTCGGAGTTGAGATGAGTTGAGATGAATTTAGTTTATTTTTTAATACTATTATTATTTTGGGATTTGAAAAATGTGTATTGGAATTTGAAAAATGTATATTGGAAATTGAAAAATGTGTATAAGAATTTGTATTTTATATAAAAAATTATAAAAATATAATGATGAAATGAAGATGAGTTGAGCTCACATTCGAATACAAACGAGGCCTAAGTTTCACAAATAATTTACAAAAAAAAAAACAAGTTCACAAGCAAAGTAGCATTTTTTTTTTTTCACAAAAGCATATAAGCAAAACAGAAACAAACCCAAATAGACCACCACTTCTACCATGCCAATCTGTAATACCAAAGGCTAATAGCCATCATCCCTCAGAATCCAATGCTCTTCAAATGGAAATTCAGTCCACTACTTTTAATTTTCATATAATTCTTCACAGGGACTCAAAGCCGAATTTCTCATCAAAGCCCAGAATGGAAAAATAAAATACAAACAAGCCGTGTGCATAAAACACCTTAAACAGGTAGATGCTTACTTAAACCAACCAAAATGAACCGCAGCACGCTAAAAATGCCAGATGTTATTAACCAGATAATGCAAAACCCAGCTTTGTAATTTCATTTGGCAAATGCATAGCCATCACATACATAACCATCTCGATAAGAAACGTTTGGAGATTGGAATTCCCATCGATTGAGATATGTCCACCAAATTCTATTATGGGCAGTCCTCATTGGGATGCAGAGTCACTTTCAAGATTTGCCATATGCAAATAAATTGATGAGCCTCACGAACAGATGACAGTACAAGTTCAAAAGCAAAAGTCCTCTTTTTTCTTTTCAGTAGATATGAAGAAAACAGACGTAGACTTAAGTAGACCACTACTTTTAATTCGAACCTCTACAATTCCAATACACATCCCTCAGAATCAATTGTCATCAAATAGAAAATCATCCACTACTTTTAACTTTTCAAATGATTCTTCACGGGGATTCAAAGTGAAGTTCTTAATCGGAGCTCAAAAATAGAAAACAAAATATAAACAATCAGAGAACACAAAACATCGTATGAGGAACATGCTTACTTAAAACCAGCTAAAAAGAACCAAAACCCAGAAGCTCTGGAAATTGAAATTCTGTTAGCTATTAACCAAAAAATAGAGAACCCGACTTGTAATTCCAGTTGGCAAATAAAGAAGAACTGAAGAAGGAAACCCTAACCTCCTGTTTGGCTATAGAGAAGATAAAAGGGGGAAACAAAAACTCGAAAGGCATTCCGAAGGTTTACGATTACAACGTATAAACGAAATGAATCCCCTGCTCAAAATACAATCTGCGAAGTAATACGGCTAGGGTTTGCTTGTTATAGAAAGGTCTGACAATACAGATTTCATATTTTAGTCCCTAAGATCTAATTTAATTACTTTTTGTCCCAATCTCGCTCGACTGTTTTAAAAACACCTCTCTCTATTTTCTGTTCCCATTTTTTTTTTCCTAATAAAATCCATATTTTCCTCCATTTTTATGACCAGTTTTATGCTTTAATTATTTTTTATCAAAATGATTTTGTAAACTGCAATTATAAATTATAATTGTTAGGGAGTAATTTTCTAGGCCTCAACCTGTTGGAGCAAGTCTGGTCGAAGAAGTATGAGTCATGTAAATTAAGGCCTAATTTATTTTGAGAGTTAAAAACTCTAAATTTTTCTCAAATTTATTATTATATTTTTCTAAATTTTTATATAAAATATAATTACAAATTTTAACTTTTTTAAATTTCAAAATTACTTTTTTAAATTCTAAAACAAAATTAATATTAAAAATATATATATTACAATAATATATTTTATTTTAATTTTTATCTCATCTTATTTTTAAAAATAAACAAGACTACGGAAATAAGGAAGGCAATGCTAGTCCAAGAAGCCCACAACAAGTAAACAAAAAAAGGAGATGCGATGAGCATGAAGCCCAATCAAAATGACTGGCACAATGAATGGTCGACAACCTATAACTAATGTGTTAGGAACAACCCTAACACCCAAGTATCGCAGATGTGTGTCCCAAATAAGTGTCCAACAGCTCGACTGCAAAGTGTTAAGAACAACTCTCGAACTTGAGTGCTAATGACTAAACAGGCTTAAATAGTATTGACTAAACTATTTGAAACCACGCTAAATTAAATTAAGAGCGAAAATGAGCACGTATGACTAGAATTAAGGTGTTAGTGGTCACCGCGATCAAGTGTGGGTTTTATGTCATCTAATAGAAGGCTAGCACGGGATGTGACTGACGTACAGGCAACATCTCCACAATTTGATTGTCATTTACGGATGTAACCACCTCAAATCCTTCTGTCATAGGGTCTCCCAAGTCAGGTATGTAGAAATACTCATCTCTCTTCCTATGGAAGACTCTTAAATTTATTTTCTACTTTTTTTCATTTACCATACACTTTCTATGGCTAATTTAAACATTAAAAGTATCTCAATTGTCCCCAACTACCCGTTCTTCGCATTAACAAGTATCCAAACGAAATGAACTAAGGGGAGTTACTCAGACTACTAAACACAACATCAATATTACAATTTTATGCCATCATTTATTCTAACTAAAATATTATTCATAAGAAAGGAAGATTAATATGCAGATAATTTTAAGGAGGATTAACCTATCCTTAAAATTCTCCCTATAAAAAGATATATTAAAAATAAAAGATAACGTGGTATGTGTACTTTTAGGTTTTTATGCTTGCCTTCATTATGGTAGTAAGAGCATTAGTATTGGTCTCGTCAAATGATTCATTAAATATAAATTTGATGATTTATACTAAAAACAACATCATATTGGTCTCATCAAAGTGTATATCTCTAATTTTAAATTACAGTAAAATTAGACAAATTAATCAATTTTAAAAGGTTACTGTTCACCTACTAAATTATTTATTTAATATATTTTATTTTTCCACATTTTTTTCTTTATTTTCATTTTCTTTATTTTCTCTTATGTTCACTGTTCACCCACTAAATATCAAATTAAATTAAATTATCAAATTAAATATCAAGTGTGAAGTTAGACATATGGTTAGTATAATTATATCAAATTAAATTATTAATATGCATATAGTCACTGTTTACCTACTAAATATTAAATTAAATTATTAATATATATAGTTAATATAAATATAAAATATATAAAAATATTTTTATTACAAAAATATTATTATAATAATATTTTGATAAATCTAATGATGAATCTAATATGGAATTATAGATGTCAAGATGTGAGGTTCCCATCAAACTTGTACTTCTCATCAAATTTTAATAATTTTTTTGACGAAACTAATACTAATACTCTAATTGAACATAGGTAAATATATTATACTCGTTAACAGAAGTATCAATATCCATGGTTCATGAGAATTACGGAAAAATAATAAAATTACGAAAATGATTTGTACAATTTTATAGTGTACAAGATCTATGCATTCATTTTGAGAAAAGTTGATAAATTATAATAAAAAATATATATTTTTAATATAGGCTATACAATTTTGTAAAAAAATAATAATCAAGCCAATGTATAAAACATACTTAATAAAATAAATAGCATAATTTAGTTTGAAAAATAGATTTTAAAATGTGACTATTATAAATAAAATCTTATCATTTAAGTGATATGAATGATATATTTTATACACTAACTTGATAATAGCATAATTATTTTTAAATAAAGTATGCAAAATTTATATATTTTAAAATTGTATCAATTTTTTTAAAATCATTTTAAAATTGTATCTAGTTAAAAGTTTTAAAGTTAAAGTTTTGAAAACACGAAATGTTGATTTTAGGCTCTGTTTGGATTTAGAGATAAGATGAATTGAGATGAGTTTAGTTTATTTTTTAATATTATTATTATTTTAAAATTTAAAAAATATGTATTGAGATTTAAAAAAGGTGTATAGAAATTTATATTTTGTATAAAAAATTATAAATGTATAATGATAAAATGAAGATAAGTTGATATGAGTTAAAAAAGTTTTCAAAACAAACGGGGCTTAGTATTGTTGGATACAAATGAGAAATGATAAAAGAAAATCTTGGGATGGATTGATGAAAAAAATCATAGGACTTGTTTGGATTGGGATTTCCGAGCCGACACTCACAGGTATCTTTTCCCACTGCCGACGCAGACGATACAAACGAGCCAAACAAGCCGTAGCCACAGAAGATGCGGACCCATAAACTCACCGAACATGGCGAACAGTAAGGCCTGTAATATAAATATACCGAAGAAGCGTGCCCGTAGAGGTCAAGAAAGCCAAGACAACGCCATGGAAGTTCAGAAGAAGAAGGTGGCGATGAGCCTTTTTCTTTTTACCTTGTTCGTATCTGAGTCTGGCGTGAGAGCTTGGACTGGTGAAATCCATGGAAGAGTTGTCTGTGACGTCTGTAGTGATTCCTCCATTGGACCCGAAGATCATGTTCTTGAAGGTAGCCATCTCTCTCTTTTAAATTTGATTTTTTATTCCACTGTCTAATTTTTGTACTTGGATTGGTGATTCTGACATGGGCTATGCTAAAAATTGATCCTTGTCCTCGTCGGCTTTCGCCAAATTGTGGTTGCTGATAAGTTTATGAGCTCGTTGACCATTCTAATTAGGCTCAATTCATTAATACTGTGAGTGGAATTAGAAAAAAAAAATGCACTGATTTTGAAGGATATTGTTGTCTAAAAAAATTATACATATCTACTTTTTTCTGCACGGTAATGCATATTTGTAATGATTTTGCTTTGGGTGATGGGTTTTATAATGAAGGTATTTCCCTTCCATCGGTTTAAAAACAGATTCAGGGTCTTTGTTTCTATGTTTGTCAGTGATTTCAAATTTGCTCTGATCGACATGTAAAATGTCGAGTGATTTTATTTCGAAAACCCCACCATGAATTTTCTTTGTGATCTATATAATTGAGCACTTAATTCTCGAATCCAATGTTGTTCATATGCGGGAATCTTGTTATCTTCTCATGTCAATATCACACTGTTGGAATTGTTTGATGCGGAAAAGAATGTGCATTTTTCTTGTTGAATGCATCATTTTCGTTTATTTAGTATCAAATTGAAGTGAAGTATTGGCATATCTTCTGCTGCTGCTGTAGCACGTTCTGAATGCAGCTTTGTTCTAGTTTACTTCATACGAGTGCTGAAAATGTATACGGAGGACTGATTAGTTCTATGAATCATAACTCGGTATTCTTACCTTCCTTCAATGAATTTTGAAAAAGATGCTACAAAGAGCTTCAAGTTTCTTTTATTTAGTTGTTGATCTCTGCTCTTGGGTATCTATGGCTGTGATAGTCAATGTGCAAGCTATAGACGTTCTCGGTTCTTTTTATGTTTAATTGATAATTTCAAGTTGTTCTAGGGCCTCTACTCAGTTAATTCATGATTTTGAGTTTCAGATTTTAAAAATATAGGCCATGTATGGGAAGTGAGTTTCTAACTCATCTCAACACTTCATAATTTATTTCTCAAACACAAAACACGTTTCAATTTCAAAATTCAACTTTTTCCTTTAATCATTACAATTTTAAGATAAAACACTTCTTAACTTTTACCTAATCATTACAAAATTTTCGAACTTAAAAAAAAAATAATAATACAACTTTTGCAAATTTTAAGATAAAGATTATTCAAACAGTTTTTTAACTATATAATATTTTTATAAAACTTTTCTATCTTATTTTCCAAAATCTAATAAAACATCTTAACTCAAATCATTTCACTACTATTCACAAAATTTTCATTTCATCTCGTTATCCAAGCATGCCTAGAAAACCATGGTAGTTTGGATGAGAACTTTTATGACTTTTCTTGATGTGGGCATGTGGCAATCAAAGTTCTAGCTATTTTATGTTGTAAATTAAAATCTCCAATTGTTTAAATTTAATTGGAATAAATGAGATTTTATAGAAGGATAAGATTTTGGAAAAAATTGGATGGAGTGGAATGATATTTGTAGACATGGCTTCCATGCCTACAGATCTAAAAGAAGTGTTTCATCAGTGAGTGAGGGAGGGAAGGACGGACAGACAGAGGGAGCTGCAAAAAATTCTTAACCTGTACTCTATGCCTTTGAGAGCTTTGCAAAGGTCTTTCCACGCCTTTTACACAACTTTGAACCACGCGACTGATTTCGCACCATTATAAGTAGCCTATAGAATTACTTATATAAAAAAAGTAGCCTATAGAATTTTGGAAACATTATTAATGAGGTTTTGTCACAACTTTTAGTATATATATTTTTCAAGGTGCTTCAATCCTCTTAGTTGGTTTAAACGGTAAGAGATCAAAGTGGAAGATATTTGTTTCCTGTGGAAGTTGATTTTATCAAGTTAAGGACAAGGCACAAGACTGATAAAAAAAAGGGGGACAAAGGCACAACGAACATTTAGTACTTTCAACTTTTATTTAGAATGCAGTTCAATATTTTTGCATAGATCACTTGCCCAAGAAAATATGGAGATTAGTTATAAAAACAATAATGCAAATTGCAAAGACCAAATCTTGACCTTTTAGTGAGTTGCAAATGTTGTTTTATTATCTGATGTAGGTGCTGAGGTAGCTGTTCTTTGCATCACAAAATCTGGGGAAGTCTTAAATTATCAAGCATTCACCAACGCTAAGGGGATTTACACAGTGGCTGAGACAATGCCTGAGAGTGATCGCTGGGATGCATGCCTGGCAAGACCTATCAGCAGTTTCCATGAACACTGTACTCATCTTGGTGATGGAAGCTCAGGAATCAAGTTCACTTATAATCATCTGTCGGGTTACTCTCACACGGTCAGAACCTTTGTTTATAGACCTGCCACCGTGCCAACATACTGCATTTGAAATACTGATGCTCGGTGTCGTGTTCCTACATGCCTGAACTCGAAAGGAAATCGAGATATAGATTGCTGGTGTTTACTGTTTACCATAAATATTTGATTATGTAATGACCATCTTGATCTAATATGCTTTTTTGGAACCAGGTAGATCATGTTAAGTGTATTTATGTTTGTTGTCATACTTATAAATCCAAACTTTTGCTTGTAATGTTATACTAGAACCAGCCTAAAAATGTCAGGCTTGTGTTGTTAGTCTCATTACAAATTCCCCATAACCTGCATCTTCATCTGTTGGCATTGTAATTTGTTGCCAGGGAGTCTTGGTTTGTCATGATTCTCATCTGCTGTTTTTATGATGCATTAGTGTTGGAGTATGTGGCTTATATCGGCTGTTTTTCTTAAGTACGTCCGTATATATAGGGTTAGTAGAAATACATATGTTATAATCCTTATTCAGATGATAGTAAAATTGAGTCGCTCACTCCTGTAGATGTAGGCACATCGTTGAATCACGTAAATCTCAGTATTATTTATTTATTATTTTCTTTTCAATTATTCTGTATTATTCATCATAATTGTTGTACGATTATAACAATTAGCTTCAGCAATGAGCCTGAGAAATATAGTTTTTTGTCTACATAAAACTAAGGCATCCTTGAACATCGGGTTTATTTGACGTTATTATAAGGTGATTGGTTCTTAAGATCAAAATCAACCTGCAAGCAATCTACTTTGGATCAAACTTGGACTGAATTGAGAGTTTAGTCTAATTTTAAATCGAGTCTAACATTTAAATATACAAAGCACTAAATTGATTTCAATTCACAACTTATTTATACGTAGGACTTATAATCTTTTTCAATTCAACATTTTTTTATCGTGAGATTCATAACATTTTTTAATTTTTTATAAACACATTTGTACTCATTTTAACATTTAAGCATATCTAAACTTATCTTAGTTAAATTTTACAAAATTCATTCTACTATTTCAATTTACTATTATTTATAAAGAATTCAACTTATCTCAATTCTGCTCGACATCCAAATAGTAAAAGTTAAGAATTTAGGGATAAGAAATATATATATATATATTTTTATAATTTATGGAGTAATAAAATTTATATGATTAATTGAAATTGTATGTATATTTTGATTTTTGTAAAAAAATAATGAAAAAGAAAATGGTCTTTAAAATAAGGAAACGTAGAAATAATATTACAAAATCCAAAAGTCAAGCTATCATGATCCAACGGCTGCGACCGTTCCAAGTCCAAAGGCTGATGTGGCGAGATCTAGTTGGAGCAGTCGACGTGTTCTGAATCTGAAATGACGCTGCAGGCACAAACCGTTGATGAGGTTAAAAACACCCTCCATCCAAGAATATGGAGAACTCGGACGCGGAGAATGAAAAGAAATAGCCCGAAATAAAAATAGTAATACCAATACAGCATTAACAGAGAGAAGACAAAGTGGCTTTTGGAATTCGACGACATGATAGATTGGGGGAGACAGTTGAAGGCAGCGTTTGGGGCTTCGTTTCTTTGGCTCGTTTGCTTGATTTACTTCACCCAGGTTCCCATTCTTCATCTCTCTCCCTCCCTCTTAGCTAAAAGCTGTTGTTTTGTCCAGAAACCCGAATAGATTGTTTTCTTTTTTCCTTTTCTTACGGTTTCTGGGATTCGGAGATCTAAGATGTTCACCCAATGATGCAGAACGAGCATAAATTTTTGAGTGATCAAATCGCTTTATATGCACTGATATATAGATTCTTGGCTCAATTTTATCTCATCTCATTTGATCTCATCTCTAAAAACAAACCTGGCCTAAGTTAGTTTGGCATGCAAGATTATGCCTGAGCCGGAGAGTAATTTTCCTAGTCTTGTGTCCTTTCATTTTTTTTTCTTTCCCTTGCCATCTAACTTTTACTGGGAACTTTTTAATATAGGGATTCAGATCCTTTGTATGGACAGCAGTTTCCTACCAGCTGAAAGATAGGCTTAAGTTATCGCCCTCGGCATCCCAGTTTGTGTCTTCGATAGCATTTTTTCCGTGGAGCATCAAACCATTATATGGGTATGTATTTTTATTTCACTCAGTGTAGGCACTTGAAGCGGCATGTATGCATTTGCACATACACCTATACATGTATATGTGTCTTTCTATGCGCATGATAGTGGAGATATCTAAGTTTGTGTTCACAATAAACTTCTTACAGCATCCTTGCATTCAATGGACGTGAAAAGTGATTCCGCCTTTTCTTAGAGCAATTTAAGGCATAAAGAAATTCTTCTCATCGAGTCAAAAATCAAAACTGGAACGATATAGTTAAATTTGAATGATTACAATAGGCGTGTGTGTGTGTGTGTGTTATGTCAAGAATATATCAAGCCTATTGGTTGACCTCATATGCAGGATTCTGTCTGACTGTATCCCTATCAGAGGGAGAAGAAGGATTCCATATTTGGTGATAGCAACTGTGCTCTCTCTCGTGCCATGGATTTTTTTAGGCCTAAATGCAACCCTTAGGAATTCCAGATGGCACCTCATGATCTTCTTAATGGTGCAGAATCTGGGCTCGGCCATGGCGGATGTCATAGTTGATGCAATGATCGCTGAGGCAGTAAGGCTTGAGCGGTATGTGAACAGTTCAGGTTTCATTTCCATTTCTTTCTATGTAAAATTTAAGTGCATATTACTTATAAAAAAAAACATCAAGTGCATAATTGACTTGACCTCTAGCTTGCCTGTCAATGGTATAAGATTCATTTGGCATACAACCTTAACTTCTTTAGTGTATGATTTCTTATGTTGAGGACGTGGCATAATAGTGAAAGGAAAAATAGCATATTTCCCCAATTAATTTTGCATGTGGAAAATGATCTGAACCTACCCAAAATGATAGCAATATCTTGTGCTTGTGTTTAGTATTGGCCAGTGGATATTTTCTTTACATAAATACCTTCTATGGTGCAATTATGTCTGGTATATTATTCTATTTAATATGAGTATTGATAGTCTAATAGAAGTTAAGACTGAGATCTTGCAACTACACTTGATCAGGACTTCATTTGCTGGAGACCTCCAGTCAATATCTTGGTTGGCAATGGCTCTGGGAGGAATATGTGGAAGTCTGCTAGGAGGTCTTGCATTAACCAACTTGCAGATAGATAAAGTTTTTCTTCTTTTTTCTGTACTTCCAGCCATACAGTTACTATCTTGCGGTTTCGTAAAGGAGAATCCTGTAGGCAGCAAAGTGGCGCCTGAATTTACTAATCCACACAAGTCCCACACAGTCAATGGAAACAGTAGTATACTGGATGATAATTTAGTGGCAAAGAATTCCAATAACAGAACTTCAAGAAGAAAGAAGACCACAACGAAAAAAAAAAAGGCAGCAATTGTTCCTCATAAAACCCAGATTCCTGACAAAGCTGACTTCTTGGCAGTACAGTGGTTCCACTCCATGAAAGCAGCCACTTACAGTTTGTGTCATGCCTTTAAGCAGCCAATCATTTTGAGGTAAATAAAAGATAACTCCTACTCAATGAATTAATATCATAGTGGTGACTTGTCACATGACACATACCAATGACTTACTCTCCAGAGCTTTGCCATTTTTAATGAAACCAATTGAGATTGTCATTATATATCACTCAAATATGTAATGTGTCGTGGTCCAGGATTGGTGGTAAAAGCTTCTTATAGGATGAAGTGTTTCCCTGTATCTACCAGGTGGAAGTGCAGTTTAAATATGCCTTCCCCATTGTTACTTGCCCTTGTTGTTAACCTAATTGATACCCTGGACTAGTTATATATGTCATTTTAATTACAAGAATTTTTTAATTCTTTCTAATCATGGTTGCTTTTGATTTCAACTTTGCTCCTGGGAAGACCAGACCAATGACTTGGTTTTTCTTAGCACATGTTACCGTTCCAAATCTCTCGACAGTGATGTTCTATTACCAGACAGAGTTCTTGAACATGGAAGCATCTTTCTTGGGGACAGCACGAGTTCTCGGATGGCTAGGCCTCATGCTTGGAACCTTCATTTATAACAGATACTTCAAGAAAATGAAGTTACGAAGAATCCTTGCGTAAGTACTACAAAGTCCAACTGTTTCTATTCCTGGTAGATCCCTTCTTTTTCTCTAATTATGCTTGGATCATTTTCTATGCAGGTTGGCTCATATTAGTTTGGCTTTCTTGAGTCTCCTAGATATCGTGTTAGTATCTCGAGTGAATGTTGCCTTCGGAATATCAGATAGGGTTATGGTGCTTTGTGGATCAGCTCTCGCTGATGCAGTCAATCAACTCAAGTATGACATAGTTTTCACATACTGCATTCTTCTTCACCTGATCTTTTCTTTTTTAGACTGTAAATATCTGTAGATATAGAATATTTGCATAAATTTCATATTTGTGCATGTGTTTTTCTATCACACTCGTGTTATGAATTCATCTGTCTGCCTATATGATTGCATGCGTGCATTCTCAATCCTGACCACGTGTCGTTAAATCGAGGAATTTATGAAACTTTGATCATACTTGCTAATTCATGTATTTTTCATGAACTGCAGGTTTATGCCATTCCTGATCTTATCCGGACAGCTTTGTCCTCCTGGAATTGAGGGGACTTTATTTGCCCTTTTTATGTCGATAAACAACTTAGGAGCGACCCTGGGATCATTTGTGAGTGCTGGATTGGCTTCGATTTTGAATCTCTCTTCGGGTTCTTTTGACAACCTTATTTTAGGCATTGCCATTCAAGTTCTCTGCACTTTCATTCCAATCACATTCCTGTTTTTGGTACCGAAGGAAGCTACAGGAATATCAACATAGATAGTGATAGATTCTTCAGCACATAAAGATCTTCCATCCACTGGATTTAATTGGATTTTTTTTTCCTCCGCTGCAGTGATGGAATATTGGTTTAGATTTTACAGATTTTCACACAAATTTTTTTACTTTCAGAAGCTTCTTTTGAATTGCGGTTTTCCAGTTAGAGCATGGCTGCTGTAGTACTTATATATATAACTCTGTACAACAGTTTTGGTGTAGAAAGAAATACAAAATACAGAATATTATTTCCTGAGAAATTTATAACTCTTTATATGTCAACTTTGAGATGTGTTAACCCGCATTACAATCATTTCCTGGTTTCAAGGTTTGTGATGGGGAAAAGGATGGTTTGTTAGCATGCTGTGGAGCCTTGAAAGTAGAACATCGAGTGCAAATCTAAGACCTCGAAATTATTTGTTTTTTGAATTGAGTTGAAATAAAAGTTGAAAGTTAAATAAAATATTACAAAAATATATTTTTTAATATTATTTTTGTTTTGAATTTTAGAAATGTAGAATTGATTATTTTATTTTGTGTAAAAATTTAAAAAATTTATAAAAATTAAATAAAATTAGATGAGTTGATATAAAATGAGATGATCTAAAAAAACAAATCAGGCTGATTTCCTATCTTTGCCATCTGATTTTAATGGCAGAAAGGGGAGATCCTCAAATGAAACAGGTTATATATATGTATTTAGTTGGAAATATGGGAGGGATGCAAGCCTGGTTTGCTTTCTTATATAATTTTATTTCATCTCAGAGTACTCTTATTGGATATTGGTTAAAAGTCATTTTTAAAAAAAAATATTTTTATATAAATATCAAAAAATAAGTATCATATTTGATCAAATATGACAATGAAATATATGAAAAAATATTTAAAAAGTATTTGAAGTGAATAGTAAAGTTAAAACAATTGTCAAAAAGGTAAAACAATTGTCAAATTTGACAATTATTTTAGTTTTACTATTTATAAAAGGTACTTTTTGAATATTTTTTCACAAATTTTATTGTCATATTTGATCAAATATAAAATTTATTTTTTGGTATTTGTGTAAAAATATATTTTTTGAATGATAGCTTTTAGCCAATTTAACGAGAGTGTTCTCATCTCATCATTATTACTTTTTAAATTTTCAAAAAAAAAAATTTAATTTTTTCAAATCTCAAAATAATTTTTTTAAAAAAATTATAAAATAAAATTAATATTAAAAAGTATTTTATTATAATATTTTATTTAATTTTTAACTTTCATCTCATTTTATTTTATGTATTGAAACAATCCAGTTGCTAGTCTTTTGAACTTATCAGTCTAATCACTTTTGAAAACATTACCAAAGTGCATAACGCATTTTAATAAGCTGAAAGTGAAACCGTGGAAGAGCCCTTTTTTTTTTTTTTTTTTTTTTTAATTCTTACGATCGATTACAATTTTCTAACGTCAATGCATAATGCATTACACGATTATAAATATTATTTTTTATATTTAAAGTCAATTGCGTCGGTATCTCAAAGTCGACGCGACAAATGTATTGTATTTCTAACTTTCTAAACACTGTAATTTCACCAACTGTTGACATTTCAATAATTCGCCGCAAGAAACGCAGAGCTCAGAAAGAGTGGGAGGAGAAACCACGTGAAATTTCAACAGTCGGACCTCAATTCATCAACTTAATCTATATTCGCGCGCGGGCGCGCAGCTCTCTCCTGGTACTGAAGTTGTTCTCCTCAGACTCAAATCCGAAGAACAATGAGAAGACGACCTGGAATTGGAGGCTTACAGAACGCCGCTACAACTAGGGTTTGTCCGTTAATTTTTTCCCTAAAATTTAAAATTATTTTCTAAATCTTAAGTTTTTCTTTTGGTTTTTAGTATCTAATTGTGAATAAGAATGAACCTCGAAAAATCTGTAGGATCAATATCGGTTGCTGGGCGAAAATGTAGCCAAGATTAGAACTGATTTACTGAAGGAGCAGCTGGCCACGTTTCGCTCCCAGCTTGAAGAATTCGCTCGCAAACACAAGGTCAACTCTATGTTTTGATTCGCTAAACTTATCGAATATCATTAGGCATAAAAAATCGGTGTCTTCATTGCAATATGTGTTGATTTTTATTATTAAGGACTTTAAGTCTTTGCAATTTGAATTCCGCTCATTTATGTGACGTGGAAGATTCTGAATCTACCCTGTTGGGGTTTCAAAGTTGTTAAAATTCAGCTTGTTTTAATTGCAATATTTGTTGATTTTTATTATTAAGGACTTTAAGTCTGAGTTCTGCTCTTGGTGGTGCAGAATGATATAAGGAAGAACCCGGCATTCAGATCGCAGTTCCATGAAATGTGTGCGAAAGTAGGAGTGGATCCTTTGGCCTCCAACAAGGGTTTCTGGGCTGAGCTCTTGGGGATCGGTGACTTCTACTATGAACTCGGTTGGTATTGAGAGCAAAGGAGAGGAACACTCTATCTTTGATTTTTTAATGCTATACTGAGAAAAAAGAGAGGAGAGATGCAAATGTAACCATTTTTGGCTATGCTGTGAAATAGATTATGATCTTGCATTGTCCTAATTGTGAGGGATGATAAAACAAAAAATCTTCTTGTTAAAAAAAGCTTAGAGTTTCCGCTGTATTATATGAGAACTCATAACATGTTTCTAGCAGATCTCGGATTAGATAAGGCTGGCTATTTGGTTCCACCCCCCCTAAAAAAGAAAAAAAAAAGATTTGTCTATTGTTGATTCCCTGGTTGTTCCCTAGGACTAAAAATCTTACAATTTGATATATTATTTAAAAAAGAATAATACTAAACTTGGCTACTTGGCTAGACAGGAGTACAAATTGTTGATATATGCTTGGCAACCAGACCCCACAATGGAGGCTTGATAAACCTGCAGGAACTCTGTAATGTGCTTCGTCAGAGACGGAAAAGTGACCGTGGAGCTGTTTCTGAGGATGACTGCCTGCGTGCTATAAGCAAGCTGAAGGTATTATGGTTTCAACATACCCTTTACCTTCATCACATGTATTTCGGTAGGGATTATATGCTTCTTCAAAGTTAGATAAAACTGATATCTACAACTTTGGGTGAATTCGCTTAGGTATTAGGGTTTCAACATACCCTGTACTTTCATCACATGTACTTTTTGGATAGAGGCTATAGGCTTCTTCGAATTTCACTAAAACAAATGGCAGTATTACTCTCTTGGTATGGCTGCTAGAACTTATGATGAATTCCCTTAAGAATGATTCTTCTTGTAGTCCATATTTGGTAGACTACATTGTAGTTCATATAGAAATGCTCCCGTTTTATGACTAAATAAAATGAAATTTTAGAGTTTTTGATTTGTAAATAAGGATATTTTAATCAATTTTATTTTAAAACGGGAACTTTTCTGTCTGTTTATTACTTGGATTGCAAAGGAGTCCAATTTTTTGGACTGTATGTAGCATTACCCTTCGCTTAAATGCTTACAAGTATGCCACATTTTTATCTGTTGGTTGAACTGTGGATATGCCTCTTACTGTGGTGGTTCCAAAGGCAAATTATGTTTTCCCCCCCCATTGAATGTCAGTAACTTTGAGCTTATGGTGGTCCCCAAAGTGTCTCATTCTAAAGTGATTAGAATTGAGGAGTTCTGTACTTTACATGCATTCTTTTTGGCATGCTTTTGATTTTTTGATATTATAATATTAATATCTGGATGATGAATTTCAGGCATTGGGTAGTGGTTTCGAGGTGATATCTGTTGGAAAGAAAAAGCTTGTTCGATCTGTTCCAACTGAGCTGAACAAAGACCATAATGAGATTTTAGAGCTGGCTCAGGTTACCTGGCATTTTTTGTTTCTTCTTCCTTAAACCTTTTCCTTTTAAATTTCTAAGCAGAATTTCAATGCTGGTATTAGATTCTCAAACTAGTTTCAGGTATAGTTGCTTGATGAATTTGATTACCTTTAAGTTCCGGGCTCTTGGGAATTAATTGGAAATTAGGTTTTTGTCGTGTGCTGCTGGATAGATAACTCAATGAGCTACATGGGAGGGCAGTTTTATGATTCATTCCTGTTGTCAATTTGGTGTTTTAGTATAGCTGTTCTTACCTTGATAGGTGTTATTTTAATCTATTGGGTAGGGGTTCTCATCTGTGGGGCAGTTTTAAATGTTCCGAGAAGTAGGGAAAGCTTATATATATGCAAAATAAAATGTTGGACCTAGCTGGTCGAGTTTTAAGGTCTTCTGTTGGGAACCTGCAATATAATTGTTGCAAAATGAATCTAGTCTCTGACATGTTACACAAAGCTTATTTTGATTTCTTTCCAATTTCAACTATTTGAGGATGAAAATGTAACATTAAGCTTTCAATAAGTGGGTGTTGTTTCATAGTGGATCTCTTATGGAGAACCTCCTTGTTTTATGGCATTTTTTTTCTTTGATTTTCCTTTATTTTTTCCTCCATGTCATCCATCCATTCTGTGTCAGTTGGAACATATGATTCTCTAAAATTGAATTGCCTTTCATGTTCTCTTAGGCTCAAGGCTTTGTGACCGTTGATGAAGTGGAGAGACGGCTCTCTTGGACCTCTGGTCGTGCTATTGATGCCCTTGATACTTTACTAGATGTATGTTTTAGCTGCCTATTCTTTTTCCCCGATACAGCATAGGTATAGTCGGATCAATGGGCTTAAGAAAAACCTGTTCGATTTTGTAGGAAGGTCTTGCAATGATTGATGATGGCCACAAAGATGGTAAACGCCGGTACTGGTTCCCCTGTGTGTCATCCATCTCAACTTCAGTAGCTGATACTTGAATGCTTGATTTTCAAATTAACGTAGCCTGATGGCCGTAATGCAGCCGCCCCAAGATCATTGGTCGTACTGAAAGTAGCCTCTTCCCGTGAAAGGCAGTTAGATTGATGTATGCAAGCCTGATTATGCAATTCAAAACAGTTGGTCATTTAGGCTGATAGAAAAATAAAATATGATAAGAAGGACAAGAGAGAAAGAGGACAATAGATTTTTGAGAGTCACATTTTTATTTTCTCATTTGATACTGAATACAAGGCACATATATCTATTTATAAAAAAATTATATTGAGATAAAATAAAATAAATATTTTAAATATTATGAAAATCTAATCAAAATTAAATTAAATCAAAATGATTTGATAGATATGAAGGATTACTATAAAACGAAAAGTACTTTTATTTTGTTATTTCAATTTTTTTTTTATTAAATATGACGAAAGTTTTTTGATTAGTTAAATGTAAGATTTTTTTAGGTGCTATCTTTTCATCAAATTTTAAAAGAAAATTTTGATGAGTCTAATGCTAATGTTTTAATAGGTCTAAACAGGTTGACATGACATGACACGTTATGTTAATAGATCGTATTAAAATTTGAGATTTGATACGATAAACTTAATGTATCGGATTAAGATTAACTTATATAGTATAATATACATATTTTAACACAACACAAATACAATCTATTAACATGATTTCACATCCTTAAATGCAACCCAGGTAAAATTACCTCATATTACCCAGATGAAACTGTGACCATGGTTGCTGGGGGATTCGGTAGTTATTGTTGTTCATATAAATATTTTTTAATAATATTAAATATTTAAGAAGTTTTATAAAGTTCATTTCATATATATCTTTCTTTTATATATATATATATATATATTCAAAACTCTCTAACTGAGATATATTAACCTAGAAGATAAATATAAATTAAGCGATTGTTGAGAGTTGAGATCCCAAACTCTCTTATTATATTTTATTTGCCCATAATATTTCCCCCTTCTGGCATTTAATAATGCTAGTGGCAAGCTTATGGTCCATTTAATTTAACATATTACGTGTATTTGGCATATTTGAGCCGTTGGATTGTTTTTGGGTAATGAAGTTGGGTGCTGAAGTTCATAAAGCAAGTTTTGAGTGCATGGAATATTCTAGACGTTGAGCAAAGGTTGAGCAAAGGTGGAGGAGCAAGCAATGATGGTGGCAGCTTAAAAGCATATTCGGATCCAAAAGCATCTGCATTCTGCAACCTTCAAGAACATCAACCGAGAACTAAATCCAGAGCGGGTAAAACCGTAAAACTCATTTATCCATAATTAATTCGTTGATTTTTTTTTTCGCTTAATTATTCTCTTTTCGTACAGTCCAAGGTACGAGAGGAGAGAATAATATATAATATAAAATATTAATTTATAAAATTATATTTATAAAAAAAATTGAATTTTACATTTCAGACAAACATTTAATTTGTACGGCCGAAAGCAACGTATGAAAATATCGATAAAAAGTACGTATGGTCTGACGAAAAAAAAAAAAAGAGTAGTGTATACTTACACTTTATTTATTATTTTAAATATATTTTATTATTATTATTTTTTAAATAATTTTTTAATGTTTTTAATCATTAATTTTTTTTAAAAATATATAATTTTATTAATAATTATTTTCTTAATTATTAAATAAAATTTTTAAAAAATAATAAAAATAAATGAATGATAAATAAATGGTAAAACTACCCTTATTAAAAAAAAAAAAAAAGTGTCTGATGAAGGTAAGTGTTTGTTCTCTCTCTCTCTCTCTGGGAAACAGGAAAAAATCTATAAACACAGAAAAGGAAGGACGAATCATCAAGTATCTGTAGAGCATCTCAACAAGTTTGCCCCGAAGTGGCTAAAATCAAAACAAAACACGTCGCTGTTTAACAGGAAAAGTGGCGTCCAAAAATTTTGAATTCCTGCTGCTGCTGCTGCTGCTGCCGCTGCCGCTGCTGCCGCTGCCGCTGCCGCTCCTCCTCCCTGTAAATAAAATACTGATCCAAAGATTTTGATGGAGAGATAAGAGAGTAACGGAGACTGAGACAGACGTATATATTTCCCAATTTATCCCTCCTCCTCTTCCACTCGGACCATGCCTTCTACATCTTCATCTTTGCTTACCAGCTCCTTCTTCCTCTTCTTCGCAGTTTCTTTCTTCACTCCACTCCCACATGCAGCGAAGTTACCATTTCGCCCCCGGGACGTCCTCCCTCTTCTGCCTAGACAGGTCTCGTGGCCTATCCTCAACTCCCTCCACAGCCCAGTGGACCTTCTTCCCTCTTTCGTGGGCGCTGCTTCGTCCCCTAACGACACTCTGGAGTGGAAGGGCGCTTGCTTCTTCAAGAACAGGGCTTGGATGGAGTTCCACAACAAGACCGGCTCTGAATTTGGCGGTGGGACTCTTCATATCAAGGTCTGCATATTGAGCTCTCTAATTTGTTTCTATCTTTTAGTTTGTTTTCTTTTGTTTAAATAATTAGATGGGATGAAATGATTTAATATGAAAATTGAAAATTTAATAAAATATTATTTTAGTATTATATTTTAATATAATTATTATTTTAAAATTTAAAAAAGTTAAATTTTTTATTATATTTCATATAAAAATTTAAAAAAATAAAAATAATGAGATACATTTTTTGTCTAATTTGATTGTAGCTAGAATTTGTTTTGGTTATGTTTCTGGGTGGTAATTGAGAATAACGAATATTACACTATATACCATATAATTGTTTCTGAGCTCCTTTGCGGTTCAAACATACCTAGTTTGAAGAGTTCATTGTCTGCACTATTTTTTTTTTTTTTTTGCAATTTTCGGATACTGTCAGGTTGTTTTCTTATTGCGTGTTACCGCCCAAATATGTATGTGAACATATCCTTTTTTTCCCAAAGAATGCTTGAAGATTATCAGGATGGCATTTCTAATTGGATTGCATTGCTACCTTTATTCTTTTTAGCAATGTTGTTTATCTCTCGGGGCATCAATTTTACTGGTATCGAGTTAATGAATTTTGCTTACAAATTTGGATCTTTCATGGTTTCCTTTGATCGCTTGGTTTTGGATTTGGCTGCTTTTCTCGCAGTTTTGCTCTCTTCCTTTCTTGGATGCATTTGGGGTATTTCTTCTTGGCATTGGGTTGGAGGAACTGAAATTCATAAATTAATTAATGGTTGGGACTTCTTGCAAAATCTCATCTCCGTGTTGTGCCTTCAGTTCCAACCATGTTATCGACCTCATGTTTTAGAGGCTTAGTTTCAGTGCTGCTCATTCAGCTAGTGCCATTACTATGTTGTGGGGTGCTGTTTCCAAACATTATAGTTTGTCTTCTAGGCAATGAAATAAAAAATTTCTTGAGAGTTGTATTTGTGCCTGTCCAGGTAAGCAATGCTCATAGTTGGACATGTATGGATCTTTATGTCTTTGCAACTCCATACCAAGTGACATGGGATTACTATTTCCTATCCCGGGATCACACATTTGTGTTTAAAGAATGGGAGGGGAAAGCTGAGTTTGAATATGTAAGTTGCCACATTCTGTTACTGAAAATGCACTACATCATATATTTTGTTTGAAGCAGGAAATGTGTTCGAATTGGTTTTTACTTTCTACCTAAATCAGGTGAAAAACAGGGGAGTTTCTATATTCCTCATGCAAGCAGGGATGCTGGGAACTCTTCAAGCTTTATGGGATGTCTTCCCCTTATTTACAAATACTGGATGGGGTGAGAACTCTAATATAGGATTTCTCAAGAAGCACATGGGGGCTTCTTTCGAACAACGTCCTCAGCCTTGGGTGACAAACATCAGTGTTGATGATATTCACTCTGGTGATTTTCTTGCAATATCCAAAATTCGTGGCCGATGGGGTGGCTTTGAGACAATGGAGAAGTGGGTGAGTGGAGCATATGCAGGTCACACTGCTGTTTGCTTAAAGGATTCTGAAGGAAAGTTATGGGTTGGTGAATCAGGCCATGAAAATGAAAAGGTCACAACTATGAAAAGTTTCTAAATAAAATTAGGCCTAGTCTTTCTGGTAGCGTTGTGAATTTTATAAATGATATCTGCTTAATATCAGTATCCTTTTGTCATATTTCCTCTTGTAAATATCTTTTAGGAAATTATGATATATCCTTTTCAGTGGATTCTATAGGAAAGCATCCATGAATCTGTGACTGGGCTATCCTGTCATGATAGTAGTTTCTTGGAAAATCCCAGCCAACCCACTCTTTATGATTATATGATACATATGACACTGGTAGGAGCTGTATTGAGTTCACTTTCCCCAGACTGGCTGGGTGGGATGATGGTGTAGCGGAAGACATATAAAGACTGGCAATTGTAAAAAAAAAAACAGAGCAAAGTAAATAAAAGGGAGAGCTGTGTCTTCCCAATAGTCTCATGTTGCTGCAGCAAGTGGTATTTCCACAGGTTTATTCAAAATATGATCATCATCTCCATACAATGGCAATCCAATATAAAGAACTCAATAAGGGAATCAACGACTGAAAAGGCAACATTCTAAAAGGGAAACAATTAAAAACATAAACTTGGAAACAGAAATTTATGCTACAACTATGGCTTGATATTTGGCTTGTTCGTGGCTTGACTTTCCTTATTTGGTTGAGAGGATTCTTGAATCAGATCATATCCAGCAGTTGCCATGTTGGTACTTTCCATGTCCTGCATCAGATGAGTTATACAATTCTCTGATATCTTGGTATTTAGTGGATGAAGATTGTGGTCTTCCTGCTTTTGTGGTGGAAGGTGACTCTATCATTTTCATTTAGAGGAAGGTTTAGGATTTGGATATTTGCCTTGATGTGCCATCACCCAGAGGTTGGCTTCCTTGCTAGGATTGTTGCAAAAATTGCTAGACTGCTTTCAGGGGGCCTATAATCCTTAATAGTGGCACCATTCCTATCTTAAATCATGCTTTAGCCATGCTTCTTAGGTCCACTCAAGTTTCTTCCTTAGCATTTTTTGTCACATTTGAAGAACACCCTGCATATTGATTGTACATGTCCTCACTTAATTTTCTTATTTTCAGTTTTTGTTGAAATATAGTGACTATAAAACAAAATAAAAGATTATCCTCTCATTTTTTCGTTAGGTTTTTCCTTATAAATAAATAAATCAGGTGAACCCACTATTGATGGTCTTGTTAATAAACTCATTGGGCATGTGATATGTTCATATAAGCTTCCCATCGGTGAAGCTACGTTGGAGCATTACCAACTCGCTTACCCCTCCTGTCAAACAACTGCAGATTGAATTTAAATTCACTATTAGGCTGCCTTTTATATAAGTAAGAAATCTTCATTAGAAAGCCAAAAAGTAGTAAGGCTACTTTATTATGTAACTAGGATTTGGAATAAATATACAAATGTTTTACCTCTCTCTCTCTCTCTCTCTCTAGGGAGAAGATGTAATTGCTGTGTTACCATGGGATGAGTGGTGGGATTTTGAGCTGAAGAAAGATGATTCCAATCCCCATATTGCTTTGCTTCCACTGCATCCTGACATGAGGGCAAAATTTAATGAAACTGCTGCGTGGGAGTATGCTCAGAGCATGGATGGCAAACCCTATGGTTATCATAATATGATATTTAGTTGGATAGACACTAAAGATGGGAACTATCCACCTCCCTTGGATGCTCATCTGGTATGTATGTTTTGATGTTTTGTTTTCAATTTAAGTTTGTAGCATAATGGATGCTAAAATCTTGACTTTGTGCTTCCACTTCTGCATGTAATTCTAGACTCTGATTTGGTAGTTTGGTGGTAATCAACAAAATCACGGTTCTGCTGACACCCTTTTTATTGGTTTATACTGTCGAAGTTACTTTAAAGTCGTAAAAAGTATGAGATTTTTTTGAAATTTGCCTCAATAATGAGGATATCATGTCAACAAAGAGTCAAAACTGGTCGTGATTTTGGGTTTGTCAAAAACTCAACATGTGCTTAGAAAGCAAGCAAGAAAGACTACGTGAATTTTCTTCTCTTAGATTCTGTCAGAAAGATGTATGTATTTTGGGTTTGTTTAGAACTCAATAAGTGCTTAGGATTGTGATTGGTAGATGTAATCCAAAGCATCGTATGTCACCTCTGCTAGTGGAAACACCTATCTTCGGTAGTCTTGATAAATTTTATTACCGTTAAAAAAAAATATTGATAACTTTTATCGGCCAGATTGGAATGATAGAAGTCTCTCTCTCTCTCTCTCTCTCTCTCTCTCCCTCCTGTATGTGGGCATACCGCCCGCATGCACTTGCTAAAATATGTAAATTTTACTTGCACTTAGGTCTGGTTTGTTTATTCAGTTTATCTCAATTTAACTCATAATCTCATCTAATGATTACAACTTTTCTAAATTCTTACACAAAATAAAATAAATAATTATAACTTTTTCAAATCTCAAAACAAAACAAAAAAGATTGAAAAAATATATGATATAATATTTTATTCAACTTTCAACTTTTACTCAACTCAACTTAACTCAGCAAACAAACCAGGCCCTTAGATTAGCGGTTCTGACTGTCAAAGAATGATTCTACAGGTTGCTTCTGTGATGACAGTTTGGAATCAAATACAGCCTGAATATGCTGCTAACATGTGGAATGAAGCCTTGAACAAACGACTTGGAAGTCAGGTATTATAACAGCCTTTCATCTACTTTTGATGCTCTGATTGTGAGCTTAGCCTGTTGAGGTATAGGGTGAAGCCATCACTGGACCACATGGATAATTTGTTAATTGGAAATTTCTATCATCCCCTGTACCCCCTTGGTTTAAACACACATATTATAGCTTAATCTAAACTCTTCTAGCTGTCAGATCTGAATCATCTGATGTGAAGATGATGGACATATAATTCTTCGATGTAGAAGATTGTTAGATAAATTGCTTTAGAATTTTTTTTTCCTGGTTTGGTTAGATCTCAAGCAATTGAGCAAGATTTTCTTTTTAAAAAAATTCATTGTCTCATTTTTATTTTTGACTATTTGATGCAACTCTTGTTTAAGCAGGGTCTTAGTCTTCCTGATATTCTTGTAGAAGTCGAAAATCGTGGGTCATCTTTTGATGAATTGCTGACTATTCCTGAACAAGACAACTGGCTTTACGCTGATGGGAAGTCAACCTCATGTGTTGCTTTCATTCTCGACATGTACAAGGAGGCTGGGCTGTTTGATCCAATTGCTAGCTATATTCAAGTCACCGAGTTTACAGTGAGTCTTTCAGTAATAAATATCTATCTATCAAGTATTTGAATGATAATAAATCTGTAGTTGTAACTTGTACTTGTTTTAGCGTGAGGATACTTTACGTCTACAAGAGATTACACACCCTTTAGAGCCTCTCTGGTTTGAATAACTTTATAATATTGGAAAAGACAATTAGATATTAATAATAATTGGATGTCCATTCAAGCTGCCATCTTTTTAGGTGATATGCAATTAAACTCTCTTCCTAAAGCAGTCCAATGTTTTGTTTGGAAAAAGGGCAAAAGAAAGTAGTCTACATCTTCTATGTGTACTAATTTATTTTACTGCCACACGTGCAGATAAAAGATGCTTATACCCTCAACTTTTTTGAGAATGATTCAAGCCGCTTACCAAAGTGGTGCAATGATGGGGACAATGTGAAGCTCCCTTTTTGTCAGATTCGAGGGAAGTATCGAATGGAATTACCTGGATACAATTCCATGGACCCATACCCGCATATGAATGAAAGATGTCCATCTCTGCCTCCGAAATACTCGAGACCACAGAAATGTTAGAAGTTTGATCTTTTTCACTCTGGAAATTTTATACATGTAGATGAAATGATGCCAGGTTCCTTCACTGGTAGGTCTACTCTGAAGTTTATTTGATGCGATGGTAATGAGAAGGCTTGGGGTTCTTTTAGTGTCACTTGTAAATATGGTGATTGGACTGTACAAAAAAGAGGAGAATGCTTTCGTTTTTTCCAAATGGAAATGTCAATTGTTGGATTGTTGATCTTATAGGATTCAAGTTCAACTTTGGTCTATATTGTGGAATCATTTGATCGTGTTGGAACTTTTGGTTTGATGCTGTGATTCTTTCACATTCTACCCCCGATGTTTCTCGTCTGTTTTATGCAATCGTTTGCATTATAATTTCTCATCATGTAAGGCAAGCATTATTCTACTTCGAATACTGAAGATTTTGTAGAGCTAACTTAGCTTCCTTGGCATTAAGTTGGATTGGCAGTCCTTGAGTTCTTTCTGGCATGGGATCCCTACTGAAACAACAGTCGTTACCCAGCTGTGTTAGCAGATAATGAGTAGTGACAAAGGTTCTGATTCTTGCAAACTCATATCCCGTACACGGATGAGGACAACCTCCTCCTAATACAGTGGAAGAGTACGGTGGAAGCCATGCTTGGTTTTCAAGTCTACTTAGATCAAACTTTGACAGTTCTGGGAATATGCTTGCTGCCCTTGTTCCATAGGATATATGGTCATGGTTGCTTAGATTGGTTTCAGAGGATGATGCATAATATGCGTGAGAGCAAGAAGCAGATTATTGAAAGCAAACAAAGGGAAAGAGTTCCATTAAAAAAGAAGTGAGGGTTTCCGTGTTTATAATATATTCAACCCTTCTGAATTGAATTCTGTTGTTGATATGAAATAATCCGTATTGTAGTGGATTTAGAATCATAAAAATCTCTGAATGCGATAGATTGTTGGGGGTTTGAGTAAAATGGAACAATGACTTCTTTGGCGTTGTCCAACGAATCTATAACTACAAAGAAGGATAAGTGAAAACGGCCTCAGGAAAGAGGAGAAAAATGAACATAGGAACATTGAGCTTGATCAGAAACCAGGTTCCCTATAAATTTCAGAAACAAAATCCATCTTTTGTTCCATACACAGCCTGTTTATACAGTAGCTATCAATACGTTAAAGACAAAGATCTAAGAACATCAAATAGAAGCATTTAGATACGTGAGATCCCAGTACAGTTCTGGATAGCGATATCCTTCACACGGTCAATCAGCCTTCGCTGGAATATGGTTGCCACCGGTTGCAATTTTGTACACGTAAAATGCAGTCATAAGTGCACTACAAGAAAAGCCAAATGACATTAGCTCCAGAAGATTCAAATGTTTATTGTACTCACAAAGAAGATCCTTATAATCATATAGCTATCAGGAACTTGTTTCCATGGTTGAACAAAGAAACATTTTGCAATACTATCACAATGTAAGAAGGAAAGATACATTTTGCAAGATCTTTTCAGCCCCGCTTTGAACTCCAATGTACAGTAACCTTTTCAACTAAAACTTTTACTTTTTGGCAAAATATGTTCACTCAGTCCAATCATCTAAGATAATTTGGACGTTTTAAAAATGGGGGCAGCTTAATTCTAGATTGTTAGCCATCAGAGATCTCAGTAAGAACTTGAATGTTGTGGAGTTTCACACGTCTCCTCCTCAAATGCACTACTCCAAATACCAGCATGGTGGTAATGAGTCCATATAAATAACAGTAAACCGTTCAAACGACTGCATATAACTTCTAATTTCTATGCCAATATAATATACTGGATATGAGAAATGGGACTGTAGCTACCGTTGCATATATACAACTGAGGAAATGGGTGGGGTGGAGAGGAAGAAAAGCAGATGATGTGCCTAGTACTTCATGAATTATGATATGAAGTGTATGAAGTGCTAGCATGACACTCTTCATATAGATGATATGTGAAGCTTGTAGTAATATTAATATGCTCAACACAGGGAGAGCACAAGTACTGAATAAATCTTCAAAATACCTGATACCGGCGACAATACCAGCTGGCATAATCTTAGAGGTCTGCATATAGCGCTGTCCCATGACCCAAGTGAGCACGGCTGCACAAACTGTTTTGAGGGCACATATATCAGGTCAAAATTTCAAATGGTTTAAAATGAAGTTGGATTGGACGCATCTTATTGAACTTGGATTGTGCCTTTTGCACCATTTAATGACATTCTTATCACTTACAAAAGAAATGAAGATTACAGCAAGCACAATTTTTTTTTGATAGGTGGATAAAGAGGCTGAAATCCCCCGCTCCAACACAATGTTCCGCTTCCAAGAGCACGAGAATGCTCACAAGCAAGCACACAAAAAATAGAAAAACAGAAACAAAAAAAACAAAGGAAAGAATGGAAGTGAGCTTTTCTTTTCTGGTTTGTCTTTTGGTTTGTGAGATTATGTTGCTCCTGGTGAGCAAAAAGTAGACCGGAGTCACTAGAAAAAATACGATCCCAACAGATGCTACTCAATCTATCCTTCACCAGTGCCAAATAACTTCAGTCCAAATCAAATAGCCATCCAGCTGGCTGCACTAAAAGGAACACCACGAGGAGGAGAAGCGACAGAGCTAAGCAAAAAAGTTGTTCTCTATTTTAATTTTATTTTTACAGATTCTTCTCTCATGCAATGCTTTAAAAGATATCTACACGATTATTCACAAGTAAAACTTGTGGAAATGTATTCATTCTTAATCTATTTATAGCTTGAATCCCCATCCATCCATCTCACATCCTCATCTGACCATTCAATAGAAAAGCAACATAACATGAAACTTAAAGCACTTCCATACTCATCTAAACAGCTCTAATAATATGGATTGTATTTTTCTCTGTCAGTAACCCCTACAAATAACGAAAAACGTCAAATTTAGTTGAGTAGTAGCCATAAAAGGGAACAAGATCAGAAATCCAAACAAACAAAAAGAATCAGATTTGGTGAAAAAAGCATAAAAATTTGCAAAAATTGCAGATGTCACAAACTCAATCAAAGAAGAAACCAGATCAGAGTCTTCATTCTATCGTCTCGTTAAAACAACCGGTCTCTATCAACCCTGGAAATATAGCAGTAATAATAACTACTTCAAAAAACCAAGAAAATGAGTAATCAGTAAACCATACCGGTCTCAAGAATCAAAGCCGGATATGAGTTCTTCCTCTTCTTGAAAGCTTCGAGACTCAGATACCCTGCAAGAAGGAGCACCAGTCCAATGCCCACACCCCCAGCCAAAGAAGCGGTGCTCCCTTTCTTAATATACCCAAAAACTCCTCCTCCAAGCAGAATCAGCCCGTACGGGATCGTGAAACAGAAGTCATGCATTTTTATTCCAAAGGTCTTTGTTTCTCAGGAAAAATTCTCAGATTGCCAGAAGTTTCACAGATCAAAAGCCAAAAGGATATTGATGTATGTTTTGCCGGGTGGACTTCCGGCGCGTGGAGACCAGGTGACCAAAAGAATTAAAAATTATAAAAATTATGTCAGCAACTAGCTGAGCTTCCTAAATTAGTGCTTGACCTGTCTCATAATATCGAGAGTATCCTTTGACTTATTGGTTACGACGTCGTATTGTTTCACCTTTAAGCCAAAATCTAGGGTTTTGGTTTTTCGTTGAGTGATGCTATAAACCAATATAAGATCACAACTTTCCTAAGCCAATGGTGCTGATTGCTGAAATGATGGTCCATTTTCAACCCTGGATCCGATTAACCATCGGGTATAACCCGCTTTATCCCTTCCTTAACCCTTTTCACAACCCAAAACCCAAACTTTCCCAAACCCTAAAAATGGTGGCGACTGAAGCCAATTCCAAGAGACCCCTCTGCCCATCGTGCTCCAAACCCGCCCGGCTCTGTCTCTGCACTCGGATCCATACTCCGGGTTTAGATAATGCGGTAACGTTAACCATACTTCAGCATAGTTTAGAGAGAAAGCACCCACTGAATTCTGCTAAAATTGCTCGACTAGGTCTTAAAAATCTCACTATCGCTTCTGTTTTTGACGTCAATCAAGAGGCCCAATTTGTTGTTCGGTTGCTGCAACAGAAATCTGAAATGGGTTCGGCTCAAAACGGGTTAGATTTTGATCAACCTGCGGAAAATGGGGAAACAAAGGAGCTGGTTTTCGATGGAGATGGAGGAACTAAAGAATTTGGTAGTACTGGTCAGGCTGATACAGGTGGAGAAAGTAGTTTGACGAAAGATCTTAATGGCGTACAAGGTACTCAAAGCCATTTGAAAGGTTTTAATTTTGTACCAAATTCAATGTCATTGTTGAGTAATGGGGATCCAGAAGATAGACCAACTGTTGAAGATTGCATTTGTGAAAAAGGAATAGTTGCTCTAGAGAGTCCCCACGAAAATAGAAAACTAGTTAAACAACCTATTGTGGATAACAATACCATCGTTACCAATGAAAGTGATTTTTTCCATCTCGAGGTTGATCCAATGGAAGTAGTCCAAAGAGGTAATGAAGCGCCAGTTATTACTGCAACCATTGGAAAATATGGTATCATTACCTCTCTTTGCCATAATTGGATACCAAAAACTCATATGCAGAAGCCAAAATTTAGTAAGATTCTAGCTTCTTCAGCTGCTCGTGATGCTCTGGGAAGAGGGTTTTCTGTGAAAAAATTGCAGAAGCGTCGGCGTAATGCGAGCGTGGAATCGGAAGAGTGTGAGGAGGAGTTTGAACTTGAGGTTCCTCCCGGATCAGTGCTTCTATTTCCGACTGAGTGTGCAATTGGTGTTGATGGCATCGATGCTCTTGGTTTTGATGTGAGGAATTTAATTGTCTTGGATGGTACATGGGCTAAGGCAAAAAGAATGTACAATGAAAACCCCTGGTTGGAACTTTTGCCACATTTGAAGTTGGATTTGAACAAGATGAGCTTGTATAGTGAAGTGAGATCTCAGCCAAAGGTTGGGTGTTTGTCCACCCTTGAGAGCATTGTATATACACTGAAAGCTTTAGGGGACACAAGTGAGGGGCTAGATAATCTCTTGGATGCCTTTGAATCTATGGTTGAAGACCAGAGACGATGTAAAGATGAGAGGTTAAGCAAAGTCTCTTGAACACTGGTTGACCTTAGACTGTTCTAATTCTTGAAAGTTCGGATTTTTTTTGGATTTTCTTAATAGAACTAACTTGTTTCAGAAGTTTATGGTTCATGAACTTCAAAGGGGCTGCTCTTGTATATGTTTTATGTGCTTCTCTTGTAGACCACAGCAAATGGTTTATCTTCTATTGTATAATGTTTGGAATGATGAATTTGGGGGCAGCTCTGTTTCTTCTCTTGTACAACACAATGAATTAATAACGTGATTTATCTATTTATTGAAGAGGTAATGTGCAAAAACTGTGTCGAAATTGCATGATGGAGAGTGGATTTTCAGGATCTCGAGCTCACCATGACCAACACTTGCTTCCCCGGAAGGAAGATTGGCTACTCGGATTGTGAGTTTAATGAAAAATGATATTTGTAAATCGCCTTAAAAAAAAAATTGAGTAAAACACACTTACCAAGAAAAAAAAGTAAAACGCTTGATTAACATGAAAAAAAATTAATTTTTAAAAGCAGACCTTACTATTTCTTGAAGCAATTAAATGAAATTAACGGCATTATTTAAATTTAGATAACTGTCGATTTACTAGAATCAATGTGATCCACGCTCAGGCTGTTCTGAATAGGCCTACGGAGATCCATTATATTTATAAACCAATGCCCAACTCAATTTTTGTAAGCAGACTAGTAGGCCCAGTTCTGGATAGGCCCAAAAAGAAGCCCATCACAATAATTAACCACAAGTTTTTAACCCGACGTGTCCTATCACAACTGACCCAGTAGTTTCAATCCACGTGTCATCCCGCCCCCAACTCTCTCTCATCTGTATTTCCCTCGTACCTCCCCCATTCCCTCTCCTAGGGTTTAAATCTCTCAGCCCCTCCCTCCTCATCCTTATCCCGATTTCCTAATTCCGACTCCCTCGTGCCTTTTTTTGTTTGGACCTTCACCATGATGCAACAGCCAGCTCAGATGCAATCGGATCAGCAAAGCCAGCAGTATCAGCAGCAGTGGATGATGATGCAGCCGCCGCAGCAGCAGCAGCCAGTCCCCCCTCCGGCAGGGTGGGTCCCACAGGCTGTTCCGCCGCCTCAGATGGCCCAGGCTCAGGCTCAGGCTCAGGCTCAGGCGTACCTGGCCTCGCAGAACGCCGGTTCCGAAGAGATCCGATCCCTCTGGATCGGGGACTTGTTGCCTTGGATGGAGGAAAATTATCTCCTCACATGTTTTTCTCACACTGGAGAGGTGAAACATATATATGGATCGACATATTTGTGTACATGAATATATTTTCTTCTGGTTCGGGGTTTCCGTTTTGTAGTTCGAAAAAATTGCGAATTTTTTCGGAAAAATAATCTCTCTCCCCCTCTGTGGTGTTGGCGTCTGTTTTGTTAGGGTCGTAGGCTAGAATTTGTGTGTTGAATACTGTAAAAGTAGGGTTTTGAACATTAACGCTGTTATTTATTGGGCGCTTATCAAAAAAACATTTGTTGGGTAATTTGGTTGTATTGGTTGTGCTGGATTCTTCGGAACTTAAATTTTATTTGGCCTAAGAACTCAAAGGGAAATAAAACATAAATTGAAATAATAATAAAAAGCTATCGGTTTGCATGTCTTCAGCTGTTCTATATATTGTGTGAGAATGTCTACTTTTTATTATTTTTTATGGGTGGGTACGTCTACATAATTAAGCGAAGCATAACTTGCAACAGTGGCACCAGAAGTTTGTTCATTTTATAACATATTTTCTTTCCATGTTGGAGCTCCAGGAGTTTTTTCTGCATACTCTCTTATTATAGTTATCAGCCATTGTACCCCTTGGAAGCAATGTGCATGATTTATTGTCTTTTAGTTCAAACTTATAGAATGTAACTAGGTGCTTTCTTTGTATACTTCCCGTGTACCTAGGCTATGCCTTGTTATATTCTCATTAATAAAAAGAGGTTTATTACTTATTAAAAAAAAAAAACATATTTTCTTTCCATAATATAATTCAAATTCCCCATAATCACCATTATCTGACCATCCCTTATATCTGATCTCATTTTTTTTTATTGTGGACTATTCTAGGTTGTATCAGCTAAGGTTATTCGCAATAAGCAAACGGGAGTATCTGAGAGTTATGGTTTCATTGAATTCGTTAGCCGTGCTGCAGCCGACAGGGTTTTGCAGACATACAATGGTACACTTATGCCAAATACGGAGCAGAATTTCCGGCTCAACTGGGCTACTCTTGGTGCTGGCGAGAGGCGACAAGATGATGGTCCTGATTATACAATTTTTGTGGGAGATTTGGCTGCTGATGTTACTGATTACTTGCTTCAAGAAACCTTTAAAGCTGTATATAAATCAGTGAAAGGTGCGAAAGTTGTCACTGATAGGACCACTGGACGTTCTAAGGGCTATGGGTTTGTCCGGTTTAGTGATGAAAGCGAGCAGTTGCGTTCAATGAGTGAAATGAACGGCCAGTATTGTTCTACAAGGCCCATGCGTGTTGGCCCAGCTGCTACAAAAAAAGCTGTCATTGGACAGCAATATCAGAAATGTATGTGTTGTGGGTATCACTGGTTATGCTTTAATGCAATTGGTGCACCTTAACTTCAAACTCTAAATGTTTCTGATTGTTTTTGTTATTGCTTGGTCTACTAGTTTGCTCTGTCTCATGCCTTTTTTGTTCCTTTTTTTTTTTAGTTGGGAGCGTTTCGAATGGTGAGTTAAATGTTTGTAGATTCTTTCTGAGGTGAATTATCAAAAGTGTTACTTAATTTGACGTTTCTCAGCTATTGATAGAAGCTTGACGGGACTTGCAGTCATTTCGTTCCAGTACTTACCTTTGTAAACTTGGGCACTTTTAAATTATCTTAAAACATGTAAAACTTATATAAAACTCATGTTGTTTTAAAGCAGGACACCAAGAGGCTCTCATTTTTTAGGGGCCTGGAACTGATTTCAGCTTAAATGATACCACTTTAATCCGTGGCTCATTTTAGGTCAGTTATCTTGTTTATGTCATAAGTTCATACTTTTTGTGGCATTTATTATGCTACATTCAGAATTGCTTTTTCCAGTTCCTTTTATATTTAGAGTTTCCAGCTCCTTATATTTTAAGAGTTACCAATAAAGTTTAATTCTTTCCTTTTCTAAGTCTTGTATATTTCCTTTACCATTATTCTTTAGCTACATGAATCATGTAGAACCTTTCTTCTTTTCTCCCATAAATTACTTCCCTGCACCCATTACATAAGGTTGGATGCCAGTTGTTTCCAGATTTTCAAAGTTCCTTGAAAGATTTTATTTCATAAGTACCATTGCTTCTTTTTGTTCTCAAGTACATGTTGCAGACGGTAACTAATTGCGTTGTTGGTTTCGTCATGCTATCTATTAATCCTGCCTTGAATGGCTTTGTAACTCAAAATTTAAGCATTATACACTCCATCCTATAAAATGCGTATAGCTCTGTGCAGTGTACTGCTGCTATTCGTTGTACTTAATACTATTTCCTCTCTTGTTATTATTCTATCACTTGTTTAGGCGTTTCTAGGTTTGAGAACTTTGCACCTCAGCTGCTTCCACTTCCATGGTTTGTGGTGGTATCTTAATTCTTAAATATATCACAAATCTAGTTTTTAAAGAGTTGGCTAGGAGATTATTGGTTCTAAATGTTCTTTTTCTTTTATTAGTCATTCTTGTTTATAAATAATTGTATACAAAGTGGTTGTATTGTGAGTTTTCTGTCTGAATTCTTTAGGAACTTCTTGGGGGAAAGCTCACCTGTGGCAGTTTGCATGATTGGTAAAAGCTGTTGTGCATGCTGAGGGGACTCTTAGCGTTGTAGTCTGTCTCCAAGAATAATAAGTGATACAATCTATATTGATATGTTTCTAATCTTTGTATTTATAACCGGCATATGCAATCCCTCTTGATTGTCTTTCAATCTAAAATATCTATGACTTCTTTCATGGATAAAATGAAAAGTGATGCTAATTTGATTGTATTACTATCAGTAATCACATATGGTTCTGGAAACTTATTAAATAATGTTTTTGCCATGTTAAATGGATCCAAACGGCACACTACAGCATGGAGTTTCTTAGTCAACTTCAAACTGTCTGACTGAGAGCAATTTGCACCCATATTGCTTGCATGGAGATTTGAAGAAATTGAAATGAATTTAAATGCTATATATATGCCCTGGAAAATTATTATATGTTTTGATTTGTTGGCTATCACACGTATTTGTCATTTGCAGCTACTTACCAGAATACTCAAGGAAACCAGGGGGAGAATGATCCAAATAATACAACAGTGCGTAGTTTGTATTAATGTTGATGTTATTTATTTCCTGTTATATGTTAGTGACACTTGATAAACTTGGCCACAGATATTTGTTGGGGGTTTGGATTCAAGTGTCACAGAGGACTTGTTGAGGCAAGTGTTTGGTCAGTTTGGTGAGCTAGTTCATGTCAAAATACCAGTGGGCAAGCGTTGTGGATTTGTTCAGTTTGCTAGCAGGTAAGAAATCAATGCAAGTATGCATATTAGTGCCCCTGCCAGTTTGGTTTGTCTTATTTATTTTTTCTCTCTATTCCACATGGTCTTTTTAATATCTTGTGCCTTTGTTGAACTTCAGAACTACTGCAGAGCAGGCATTATCATTAATGAATGGAACTCAACTAGGAGGACAAAGTATTCGACTATCATGGGGCCGTAGTCCTTCAAACAAGCAGGTTTTTGTTGCAACTGTAGTTTTGGATGACTGTGTTACTGTTTATATTTAATTATCCGGATGATTTATGGGATCTGTCTTTTGCATTGCTTCAGACCCAACCAGATCAGACACAGTGGAATGGTGCATATTATGGATACCCGCAAGGATACGACGCATATAACTATGCAGCTCCTACTCAAGACCCCAACATGTACTATGGAGGCTATCCTGGATATGGAAATTTCCAGCAGCCTGGTGCTTACCAACAGCCACAGCAGGTGAACTCCAATACCTCTTTTCTATTTTTTGTTTTCCCTCGCGAAACTAAAGAGACATAACCAGTGGCTAATATTTGCTAATGGTGATGGGACACTCGAGTTATTAATATGTACCTATATAACACCCCAGGTCGTTACAAGATAGTTTCATGTGAAATCAGGTTGCTCACAAGGTGTCCCATCACTTAACCTCTCATTTCCTTCTGATGGACATTTTTAAATGAGAAAGAGGCTTTAAGTACTTGTGCTGTTGTTGTAAGTTGGTTCCATTAAGTGCTTTGTAAAAAATTTCGTCTGTATTATTGCTGGTTTGCCACCAGACTGGGCGTATCAGGATTCTTAAGTCTTCCAATGGCCTTTTGACTTACATTAGACCAAATTTACTGTTAAACGATTATGGCTGTCAGAGTGTAGCTGGTGGCCTGTTTGAAGCTAGAATTTTTCTGTTATTTTGCTTGGCCTCTAATTCACACGGTTTATTTAGAGCAATCGTAATATATTGTATATGTTTTTGCCACGTGCAGTGATATTAGCTATGTCAAGTCTGAAGGCCGGCCTCACTGTTTTCCCAGTGCCATTTTGGTCATCGGATGTAGGAAGGTGTGAGGTTTCCATATCAGTTTGTTTCAGTTATAAGTTTCTTTTTTCCCTTTCTTTTGGTCTTTCTCGTGTTTATTGTGACATCGGATGGCACTACTATGGTGATGATGCTGATGTGCGACTTTGATCTACTTTAATTGTCTTGTACAATATGGATTGGATTTGCAAAATATCCGCTGTGTATGGACTATTATTTGTCTACATATTGATAGCTCTTATTTGCTTTTTAATATAAGCGTGACTATTATTTGTCTACATATTGATAGCTCTTATTAGCTTTGTTAATATAAGCGTGATTGTGTTTTATGATGGTACGTTGAATGTTCAGCTATATATCATATTGTTTTTTTTTTCTTTTGAATAAATACAAATATGTAGTGTTATATAAGCTAGTCAGTAGGAATCCCCTAACCCCTGCAATTGTACCTTCATTTGCCAAGCATTGTTTTCCAATGTGATTGGCTGGTTTCTAATACCACAAATAACCTAGATGTGAGATTCAACTCAGTACCTCGAATAACTGAGAAACAATATTGATTACTTCTGCATCCAATTTTTATGAAAATTGATCAAGTCAGAACTAAACCTACGTTGATATTTGATGCAAGACTTAAAAAAAAATAACAACGAAAATGCACAAACATCTTGCACTCATTTTAAAAGAGAGTAAAATTTATTATTAAAAATTTAATTTTTTTCATGTAAGTTAAATACTAGATCTTCCTATAAATGTCCCCAAAAGCGAGTATGTCCTCTTGATTCAACAACACTGAAAAATACAAATTAAGGTCCATACCGGATGGCCGAAGTAACATAGCAAGGTTAATGACCAATCTTTGATCTAAAAGTTGTTCCTGGCTCAACCACGTCTGAGATCCTATCCAATTATAAATGATACTTACCGGATTCAGCAATACCAGCACTTTGAGTCATCCGTGCCAAATGTTCCAATATCATCCGCGCACCAGTACTGCTCCTACTTAAGCATTTCCAAAGAAAAATGACTTGTACACAAGCGATTCAACCAACTAAAGAAGAATATCCTTGCAAAATTAACAAAGATATAAAGAGCCAATACATTCTATTTCCACCAAAACCTAAGCAGCTTAAATTTGTAAAGAGATCCTATGAGTGCATGGAGTTTAATAATTTAAGAGCCAGTGCTTCTTGCTCCTCCAGGGACATGGAATCCTTTTCTTTTATCTCACCATCATCACTATCACTATCGTAGTATATCTTCGACTTTTTATGTGGTCTGCTTCCATTAGCTTCCTCTCCTGACCCAGAAAATTCTTCCTCATCAGCCTCGTCTTCCGAATGTCCTCTTTTCAACTTCATCTTCTCCTTAATCCGTTTTTCCCTAAGGCGCTGGCGCTCTATTAGCTTGTCTTCTTTGTCCACCTGCTTCAACTCTTCCCTCATCTTGTTATAAAATTCATTCTTTTTTCCTGCAAAACAATGGAATATTAAGGCATTAAAACAGGAGGGAAAGCACAAAATACAGTCGGCACATGGGATACAATTTTATTTTGTTCCACCTCACCCTTGATTGCCAAGGACAACTTTGTACAACCACTATTTTCAAACAAGGAATTGACTAAATAAATTGTAGTGGATTAGTGGGGTTTGCGTTATTCCAAGTTTAGCACATTGGAAATGGATCAGCTGGAGCCATTTGTTCCATTAGACGGTAGCAAACTGTCGAATCAAATTAAAAGAATATTCCCACCATTTGTTGTGCAGTTAATTCTGCTTCAAAAGCCAAGCACTACAAATCTATTAGTTGACACAAAATCTATGGAGAGACGAGAGCGACAAGAAATGGCATCTCTTTGTTCAGCCAGAAAACAAATTTATTTTAGAAAAGAATTATTAAAAAGGAACAGATATGATAGTTGATTGCATGGGTTTTGGTAAAGTTTTTCTTGACCATAATCTTCCTACTATTGCTGCAACTCCAGAATTACACCATATACCTTGATCAATCAGGAATGCATCATTGCCGCTTTGTGCTTCAGCCACCCTGGCAAGTGGGGCTAGTGCATTGCCTTCTTCATCAAATACGACCCTAGTACCCGTTGGTCTATGTACATTAATCTTCAATTTCTTTTTCTTTGAAATCCGTGTTGTAGGCCTACAAAGGAAGAAACAAACAAAATCCTTGCATAAGATCAATGCAAACCATGTGAAGGATAATGAATTGACAATAAATTTTAACAGTTAGCCAGCATTGGTAACATGAATAAAAATGAAGATTGCTACACAAAGTAAAAAATAACACGAGATCCATATAGAATAATGTGATGGCATATTTGTATAAAAAATACCCTTCTATTTGGATCAATTATGTGAGGAACACCAGCCATCCAGTTTCAGAACTAGAGTTAGGTGCCTCTTGTGTGATTCTTACTTGCACATTCATCTTCAGGGTTAATATCTCAACTCTATGAAAGTGATGTACCTAACATCTCCAATTTCACTTGTTTTCCCTTCTTCCTCGTTGGGTGTGTCCTTTGTCAGGAGAAAGTCCTTGTTTACTTCCTCAACATCTATATGGCCAATATCTAGCTTCTCTTTTGGAATCTCCAGAACATCCTCTTTGTCAGAGTTTTCTATTTCAACAACGGCAGAGTTATCTGACAATTTTGTTGACTTTATTTTCTGCTTCAAGAAACGGATTTTTGGAGTCATTGGTAGACCCATTGACGCTGAAAATTCATCAATAGGCAGTTTCATCGCATCAAAAATTTCTTTATCTTTCTGAATATGAATAGACCGCAAATATGTCACAAATGCCCTTTGTGCCGAATACTGTAAATCTGGATACTTGACTAGTAATGCAGACAACAAGCCAGAAACAGGTTGTACTCTTTTTTTGTTTGCCTGAAAAATGACCAATTAACAGCAAGATTAGTATTCCCAAAATGGTTTCAAACCACACTTGTTTTTTTAAATGTTAAAATCATTCATTGCACAAAAAATCTTCCATAAGAAGAAGACCAATCAGCTATGTTGATCCCAAAAATATAAATGGCAGAAACAAAAGGTTATTATCACATACAAATGACTTCAAAAATAAAAATAGGCCACCTTAATAAACTGTATGGGTACTTTGGCTGCTTGTAATTTCTCAAGCATTTTCATTTCTGAGGGCAACAGAAATAAAACAGACCTCCCTCCAGAATGATAACGAGCAGTGCGACCAACTCTGTGTATGTAAGTTGCAACATCTTCTGGGCAATCAGCCTACAGAAATAAGACAGAGAGACGTAAGACCCCAGTAACATATTCTTTTCCTTGTAATCCCATGCAAATACACACACACCCCCCCGCAGAAGCTTCTTTGAAAGACCAATTAATACCTGGACAACCCAGTCAACTGCCTTATTAAAATCAAGGCCTCTTGAGGCCACATCAGTTGAAAAGAGCACTGAGCGCTTCTCACAAAACTGGGAGTATATGCCCATCCTTCTTTCCTGCTTCATCCTCCCATGAAGACACTTCAAGGGTATTCCAGGGCGCAGTTTCTTGAAAGCTTCAAAGACGAATTTTACCTAAAAGTAATAGCAATTCATCCTTAGCACCAATATCAAAATGAGGATAAAGTCCACCAAAATATGGATGAACCATTAATTAGTACCTTTTATAGGAAGAATTAATTAATACCTATAACTGATTGTAGGTACAAATACCTAGATTAGTCAACTTAATCAGTACAATTGTTTGTTTTTGAAGTGTTTTATGGCGGCAGATTGTACAACTGCAGTAAAAAAATATTAAAATGAGATATTATTTAAATACTGTGTGCATATGCGCAAACTCCACATTTTGTTTGAGTTGAATGAACAGAACCAATAATTGATCTAACAACACGGGCTAGGAAATGATCAAATATAAATCAAATTAGAGTTGAACTCCAACATTTTTTTTTTGATAAGATTTTTAGAGTTGAACTCCAACTTAATAATGTGCAAAAGTCACCCCTTACTTGCATGGATGGATATTCACAAAAGTAAGTGTAACTGCACACCTCTGACAATTAATAGATATTTGTTAAATGTCAGCACCCCACAAATCTTCAAATAACGGTCAACACCTCTTCTCACTACCAAAAAGGAGTACAACTCTTTGGGTTCTTATGTTGTACATGAAAACATATTAATAATCATCGGGCTCACAGTGAAGCATGCATTGACCTTTACTTGTATTCCAATCTCAGCCATAGCAAGTTCCGATATATGAATGTTACACCAAGAAGAATATAATCAAGATAATGTAATATTCCACATAGTGAGTAAATTGATGTGGAAATCCAGAACAAATTCTCTCATTATCAGAAAAAGCTATTGAGAATCTACTAATATTCAATTGCCTATCAAATCAACATGCCCCTGCAGGGCCCCTGCCCATGTTTGGGTAGCAACTATTAAAAACCACAGAGAGCATATCTGGTCTACAGTAGTTGACCACCAAGGGCGAGGGGGGATTTAGGTTTCTTCAGACAAATACAAACCAAACGTCCATGCTTTTAAGTTGGCTTCACAACATGTTTTTAATGGAGCAATAGATGATGTTAAGTTACCTGTTTACAGCTTGAAAGAAACACTAGGATCTTTGAATTAAGATGTGCCTTTATGAAACTCCACAACATGTCTAGCTTTTCTTCAAGTGGAACAACCATTGCAGTTTGCTGCAGGCGGTTGGGAGTGGCAGTCACAGACTCCTCATGCACGCTCAGATACTCTGGGTCCTTCAAACTCAGTCTTGCAAGATCCTGAACTGATTTCGTTTGAGTTGCTGAGAATAGCAATGTTTGTCTACTCTTAGGTAGCTGCGAGACAATAGCATTTAAAGCCTTCTTGAAT
Source organism: Platycarya longipes (assembly GCA_036559045.1). Classification (NCBI taxonomy): domain Eukaryota; kingdom Viridiplantae; phylum Streptophyta; class Magnoliopsida; order Fagales; family Juglandaceae; genus Platycarya; species Platycarya longipes. The sequence continues at coordinate 1,259,677 of CM071800.1, read as the reverse complement.
CCTACGTCAAGAATTCGATCTGCCTCATCAAGGACCAAAACCTGTTCCCTGGCCAGCAAATCCCACCCAACTCAGAAGCTAAATAACAAATAAAGGTATGCACCAAGAGAAAATCTAAAACAAGGACTAAGTTAAGGTTCATGAAAAAATGGGGAACAAAAAATTTGTTATGATGACCTGAAGCTGGGAACATTCAAAGTTTGGAGTCTCATCCATGTGCTGAAGAAGACGACCAGGAGTGCAAACCAATACGTTCAGCTCATTTACACGCTCCTTCTCTGTGTTAACATCCTTGCGTCCACCAATTAGGAGGCCTGCACTAAAATTATGGTGCTTCCCTACAGATTTCAACACGTCAAAAAGTTGACCTGCTAATTCCCGTGTAGGAGATATAATGATGCTGCCTACCCCATCCTCAGGACCCCATCTCTCTTTATATAACTTCTCCAAAACCTGAAATAAGAAAAATAAATGCAATTGACCATGAGAAATTCAATTAATTAGAAAAGAATACAGAACATGAAAAAAAGAATGCATACTTTTCATACAAGTAAAAAAAAAAATAAATACTAAAGATGCCATCCTTCAACCTCCCTCACCCCTCCCCCCGCCCTTGCTCCTTTTCTTTATAAAAAGATCCAACTATATCCAACCAAACCTTCTGATGTTGATCTGGGGTATTATTTATATCCCCAGTGCTCCAGGTATCCAAATCTCCATTTTTCAATTTTAACCGTTTCTTCTCCGGAACTTCTCAGCAACTAAACACACCCTCTATTATATGAGCATTCAATAAGTATTTTTTTAAGGCAAATAGTGAGCATTCAATAAATATAACTAAGAGTATGGAAGGTATTATGTCAATTCTTGGTATATTACATAATACTCCAATTAAAAGATAAACTCCAACTTGGTTAAGCAAGATTAATGATAGGACCATTTTCTCTAGCTTGTATTAAGATGTACTCACTTGTAAACTTTCTGTCTACTTGGCTATGCCTATTTACTTGGAATAGAATTACTTACTACCCATAAAAAATTATAGGACCATTTCGTTTTCACCTGCTCTACGATTTTATATCCCAATGTTCAAAACTTCACCCTCCTATCCATCCAGCATTTTCTACAGCAACCAAACACTATCTCCCCCCAACGAAATTACACTCTTTCTCACACATCCTCACCACACCTGACCCTAAACTCACAGTAGTCTTCAAATTCAAAATTCCAATTTTTTTCAATCACATTTCCTCGCAGGCCAAACGGAACTAGCCCAACTTACCGGAATAACAAAAGCCAGAGTTTTTCCTGACCCGGTTTTGGCCGCGCCAAGAATATCCCTCTCGCAGAGAGCATGAGGGAGAGAAGCCCTCTGGATATCGGTCATCTCGACGTACCCAGCCTTGCGCAAACCATCTCTAGTGTTTTTCGAAATCGGTAGCTGGTCGAACCTCGTGGCACCGGCGTAACGAGAAAAAGAAGCGTCGTCGATTCGGCCGACGGGCGATTTCGGGGGCAGTGGAGGCAGGGACATGGGGTTGGAACCCGAGTCGGGTTTCCCGGATTGGATCCATGAGGTCAGGAGCTTGATTTCTTCTACCTCTGATAGGCGGTTCTGCTTGCGGAGGTTTTTTGATTTGGGCTTTTTCATTACGCAGGGTTTTGGTATTTTGGGAGAGAGAGAGAGAGAAGTTTTAGGTTTTTGTGAGGCAAATGCAGTCTGAGAAAGGGTTTAGGGTTTTAGAGTTATTGTAAATTTGCAATTAGGTAAAAATAAAATCTGCATTACATATATGCCCCTTGGTATGTACTATTTGGCAGTGATATCCCTGTATGGACACGGTGGGCCGGTGGCGAGAATCCAAACACATTTTATATCTAGACGGGGCCTTAATGCTACTTTAGTTTGGACTGGATCTGTCTAGGTTGTCACTTGGGCTCGCCCCGAATTTGGACCCTCTCCATTATTTGGACCTTCAAATCTCACTCATAATGCAATTATGCCATATCATTTCTCTTCCATTCATACACAGTACATACTACACTGTAACACTAGTCTAAGTTCTAACACAGCCCTCATCCATCATATTTACGTAAAAGAAAAAAAAAAAAAGGCAGTGTATGTTGCCATCGAATAGACTATTTATCTTCTTTTCCTATATATTTTTGTATTTTTTAACTTTTTTTGGTTTAAAAAAAAACACAATATTATTTAAAAACACTTCTTTAATTATTAAATAAATAAAAAATCAATAGCCACCATCAATGACTTTTATTTGTGAGGCTAGCATTATTCTTTACATAAATTCAGCCTCTCGTCTTTTATAAATAATAACCATAATTGATTATCTCTATTTTAGTAATGCTAGATACCATCATTTAGTCCCGTTTGTTTTTACAGATGATATAAAATGAGTTGAGATGAAAATTAAAAATTAAATAAAATATTGTTAAAATATTTTTTATTTTTTATTTTTTATTTTTTATTTTTTATTTTTTTGAATTTTGAAGATATTGAATTGTTTATTTTATTTTTTTATGAGAATTTGAGAAATATATAATAATTAGATAATATAAAATAAGTTGAAAAGTTTTGTGAAAACAAACGAGTTTTACCATTTGTACAAATACCATGTATCCCTTTAAGAAATGAGTGAACAAACTTGAATGAATGTATTTAGCATTACTATAATAAATATATATATAGTGTCCTCTCCTTGGTCCTTAGCAAGGCTTCGAATAAATGCTTGTCTGATTTTGCTTGGCCTGTTGCCTTATGAAGGAATAAAAAATGGTGTGGAAAATCATTAATTATCGATTTGTCTTAACCACCAACCAGCAAGATAATCTTATATTGACACTAAACTAATTATAATTCATCAATCATCCGCTTAGCCCCCCCAAGTAAAGCGGCAGACAAACTGGAACATGCGAATCAATTTGCAATCTCCCACCCATATTGATGGAATTTAATATTTCAACCTCATTAAAAAGCATATACTTTTCAGCTGTCAACCATGCCTTCATGGAACATCACAGCACAACACTCCAGACACTTTGCGTATAGAAATGTGAGAAATCTTTGTCAAAGACCACATCGTTTTGATTTTAAAGATCTTTGGCTATTTGAGAATATTCTGACATGTAAGCCGGCAGTTCCTTCTTCTATTCTTCAGAATATGCCTGTGACCTTAAATCTGCGTACGTTTAATAGAAATGATATTTGCGTGAAGTGTGCAAGTGCTGCGTGATCGTTTTGAAAAAATTGAGTAAAACACGAGACCCATATAAAAACAATTAATTTTTTTAATAACACCCTACTTTTTTTCAAAACAATTAGACTGTATGTAGCATTATTCTATAATTATATCCAAGGGAACGGGTGCACGATAATTGCGTGACGAAAGATAACTTCAAAGCCTTAAATGTATATACAGAATCTAATGCTAACAATCAGCTATGGCACTAAAATAAAAGGATTAACCTTTTGACCAAACCTATCTTATATTTTATCCTCCAAGCAAACTTGAGAGCATAAAAAATGGTTTTTGGTACTTTTCTAAGTGATAGGAATGGAATTTATACACATCCATACACATGAGCAAAAGGAAACCTAGTCAATAACTAATCTTGGTCAAGCCTACAAGAGAATGAGCAGCATAAAACACTTATTCATGCTAATCTCGAAATCAACTCAATTATGCTTATTGTATAAAGTTATTTTGGGGCATAACTCTAAGATTTGAGTTATCAAAAAGATGATGCACCTCAACTATGAATTGGAGCCATTCGTGAGACCTTCTTACTCAAGAGGCTTCTGAGACTCAGGGAGATGTTTGGCGTATAAATCATGAATCATCTTAACATAGTCTTCAACCTTGTCGGCTGTCCAATCAGTAGTACTTATTGGAGGAAGATACTTGACATTTAGAGGTGCTGGTCGAATATGTAAGCTGCCTTTCCTCCATGCTAGATGGGTGCCTGTCAGGACTATGGGAACTATTGGGAGGCCTGACTGCAATGCCAAATGAACAAAACCCTGCATGGACAAATAGAGCATTAGAAAGAAAGTGCAAGAAGAGTGACCACCTCAATTACATATCTAAGAATGACAGAAACTACATATTAGATAGAAAGTGCAAGAAAATTCGATCATTCAGTTTTCATCTGAGTATATATGTCACAAAATCGAGGATTCCCTGCTTTATTTTCATGTATGATTCCATCTGCATACAAAGTTTATTCCAAGTAAAACAGATTTCACAAGAAAAGGCCTCAGAACCTTTGCTAGCCATATACAATGTCACCAAACTCCACTATTTGATAATAAATAGTAAACATAAGGAAAATAGGTCCCAAAATGGAAAAATTATTGCCTTTTTAAATTTGAGCAGTCGCCCATCTTTGGACCTGGTACCCTCAGGAAAAATGATCAAAGAGAGGTTGTTTTTCACTACTGCCCGGACTACCTGGACATGAGAAGGATTACAAATTAGACATACAGGGAAAAAATGCAGAACAGACAATATGGGGAGAGAATTGACACCTCTTTCATGGATTCAATGGCTGCAGTTGGATTGGAACGATCTATGCGGAGGTGGTTTGCCAAAACATAAAGTTGTCCAAATAGTGGATACCATACGATCTGCATAAAGTAAGTATTAGGTTCCTAGAGTTCCACAAATTACTCGATAGAGTGATCAAAAGCGGTCTGGGCACAATGGCTATATGAATAAACCTCTAATGATGCATGTACCAGTGCTCAACAAATATATATATATATATATATATATATCTTCTATTAAGGGCATCTAGCAACTAAAAACACCTGTGCATAAATAGAGGGCACAAATCCATTTCTCACAGCAGACTGCCAGTAGGGATGGATTTATATGATGCCAAAAAAAACCATTTCCAGTCTGTGTTGGGGGTGGGGAGGAACCATAATCAAGAAAGAATTGATCCTGATTAATCAAGATGAGGGTGAGAAACAAGACTTTTTGAGTGGGGTGTAATTTTTTACTAAGAGGATTCTTGTTCACAACTTTGCATGAGCAATGTCAAGGCACAAGTAACCTTAATGGTTGTGTATTGAACTTTAAAAAAAAAAAAAACTAAAAATACAAGAGATCCATCATGTTTATTCTTAAAGAATTGAACATACCTCCTTCTTGGCAATGCCAACAGTGCCTGTGGGAGTCAACCACATTATTAGGACAATATCCAGAGGAGATGCATGATTACTGATATATATGGCCCTTTTATTAGAAAATTCAGCACCCTCTATCTTTATAGGACTCCCAAGGATCCACATCTGCGATCAATGTTCTGAAGCATTAATTATCTACTGCAAACCCCTTAAATTCTCCAATAAATAAACTACAGGAAGCCAATATAGAAGAATATTGAACAGCAAGAGACCTATTGATGTGCACTGCTATATGCTTGGGGATTGGTATTTAAATGCACTTCATGAAACCTAGGAGATAAAATTTTCTAACCTATCGATGTACACTCTTTTCATTTTTCTGTAAATCAATATCTTTTGATCCAACTGACCATTTTCTGTTTTTCATATACAGCTGTAGATGATGGAACCAAATCCAGACCATGAAGTGGTCCATTCCTTGATCACTAGAGTAAAATCTCAGACTTGTCAGCATTCAAGAAAATAACTCTTCCTTCTCGGAAACCTATCCACTTTTTATTATGAAATCTATGGATAACTTTTCTTCAAAGTTTACCTGACAATAAGTCATTGATTTGGAATTACACTCTCATCCATTCCAAATCATAGGTTATTTCCATACAGCAGAACCGTCAAATCTACTAGCTATGAGGTATTAGATATCAACAAATAACATGGTAAACTGAAAAACGATTACAAATGAGACAAAGACAAACGGGGGAAGAAAGCAGGACACCAAAGCTCATACATGAATCAAATCAAGTTCAAATGGAAATGAAGTCTCCTAATCAGTGGAAGAAAGCAGGACACCAGGGGAAGTAAAGAGAAATAGCAACCAAATCGTGACACCATAAATCAACGCCAACAAAACTCTTCTAGGCCGCTGAGATTTGCGAAAAAAACAATTACAAAAATCCAAAAATTTTATTATTATTATATTATTGGCACAGGGTGTTCTCAACAGCGTACTGACTAATCCCGGAACAAAAATCCAAGATTATAGTTCTCCTCCTACTATGACACTCAAACCATAAAGAAACACAGAAAAACTTGAACACCATAGCTAAATAGCTATGAACTTCAGAATTTCAGCACAAGCAAGAGTAATACAAAGCATAAAATCAAGAGGCGCCTTACCAATAATCTACCAGATACATGTCCATACATGTTCCCCTGCCTTATCCTCTCATAAGGCCACGGTATGAGCACAAGCATGATCAACGCCCACACGAATGTCGTAACCAGCATCGTCAAGAAACACAAGAAAATTTTAATCCAAGATATTAAAACTGAACCCCATCCATCTTCATCCAAATCTATATCTGCACTTCGCTTCGATCTCAGTTCTTCTTTCACAGATCTTTTCGGCGTTTCCTTCACACTATGTCTATAGCTTGCATTTAAGCAACTCTCCAATCTTCTAGTCCTCAGGAAAGAACTAGTTCCACTATTCTCCATAAGTCAAACAGAGAATACCTGAAGAGGGCAAAGAACAGAACAGAGAGTTAAATTAGTTAAATGTTTAAGTAAATGAAAACATACTGTTGGCTGCTGAGAAGGCAGAGGAAAACCTAACCTCGTATCTTCCTTTCGTTACCGATAAAACCAAACCAAGCTTTGAGAAAATAGTTGATTGTATGAAGTTTAAGGTTTCGTTTTAGAGTTATATAGAAAAGAAGTAAAAGACTTTAAAGTTATTATCCTACTATTTTATTCTACTTTCTAACGAATCTAGCAAAAATGATGTCGCTTCTTCCGTAAAAGAAGGTTCAGGAAACAAAGCTACCAAGGGTTCAAATTATATAACTGAGTCAACAATAAAATTGACTAGAGAAAAGCATTATCCCGACAAGATTCCGATTCCAAAACATCCAAATGAGATAAGGTTTCTGCAATGGACTAGCTAAGTTGAGTCTAGTTTAAGTTTGAGGACCAGTTTTTCTTTTGTTCTCTCGGCAGCCAAACAGACCCAAGAGTTTTGACAGCAAGACCAACCAAACGGTACCTAATTAGAGACTTTGCCAAAGCAATTCCACAGAAAGTGAGACAGAGAGAGAGAGAGAGAGAGAGTTAGTTCAAGGAAATGGAGAAGACGAACAAGCCAATCCGATTGGATGGAAAATATTGTAAAGAGATATATGCATGTGGGAAATACTAGATAGCTAAAAAGACAGGCAGCTAAAAGCCAAGATAAAGAAGATGTGGTGGCGCTAATCAGAGAGTCTCGGAGTGAGAGAGAAAGGGAGAGACGCACTTCAGCACCCTCAACTAATAGAAAAGTGGGGCTACTGTTTTTGGTCCATGTTGTAGAATCTGGGTTGTATTTGTTGGATCAGAACAGCTTACAATTTCAGGCCGAATTTGTCTTTTAATCATTTAACCCGATACGAGACGATAATCGTGAGATTTTTAGTTATTGCAATTTGCAAACTCGCAGGGTAGCAAATGCGGCATAGAAACAAAGCACCCATAAAACACTTATATCAGCATCTTGTATAGATAATAGAGTTGTGGATTTCCTCTCTTTGTTAAAGACTATCCCAAGAACCACTACGAAGAAAAAAAAGAAAACTAAAACTTCAAAGGAAAAGACAATTGGTCAATGTCCATTGTACACTCAACAAATAATTACAACAGACGGAAAAAAATCGTGTGGGTAACTCGAGCATCAAGCTTCAGCCATTTCTCTTCTTAGCACTAGTTTTCTTTTTCGACTTCTTCAACACTGCTCCACTATCCTGTGACCCAAAAGTGCATTTAACGCATAAGTGACATAAGGTGAAAAAAAGGAGCATGTATATCCATGTAGAAGGTTTTTTTAGATGAGAAAAATTATTATTTATTAATAAAAACTAATTTTTTACAAAGAGTATAAGATATTTGAAGCATCTATCCATTACTACTTATAGATATACTCAGTACTGTACCTTCCGGTAATGTGTATAAGCGGTGCGACCTGTCAACTCCTGCCCACCTCTGGTGACATAAACCTGTAGAGTAATGACCAGAGTGTAGATCGTCAGCCGGCAAATTATAGAAGGCCACCAGAGATGTGTTCGTGTAACATCCGACGACAGAAGATCAGATCAGAAGTAGGTAGCCTACTAAATACCAAACTCCAAAGAACATGTACTTAAATGCTTAAATAAAAGCAGAATGAAACCTCATCGGCAATAGTAATAATGATTTCATATCTTTATTGCCTGGGGCTGTGTGAACCTTAATAACAGAATTTAGGAGGTCCAAGAAAATTTGGTACTACCCCGCAACTTACATAAATTGCTAATATGACAAGGCAAGGATTTGTCCACTATTTCTAGCACGTGTAAAAGGACAATAAAGTATCCAAACATCGAGTATCCAAAAAGGGTTGTTCTACACAACTTTTCCAACTTCTACACATCATTATATTTTATTTTTTTTATTTTTATTTTAAATTTATTCTTTTTAAAATAATTTTATTTTTTTATTCATTATTCATGTATTAAATATTTAATAAAAATAAAATCAAATAAAATATGATGTATGGAGGTTGTGTGAATAGTAAGAGATTATAAAAAAATTTTCATTCAAAAGAGAGATACTCTAAGTCTACGTAAGTTTATATACCACATTTTTTTTTTTAATTTTTAAATTTTTTTTTATAAAATATTTAACATATAAAAAATAAATAGAAGAATTTAATTATTTAAAAAAAATAAATCAAAAAAAAATGAAAATAAAAAATAAATATATGGTGTGTGATATATGGACTTATATATAAAAGTTCTCATAAATTGATGTGATTTGACGTAATATATCATATTATAAAATTATTTTTATTATAAAATAAATATGACAAATTATATAAAATCACGTCAGTTTGTAAAAAAAATTTTATATAATTTTTTTGTGGCTGTAAAACTCTCATTGTTATCAACCTAATTAAAGCTCCTTCAATCCAAAAGCAATATAAAGTACTTTTACATACCCTCCTTCCTTCTGGGGTTGTATACCAATGACCTGCAGACTGGCCATTTGCATGAACTGGTCTTTTACCAGCATCATTTGGAGTGCTGATAGAGCTTTTGCGGTCCACCCAACTTCCAGGAGTGTTCAATCCTTCACCGTTATTTGATTTTTTTGATCTTTTTGAGTTATTTCTTCTCTTTGTAGACCTGTTCTCAACATTGATTTTCCGAGTTGCTTTTTGTTTAGAAGTTTCTCCCTTGCCAAATGTCGAAATGACTTTGGGGTCCATCCAGCCTCCAGAAGCAAGCAGTACTTCTTCATTTGATAAATCGGATTTATTTCTTCCACTTCTGGAGCTTTTCTCAAAACTGGTTTTCCGGGTTGCTAGCTGTTTAGAAGTTTCTTCATGGTTGAATTGTCTCCTGTAAGTGACATTAAGTGTTACTATGATATAACACATGGTAAAGTTGATAAAATACAGAAACGATACATAGAAGAAACAGAAAGAAACATACATGTAATCAATAACTGATGTGTTAGGTTGTTGATGTCCTCTGTTCTTAATAATACCAAGTGGGGAAAAGTTGGGAAAGCGATTGCGGACTAATTTCTGAATTCTTGGATCATCATGGAAAAAATATCGATGAATGGGAGGAAGGGGATCTTCCGAATTCCACACTTGTTCATCACTTTGGCTACTACTTGTATGTTCTTGACTAGCCTCTTTGTTACTTGTGCATACATTGCTTCTCAGTTTCCAGCTCAAATTATTGTCCTTCAAAGGCTGGAAGTATTCTTCAAAAACCTCATCCAAAGCAGGTGTTGGAATGCAAACACTCTTCTTTGGGCAGAAATCTTTCCATAAATCCTCATTTTGACTCATACAACCCGACACTTTGATCTTTTGTTCACTTAAAATTGAAGGAGAGTGGGATTTAGATTGGTGTTCTGTTGAGCATGGACCAGTTTTATGAGCTTCTCTGCTTAAAGTGTCATGATCGGATGGATCATCAGAATCAGAATCAAGTAATTGGAACCTTCTAAGAGGACTGATCGTTAACTTTGGAAACATCAAGGCATTGCGGCTTGTTTGTAAGCTCATTGAAGCTGGGGTATCAGAAACCTGTGTCCTTTTCCTTGCCTTCATCTGGCTTGATGATTCAGTGGTCAAAACACCAGAACCATGCAACGGGATCTTAGAACTGCTACACATGGATTGGTGCTGCGATGGTGGATATGCATCTGCCACATTGTAAGCATTAAACTAGGAGTGGAACTAAAGAAAATTCTAATTCAAGGTATCATTTTCTACTTCAATAAATAAAGCTAATCCAAAAAGAGGAAACTTAAAATCAACATTATGGTATATCAGTAACTATGTAGCAATTCTACTCATAACGAGCATGATGCTTCATTTAACAAAATGATCACAAAAAATTGACCATCTTGATGACAACACCCCTAAGAGCAAAAAAAAAATTATAGAATTAGTAAAAAGGAGTGACTAAGCAACAATTAGAAGTTTTAGGTATATTTTTGGGGAGGGAAGGATGCCAACACTAGTACACTACACCCAAAATCAACTTCCAATAAAGTTGCACAACCGAGGAGCGTCTGTCATTGATGGAACTTTCCATGTAAACAACCAGTAAGAATTCTCAAAATGTTTCATTTAGTTTTGACCCGATCTAACCTCAGATAATTACCTTTCCAGCGTAGGGTACTAGTACTACATATTCTTAAGCAGCAAATGATATTTGAATTCAGAGGTGAGCTCAGCTCATCTCAACTCATCTCAACTCATCTTCATTTTATTATTATATTTTTATAATTTTTTATATAAAACACAAATTCCTATACACCTTTTTCAATTCCCAATACACCTTTTTCAATTTCCAATATACCTTTTTCAAATCCCAAAATAATAATAATATTAAAAAATAAACTAAACTCATCTCAACTCATCTCAACTCATCTCAACTCATCTCATCTCTGAATCCAAGCGGGGCCCACCTTAGCATATTCCTGTCATATTCCTTAGCAATCTCTCGACCACAAACTATCAAATCAGATTAACCTAACCCAACTCTCTTAACCCTAAGAATTTCCAAATAAATACATTTTAACCAAACGGGTTAAAACGGGTCCCTAGAAAAGCATATCCCTGGATTGTGAAACGACAAAAACAAATTCGCAGAATCAGTATCAAGTGTAGCTGGAAACAAATGTGAACCAGAATATCTATTACCTCTAAGAAAACCTTCATCTTGTGATGAAAATTCTTCAATATCATCGTCAATCGCACCACAAGGTTGCTGCGATTCCCGGAGCAACCGAAACGACGGCGTTTTGGTGGTGGGGGGCCCTCGCCTGAGCCGCTTGAGAATACGGGGCGGTTCCGGAACTGTTTCAGGATCCGAGTCCATGACTTCTGGCAGGAAGTCTTCGTCCCCGTTTGCAGGTCCATTTGTTACGGGGTCGGAAGCTTGTATTTGGACCGGAAACTCCTCAAACGATACTCGGAGCTCCGAATCGAGACCCAGATCGAGTCCCAGAGAGAAAGAGGGGGGTTCGTAGCCAGCCATGGAAGAGGGGAGAGGAATCAGAATTAGAGGGAAAACAGAGGGCGGGAATTGAGCTTGTGATACAAAAAGGGGGAATCAGTCGAGTCCGTAAGGCAAGAGTCGTGATTTTTACACGCGTCCTGTATGAGTCTATGACTGGTGTTTATAGACATAATTTTATTTCCTATATAAAATAATAATAATAATTTTTTTTATGGGAAATAATAATTTTATTTAAAATACTAATTATAAATTAAATTTTATCACTTGCATAATTTGAATAATATATTCTTTTTTTTTTTTTTTTACTGAGAATAATATATTCTTTACGTTACGGATAATCACGTTTTACTTTTATTTTATTATATTAAATATGATGTTTTTATCATTTTCACATTATTTTAATTCTGATGGACAATATATATCACCGCAATAGTGTAGTATGATTAGTATCACATCATATCTTATCTTGTCAAATGATATAGCAAATTTTCCCAATAGCAGTAGTGTATCAGGTTTGTAAATAGATGATTTTAGAAAATAATTATTCATCATTTATTTATTCTCTATTTTTATTTTCTTCTTTTATTCTCTTCTTATTATTTTATGAAAGGGATTAATTTATAAGTTCATAGATAAAATATAATAAATATTTTTTAATTATATAATATCACATTATGAAATAACAAAATGATGATGAGAGTTGAAATGATGAATAATACTATTTTATTTAAAAGAGATAAGTTTTTAAGGCTCCATTTAGATTCGGAGATAAGATGAGTTGAGATAAGTTTAGTTTATTTTTTAATATTATTATTATTTTGAGATTTGAAAAATATGTATTGGGATTTGAAAAATATGTATAGGAATTAGTGTTTTATATTAAAAATTATAAAAATATAATGATGAAATGAAGATGAGTTGAGATGAGTTAAACTGAGTTGCGAATACAAACGGGGCCGATTGATGACACGTTCAAATAAGAGTTATCGAAAGACAATAAAATACTCTCACATAAGTATTTGGGAATAATTTTAGGAATGCATCATAAGTAATTTCTCCAATTGAACCCTTCTTATCTCCTCCTCCCCCCTCTCTCGAACCTAAAACCTTTTCTCTCTCCAAGCTGAACCCTTCTTCTCTATCCCCCGCATCTCCTCCCTTTTCCTCTCCTTCCTCCCGACCGAGCTCTCTCTCTTCTTCCATCTCTCTCTTTTTGCTCCTCCACAAACCATTTTTCTTAGTTTCGATTTTTTATTTTGCAAAACAACGAGAAACTTCCTACTTTTCTTTAAAGAAAATTCTTACGCAGTTTTATTCAAAATTAAAGGAAGCTAAAAAAATAAAAAATAAAACAAGGATAATAAAAAGAACATATATTACTTTGTTCTACCCTCCCTTACCCATCCCCAAAAATCCAATTCATCTTTTTCCTTTTTCTTATATCTGTGTACTCTTTTCACTTTGTCCAAATGGAATTTACAATAATTCAAGAAATAGATCAAAGCGAATAGATCAAATAAGTTATCTCCATGCTATCATTAGATAGTAGGAGATAAAGAAAAATATATTGGGTTAGGATTTTTTTAAAGAAGATGAATAGGTTATTGTTCCGTTCGGCGAGATGACAGAGAGGAAGGGGAGAGATTTGGTTTTTGGGGGGGGGTGGTGGAATGGGGTCCTGCCAGGGGTCCCTACTTACTCATTAATCTGATGTGATGGTATCTCCTTGGCTTTCGATAATTTTTATTTAAACGTGTCATTGGTCTAAAGATTTTCTCCATTTAAAAAATTATTTATGCAAGTTCAAAGCGTGCAAGTCTCATATAATTTGTTTTTTCTAAATTGAGATTCACTGATCTAAAATTAAGTGTGCTTACATACTTTAAAACAGAACTAAAACCCATTTCTTTTAATCATTTTTTAAATCTCATATTAATTCATTATAAAATTATTTATGATTTTTTAAAATGATAAAATAATGAATAATATTCCTCAAAAACAAAGTTCAAAATATATGAGTGTCGAAAACAAATTCAATTGTTGACACTTTCAACACAATATCCTAATCTCAACAAGCTCTCGTCAATAAAAATTAATTAGTATTTATCGTCGTATTATCAAAACCCAACTTATAAGATAATAGACCATTAGACTGGATTTTGATTTTAATGTCAGTCCATGTAGGTATGTACAGTCAGCGCTACAATTGCTAAAGTGAGTCAATTGCCAATGTTATCTAACTACGATAGCATTGGCCATGGTAACATATGTGACAGGGTGAGGCATTCAAAAATCGAATCCGCCGTACATAAACCTTAAAGCTTAAAAAAAACAATAAAAAAATAATAATAATTTTAAAGTTTGTCAAATTACAAAAACAAGTACTATATGTAAGTGATTTCTGTCTCCTATCGGCCCACGTAATAAGCCCACGAGAAATCATTGAAAAAGCAAGTCAAAAATCCGGTCAAACCTAACAACCTTCCTTTAAAATGAGTCAGTAGGTCTTTATAGAGTAGTTGGCCCATGAGCAAACCCGTCCATGAAGCAACCCACGCTCTAACGCGTTCTCACTAACGCCCTACTCTGGAGACTTGACGCTCTAACGCATTCTCGATGATACCATACTCTAAAGAATTTGCGTTGGCATGTGTGCGAAAAATAAGAGGAATTATTGATCTCCTGACAATAGTAAGAAATTTTCATAGGGTCAAATGAATTAGAGAACTACCTTCGTCTCAAAAGTAATTCTACATTAAAAGATTGTGACTAAACGAATAGTTGAAGTGACACAGACTTCCCAAAACCAGGTATGAGTTATCCTCCTCCAGAAATCCAAAACTTCAACCTCTACCAAAGCCCTCCAGTAAATCTTTATATTTTCTTAAATGTGTAGGTGAAAGATCCAATACGAGAGCTATTGAAACTCGGCCTAAAGATGTATGAAATATGACATTAATAATATATACGTATATGTATATGTATATCGTTTTTTGTGCATCCTAATGTTTCTACTTAGCGACCATTATTAAACTTAGATCCCTTTTTTTGTTGGACTCCTATTAAACTTAGATCTAGGTTGGTCATACTTATAGGTACAATTAATTATATAATTCAATTTCATAGCCCAACTCATAAAAAACATCAAAGGTATTGAAAAAAACGATCGAAATTTAGGAGTATCAAAACGTGTTAACGGATCGTGTTCGTGTCATGTCAGACGTGTACATAATACTTAACACGAACACGACCCGTTAAGAGTTTCGTGTCAAAAATTTCAACCATAACACGACCCGTTAAGATAATGGGTTGACACAACACAACCCGTTAAAGACTCTTGACACTATATGACACGACACGATACGACACGACTTGACCCGTTTCAACCTGCAAATCCATTAGTGATCCGTTTGAATTTAAATTAATTGATTTTATACAAATATTAAAACTTAAATAATAGTTATAAAACATAAAAAATTAATTATAAATTACAATCTTAAAATTATAATTTAATAAGTAATATATTATAAAATATGATAAATATACAAATATGATCTACACATTGTAAAATATTAAAATTATAACCCAAACTATAAACAACAATAAATTAATTGTACTTAAATGGGATAGTTAATAAGAGTATAAAACTAATTTTAAATTATAATTTCTTGAAATTTAGATTAGGGGTATAAAAATAAATTTAAACTTCTTAACGTGTCTTAACGGGTCATAACGGGTATGACCCGTTATCAAATCGTGTCTTAACGAGTTGACACGATTTGACCTGAAACCCGTTAAGGTTGAACATTAACCTATTTTTTTTGTGTCGTGTTCTTTTCGTATTAACGTGTCGTATCATGTATTATCACCCATAATCGAGATGTACATGCTTTTTGTTTTCTTATCTATGACGATACTTTTGTTTTTATGGTATTTTTCCCTAATGATAAGCAATAGTAACGATTGAGTAAAATTTGATTTTGCGGATTGAAAATTAAAACAAAAAATAACGTAATAAGATTAATCCTAATCTAAATGTCGAGTCGTCGACTTTGATCGGATTTCCAACTTAATTCCCTTTTAAAGCGAATGATAACATTGATAAGTATGTAATTAAACTCCAAATTACTAAAGTCACAGTGGAGGCTGAATTTTAGACCCAATTGGTCGGGGCTATCTCTCAACTCAGTGAGCAAAGTATTGATATAGATATGAGATGAAGTAGAGTACTACAAAGTCAGATTTCAAGCTTAAATTTATACCTTGATATCACGTAACGAATTTATACTTTTAAGATTTTTTTTTCGAGAAATAGGTTTTATTTTCATTAAATTCAAGAATTTGAAGTATAAAAAATGTGATCGATATAAATTGAGAACACTAAGTATACAAGTAAATTAAAAGCAGTTGAAATATAACTTCTAAATCTTTTAGACAAAGCGTTTGAGAGACTATTCACTACTAGAAGACAGGGAACTAAAACTTATTCTTCTAAAAGAGGAGAAAATTATAACTTTATGAACTAAAATTTGAGAGATTATTTTTCACTTATAAAATTTTATCTATACAAACAAAACTAAATAAAAGCAACTAAACAATACAAATAGCACAACACGAAAACTGTTGAACTCAAGGTTTCAAGGTTCATGTAAATCTACACATGGATTTTGATGATAACAAATGAATTCAAAGAATAAAGGAGTCTCAAGCTCAAGTTGTCTACACAATACAATCAAGCACATCAAGGAACCAAGCATGAGCAAGAAGGGAATAAGTTCACATTAAAATCATAGAGTAATTTTGTAAATCTCTTAAAAATTCGAAATTAGGATTAAGGCTCAAAATAAATATTTTATCATAAAGCATTAAAATACATTTTCCACATGTGCATGAATATTTTGAAAATTAACTTTGAAAATATTAAGATGATTGATTGTCATCTTTCACATGTGCATGATATGATTAAAGGTTTGAACTTTGAAAATATTAAGATGATTGATTGTCATCTTTCACATGTGCATGTTTTATTTGAATATTTTCAAAAGTGGTGGATGCTTTTCTTGACTTATGCAAAATGTAGATGTCTTTGTTTGAAAATTTTGAAAAGTAAAGTGTGCTCTTTTTGTCATATGCAAAAAGTAAAATATTAGGTTTGAAATTTTTGAAAAGTAAAGTGTGCTCCTTTTGTCACATGCAAAAAGTAAAAAGATTTGATTTGAAATTTTTGAAAAGTGAATGATGATGTCTTGGACATGGGAATCTTTTCAAATTTGAAATTGAAGACTCATTTGCCTATAAATAGCTCACTCGAGTTTTGTAAAAATCACAACAAGAGCTTACACATCTATTGCTAAATTTTGCATCATTCTTTCAAAGCTCTCATTCTCTCTTTTCTAAAGTTTTGAGCCTTAATTCTTGTTCTTGTTGAGAGAGATATAGTTTGTGCTGTATTGTTCTTATTTCACTCATTGAGGAGTGTTTTCTGATAGCCTACCCACTATCAATTCTTGTATCAGTAAGAGGGTGTGTATAACCCTTGTGTGTGTAGAAGGTGTTCTACACGGGGAATAGTTAAATCACCAAGTGTGAGGTGATTGGAAGTAAGAGGGTGCGTATAACCCTTGTGTGTGTAGAAGGTGTTCTACACAGGGAATAGTTGAATCACCAAGTGTGAGGTGATTGGAAGTGTAGAGGGTGTTCTACACGGATTCTTTGGAGCGGTGCTGCTCAAAGGTGTAATAGGTTTCTATCTCCACCTAAAGGAGATTGAATAGTGGATTTGGGAATCCTCAAGGGGTAGCTTGAGGCGAGGACGTAGGCAGTGGGGCTGAACCTCGTAAAAATACTGAGTTTGCTTTCTCTTACCCTACTCTTTATATTTCCTACTGCTTTATATTTTGGTTATATTTTATATTGTATATTTAGTTTATAAGTATTAATTTTTTAATATAACCCAATTCACCCCCCTCTTGTGTTAGTCATCTGGGCAACAATTGGTATCAGAGCTAGAGCTCTGTTATAAGATTAACTATCTTTTGAGTTAAGATCTTATGGCTAACATTGCAGCTTCATTTGGTGAAGGTCAATCCAGCAGTCGGCCTCCACTCTTTTGTGGAGACAATTACTCATTCTGGAAAGTTAGAATGAGAATATTCCTTCAGGCTCAAGGTCGAGAAATCTGGAAATGCATTGTAAATGGACCTTATATTCCAACAAAAGTGATTGATGGAGTAAAGGTCAAAAAGGAAGAAGAAGAGTTTGATCGTGAAGACGATAGACTTTATACTTTGAATTTAACTGCTATGAATTTATTATATAATGCTCTTAATGGTAATGAGTTTAATAGAGTAATGACTTGCACTACAGCAAAGGAAATTTGGGATAACTTGGAAGTTACTTATGAAGGAACTTCTCAAGTCAAGGAATCAAAAATTTATATTCTTACTCATGAATATGAGATGTTTAAGATGAATGATGATGAATCTATTTCTAGTATGCACACTCGTTTTACTAACATCATAAACAGCTTGACAGCTCTTGGCAAAGTTTATTCCAAAGTGGAGATAGTAAGAAAAATTCTCAACTCTCTACCAAAACGTTGGGAGTCAAAAGTGACAGCGATTCTTGAAGCTAGAGACCTCAAGAAGCTCGAAGTGAATGAACTCATCGGGTCACTTATCACTCATGAGTATACATTGAAAAGAGGAGAAGAAGAAGGAAATTCAAAGAAGAGTTTGGCACTTAAAGCTGTTCCACATGAAAGTGAAAGTGATGAAGATGAGGAAAATGACGACAAAGATGAAGAAGTTGCGATGATAATAAGAAGAATTCAGAGGTTCTTAAAGAAAAATAAAACTCCTCCAAGGAAATCCTTCAATAAGTTTTCCAAGAAAGATTCAGGTAAAAATGACACTTTAATTTGTTATAAATGCAATAAACCTGGTCATATCAAGCCAGATTGTCCTCTGCTAAAGAAAGATCGAAACAAAGGCAAAAAAGCAATGAAAGCTACGTGGAATGATGATTCAAGGAGCTCAGATAGTGAAGCAAGCAATGGAGAATCAGCAAATCTTTGTCTTATGGCTAAAGATGACATTGAGGTAACAAATTTTGATAATATTGAAGATCCTTCATATGAAGAATTGCAAAATGTTTTAGAAGAGGTATATGAGGAATTTGAAAAATTGGGTATCAAGTATACTGCTTTGAAAAAGAAAAATTCTTCTTTAACAAACGAAATTGATATTTTAAGAAAAGAAAGTATTGTTTTGAAAGATGAAAATCTTGAGTTGAAGAAAAAGAAAACTGATTTAGAAAATATTATTGAAAACTTTACGAATGGAAAAAGAAATTTTGAAAAACTTCTTGGTAGTCAAAGATGTGTTTTTGACAAGGCAGGCTTGGGATATATGCCAAAACAAAAATACAAATCTTATAAAAACTTTTTTGATAATCCTTCTACATCAAAATCCAATATTCAAAATTCTTTTCATAAAAATAATTTTGTTAAAAAAGGATACTATTATAATCACTCAAGTTATTCATATATGTCACATGTTATTTGTAATTTTTGTAATAGCAATGGTCATAATTATCATGCTTGTCCTATTAGAAGAAAACATACAATGACTATTAGGGCCATATGGGTACCTAAAAATCTTGTTTATTCTAATACTAATAAATAAAGGACCCAAAGAACTTGGGTACCAAGAATTGTTTTTAATTGCTTTTGTAGGTATGCATGAAGTATTCTACATGTAAAAATAAATGGTTTTTAGATAGTGGATGTTCAAGACACATGACGGGAGACGAGACTAAGTTCTTTGATCTTAGATCTAAAGAAGAAGGACACATGACATTTAGAGACAACTCGAAAGGGAAGATCGTGGGAATAGGTAAAATATGTTGAGCAACCTTCAGGTTTTGAAAATCATATTTCTCCAAATCATGTTTTCAAACTCACAAAAGCACTATATGGACTCAAACAAGCTCCTAGAGCGTGGTACGAGAGACTCAGTGGTTTCTTGATTGAAAAAGGCTTTTCAAGAGGAAAAATTGATACAACTCTTTTCATTAAATTAGAAAATGATGATATTCTTTTGATTCAGATTTATGTTCGGTGCTACTAACGAAAATATGTGCCAAGTTTTTGCTAAGACTATGCAGGAAGAATTTGAAATGAGTATGATGGGAGAGCTTACATTCTTTCTCGGATTGCAAATTAAGCAAGCAAAAAATGAAATATTCATCAATCAATCAAAATATATTAAGGAATTGCTGAAGAAGTTTGGGATGGAAGGTGCTAAGGAAACTGGAACACCAATGAGCTCATCCACTAAACTTGATAAAGATGAATCCGGTAAATCAATTGACTCAAAGGTATATCGAGGTATGATTGGTAGTTTATTATATTTGATAACTAGTAGACCTGATATTATGTTCAGTATATGTTTATGTGCACGTTTTCAATCATTTCCGAAACAATCTCATTTGATTGCAGTTAAGCAGATTTTTTAGATATTTTGCCAGTACCATTGACTTAGAGTTATGGTATCCTAAACACACTTCTTTCGATCTTATTAGTTATTCAGGTACCGATTATACTGGTTGCAAAGATGATCGAAAAAGTTTTAGTAGAACATGTCTTTTCTTAGGTCCTGCACTTGTTTCATGATTTAGTAAAAAGAAAATTCTATTGCACTATCTACTGCTGAGGCAGAATATGTTGCTGCGAGTAGTTGTTGTGCTCAAGTTCTTTACATGAAACAACAACTTGAGGATTTTAAACTTATGTACAATCACATTCCAATCAAATGTGATAATACAAGTGCTATAAATCTTTCAAAGAATCCAATACAACAATCTCGGACCAAACATATTGATATTAGATATCATTTTCTTAGAGATCATGTGCAGAAGGGCGATATTGCATTAGAATTCACTAGTACACGATCAATTGGCAGACATTTTTACAAAACCCCTATCAAAAGATAGACTACGCATGATTAGAAGAGAAATAGGAATTATGCATGCCATGAATATCTGCTAGATACTTTTATTCCATTAACTCAAATGACCTACATAAACTTGAGGTTCTTAGCCTCATGTTTGAGACGCTCATTCTCTTCATACAATATCATGTCCTCCCTATCCATGGGAACTGGCAAGCGGAATGAAGAATCCAATAGTGATTTCAACCGTTTATTCTTCTGTCGA
This sequence comes from Platycarya longipes, assembly GCA_036559045.1. Classification (NCBI taxonomy): domain Eukaryota; kingdom Viridiplantae; phylum Streptophyta; class Magnoliopsida; order Fagales; family Juglandaceae; genus Platycarya; species Platycarya longipes. The sequence continues at coordinate 1,238,755 of CM071800.1, read as the reverse complement.
ACGATTCCTTCCCTTATGTGAGACTTTTGAACAATTCGTTGAAGTACAACAATTTGTTCTTTAAGCTTTTCAACCTCATGATTTTTGACTTGTAGCCGTTGGGAAAAAGCAACAATAGAGGATGAGTAGCGAGTACCGAGACTCACCAAGTCGTAGATAGCATCGGAGTCTGGCTTATTAGCCAAACTATTGTTCTCTTGCTGCAACATGGCGCCAATGGTAGCTGCAGAAAGGACATGAGATTGAGATGTAGAATAATGAGCCATTGAGAAAAGAATTGAAAACTTAAAGCGAGAATATTGAAGGAATGCAGATGAGTTATAGAGATGAGAATAAGATTTGATGCAAATCGGATGAACTTTAAAACTGATTTTATAGAGATAGCATAAAGAACAAGACAAACTATTGTCTCTTCAAATCTTATTAGTCAAAAGAAATATAAGATATGTTGGACACACATTGTCAAAAGTTTTCTTACTAGAAAAACGGTTCTCTGCTCCTATCATGGCATTGACGGCCTTAGGAGAGAAGATTGATGGTTGATGCGTCAAGGGTTCCTGATTCAAGTCTGGAACATTAGTGGAAGAGAATTGTTCGGCCATTCTATCGTTATGGAGAAACAGAACTTAGGTCAAGAAGCGATGTTTTTTTTTGGTATCCGATAGGTGAAAATGATTTTTTTATAGAAACTCAGAGCCTTCAAACCCATTTGTCAACAACATCAGGCGATTGATTTAAATCTGCTTTCGCACCGACTACTAGAGCTAGGCCTCCAACCTTTACAGGTTTTGTCAAATACGCGTGGCTCCGCACCGCATTGCCAGAGCTAAGCCTGCAGCTTTTGCTGTCTTTGTCGGACACGAATAATTTTAATTATTCAACTTCAAATCTCTGGAACATCTAATTCATCAATAACATCAAGCGGATTTAAATCTTCTTCCGCACCGAGAAGATAAAATTCGGCTTCAACCTTTGCAGGTTTTGTCGGACACGGGTGGTTCTAACTTCTACAGTCTCTACTAACGCAGCGTTTTATTTGTCTGTTAGTTATTGTAGGAATATATCATATTGAGATAATTATGATTCCTTTTTAATGATGCCAAAAGGGGGAGAAGTTTTAGACTAGAACATTAACATTGTTTAAATTGCTAAACTTGTTATATATACTTGGAATTATGTTTATATTTTTGCTTGAAAAACTAACGCACATTCTCAGGGGGAGCTTAAGTATTCATACAGGTTTCAAGTTCTATCAAGTATTTGTCATCATCAAAAAGGGGGAGATTGTTGAACTCAAGGTTTCAAGGTTCATGTAAATCTACACATGGATTTTGATGATAACAAATGAATTCAAAGAATAAAGGAGTCTCAAGCTCAAGTTGTCTACACAATACAATCAAGCACATCAAGGAACCAAGCATGAGCAAGAAGGGAATAAGTTCACATTAAAATCATAGAGTAATTTTGTAAATCTCTTAAAAATTCGAAATTAGGATTAAGGCTCAAAATAAATATTTTATCATAAAGCATTAAAATACATTTTCCACATGTGCATGAATATTTTGAAAATTAACTTTGAAAATATTAAGATGATTGATTGTCATCTTTCACATGTGCATGATATGATTAAAGGTTTGAACTTTGAAAATATTAAGATGATTGATTGTCATCTTTCACATGTGCATGTTTTATTTGAATATTTTCAAAAGTGGTGGATGCTTTTCTTGACTTATGCAAAATGTAGATGTCTTTGTTTGAAAATTTTGAAAAGTAAAGTGTGCTCTTTTTGTCATATGCAAAAAGTAAAATATTAGGTTTGAAATTTTTGAAAAGTAAAGTGTGCTCCTTTTGTCACATGCAAAAAGTAAAAAGATTTGATTTGAAATTTTTGAAAAGTGAATGATGATGTCTTGGACATGGGAATCTTTTCAAATTTGAAATTGAAGACTCATTTGCCTATAAATAGCTCACTCGAGTTTTGTAAAAATCACAACAAGAGCTTACACATCTATTGCTAAATTTTGCATCATTCTTTCAAAGCTCTCATTCTCTCTTTTCTAAAGTTTTGAGCCTTAATTCTTGTTCTTGTTGAGAGAGATATAGTTTGTGCTGTATTGTTCTTATTTCACTCATTGAGGAGTGTTTTCTGATAGCCTACCCACTATTAATTCTTGTATCAGTAAGAGGGTGTGTATAACCCTTGTGTGTGTAGAAGGTGTTCTACACGGGGAATAGTTAAATCACCAAGTGTGAGGTGATTGGAAGTAAGAGGGTGCGTATAACCCTTGTGTGTGTAGAAGGTGTTCTACACAGGGAATAGTTGAATCACCAAGTGTGAGGTGATTGGAAGTGTAAAGGGTGTTCTACACGGATTCTTTGGAGCGGTGCTGCTCAAAGGTGTAATAGGTTTCTATCTCCACCTAAAGGAGATTGAATAGTGGATTTGGGAATCCTCAAGGGGTAGCTTGAGGCGAGGACGTAGGCAGTGGGGCTGAACCTCGTAAAAATACTGAGTTTGCTTTCTCTTACCCTACTCTTTATATTTCCTACTGCTTTATATTTTGGTTATATTTTATATTGTATATTTAGTTTATAAGTATTAATTTTTTAATATAACCCAATTCACCCCCCCTCTTGTGTTAGTCATCTGGGCAACAAAAACAACTCAAAAATAAACAATAATTGTGGTGATACGTGGATAACATGCACTATTTTAGAAGTGAAAATTTGCATGGGTGAAGAGTTTGGAGACCTTAATTCTACGAAGAATTGCACATGACAAAAGGAAATTTATATTATCATACATGTTAAGGTTCGATTTGGATTGTGAGGTGAGTTGAACTCATTTTAAATTTGTTATTATATTTTTTTAAATTTTCATATAAAATTATAAATTTTAATATAATTTTTTTAAATTTTAATATATTTTTTAAATTTAATAATAATATTATTATTAAAAAAATAATATTTTATATAACTTTCAAAATCATCTGCATTCATTTTCCGATTCCAATCATCCCTTAATCAACTAGAATTCTGTCACGTCAGTTTAATTATTGCATCATGTCTTGTCGGCAATTTCCCCCTCTCTCTCTATTTTTTTTTATTAGAACAGTTCCTCAAGAGAAATGCTCATCTTACAAACGGGAATCCCGACTGGGATTCTTATTGTTGCCGTTGAGGTTAAGAACATCGTAGTTATAGATACAACTATCGTCATTTTGCGACAAAAGTTTAAAACAATATTTGGTGTCAATACCGCTCAGGTTTGGTCCAGTTTTAGATTAATTTTAAGATTAAATTACTATATATTAGTTTTATATTTTTAAAAATCAATCTCGCAGAGATTATTTTCATAAATCAATACTTTTAATTTTACTGATTTTAATTCGGTCTAATTTATCAATTTTAATAAAATGTCATTTTTTAAGCCAAAATATATATAAAAACAATTATATTTCATATTTAAAACATATAATCAAATAAATTCACAAGGTTAAGATTAAAATTTTATGTTATAAATTATAATATATCATTATTCTATATATAATTATACTTTTATATATATTATATATAAAAGAAAAGTATATAATATAAAAAATATTATATATAATTTTAAAAATTAATTAAAAACATATATAAATATGCAAATTGGTTTGGTCTCAAAAATTATAGAACTAATTCTAGACCAAATTTGATGATTTTTTTTAAAAAGAACTAAAGTCAGATTAAATCAATCCAAAACCGTACTGAATCTATCAATTCATATTGGTTTTCTAGTTTGCCGATTTATTTTTATAGTGTCATTTATAATGTTATGTTAAAAAAAAAAAAGCAATGCAATTTATCATCTCATTTATCATCATTTTCTCATCATCTTATAATGTGGTATTAAATGATTATAAATGATTTATTTTGTTTTATTTATTAACCTATCATCTAATGTTATATTATAAAATAATGAGAGAATGATAAAAAAAAAAAAGATGATTAATAAATGAGAAATTTTAGGGGTCGATCGAGCCGACCCTCCCATTAAAAGTAGTCTGCCGCCTCCGATGGCAGTGGGTAACACCGCCCATGCCATTAGGACTGGCAGGCTCCCGCGAGCTCACCCTTGCGATGGCGACCCTTGGCGACTTCCGGTGTGCCCCCGACAGCCTTAAACTCGAAATGGGTCCAGATCGGCAATGGCATGGGCGGTGTTACCCACCGCCACCGGGGGCGGCTCCGTTCGGCTAAGGGCCGAATCTCTTTTAAAATCATCTTCATTTTATTTTTTATTGTGTTTTTTATTATATTTTAATATTTTTATTGTATTTTTTATTATATTTTTTTATTGTGTTTTCTTCATTTTATTTTTTATTATATTTTTTATCGTATATTTTTCAGTTTATTATATTTAAAAAAAAAATTATTGTGTATTTTGAGGTTGGCTACCTTTGACTCTAGGGACAGTCCGACTGATCTCCAGCGTCATCCTTAATAAATTAAGATTTACTGGAGTCGGTCGGGCCGACCCCCTCATTAAAAACAGCCCGCCGATTTCGATGGGGTGGGTGGTGTTGCCCACCGCCACTGGAGGTGGTGGGCTGCAGCTTAAGGCTGAATGCCCTTAAAATCTATCTCTATTTTATTATTGTATTTTTTATTATGTTTTTATTTTTTATTATATTTTTTATTGTGTTTTTTATTATGTTTTCTTCATTTTATTTTTTTATTATATTTTTTATTGTGTTTATTTTATTTTATTATATTTTTTATTATATTTTTATTGTATTGTATTTTATTATATTTTATTTATCATCAAAAAGCAGCCCAACTACTGGGCTTCTTTTGACGCTGGGGGCAGTCCGAATGACCCCCAACATCTCTTTAATAAATTTATTAAAAAAAAAATACACGGAAGATTTCATTTTCGAGAAGGGTGATGTTAGGGTTCAGTCTGACCGAACCCCTTACAAATGCAGCGTAACCATAAAAACACAATAAAGAATTTTTTAAAATATAATAAAAAAAACACAATAAAAAATATAATTAAAAAAAATGAAAAAAACACAATAAAAAATACAATAAAAAATAAAATGAATATTATTTTAAGAGAAATTCAGCCCCTAGCCGTACAGAGTCGCTGTCAGTGGCGATGGTCGATACCGCTCATGCCATCGAGATTAACGACCTCTGACGACCTTACCCTGCGACGGCGACCTTTCCATATTCTCTCGACAGCCTTAAATTCGAAATAGGTCCTTGAGATTACTGATTTTGATGGCATGAATAATATCGTCTACTGCCATCGACTGACGACAATAAAAATTATATTTTTAAAAGAATTTGGTCAGAGCCAATCCGTGTATTCTCTTTTGAGAATGCATCATTAATTCCATGTCGGCAGATGTGTCCCATCGAACAAATTATTCCATCATGATCACATGTCTAAGGGTTTAGCTGTTCTTTGAGATTTCATGGATTTTAATTTAATATGTACCGAATGCTTTTAATAGTATAAGGTGGAATTTTCTAATCTTGCATGCACGTTCTTGGTTGACTACAGTGAGAGATCAATAATATCTTTGAAATCACATTCCTGCAAAATGTTTTCATGTCCCCTTTTTTGTCCTTTATTTTTGAATAATAAATAAATAATGATTGTATCTTAATTTATGTAACGAAAAAGTGGACTTTAGCACTCTGGTTTGATGAATAATGTACGTTGGATGATCGAGTCTCCGGCGCCCCTTGAGTCTCGAGTTTTTAATTTTTTAAATCTTAAACTAAATAACTCAAAACATATTTGAGTTAAAGCTTGTGATCAGATAAAAGAAATGAATCGTGTATATATATTTTATATAAAATAAGATTGGATTTGGATGTCGAGACGTTGAATTAAAATGAGTTGAGTATTTTATGAGATGGTAGAATAAATTTTGTAGAGCCCATTTAAAATAAGGGGTGATACCTATCCTGGAGGGGGTGGGGGACCCCTACTTTTGCCCCCTGCCTCCGCTTGGGCGAGAGGCGGGAATTCCTCCTTGCACCACGGGGGCGGGGTACCTCGTCCCGCAGCAGGGTAGCTGGAGTGTGGGTCCATCCGTCCGCCCCCACTCCAGCCCCACGGCCATGACCATTTCGTAATTTTGGGCCACTTCGGCCCAAATCAAGTTTTCGGATCATTTTTAGTCTAAAACAGCATCAAATCTGGTTTAAACATACAATTACATATTAAAAAATATTCCATTACTAAAGTCTAAAGTCACTTAAAAAATAAACATAACTAAAACAATAAAATTTAAAATAAAGACTAAGTTATTAAAAACTTACAATAATACAAATTAATTTTACAAAATTATAAATTGTGCTATTAATATAATTATATTAATATATTATAATAATATATTAATATATAGTATATATTTAATTATTTAATATATTTTTAAATATGCGAGGGTGTGATATATGCAAGACGGGATTGGCCCCTTACCGCCCCCGCTATGCGGGGCGATGCGGAATGCGGGCGGGGCAACGGATGTGGGTACCCGCTGCCCATTCCTAAGTTTAGATGTATTAGAATATATTGAATTAAAAAAAATTACGAGTATTACGTATAAAAAAGATTTTGAGTTAAAATAAATTTAGTGATTTGAGAGTTAAATATTTAAATATTTAATTTAATTTAAAATTAAATTGAATTGAATTAATTTCAATGTAATCCAATAAACAACAAAATAGGACCAAGTCAAAGTGAATTAACAAAAGACGACATTTCTCAGGAACCTCACCTTGTCACTTGCCTAGCTTTCTCAACATGATAGTCTTTATGAAAATAAATTTATAAATTATCGTAATATGTTAATTATATTTTACGATAGAAGCATTTATCACATTCAAATTATGTATCTTGTTGAGATCAGAGAGATTCGTAGCTTGCACAAAAAAGAAGGGAAAACAAATAACTTTTAACTCAGCCTCAAAAAAGGGGATGTGGTATTTACATGAGCGAACAAAATCTACGGAAGTGCCCCTTCGATCTGACCCTATTCCCCCATCTCTACTGTTCACAAAACAAGACCCGCACTAATGACACTGACCTAGCTAGCTAACACAATATCCTATCTAATTCAGAGGAACAGAGACCAAGAAAGACTAGTCTTCAAACATATCATTTTTCATCACCATCATCATCATCACGGACGTACGTACGTACACAAGGATATATATATATATATATATATCTACCTTTAATTTACATTAATAATTCTCAGGAATACTCTGAAGGGCAGGCCTCCACGACCGCTGATGCGTCTCATATCGATCGCTAACGTTCATCAACTGCGCCAAGATCTGATGCACCGACAGTTCCTTTACGTCCACTCTACCCAGCAACTCCTCCAACTGCTTCCTTGTGATCTTGATCTTCACTTCCGTAGTAGGATTAGTGCTTTTTGCTGCTGTTGTTGCAGAAGAAGAAGAAGAATTAATGAAGACTCTGCCATGTCCGAGATCAAGTCCCTCATCTTCCATCACCATGGCCTTGCCACCCATTTTGTCGCCGCGCTTATTTCTAGCACAAAGCCGGCGGCCTTGATCTTTTGCCGGCGATCCCCAGTCCGCCTCACCGCCCCATTGCATTGAAGACTCATGATGCCGCAAACAATTCCCCATCTTTCTTATAAATCTCCTTTTCTCCCTTGTAAATAATTTGTTTTCCGATTTTCTTTTGATGGAGAGATCGAGCAAGGTTTTGGAAATGGAGTTTGGAGGGGTTATATATAAATAAATAGATATGGAGAGAGAGAGAGAGAGGGTGGTGGTGGGGATGGTAGTGGTAGTGGTGAATTGTGATCATATAAAGGGCAGTGATAAAGTTAATGGGAAAAGGATATAAATGGGGAGAAAAAGTCAAACCTAACTTATTGCCACATGGGATGACATGTTTTCTTACGTGGCAGATGAGAGGGGGACAGGAGGTTGAGTTTTGATCTCATCGCGATTCAATTTTCGGATTGGTTCCAACAGAAAATTAAAGCCTTATGTGGATGACTTCCACGTTGGATTATGATCGATATGTATATATCTGCATAGGCGGTTTAGTTTCGGCTCTACTTTAAGCCGCCCATTGAATTTCAATAGGCTTTATTAATTTGTGCGTGGTCATGGTTTGCTTGATCAGCTACCTGCTACCTTATATCTTTCGTGAATGTTATTATTATTTTTTGAATAACATATCTTTCGTGAATTTAATTCTGTTTGCTTTGTTTTAATGTTTTTCTATTTTTCTACTATATAGTCTAAACTTGCGAGCTAAGTATTTAGATTTCGTTTGAATTTAGAGATGAGATGAGTTGAGATGAGTTTAGTTTATTTTTTAATATTATTATTATTTTAGAATTTGAAAATACTGTATTAAAATTTATATTTTATATAAAAAATTGAAAAAGTATAATGAAACTTTACAATTAGAGTAAATTACAACTCATTTTCCTTAAAAATAAGTATATAATTTAATTTTACTTTTCTAATTAAAAATAAATACTACTAGATAAATCAATTTTAACTTTTAAGCCATGAACGTGAAGATAAAATTAGTCAAGCGATTCAATTGAGACCAAAGCCGGCCAGCCGCGAGGTAGAAAAATAAGCTGGCTTCGCAGGTGTGAAACGAATCTTGGAGCTCCAAAGTAGGTGTGAACACAAATTAGCGCAAGGAATCTTTGGTCCTAAGGTGGAACTGTTCTTTCACGTGTGCCCCCCCGGCGCTTGGACAACGATCGATGGATGTTATCGTTTGCGCACTTTTTTCTTCGTAACGTCCCCAAATAGGAGCCAATAATAATCATCAATCAATTCATTGGTAAGTAGATAAGTATTTAGTTTAAGAGAAATCCTGGGGGTAGACGGGCTGCCCCCTACACAGAGCAGCCCTCTCTGCCGCCGGTGGCGGTGGGCGACACCGCTCCTGCCATCGAAACCGGCGGACTCAAGTACGGGTCCGAAACGAGTTTAAGGCTACCGGGGGCACACCGGAGCTCGCCGTCATAGGGTGAGGTCGCCTGAGTCCGCCGGTTTCGATGGCGGGGGCGGTGTCGCCCACCGCCACCGGCGGCGGCTCTGTTCGCTCCATGGCCGAATCTCCTTAAATTCATCTTCATTTTATTTTTTTATTGTGGTTTTTATTATATTTTTTATTTTTTTATTGTGTTTTTTATTATGTTTTGTTTATTTTATTTTTTTAGTATATTTTTAATCTTCATTTTTTTATTTAATCTTCATTTTTTATTTTATTTTAATATGTTTTTCATCATCAAGCAGCCCAACTAACGTTGGACTGCTTTAGACGCTGGGGACAGCCAGACCGGTCCCCAGCGTCTCCCTTAGTTTAATAGGCCCAAATAACGTATGGAGATCAGCAAGCCCATGCTAGTCAAAGTGTTTTTGATTGATTTGATCATTATTATCAATTATCCAATTTATCCATTAAGATCTAGTTTGTATTTATAATTCACATTAATTTATTATTATATTATTATAAATTTTTTATATAAAATATAAATTTCTATACATATTTTTTAAATCTCAATATACATTTTTTAAATCTCAATACATAATTTTAAAATTTTAAAATTTTAAAATAATAATATTATTAAAAAATAAACTAAACTCATCTCATCTCTTAATCGAAACGAGATCTAAGTTTTTAATACGGTTATTCTAAGATTTTTATATCACACATTATTTTTATATCATTGATTTGAAAAATAATTTTTAATTTTATAATTTAAATAATGTAAACAGTATGCTTTGCACACTGATTAAATAATAGAATAATTTTTAAATTTTTTTAAAATAATATAATTATAAAATGATTATATAAAAATAATCTCACAAATTGATATGATTTGATGTAGTTTGTCAAATTATAAAATTATTTTTATATAAAACAGGTTTAATAGATCACATAAAATTATATAAATTTATAAAACTAATTTTATATAATCTTTTTATAACAGTATTACTTATCTAAATTTTAATGTAAGATTTTCGTCACTTCGATGATCATATTAATCAGAAGAAAGCTCGACTTAAGTAAGACAACTACTTACTAGTGCATACATATATATATATATATTTATATAAATATGTGGTATAGGACTACTGAATAGAAATCTTATAATTAAATAGGTTTCAAAATATTTTTTTAATGGATGATTTGGTGAGTCTAATTTGTTGGCTCCTAATTTACCAACTAATTAATTCCAACCAACCAACAATCACAAGCCATTCGGCCCATTCCTCATCTTGTAATGTTGCCATTGTCCCCAAACAAAGCCACGGCCGAAAAGTACACCACCAAAACAAATTACAAGATTTGGTTTAAATTCAAAATTCATTTCAATTTATTTAATTTAATTTTATGATTATTATAATTTTTTTAAATTTTTATATATAGTATAATAAATATTATTTTAAAATTTTAAAATAATAATTATAAAAAAATATTATTTTAAATATTTTATTTAATTTTTAAAATTCATCAAAACTCTTCGCATTTCAATTTATTATCCAAATAATAACTTACAAGGACTCATTTGTGGACCTGCCACTCACGTGAGTACTATTGCCCGATTCCATTCACATTAACGTAAGCATACGTCAAGTTCCACTAGCTTTCACGGTTCTTAATGATGATTTACCATTTAAAAATTAAATAAAAAGTAAATAAAAAATACTTTTATACTATTTTTTATATTTTTTTGTGTCATATTTGATCAATTATAATAATTTTTTTTTGATATATATATAAAAAATATATTTTTAATGATAAAAAAAATGAAACCAATATAAATGCTTTAAACACATTAACCACTAAAATGGGCATGGCCGGCAAGGTCATTGGTTCAACTTCCCTCCATGGCCCATGTGCAGCAATAGTAGTACTGCTCGATGGCGTTTTCATGGCCACACATGATGAGACGGTCATATCTCAAATGGCCATGCGTGCACGTTCAAATTTGGTGGGGCTTGATTGTGGACGTTGTACGTATATAGATGATGATGTGGTACGTACGTACTAAGGTGCCTGATGAGAGCAAACACTAAATTGAAAAAGCTCGTCTGCCACCTAACATATTGTTGAAATTTCTACGACGTTAAACCAATAAAAGCTCTAATTTATAGCATTTATGGGCGAAATATCCATAATTTTCTAACTTTTAAAGATAAAGATCGATTATGGATAATCGGATTAAAATTGGAATGCAGTTACAGATCTGGGCGGCCACCCAGATAACTTGATTTTTCGATTTTTAATTCGGATTAAAAAAAAAAATCGGGATGAACATCTCTATAAATTTATAAGAATAATTCAAATAAAGTAGACCTTAATTATTAAAAAATATATATAGTACTGCTATATGTATATATGTACGATCCGGTACAAAAACATTAAATTTATTAGTTAGGCGTTGAAACTCGTTGAAGTCATCCACTCGATCGTTTAATATCGATTGCTTGAATGCAAGGGTGGTCGATAGATAGACAAGATCTAGAAATATTAGATCGATAAGATGCTATATATATAATATTATTAATCATTAGACATATATATTCAGTTTACATTAAGCAATATATATATATTAACGAACGGTCATGAATTTCATGAATTAGTTGTTGTTGATCATGATTAAGGTGATGCTTAGCTTCTGATTGGCTTGATCTATATATTTAGTTGTTAAACGTCTGATCGAAATTTTGTTTTTTGCCTTTTTAAGCAAGACGGCCGGCAGGAAATCGAACTTCGGAGCTAGCTTTAATTTGTCTCGTGTCTTCTTCTTTTAATTAGCCTTTATTTTTATAATTCTTGTAATTGTTATTTATTATAGTTTCAATGTTTTTTTGTCGTTGGCGATCTAATCATCTCCCATTTGGTCAGTTAATGCACTCAAATCAACAACGTTCAACTGTCTTTCAGCCACTGTCTAGACTGTAGTAGAGTTTATAATTCATTCCCGCGGCCTACATTCAACTAACTATATAACTATATAACTATATAACTATATGTAGCAACCGATCAATGTTTTGACCTACCTTAGAAATCTAACCTTGTCAAATATATAACATATTAAACCGAGCGTTCGTCATACAATTGAATTCAAAGTTCAAACGTTGCGTACTATATATATATAATTTATGTATGTGTATATATATATATATGTATATGTTCACTATTATTTTATGAAGGTTTAATTATTATTATTATTATTTTGTTTGGTTTGAATAATTAGTTGATCATGATCATATTCAGTACTTTTCGAAACAAATAAGTATAATGTGGTCCATTTAAACTACAACATTGATTAATCGATCGACTACTAGCTAGGACGTAGCACATGCATTATTTTTAAGTTTCTAGTTGAATAAATGGATGGGAATCCTCATAATTAAGGCTGACCGAAGGAGATAGGAACATCATGATGTGTAGAGACACATGCATATATGGCTTAGTACCAACTTGATGGTGATCGGGGCTCGGCAAGATCAGAGGAGTTTATAAGTTATATATACTTATAACACGGATTAACAACTAACTAAGACTTTCTAATTAAACTGAAAACAAGTTTAAAGATTGTTATTAATCTTTAAAAAATGATGTTGTAGCTAGCTAGCTAAGTTGGTTATGATATGTCATATCTATAAAATTATTTTTATTATAAAATAAATTTAACAGATTTGATAAAATCATATTATTTTATTATTTTATATATATATATATATATATATATATATAATCTCTTTGTCTTTAATAATTCTCTTATTATTTTAGATTAATTTTGCCAATTATTTTTGGGTACCCAATTCAAGCCTCCAAATTAAAAGTGGTATTACCGTCGTACAATATCATATAATGCTTGCTGGTGGCCAGACATGAGGCTTAAGCTAGGGGTCTGTGATCTAGATTCAAGACTTCAAGTAAAACCATTGATGTCAGAGTCATGTTTTATTGGCTTGTCATAATTCGATCCTTCGCAAATTATTTGTGTCCTTCACCAATTTTCATATCGATAATGTCGCCAAGCTGTTCATTTGCTGAAAATTTGAAAATATGATCTATATATAGACCAAAAGCTAGCGCTATTAATCCCTTTTAATTAATATACTCACTTTACCAGGCCCACGTACAGTTAGGGCTGTATGGCCTCCAACAAATTGCATGAGAGAGTGAGAGTGAGATATTAATGTGCGCGCGGGGTCAACATTAATAATTATAACTCAATCTAATGGTCGAGAAAAGCAGTCTGCATGTAGATTAATAATCTAGATCCTCCTTATTCACTGAGGTCTCCGGACTCCGACGACAAAAAGAGAAATAAAAGAAGTAATTTCATCCTGAATTCCTCGTGTTTTTATTATAATACGTGGCTCATATCAAATAAAACAATAACGTGCACTAGAAAAATGTCGAAACGGACTAAGGTTAGTATATACATGTTGTAACCTTATTATTTTCGCATATAGTGAAATCATAGTTATCTCACTCTTGTGAATGTAGACCTCTCTCTTTGCGATTTTATATTATATATTCATGTAACGCAACAGTTTCTTTCTTCATGCAATCATCAATCATAGACCATGCATTAGTTACCTCATTATATACTGATTTTATGTGGAATCATCACAGATTGTGAGAAAGGTTAAACTTACAACTTATATATGACTAATGAAATTAGGAAGATCATAAAGATTCAATTCTTACTTTCTAGATCGGATTCTAATTATCCGATTAACTGGTTCAATCTATGCCAAAAATCCATATTTTTCTTTTTGGATTAACATAAAAAATATATATATATATATATTGGTTTTGATTTGAATCTTGTTCACATTATAAAAAAACTGTTTATATATAGTTAATAAATTTTAAAAAAATAACTAATTATAATTAAAATAAATTAAAAATAAAATTTTTTTATCACAAATAATTAATCATAAATATTTATTTCTTTTATAATATCAATTAGAGTATGAGTTGATTATACCAAAGATCAGCAACAGTACTAATTGTTTCTGTTTCCGTACGATGATTATTCTTGGACAAGCGGTAATGATCATCACCAAGAGCGAGCTAGCTAGCTAGCATGCATGTATGGACCCTACCAGTTTCAAACATGCAAACCGTACTGATATCAGTGACCCAATCCATGTCCTGGTCGGATTCCGTACAATGCATGCATATGTTACGTATTTAAAATATATTTATGAAAAATGATCGATAAACACGTAATATATTTCATAATATTTTATACAATGATATTGTAATTTTATAAAAGAATGGATATTTTTATAAACTATTTTATAAAATTAACATTATTTTATAAAAATATTAGTTTTATTTTACAATATGTTACATATGTTTTGTATAAAATATTGTAAAATGTGTTGTGTGTATTATTTTTTTATATCTATTATATATATATATATATATATATATATGCTCTTTATAACAGGAAACCCTTAATTAAATATATTTTTAAAATGTACTCTCTTCTTAAATTAAATTAACATAGTTAACAAAAAGGCCAAAAAGCAAAAAACAAAACATGACAAAGAAAATCCAACCAAAACAAAAATAACGATTACAACAAAGATCGGGATTGACGGGTTATAGGATTGATCATGACGTGTGCAGGCCGTTGTCCCTACGCTTTGGATCCTTATCAAACACCTTCTAGCTGCCTGATAATTGATATGTAGATACATATGTGGGGTTGCCAAAATCTTCATTACTATTATCCAGTTTTTATTAATTCATCATGTGTGTGTATACATACCATCACATTTTCAATTTGTGCCTGCACTAAACCTGCAAAAATACATGAAAATACATACACTAACACAACACAACTACTTCGGACCAGAGTACTACTAGCTGCATCAAAATTAAGGCCTGATTTATTTTTAAAGATGAGATGAGATAAAAATTAAAAAAAAAATTGTTATAATATATTTTTTAGTATTAATTTTATTTTGAGATTTGAAAAAATTATTTTAGAATTTGAAAAAATTAAATTATTTATTTTATTTTATGTAAAAATTTTAAAAAATAATAATAAATTTGAGATAAGAAGAAATGAAATAAGATATTTTAAAAAAAATAAACAAAGCGTAAATGTTTTATAACATTTTCATGAGGACTGAAAGTTTGATTTGATACCCCGACTTCTATATACAGTGTACACGAGGATCACTGAATTTTGAATACCATTTTGTCTGGTTTAATTGGGGTACAATATTAATCGGGGTTGGTCTAGTGCTACATTATGTCAAAGAGGAGATGATGGAATGGAAGAAACGATTATTCCTCCAACATGAGTCCAATTTGGTATTCGGGTTTCGAAACTCCGCTTAATCAATTGTCTGGTATAGATTTTAAACTCATCTTAATTTATTTTTATTTTATTATTATAATTTTTTAATTTTTTATATAAAACATAAATTCTTATACAATTTTTTCAAATTTTTATATACATTTTTTAAATTTCAATTCAACTTTTTTAAATTTTAAAATAATAATAATATTAAAAAATAAACTAAATTCATCTCAACTTATCTCATTTTCAAATCTAAACGAGACTTTAGTCTCCCGATGCCGCTTAAGCCTCGTTTGAATTTGGAAATGAGATGAGTTGAGATGAGTTTAGTTTATTTTTTAATATTATTATTATTTTAAGATTTGAAAAAAGTATATTGAAATTTAAAAAAAGTATATTAGGATTTGAAAAATATATATAAAAATTTATGTTTTATATATAAAATTATAAAAATATAATAATAAAATAAAATAAATTAAGATGAGTTGTGAGTTGCAAACTTGCACCAACATCTTAGTAAACTAATTGCTTGGTTTAAAAAAAAGTGTTAAAAGTGGCCGCCCTTTATTAAAGCTAGCTAGCTGCCTCCCCAACGAGGCGTTTTAATAATGCCCCTACGATTGAACAAAGGATTGTACCTCTTCCCTTGTTGAAAAGTAAAGATCGGTATTAATGCACTAGCTCAATTGTAATATTAATTGGCAATAACGTCCAATTTCTTAATAGGCTATAGCTAACATATATAGCGCGCTCTCGTTTCAAATCTCTTACGGCTGGAAATGGCTCCCATTTTACATAATGAAAAAACTGGTTTAAGCGAGTTTGCATATCGATAGGTACATTTATTCAATATGATTCTTAAGAAAGTCAAATTTAAATAAAAATAGTATAGATTTAAATTTAAAAAACTTTAAATATAAATAATATTGCGTATTCATACGCACACTAACATTAAAGTAAAAATATAAATTTTAATAAAATATTTATATTTAAAATGACATATATGAAAATAATTAATAAACATTTACGGGTGCACATATATGTATGCAATATTAGTTAGTATATAGCCTTATTTTTAAAATTTTAGATATGAAGGTAGCGCCATTGATACACGGATCAGTCTGCAAATCTACTTGTAAGTAGCAAATCCCACAATTAAGTACATATTAATTGTCGTGTTAGGATAGCTCATGTGGCGAAGGCATAATTTATTGACGTAATTTCTTGACGAGAAATGATATTTTGTCATGCATAATCTTTTTGAAAAAGCCAGTAATACAAGATTTATATAGAAAAAAAAATCTTAATAATTGACTTCGTACTTTTTTAAGATGATTGTAAGATGTTTGTATACTTTATTACTATACGTAGAATATTTTTGATATGATATTATAAATATAATTTCTCTTTGAAATTTCTTGAGGATCGGTCTGATCGATCCCCCATACAAAAAGTAGTATGCCGCCTCTGATAGTGGTGGGCGACACCGGCCATCCCATTAGGACCGGCGGGCTCCGACGAATTTATTCCTTCAACAGCAAGTTCTGATAACTTCCGGTGTGCCGTACTGAAACTTATTATATCAACTTTATAATAAAATTAATTTTATAATTTGATATATTACATCAATTTATGTATTTACTTTTATGAAATTCCTTTATAATTAAGACATTTATCTTTTAAAAATGTTAGGCTTTTTGTATTAAGAATTATAAAAATAAACACATTGATATATATTTTATAATGTTTTACTGATATAATTATTAAAATTTATATAAGTTTATATCGTTCACTCGTTTTCTTAAATATTTGATAAGTATAAAGTAATAAATAATTTTATAATTATTATGTGGTAAAAAAAAATTAGTGAGTTGATGAAGATTTTTTTTTCTTATAATATAGGAAGAATAAAGTTCTGTTTTTTATTTTTTCATAGGGAGAAACACTTCTATACGGATGGGCTGCAATGCCAGTATTTACAGGCAGCCAATGACCTAAGACACGTCACATATTTCACTAAAAAATAATAGAACTGGTCACATGTGATTTAAGACTGAATCAGAGGAGAATTGAGGCTCTTAAATTCAATTTAGATTTAAAACTATTCTCAATTTATCTTAATTTATTATTATATTTTTTTTAATTTTTTATATAAAATATAAAATTTTATATAAAATATAAAATTTTATATAACATTTTTAAATTTTAATATATATTTTTAAAATTTTAAAATAATAATAATATTAAAAAATAAATTATAATCATCCCAACTTCAATTTTTTCTAAATCTAAACCAAACTTTAGAGTCCTATCCGTCATCGCGTCCCAGAAATTTGAGAAAAACAAAATGGATGCCGACGCCCGTTCCACATCCAACGGTGTTGCCGTCGAGTTCATCTCAAAGAAATCCTTCGAGATTTTATTTTCCTCTTCTTCGACAAAGCTGTTTGCATTTCTCCATTCTTCATCTTCCAATCGTACTCATTTGCTTGTTGTTGGAAGAAAAAAAAAATCACATTTTCTTGCATTTTCTCAGCAATTAATTAGAACAAAAAATTCCCATTTTGTTAATATTTTTAAGGGACAGAACGAAAAACTCATATTTTCTTGCATTTTCTCAGCGACCAAACTGAACATATAGTCACAAACTCCACGAAGATTCATCTCCCCCGAAGCTCTATCGCGCCATCGATGCTCGCATCCCCTTCGATTTCCCTCTTCGTCTCCGTCGTCTTACCCGACGAAGCCACAAACCAGCCCACATCCTCGAACCAGAGCCAGCGACCTTAGCCACAAACCCATCTCCAATATCAGATCATATGAACGAAAACTTGCACACAACGGGGGACTCATCAACACATAAAAGACCCACGAAAGCCTGATCAGATCCACTGAGAAATTTTCCTAAGAAAATTAAAGCTTAAGGGGAAACCGATTCCCAAATAGAAAATATGAGAACTGAGGGAAAAAAATAGAACAAACGTGAAAATAAAAGAAGAATAATATTGTTTTTAAATGATGGCCCAAATCTTGAAGGATTCTCAGGCTTCGTTTAGATATGAAATTAAAATAACATAAATTGAATTGAGATGAATTTTGAAAGTAGAATATAAATTATTATTATTATTATTTTAATTTAAAAAAAAAAGTAAAGTAAGATATAAAAAAATATATACTTTTATAAAAAATTTAAAAAATATAATAATAAATTAAAATAAATTAAGATAAATTTAATTATTTTTAAAATCATACCTGATAAGAGAAGGAGAGAAATGAAGTGGGGGACCGTGGATGCGGTCTGATTGGTATTGGTGTACTGTTATTATAGTGGAAAGGCTACGTGGTAAGAAATAATTGGGGGCTATAATGTGGAGTAGTACTGCCGGACCGGACCAAAGAAATTCTCTTTCATGAGAGTACATACAAACACTGCAATCGGAAATGGCAAGAAGGCACATTCACATGCATCATGCATGTATTTTCCGTGCTGGGCATTTTCTTTCTCTAGCAGAATTTAGAATCACTGTCTCTGAAGTCTGAACCAAGTTCCAACCCCTCACTCACTCTCTCACAGTGCTCTCACGCGCGCGCGAGCGCGCGCACACACACACTCTCTCTGGGGCTGTGTGTATGGACGCATTTAGCTGGCAAATATGAAGATGATAGGAAAGACGGAGCTACCGGCCACGTTCCCGGCTAACTTCTCGTCCAAAGCCCTAAAATCATCCCTAGACTCGGATCTTCAACACAAGCCCATCACGCGCAAGGCTTCCCGGCGCCTAACCCGGAACTCGACCTGCCTGATGAGAACTGGAGCTCCTTCCGGGCGGAGGAGCCGGCCCAACACCCCGCTGCTAAGGTTTAAGGTCTACGGCAGCGACGGAAATGGAAACAGTAACGACCGCGGCGACGATGACCAGAAGTCTCTAGGAGAATGTCGTCGGAAAAGTCGCCGGAGAGAACGCCAGGACGTCGTCGTTTTGTCCGCGAGGAAGCTCGCGGCGGGACTCTGGCGGTTGCATTTTCCCCAGGTGGCTGCCGGCGCCGGTGAAACCTCCCGTTTCTTTCGAGGCAAAGCTCAGCTAGGGCTTCAGGCGAGTTTAGTTGTTTGTTTGAAATATCAAGATCTGCGATTTTTAGGTTTATTTGGACAAGTTGCTTTGTTTGATATGATCGATATTTCATCTTTATGGCGAACTTTCTTGTTGCTTAGTTTTGAAGTTTGAGTTTCACTTGTGACAATATATTTAATTTTTGAATGCAAGAATTGATTTGAATATTCTTTGTGCGCGCTTTTTCATTACCATTTTGGGGTGTATACAGTAGCTGGCTGAAATGATTGGACCTAAAGTGTCTTCTTGGGACATCTATCATTGTTAGATACGCAGGCAAGCTCGGCAGCATTTTCTCTTCAATGAATTTTGTTGTCCTGGAAATTTTAATTTTTAAGGCAAATTTCCTCTGTTAGAGAGATAGTAGTTGATGTATCAGAAAAGAAAGATAGTAGTTGAACATTTTCTTTTGTGTTTCCCACAATCACGTTACATTTTTTCCGAAGAAGTTGAAATTTATTGGAATCTTTCAATTCGTGGTGTAAATGATTCTGTTTGTAGACACCTTGTTAGCTATGTTGTTCTTGTGGACTATCAACAGTTGGCCGAGTTCAGCTGTGGTAGATTTTTTGTGTCACCAATTCTAGATACTTCCCAATTTTCTCATCATGTTGTTTGTCCATGCAGCATGGTGTTGGCATTCCCTTTCCTTGCCATCCTAGCGGCGAAGATTATGGTTCCGAAGCAGAGGATCTCTTGCAAAGCCCTAGTTCCATTGCTGGCACAAAGAAAGGATTTTTGCGTAAGGTGTGGTGCTCATTTGAGTTCTTTAATAGGGCCTTTATTCGGTAGCTTCTGAGTGAGGATCATTATTAGCTATTGCAGTAGATTACTGAGTGAGGATCATAGAAGAGTAGATGAAGAGAAACTTGGCCCATTTGATCTTCTTATGTGTGTGGCACCCATCCAGCGCTGCATTCGTGTCTTAAAAACTGGCAGAACCTAGCTAGAGAATACCCTATAGGCTATTTCCTTTTCAAGGATTAGTGCTTATGTTTCATCACAGTGATTTGCTTTATGGACAACATCTTTATTTCAGTTTCGGTCTGAAGTTTGACATTCCATGAGTCAGAATTTTCTCCTATGAAAAGGAGAGTGCACATAGGGAATTCACAACTTTTCTTTTAGCCTCACACTTAATAAGGCATTGTCTTTCCATCAAAAAATAAAAATAAGGCATTGTCTCTGGAGGAATGTTTGCTTACAGTTAAGAAAATATCATGCCCTGTTTGCAAGTCGCATAAGAAATTTATTCCTAAATTTAAATAATGTGTCTGTCTCCCCCCTTCCCTTCTAAATCTTCTATGGTAGTTCTAATACCAGATGATTTTCCCCTTTTCAGCTTGAATCTTCGTTTCAGATTTCAAACTCTGCAATGGAAGGGGCAACAAAGTGGGATCCTGCCTGCTTGACAACATCAGACGAAGTTTTGCAGATTTACAGTCACACAAAGCTCCTTGACCAACAACTAAGTGCTGGTTCAGTGGTTTCTGTACTTGAAGCTAAATTGGAGCAGGCTCGAGCCCGTGTTCAGGAGCTTGAGACTGAGCACAGATACTCAAAAAAGAAACTGGAGCACTTGTTAGGAAAAATCAGTGAGGAAAGGGCCTCATGGAGGAGCAGGGAGCATGAGAAAATCCGTACTTTTATTGATGATTTAAAAGCCGAATTGAACAGGGAAAGAAAAAATCGCCAGAGGATTGAAATTGCAAATTCCAAATTGGTTAATGAGCTGGCTGATACCAAATTATCAGCAAAGCGATTTATGCAGGACTATGAAAAAGAAAGAAAGGCCAGAAAATTAATTGAGGAAGTATGCAATGAGCTTGCAAAGGAGATTGGAGAAGACAAGGCCGAAGTTGAAGCCCTAAAGAGGGAGTCCATGAAACTCTTGGAGGAAGTGGAGGAGGAAAGGCGTATGTTGCAGATGGCTGAGGTCTGGCGTGAAGAACGTGTGCAGATGAAGCTGGTCGATGCAAAGGTGGCCCTTGAAGAGAAGTACTCTCAGATGAGCAAGCTTGTAGCCGATCTAGAGAAATTTATGAGGCCAAGAAGTTCAAGTTTGGATGTGAAGGAGATGAGAGAAGTGGATTTGCTTCGAGAGGCTGCTGCCTCTGTGAATATTCAACTTATAAAGGAATTCTCTTATGAACCTCCCAATTCAGATGATATTTTTTCCGTTTTCGAAGATGTTAATTTTGATGAATCCAACGGAAGGCAGATTGAACCATGTATAGGTTATAGTCCTGCCAGCCCTGCCTCCAAAATTCATACGGTGACTCCTGTGGTTAATGTAATCAGCAAGGACAGCATTCAGAGACATTCACATACATTTGTTGATGAGAATGGTGACATGGAAGAAGATGAAAGTGGGTGGGAAACCGTGAGCCATCTTGAGGATCAGGGCTCAAGTTATTCACTAGAAGGGACTGCTCCATATGTCATCAAGAATCGCCGAGAAAGTAATATCTCCAGGAGCAGAATAGAATGGGACAAAAATGCTGGTCAAGAACCACAAATTACTGAAATAAATGAAGTCCTCTCAGTGCCAACGAGGCAGTTGAGGAATGTTTCATCCATAACACGACTTCGGAAATCAAGTCCTGGTAATGATGAGAATTTCAAGATTATCTCTGTAGAGGGGATGGAAGGTAGACTTCCAAATGAGTTGACATCCAATGGAAGTATCATGCCTCTGGATTTGGCGGCGGGGCAGTGGAGTTCTCCCGAGTGTGGGTATCCCTATGTAACCAGAGGGATGGAGGGGTGCATTCCTCACGGCACAGAGAAGAGTAGTTTAAAGGCACAGCTTTTGGAGGCAAGGATGGAAAGCCAGAAGGTCCAATTGCGCTATGTTCTTAAACACAAGATTTAACAAGATTTTTTTAGACAGGAACGACAGAGTTTGCTCATCTGCTTAGCCAAAGTGAACACAAGTAAGCTTCATTGCCACCTTGAAAAGGTACCCATTTGAAACTGCTCGGATATAAACTCTAATTTCACTTGTTTAGGTTATATGAGCAAACTATTGTATTTGTACCAAATGGTTTTTTGAAGTTTGACACACTCAAGGAACCCAAATACATGGTTTTACACAACTCTTAACAAAAATACATATCAATATTCTTGAAAGTTGACGTGGCCTGTTTCTTGTGCATGTTCCGCAGCCTCCTACATGTTCAGGAAAAATCAATATTGTCAATAATTTTGTCATAGGGAATTTCGGAATTCGAATCCAAATCCAAATAAAAATAAAAAGAGTAATGTTATGGATACACGGCTTTGCATATCTTTTACGGAATTGGTGATGTGGCAATAATGTTATGTCAACCGAAATATTAAAAAATATATATATAAAGAAGAAGATAACAACATAATAAGAGAGACAAAAATAATAATAATAATATAGTTAAATTAAAGGATGCCTAAAAATAACATTTTGGTATGGTGTGTACGTAAAATGTATATAAGTCGTGTACTAATAATATTTTTAAAATAAAAGAGTAAATTTGTATAGATGAGAAATAACCTTCTGGCCAACTAATCCCATTTGGCATTCTCCACAACGCAAAGTGAAGTTTGCAATATCAGTGTATCTCCTGTTCCTGAGCAGCAAAGAGTACAACAAATCAACATTTATAGGGTCCTACCAGTGTCAACATCCTAATAAACAATAAAATCGACTTGTCTCCATTCTAAATGTTCCTTTATTATCTTATAATCTAGGGAATTTGTGTACAAGCTAGTTCTTATATGAAGCCAAGATGAAACCTCAAATATTACCTTTGTTGTTCCTTAACAAAATCAAGAGCAAGCTCCTCAACTGGACCAATGCTACCGTTCTTTACGCCGAAAATAGTCTGATCAAACTCCTCTAGCTCTCTGGCTTCCTCAAAGTGCGACATCTATTCATACAAAACAATGAAGCAACCCATAACTTGGAAACAACACATAAGAAACCATATCTATTAGAAAGAGTAACCGTAAAATTCAAGTGGCCTACGGTACTAAAACCGCCATTTCTTCTCCCTGATAATTGCAATTTTGGTAAAATTACTAACCCTTCGAATTTGCTTAGTACTTTTCTTTTCTCAATTTTTTTTATTTTTTTGTCAAAATGTTTGGTTGACAAAGATATCTCACAAAAGTAGGCTTGTTGTAGTGCATTAGATTGTAAAACTCTTGCTGCTGAAAATATCCAATATATCACGTCTAGCCACATCAGTTTGTTAATTTTTACTTTTGTGAAATTTCACTGCGAACCCATCACTCCTATTTTTTTTTTTTTAGTTTTTTTAAAATTTTCCAAATCAAATAAGCATACAAGGGAAAAGGTGGTTAAGATCATCCAGTTGGATTATAGTAGGCCAAGTGAGTCCCGAGTGGCGCTGAAGTGAAGGCAGAAATATAGAAATTCCTCAGATGGGTAGTTGCTGGATGATTTTATTATTATTTCTCTAAGCAATAACCAGGAAAAATAAATACAAAATAGAGAACAATGTATTGAGAGTTAGAACCACATTACAGCTAAGGCATCATAATGGATCCCATCATATATCAGCATAACCCTTTCGGAATATTTCTTATCCTGTAAAATAGCACCCCAAAAAAAGAGAAGCAAAATATTTAGTAATGGCAGGCAAGTTGAACAGATTCAGATCCAGAGAGAACGGATTCCTAATCCTAACCTGACCATACAAATCGCATCGTGTGGTCTGGATATCATATGCCGCAATTTCACACCCATAATAATCAGCTAATATTGAAAGCTCAATGGCACCTTCATAGATAATATAAATTACAGAGTAAGTACAATAAAGCCAAGATATGACCTAACAACATCCTAAAACTTGATTGTGACTGGAGTCTCGAGGAATGCTACTCATCATCCTATACTATACAGACATTTTATATATTTTAAAATCATTATTTTTTTTTATTTTTTTAAATTTTATTATATTTTTGTTAAACTAATTTGAGTTGTTCTACTTTTCATCCATACAATATATATTTGAGATGTAATATGTGGTATGTGAAGATAATAAGTAGAATTATTCCGACAGGATATGCAGGAGAACCCAACAAAAGCAGAGAAAAACTCCATTCCACAAATGATGCCTTTTTTTTCATTAGGATTACATCTTACAGAAAATGATGCCTCCCCTGATTAAGAATGGAAATTCAACAAACCTCCCCAGTTCTGTGAATCAAGAATCCAAGCACAATACTCTTCATTTGGCTTTCCAAGCAATGCTTCAGAATATTTTGCTGGATCACTTGCCACTGCTTCAGCTATAACCTTCAAAATTATTGATAAAAATGTAAGGATAAACAAGCATAAAAAGCAATAATTTATGCCACTATTGCACGCAAAAAAGTGTAAGCAGATCTGCACAAATGTAAAACCTTAGCAATTCTATATTCCTAGAATAATATCCAAAATGCCACGTGTCTGATTTTGGTCTTTTAATCGGAATGGAGCGAATGATATAAAATGCTTATATAGAAAACTTTTTGTCAGAATATATTGACGAGTAGTGCTACGGAGCACACCATATTTTAACACATGACAATGTTGATAGTGTGTTAAAATAACAGGTTGAAGAATAGATTTTTTGTATATTGACACTTGTATATAATAGCGGTTTATAAATATCAGATTTACAAACCATATAGAATATGAAGTTTGATTAGTTGAAATCTGCACTGAATAAGATTTTCAAATGAATGGAAGTTGAAAAGTTGGAAAAATAACTTATACTAAGATGTGAAAAGCTAGAGATTGTAACCTTTCTCAATTCAGGTGCTCTGTCTTTCTCACGATCCATAACATACCTGCAACTCAAGAAACAAGAAAAAGAAAAGAAAAGATGAGACATAAGAAACGCATTCCGTTCCTTGCAATTGATAATAGTTAGTATATCATGTGTTGCAATCTGAGCTTACCCGACGGCATTAAAGAGGCAACTATTGTCCGAAGGAATGACCCTTCTCACCACAAAACCTTCGTTAATATCCATTTATCCTAAAAACAAAATAGAGGAAATCCATTTGCATATAGGGAGGGAAGAAGAATCAAAAACAAAAATAGAAATGATGAAATTGAAGAAAATCTTACTCTTGTTTATTTTGTATCAAACGCCAAGAAGAAGGCAAGAACGAAGAAGATAGAGAAAAGATTTAGAGAGAGAGAGAGAGAAGTGAGAAATCTAACGTATCATTCATGTTATTTTCCCGCTATACAACTCGTACCCCTTTTATACAAGGTTGGGCTCTTGGAGCTCCTGCTAGACAACCGCTAGTTTATTTTATTTTATTTATATTTTTAATATATTTTTTAAAAGAATACATATTTATTTAATTATTAAATTAAAAAAACAGCATTAGCCTTCAATGAGATTTTTTTTTTAATAGGTGCTTTCAGTGAGAATTACTAACAAGAAGAGTAGCATTTTTTCTTTATACAATCTTGGAATTCTATTCTTTTAGATATAATCATGGGTCTTACTTATTTCACTTTATAATTAGGAGTGATAATATATTATACAACCCGTTAATCCAACATGAACACAATACGATAATAGCTGGTTAGGGTTTAATCTTAATGGGTTTCGGATCAAAACGAGTTAACCCATTAGGACAAGATTGTTTAACGGGTTGATAGCGGGGTTGATAGCAGGTTAACCTGTTTTAACCTACTATGACACGTTATGACACGTTAAGAAAGTTAAAATTAAAAGTATACATTTACAAATAAAAGTAAAATTGTTAGAATCTTAATTTTGATATTTTTCTTGTTTAAATTGTAATTAATACTTGTAGTTAGTATTATAATTTTTATAAATATTGTGATTTTAACATTTGTATAAAATTATGCTAAGTTTAATTACGTCAAACGGAATAATTTCAAGCATATTCAATACATTTACTTGAAACGTATCATATTTTGATGTATTAATTTTTTTTGGTAATATTCACTAATGGGTGATAACGAGTTGACACGACATAACACATTATATTAATGGGTCGTATTAGGGTTTGAAATTTTGACACGATAAGCGTAACGGGTCAGGTTAAGATTGACCTATATAGTATAATATACATGTCTTAATACGACACGAACACGACCCGTTGACACGATTTGACACCCCCTATCTACAATCATGACTTCACCGATTCAACTAAAGCCCAATTAACCAAAGCCCAACTAACTAAATTCATATACACGTATGCTCTGAAACACTTCCCAGGTGTGTAAAAATATCCCAGACCGACATTTTGCGGGGATGAAGAAAGGAATAGTTGGAAATTTGGAGGTAGGGTTGTATTCGAGTCGAGTCAAGTTTTAATTTGTTGAGTTTGGACTCGTCTCAATAAGCTAAATTTCCAATTCAAGTTCGAAAGTTCGAGCTCGATTTTTTATTTTTTATTTTAAAATAAAATTTATAATTAAATAAATAAAAATAAAAATATAATAAAAATATAATAAAAATTAATACTTAATATCTAACTAGTTAAATTTTTTTATTATAACAATATATTATATGTTTACATATATTATTAATAAATACACATAATATAATAGTATATATATATTCATACATGGTTCTCACGTACTAATATATAAAATTATTAAATTTTATAGATTAATTATTGTACAAATTATAAAATATAGCTATGAAGTATATTCATTATATAAACATAAGTAATTAGATTACATATTATATATTTAATTATAAAAGTACTATACTTATATTATTAGCAATACAAATATATAACATATATAATATACACGTGTGTATATATTTATCAATATATGAATGAACTTTAATCGAGTCAAGCGAACGAGTCAATTTGAGCATAAACGAGCATGCCTTAACGAGTTTTAGTCGAGTCGAGTCAAGTTTTGTCGGATATGTATCATTTACTAATTGAGCGGATATCTGTTTTCAAGAGCGAATTTTTTTTTTTATTCAAATTTAACCGAGCAAGCTGTAGAGTAGTCTGGTTCATTTACAGTCTTGCTTGGAGAAATAGATGGGAAGTCTGGAGGTCTCAACTGATTAAATGCTGCTGTCGAATACCTCACAATTTTCGGATGCCATTTCGTTATTTAAAAGGATAACAATATGTGACATCATATGTGAATTTAATACAAATATGATATGAAGTAATATATTTGAATTTAATTTTAAAGGACTTGGATCAAAATGAGTGCACCCACTAAGATACGAGTTATAAATAGGTAATAACGGGTAAACCCGCTTAACCCGAAATCAATCATTTTCGACCCATATGGATTTTATTTCAAAATTATAATTTCATTATTATAGAATTGTAATATTAGTATTTTTCAATATGCTTATATTTTTATTAGGATTGCAATGCTTGTTATTTAACTTTGTAATATTGGGTTTATTATAGGCTAACATTTGAAAAAATATTGATATTTTTTTTATTAATAGAAATTTTTGTTTTTTTAAGATATTGTGACTATTAATATATATAAATTTTAACTTTTATGTGAAACTATGTTAATCAAGTCAAATGAATGTATTAATTCAACCCAGTTACATGAAATAAGTTTAAATTAATCAAGTTGTGTTGACCTATTTTTAATTAATTATTAAACAGGTTAAAATGGATGATACGATACAATCCATTATTTAAATGGGTTAACTTAAGATTAAGTGTTTGACATGTTTACCTTAACGAGTCAGATTCAAATTGATCTATTCAAATTGATTTATATGGTAAAATATTCATGACTTTACACTAATACAATCCAAAAACATAATTTGTTACCCCTAGTTCCTTCCAGTTAGTGGGGTCCTGTCTTGGGACCCGTTTACTCTCGTTAATATCTTAATATCTAGCTGTACCATGAAGGTTAAACAAAGCCTTCGAACTCTATTTTTTCCGATGTTTGATTTTAAGGTTCTGGTTATATTATTTGGAAAGAAAATGATCTTTTCTCCACTTTGAAAAACATTTTTAAAACTTAAGAGGCTGAAGGTGCTCTCTGAGGGTGGTGAATGGGCGCTGAAAATTGGGTAACTTGAACAACCAAAGCACCAAAAGAAATTGCTAAGAAAAAGAGAAGCACCAAAAGAAAACAGATTAGAAAGTTGTTCTCTAATGGCCAAAACACATGGCGGCCCAGTCACGCTCATTTAATGGCAACATCGCCACTTTTCGATTTGGCCATTTGAGATGTCTACTCGCACGCTTTCATGGCACTATCGGTGCATGCATTGCACTAAAAATGTAAACCAAATACTTTATCGGTGTCATCTAACAAGGACACTGCACTAGATCTCTCATCAGTTTTTACAAGTTTAATTATCATGATAACATCCTTAAAGTAACTACAACCTCCACTGGGAGACAAACACAAAGTCCAAGTCCAAATCTTGGAGATACCCTTCCCACCTTATTAACCAGAGCTGTCTAAAGAAGCATATGCCATACATCAGACGAGTTCATATGGCAGCAATGCACTCGATTTCGATCTTGGCATCCAATGGTAATGCTGCCACTTGATATGTTGAACGAGCCGGAGCAGGGGAAGGAAAATCTGTCAAGCAAATCATTTAATCAGGCGTCAATGTTCATCAGGAAATTTAACAACGTCTACTCCAATTTGTTCGATGTGATTAACTGTGAGCAAAAGTCTCAACTACTAAGCTATATGGTAACCTAGATAGCCACGCTGGGATAAATTTTCTTTTGATTGGCAACAAGTGTCTAGGAATAGCATCCGACTAATCTTGGGGGTGCACAGGCCATTGGCAAGGAGTTTCCCACAAGTTCACTACCCACACTGTGGATGTTAAGATCTACATGGTGCGAACACAGTTGACCACACATCTGTTCGCTTGCCAAGTCCAAGGTTTTCAATTAACATAAAAACATCAATTTTAGTTCTAGAACTCACATTTAGCATAAATCTCATTCACTTGCTTGAAGTCTTTCAAGTCAGCTAACCTGCAGCAAAAAATAAAAAACTCATTTATTTGGCAACACTCATTTTTTGAGATCAAGGGAACAGGGCAGAATAATAGAGGAATTCTTACATAATAGTTGTCTTAACTACTGAGGCATAGCTCGCACCACCAGCTTTCAGTATTTCCCCCATATTTTTGAGAACCTGCAAATTCTCATTTCTATGAATATGTTTGAAACAGTCTGCTTTGAAAATTGGAAAAAAGAACCATCAACTGCAAATCTTTTACTGAGCCAAGTGTCATTAAGAGGAGCTATCAACATATATGAAAAAAAATGCGCCACGGTCATTGAGCTTGAATAAGGGAGACAAGATACCCCCACAGCAAATATTTTTTTTGATAAGTAACCCCCACAGCAAATATAAATATCTTTTTTCGGGCAAGAGGTCAAGGATTATCAATTTCCACTGAACTTGGCAATACACATATCTGACAGATGAAAAAACCTGAGAAGTGAAGTAAAATACAAAAGCAACAGGCAAAGTATCCATCAGCATGTCTCTTAGGTCTATGAGAGGAGTGATTAAGAATGTAGGACAGCAATGGTAGCTATCATATTTTCTATCTCACTTTGAATTTTCCTGATCAGATCTAATTATAAGCTGAAGTCATGTGAGCTATATCAAAGACCGATTTCCTGAAGAGAAGCACATCGCTTGAAAGAACGTACCAAGCAAAAATATAAACTACTAGATATATCTCTGTAATATTAATCTCGAGTATACAGTTTACTTAACCTGCTCTGTTTGACCTTCCACAGAATCCGAGACGAACTTCCCAGTCTGTATGCATGTTGAAATCACATATCATCAGCATAGATTTTCAAGGTGCACAAAACTTAAAGCCACATGCAAAATGGTGAAATGTAGCAAGCAGATTCTCTCAGTGATAGAAAAAACCTCTGGAACAAGTCCGAGAACACCAGAAACAAATAGAAGGTTGTTGGCTTTGATGGCCTGAGAATATGGTCCCAAGGCAGCCGGAGCCTTTTCTGTTTGAACGGCTTCCTTTACACCTGCAATAACGAAATTGTATGCACAGATGTTCAGGGATTGCAGAATACAATAAAATAAAAGTTAATAAAATAACATTCAGAACAACTATTAACTTTTCTAATCTTAGTCATGTAGTAATAAAATATCATTTGAGCTGGTGAATTACAGAAAAAATATCACCACTATCCCTTCTCTTTCAAATGTGGTAGCTTAGACACTGGCCCAACCCCACAACTCTATGTTATATCGTAAGATTCCATAATGCCGGAATTTGTTGAGAAAAACTGATTTAAATTCCAATGGGTAGTGGGTACCATACAAACTCCAGAGGTAGTTCTGGGGCGATTCACGTTGTAGGGTTATATATTTTCTATTTGACTAAGTAAACTCATATCCACTTCGATACACTTGTATGAAATAGGCCGTAAATTCCCCAAAAAATCCGTCCATTTCGAATATATTTTCTATTCCAAATGTTTAACCTTCATATTGTAACCAGAAATCTTACTTATGAAAAAAAATATTGTAACCAGAAATCAGTGAGAACGAACAAAATTACTGCAAGCGAAACCCTGGGCTCGATCAGGAAAAAAACCCCCAAGTTCTAGCATTAGAAAATTTAAAAAACAACTACAATTTTAAACTCGATCAGAGAAAAATAAATTCCTGAAGTTCTGAACTTTGGAACGGAACTTTGGAACGGTTTGATACTCAAAAACCAAAACTTGATCACTCAAACCTAGTCTATATCAAAATGATTTAGAGTAAACAAGGACAATATTCCACACTCCTATAGTTTTCTTTTTCTTTTCCTTCTCTTACCTGAGAAGGCGTTCTAGGCTTCTAGCAAACGCGGAAAGAAAAGAAGGGAACTCACGAGAATCAGTGGAAATGCCTAAGCAAGCGAAGGGGGGCATAGATCGCTGGGAAGAGGAAAGGGAGGAGCGCCACAAGGTGGTGCCAGCGACTGAGGCAAATCCTACGCCGGCAGCAAACGGAGCCCGTTTCCGAAGTGCGGCCATGTCGATCATCGGCGCGTGCATTGACCTCGCCGCACACCACGCCATTCTCTCTCTATCTGTCTCACAGGCACCGTCTCCTACTGCTGTGCGTCTCGTAGTGTGAATTTTGATACTGTGTGGACGCGGGTAGATTTGTTTTGTGATAAAATCATTTTTGTTCTTTTATTAATTAGTTAAAATCATTTAGGATTTTAGATTTCTCAATAATTTAGAATGTCGCACCCTTTTAAATCGAAAGTAATTTCTGTAAAATAATTTTTTATGAAAAATACTTTATAAAATCTAAATAATGCTGTACTCTATACTGTTATCTTATTTTCATTTTATTTTGTAATATATTACATATGTATCATAATTTATCACTATAATAAAATATTATCTAATGATGATAGAATATCGTATGTGGTATATGTGGCTTTAGCATTTTTGAATTGTGATAATTGTAACCCATCTTATATGATAGGATGGTAGTGTGGTATATAAGATTTTTTAAATAAATTATACTAGTTGATATAATATGTTAAATTGTGAAATTATTTTTACTATAAAGTAGAAATAATGAATAATATGAAGTGACATCAGTTTATAAATTTACTGTAATAATTTTTTTTTGTGGTTGAAAACTTACTTATAAATATATATTTATTATTATGAACTGATATTTTGGGTAAATAAAAAATTATTTAAAATTTAAAATATCACCTAATATAATTAGAATAAAACTTAAAATAAAAACTAATATTTTTCTAAGCAAACTAAAAAAATAAGTGTTAATAACTCCCCCCTTTACTTGATGGAGTGATCAGTCTCTTGGGAGAGCTGTTAGAGGAATGATAGCATTGTGATTAGCCATCCCTTCTTTTTAAGATTTTTCTTACTAGAGTTATGGTTGGAAAAGGGATTACCCCCCTTTTAATTTTTAATTAATTTGATTATACTAGTGTTTTTCGATATGTTTATGAAGTCCCATAATTTTTAAAATTATTGAAAGGTAAGAAATATCTATTATAGTATTTATAATAGCTCATGATTCTAAGTTATTTTCCATTCCTATTTGCCTTTTTATCTTTGGTTTTTATTTTTTATTTATTTCTATTTTTTATTTTGTCTGAGCATTTGGAAAAGAGTGATGCTGGGGAGCAGTCGGACTGTTCCCAACGTCAAAAGTAGCCAAATTATTTTGGGTTTCTTTTTGATAATAAACACAATAAAAAATATAATAAAAAAATAAAATGAAGAAAACACAATAAAAATATAATAAAAAACATAATAAAAGAATAAGATGAAAATGAATTTTAGGGAGATTCGACACTCAGCCGAACGGAGCTGCCGGAGGCGGCTGTGGCCGACACCGCCCACCCCATTGAGATCGGCGTAACGGACCCATTTCGGATTTAAGGTTGCCGAGACTTCGTCGGAAGTCTCTGTGGGTCGCCGTCACAGGAGTGAACTCGCCAGAATTTGCCGGTCTCAATGGGGTGGGCGGTGTTGGCCACTGTCGCCTCCAGCAGTGGGCTGCTTTTCTCAAGGGAGTCGGTCTGACCAACCCTAACTTTTCTCTTTGAGAAATTTGACCGTAGTAAGTGAGCAGCTCACATACTTTACAGAGCCATACTTTATATATCTAATAAGAGAAATGATCTATACACAATATATTTCTTAATATTATAAATAATATATGTTGTAAAATAAAATAAAAAATTATAAAGTTAATTTTATAAGGTAATTTACAAAAATATTCCTCTTTTCATAATAATATTATGTAAAATATTATAAAATATGTTGTATATTTATCATTTTTCATCCAATAAACACTAGAATTATGCAGCCATTCCTCCCCAAAAGTACCAACAAATCATTGCATTTGTATTCACAATTGCTTGAAAACTCACTTTTTCTGATTTGGTACTGAGGCGAAGCTCTAATTTACAATATTGCATTTGTGTCATCGCACACACATTCTCTACACAATGGACAAGTGCCTTGTCGAGTTAGCCACTTGTCTATGCAGCCCACATGGAAGAGGTGTCCACAATTGGGAAGTTCTCTCACTGAGTTTTCTTCCTTGAAATCCTGCAAATATAATCGACATCTTTTCCTTAATAATTCAGAAACAACAATAATTCAGAAACAACATAACTTGAATATATTGTTTTAACTCCAAAATATGGGCAAATGGGTATTGAGAAAGATCCATAATTTACCAAGAGTCGGAAAAAAAAAAATAATAATGCTACATACCGTCATAATATGCATAAATACTGTGCAGTTATTTTTAAAAAGAATGAAATTTATTATTAAAAAAATAATTTTTTTAATGTGAGTATCTTACTTATCTTTTTTCAAAATGTATACACCAACGGCTGGAAGTATTATTTTTTGAAAAAAATAATAATATAATGCTACATATAGTCATAGTATGCATAAATACTGTACAGTTATTTTGAAAAAGAGTGAAGTTTATTATTAAAAAAATAATTCTTTTAATGTGATACCCTTACTTATTTATCTTTTTTCAAAATGTATACACCAACGAATGCAAGTATCATTTCTTGAAAAAAAAAAATTGCCATATTTGCACAGATTGTCAACATTATTGTTTTTAAAGTCTCTTTCATACCCTATAATCTTATAAGGTAGTTATGCTCACCAGCAAGCAAATTGAGCAGCAGAAGTCATGACATGATTTGATCATCTTGTTAAAATGAAATATATGAATTGGAAGCTTTTGAATGCAGCCGTTGGTTAACCCGTTGACTCCACCGATGTCATAGATATCATAAGCTTCTTGATAACTTGTTTCAAGGTTTCCGACCTGCCCAGTAGTTTTCCATTACACGGACAAAACTTTGAACACCAGTCGTACATAAATGAGTAAGCTTGTTGGAAGGATGAATAGAGTTCATTTACTTACTTGCCACTGATAGGCCTTTAGCAATGCAGGACAAACCCATTCCACGAATACCTTCCCATTCATCAAACTACCTAGGAGGGCGGTCTGTCATAGTAGAATTGTCAGAACGCCCACAACCATTAAAGGACATATACTATATAGTAGCCACAACAAGGATATGGACCACACTTGACAATACTATGTTGAGCGTTTTTTTATTTTTTTAAATTGCTATAGCCACAAAAATATTACACAAAAAAAATTTTACAAACTAACATAATTTATAATTTTATGTGATCTGTTAAATCTACTTAACTTTACAATCAACCAACCACGTGAAGGTCTTTTGTAGACATTAAATATGCTAATGCCAAACTGCAAATTGATTAGTACATTAAAAACTACCTTTGACAATGGCTCACAATCAGCAGCTGATTCCAGTAAATGTATGCCTGCAAAGGCCCCTGTCACTGCTCCTATCCCTGCCCCATTTAGGAACCCAGTTTCTGTGGTCTGGCCCTTGATGGCCCCAACAAATACTCCCACTATAGCACCTCCTACAAAACAGCGAAGCATTTGTGTTGCAATCAGTAACCAAGATAATGAGATTGAATTTCACAGGTTGAAGAAGATAACTTTGAAGTATTCTTTCTGCCATTTGCATGTTGGTAATGCTCCATGAATCTTAGAAGTGATGGAAATCGAGTAGCCTTAACAGGGGCGTGCATGATGAAACTTAAAGGTGTGTTGTGCTACTTGCGTGCGGCAATTACGATTAATAGTACGAAATCACAAAAAAAAGAGAGCAAGAAAAAAAAAACACACAGATTTAACATTAGTCATATGCATACATCTACAGGAGCGGTGGCTGTTTTTCACTATATGAAGATTAAGATTTACAACATATATATTTATACTACAAGGTGGAAGCTTGTGAATGTTTCAAACTATGTAGAACTGGATTTTGGAATGACTTATGGCATGTACGGCTGTGAGTTCTGAGTCTCTGACCATCAGAGACTGAAGACAAAACCACTTATTTTCAATGGCTACATGGTTCCTTAGTCTAAATCCATGAGACCAACATCCTAGTATAATGAAGTAACCAAAAAGAAATGAAGGACGTACCCAATGCAAGAATGCAGGTGAATATAACAGAAGCTACTCTCTTCATCGCTCTAGTAAAAAACCCAGTTCCAAAAACATCAATTGCAATGTCTTTAGACCATAAAGCCGCCTTTGTTATGCCAGAAAACCGCCCCTTCATTGCCGGAAAGATGCTCAAGAAGGCCATGTGTTTGAAAAAAGGGCCAAGAGCTTGCCTTTGTGAATGTGGGAAGCTCCATTCGATAGCTACCATTTATAAAGGTAAGGAAAAAGAATCGGCATTTAAGAGGGCAAGAGCCTAATCAGGATTCAGGCCCACCCACTTGCAGATACCTTACTTATAGTCTGCAGTATATACAGACTATTGGATTGGATTGGATTGGATTGGATTGGATTGGATTTTAAGAGCGATACGCGACTGCTAAAAAAAAAAAAGGTCACAAAGTTGAGCAACTTTGTGGAAAATGACACCCTTTGGAGAATTGCTAATTTTATATTACGATTGTCTTATACGGGACGAAATTGAAATCCAAAGTAGGCATTCTATCATCCAAAAGATGTGCAAGTTTGTAAGAACTTTCATTTTATGAAAGGAAGATGATATTTTGCTATTATAACAAAAAAAATTTGTTTCAAAGATGAGATTACGAATGGTTGAAAAGTTATGGAACCAAGCTTTCAGCATCGGGGGAAAAGCCATATTAATTGGTACTCAGTATAGCCACCTTGCTTGTTAAAAGAAGAAAGGAGGCCAGAAATCGAGAAAACTGGAGGAACGAAAAACCAGGTGCTGTAGCTGGAGTGGTGGTTGATGCTTCAGTTCTGTGGGCTGAGTTTTGATAAGAATAAAAAAGATATGGGCATGCAAGTTGGCGCTTTAATTGCAGTAATTAAAGCAATGGTTTTTATTTTTTTTCTTGGCAAGTAGGCATATATATTACGGAAGAGGAATATTAGAGTGAAGTCGTACATTCACATAAATAATACTATGAATAATAATATAATATTATTTATGTGAGTGTATGTTCTTGAGTGTGGATTCTTTTTATCATTTCATATTACGAAAATGATAATCTTATAGACAAGATTCTCGACCGGAATTCCGACGGTAAGAATATCATTTTTTTAATTTTTTTTGTAGTGATTAAATATATGTATTTTATTAATATTATAATTTTTATTAATTTTTTATAAATATTTAAAAATGATAAAGAAATGCATAAAAAAAAAAGATTTTTAACTAGGCGGGATCTCATTCGGACCTGCCGTTTGTGAGTGTTGCAGCACTTTATATATTATAAGATAAACAATTGTAAGAATATAAGATTCAGTGAGGTGGAAGTCTCCAACAATCTTCTCAATTCAACAAAAACACGGCAGACATTAAAATAAAAAATAAATTTAGAGTCGCATGTGTGACTCATTTAGAGTCACAAGTGTGACTCACACTAATCCCAAAAAAGGGATGTCACCTAAAGCAATTCTGAAATAGTCCAATAAATAGACTATTTTACTATAACAAAGGGTGGCAACAAAAGGAGATGCGCTGCATTCTATTGAGTCGGTCTGTTTGAAAGAGATTATCACGTCCACATCGTCTAAATCCCTAGTTAGGAAAAGCAGTTCAAAGAAGAACCAATACATCAAAAAACGATCACCGCCGGTATAAGTGGCGGCGTGTGAGGAGCACGCACCGCACTAAAGAAAAAACTGACCGGACAGAAAGGAAGCCCAGAAGCAGTTGCCCCTAAAAGAGCCACGCATGACGGCATTGAATCACTCTAGGTGCAGCGGCACGTGAGAGCCACGTACTCTTCCTTAGGAGCGTGAGATCGACACATCGCACGTTTGGGAACTTGCTTTCTCCCCGCCCATAGATGGATGATAATAGACTTCATTGGATTGGCGCATGGTGGTCTTTGTAGTCCAAAAACCAGCAGATTGGCAAATCTTAGGATGCCAAACAAAATACTATAAAAGCATTAAAAAAACCTATTAAAATAAGTAAAAAAAAAATGAACTATAAAAATCACATAAGGTTGGACGGGAGGGAGGGAGGGAGGGGCAAAGGCTTCGCTCTCCCTCAGAAGCAAGCGACAATGTCAGAAGAGGGAGCTAGAGAGAAAACGAGAGTATTTCTAGAAAGAAAACGAGTATGTGGTTACGGGCTTAAAGCAATGGGGTTAAGTTGTTCATGTCTTGATATTTTCTTTCAGTATTGTTATATCAATAAAATAATTTTATAAATTAATGTAGTTTGATCTTATCAATTAGATTTATTTTATAATAAAAATAATTTTAATATGACGAATTACATCAAATCACTTAAGTTTATGAGATTATTTTTGTGTATTTTTTTTATGATTTTTTTTTTTTTTTTGCCTAGTAGGACACGTGCACGTCTTCCCCATTCATTAATATTTACCAAAAATAAATGATACAATGAGTAAGGCTGTTGTGGTGTTTTATCAGAAATGGATTGGTATTTTGTCAAAATTATCATCGGGGTAGTGTATTCTTTTGTTTATTAATCCCATTTCTGGTTTGGACAAAGTTTGCAGACAAAAACTTTAACTCCTTTTTGTCATGTTTTGTGTTTTAAGCAAATTAAGACTTTGTTTGTTTTATAAATAAGATGAGATGAGATAAAAGTTAAAAAAATAATAAAATATTATTGTAAAATATTTTTTAATATTAATTTTATATAGAGATTTAAAAAAGTTGTATGAGAATTTGAAAAAATTTAATAATTTATTATATTTTATATGAAGATTTAAAAAAATATAATGATGAGTTTAAAATGTATTTAAATTTTAAGTATCATCTTTGTAAACAAACAAAGCCTAAGATAATGCTAAATGTGCCTTCCTTCCTCCCAAAGAAAAATATATAGAGTTAGGATAAGCTTTCTATCAGTCAAGTTCATGGAAACACCTAAAAAGAAATCGGGTCGTTCTACGCTGCAGCCCGGTAGAAAAAGCCCAGCGTCACACTCACATGACATATGCAGCTTTTTCATTTTTTTTAAATCAAAAAGAAAGTCGACCGAAAAGAAGAAGCCCAGCATTTTACATTTTAGCTAAAGAAAAGTACGATCAGTAAGAAACGGAATGATTATTAATTTATTAAGTACTCGATATATTTAGTTTTGAAAAATGCTAATTGAACCTATAAAATTGACTGATAAAGATGATCGATTGAGTTTTTTAAATTTTTTTTTTAATTTTGCTTAATGATTAAGAAAGTGAATATAAATAAATTTGTATTTTTTTTTTATTTTTTAGAAATATTTATAAGTGTATAAAAAAATGAGTGAAAAAAATAAGAAAAAATGAAAAATCACATTTGCACTGAATCGGTTAAACTCTTCGGTAAACAATCGGTCCCTATAGCACCGTCCTTTAATTTTACAAAGAAAAGTAAGGAAACCATTCTTTTATCCATTAGACTCAATTTTTAAGGATTTAGATAACATTTTCTTATTTTATTTCAATTCACTTTAATTGATTTTAACTTAATAATTTTATTATTATTTATAAATCGTCTTAACTCATCTCATTTTATTTTACTATTTAAACAATTTCTAATCTGATGGACTTTTTAATTAAACATTCACTCACTTCACCAACTTGAGGAGAAATTTTATTATTAAAAAAAAAAAAATCATTTCCCCTCATTTAAAAAAAAATATGCATGCATTCCATGATATCAATCCTTTTATTTATTTATGTATTTATTCAGAGTTGAGATGTTTCTGCTTTATTTGTTAAAATTATTACTTTCTGAATTATTTTTTCTTATCTATCATATTCTATACTATTTTTTTTATGGTCGTATATGTGGCTTTTAGTGTCCCATTTATTTATTAAATTTATTTATAAGTCTGTGTCAAATGATAGAGTGGTGATATCCGTACAACCATTTTTACAACTCAATGTGTATTTGAATTTTTTCAGTTTTTCATAATTTTTTAAAATATTTTTAATCATTAAAAAAAATTAAGAAAAAATTAATTATATTAATATTCACATTCTAGGCCTCATTTGGATTCGAAGAAGAGATGAGTTGAGATGAGTTTAGTTTATTTTTTAATATTATTATTATTTTGAAATTTAAAAATGTGTATTAGGATTTAAAAAATGTGTATTGAAATTTGAAAAATGTTTATTAGAATTTGAAAAATGTATATAGAAATTTGTGTTTTGTTTAAAAAATTATAAAAATATAATGATGAAATGAAAATGAGTTGAAATGATTTCACTTCTGAATCCAAATGAGGCTTAATCACTAAGTAAAATTAAAAATTAAAAAAAATTAAATATAAAAATGATTGTAAAATTATAGTAAGTATATCATTTCTCCAAATTTGATATCACTTCCAAGTTTTCATAGCAATTATGTGTTTGGTGTTTTAATTAGTTTTTTTTTAAAATAAAAATAAAAAGAAGAATTAAATAGATATGTGTCTTAAAAGTTTGAGTGCGCGTATATGCACACCCCTTGCAAATGGGGAGACGAATTTAGACGATCACGTGGGGCCAACCAATTAGGGGTGGGCTGGTAGTTTTCCACAGAGTGATGCTGGGATGCTTCGACCGGGGCTGCAGCATAGATTAATTCAGAGAAATCAATGTACAGCCATGGCAAATGACAATGTTGTTTTCTATACAATCTCTCTGAGTTTGTCGTTGGGCCTTGATCTGAGGATTGAATCTGCTGTTAAATTCGGCCCATTAGCACTGCCTTATATAAGTCCACTAGGCACCGATCGTAACTCTCCAGTCTCCAGTCTCCAGTCTCCAGTCTCCAGTCTCCGATTGATTTTTTTTTTTTTTTTTTTTTTTAAATTGCATCCCCTGTGTGCTATTGGATTGTAACATACAAGGATTGCAGTCAATATTTTTTTAACTTTAAAAGTCGGATAAATTTTGTACATTTAAAAAAAAAAAATTTTAATATGTGATTAGTCATTTTATATCTTTTAGTTAAACATACATGTTTATCCATTAATATGTGTTTGTTTAAATAGAAAGATAAAAAATAAATAAATTATATATTGGTGCCTTGTATAAAAGATGAGAAGTAAATTTTTTATATTAAAAGATAGATTTTATTATATAAATTTAGATTTATTCATTTATTTTTTAAATGAGTTCGTAAATTTTATACACTCTCTCTAAGACTCTACAAATCATTTTTTATCGAACAGTGTTACATATAACCTATAAAATTAAACTCGTTTACAATTTAAATAATGAAAAGATAAAAATGCTCTCATTTTAGAACACACTTAATTAAAATATTCTTATTTACAAATAAAGAAATTCCAAAATCTAAAAAATTAATTTCATTTACCTATTAAACATGGGCGTTTTAATTAATTTTGAAATGCAATTTATAAATATGAGTTGTAAAAATAATTATTCTTCTCTATCAGTCTATCATCTACAATGTTCACCATTACCAATTATTATGAAAATAGAAAGAGAAGGGTTCGGACTCAAGATAGGAAGGAAGCCAAATCCTGTATAGAGAATAAGCGTATGTGGGGTGAGCTTTCGACTCTGGTGGAAATTCACTTGGACTTTAATCCTATAAACTGAGTCAATCGGATCATAGGCATCCGACTCAGGAAAAGATGGGTCCCACAAGCCAGAACCACCATAAGAGTGAAAGGACACAAATGGCTCCTGAGATCGCATTAAATGAGATATCAAGTAAATTCCACACTGCATTAAATGTAAGTAGATTAGAATCATGTTGCATTAAATGCGAGTAGAAAATTTCGATTACAGAGTAGTAGAAAAGTAAGGGGCCAATGAGGTTCAGACAAGACATTCGCTCTTGATCCCTCTCGATAACTCTATTTGACGTAGATCTATCTAT
Source organism: Platycarya longipes (assembly GCA_036559045.1). Taxonomy (NCBI): domain Eukaryota; kingdom Viridiplantae; phylum Streptophyta; class Magnoliopsida; order Fagales; family Juglandaceae; genus Platycarya; species Platycarya longipes. The sequence goes on along the minus strand of CM071800.1, from coordinate 1,197,368 downwards.
CCTGATACAACAAAATGAATGATGACCGAGCAGCAAACAAGACACATTCATTCTTCCTCTCCATCAAGTAGGTTTGAAGAATCCTATAAATAACACTATCTCTTTTAGAATCAAGGTTACGTTTTCTAATCTCTCACTATTGCTCATTTTTCTTTACTACTTTCAACCATGACGGATTTTATCATTGGAATAGTCATGGATCCTGATCTCCCCCTTTCTCCATTTTGCAAGTTTAGATTGTTTTGGCCATTGCTGAGTCATTTATGCTGCAAAACACGATATCAATAAATTGGTAGCCAAATATTATACATTTATTGCAAGCTAAGCCATTGATGCTTCTAAAAACCACATTTTCTTTTGAATCTTTTGGATCACATTGCCACAAAAAGAACGAAAAACAAGGACGCCAAATATTGTTGTCCCCAGATGTCATCCCAGACTCAAAGAACGTTTCAGATGTCATCCCAGTCTAGCTGTTTTTTTTCTTTTTTCTTTTCCTAATCAGCGGCTAGCTAGCTGTTTCTTATCAGAAACAGGTATTAGTATTAGCAATGGTTTACTCATTGCTAAATCTAAAATGAAGATTAAATTCATTCTCTTGAACATAATACATATAATTTTAGTCAGAGATTTTATATTAATCTAGCTAAATTAATATCTAAATAATAATATTACATTATATATTTTAATTAAAAAAATTAAAATTTTTTGCAAATTTAAACTTAATATATTAAATATTAATTTTAATAAATCATTAATTAATTTTTTTAATTTTACAAATAATAGTCAATTCGAGATATTAAATATTAATTTTATATAATTAATATATTAATTAATAATAAACTTGTCAAAAAATAATTTTTAGCAAGTCTTAGTGATTTTAATATTTTAAACCTACTTAATTTGAATATATTAAATATTACAATAGAATAAAATATTAAGATGAAGAGTGAATAGTAACTCTTTATATTTGACAAATTTGAACGATTTACTTACTATTTATAAAAACTAAATAATTTTAGACTTGACAAATTTAATATAAGATTTATTTAATTATTTTATCTTTATTTTTACTTTATAATAAATTTTAGTAAGCTCATTATTAAGGTTTGTTTGGATTTAGAGATGAGATGAGTTGAGATGAATTTAATTTATTTTTTAATATTATTATTATTTTAAATTTTAAAAAATATGTATTGGAATTTAAAAAATGTGTATTAAGATTTAAAAAATATATATTAAGATTTGAAAAAGTCATATAAAAATTTATATTTTATATAAAAAATTATAAAAATATAATAATAAAATAAAAGTAAGTTGTGAATACATACAAAGCCTAATTCTCTTAGTTTTTCTGGGTCATTTCATCAAACGTGTCTTTCGCGTCATCAAAACCGCGTAGGTACCATTAGTTTACAACCACCACTGCAGAAAACTAATCAAGTCAACGTAAATTTATTGAAGGCCGTGTAAAATAATTTTCAATCCCTTGAATTTAGTATCATGTACTGTTTAAATTTAGAATTGAAATAAAATAAAATAAAATTTAAAATTTGAATAAAATATTATTATTATTATTATTATTATTTTAAATTTTTAAAAAATTGAATTAAAATTTTAAAAAATTGAATTAAAATTTTAAAAAATTGTATTAAAATTTCTATTTTATATAAGAATTAAAAAAATATAATAATAAATTTAAAATGAATTGAGATAAGTTCAACTCGTCTCCAAATTCAAACGAGATTTAATGATTAGTAATTCATAATAAATAAGTTTATCTCCTGTAATCTAGATTAGATGGGATAAAAGTTAAAATTTGAATAAAATTTTATTATAATATATTAATTTTATTTTAAAATTTGAAAAAATTATTTTGAAATTTAAAAAGTTAAATTATTTATTTTATTTTATATAAGAATTTTAAAAAAGAATAATAATAAGATGAAAAACAAACAAAATTTTAAATGTTTTTCATAATTATAAAATAACTTAATATCTGGACCTTAGAATACTTTAACATTAAATATTAGAGGATCTATATATTTTATATCTTTCTTTTGCCTAAAACAAATATTAATATTGACCAAAAGACTCTAAAAATATTGATGTCTTTCTAATATTAGCTTATCATTAACATAAGTATTAGGTACAAGTTCCAAATTTTGTACAAATCTTTTGTTATAATATGAATTTTATAAAAAAAAAAAAAAATCATATTTTTTTATAAAGAAAAGAAAATGTTATTTGTTCCTATTTAAGATTTTGATTGGGATTTTTTTAAAAGTTTTTTTATTATGATTTTTTTAATATTTTAAAATATTTTTAAAAAAATAAAAAATTTATAATATTAATTAAAAATACTTACTTAATAAAAAAACGAAGTCCCTATCAAGATTTCAAATAGGATTCCAAATAAAGATGAATAGCTAGCCTATAAAGAAAAGTGTGAAAAACGTAAGATTTGTATATATTATTTCTCTTAAACCAAATCCTAGGTCAATGAGATGTTTAGTTTTTTCAAAAATATAATTCATTTTTATCTATAATTTTTATTTTTATAACATGACATCAAGTAATTAACAAATAAGTGAAATTGTAATAAATAGTTTTTCATTTACTTAGGCCCCGTTTGTATTTGAAGATGAGCTCAACTCATCTCAATTTATATTCATTTTATTATTATATTTTTATAATTTTTTATATAAAACATAAATTTTTATATACTTTTTTTAAATCTTAATACATATTTTTTAAATTTTAACATACTTTTTTTAAATTTTAAAATAATAATAATATTAAAAAATAAATTAAATTCATCTTAACTTATCTCATTTCCAAATTCAAGTGGATCTTAATAATACGTTCAAGACAATAAAAAATATATAAATTAATTATCCAGTTTGTCGCGTAAGGAAGAAAGGAAGAAAAAGAAAAGAAAAGAAAAGAAAAGCTGGTTTTAATGAAGGCTTTATCTATGGAATATTCTTCCTCTCTGCATCTGTTCAACAGTTCAACCATCTGAGTAGTTTCAACCTCCACGAGTTTCAACGTGATTGCAAAGTTGACCAAAGTTCCTCTTTGTCCTTCCTAGCCAATACGTTGGTTCCCACTTCAAAGCGGAAACTCTGATCCAGTTTTATTATCCTCCTTAAGTCACGGCCCAGAATTTGGTTCTTCTTCTTGTCCTCTTTTCGATCCCCGTCTTTCACCTCACCCACTTTTCCTTGAGAATATCAATCTATCGATCAGTTCTGAAATTCCTGATCTAAAAATTCTCATCCACTTTTGTTCTGAATTTCGTATATTCTGCAGTCTTTCTGATTCTTCATCTGGGTCTTATTCCTTTTCCATCCATTCCCTGAAAGTTCATCGGAGTTCCTGATCCGAACCTTAAAGTCTATCCCTTTTCCTTAGAATTCAGTTTCAACTTTCATTGACTTACAAATTTGGCTGTTGTAATAAATGGGTATTTGCTTAAGCTCAGGCAAAGCTTCAGAACCAAGATATAATGGTTATACATCAGGAGCTGGTTCTGGTGTGCAGCACCACCAGAAAACCCATGAGCCCGTATTTCAGCAATCCAAAACCCCACCCCCACAATCGCACCATTTTCCTGAAAAGCGGGCGCAGCAGGCATCGCCGGCGCCGGCGCCGGCGCCGTATGTGCTCAGGCCGTCTGTGCCGGCTCCAAGCCCAAAACCCGTACCCAGGCCAGATGCAATTCTAGACAAAAAATATGACGATGTTAAGCAGTATTACACCATTGGTAAAGAATTGGGAAGAGGTCAATTTGGGGTTACTTATCTTTGTGTTGAGAATTCAACGGGCAGGAAATATGCTTGCAAATCTATATCCAAGAGGAAGCTTGTTCGTAAGAATGACAGAGAAGACATAAAAAGAGAGATTCAGATTATGCAGGATTTGAGCGGGCAACCCAATATTGTTGAGTTTAAGGGTGCTTATGAGGATAAGCAATCAGTGCATGTTGTTATGGAGTTATGTGCCGGCGGTGAGCTTTTTGATAGAATCATTGCGAAGGGGCATTATAGTGAGAGGGCTGCTGCTTCAATATGCAGGGCAATTGTTAATGTTGTGCATATCTGTCACTTTATGGGTGTGATGCATAGGGACCTTAAACCAGAGAATTTCTTGTTATCTAGCAAGGATGAGAATGCACTTTTGAAGGCCACGGATTTTGGGTTGTCCGTTTTCATCGAAGAAGGTAAATCTCTAATTAAAGATTTCTTCGATCATGTGTTCTTTCTTGCCTAAGAAACAAATTATTTTCTTGCTCGGATTCTTTTTTTTGAAGTATGATAATTTTATTAATGAGCAGAAGTCATTACCAAATACAACGGGGCTATACATCAGAATAATTTAAGTAGAAAGAGAAACAGATTGAAATTGGAAAATTTCATGATTGCTGCTATCCACTGATAAAGGGATCTGAAGAAAAAACCATTTATATTTTCCATATTTTTCTCGCAATTCTGAAACTATGAGCGTTCCTGTCCTTCCAAATGCCATGCAAAAGATAAATTGAGTCCATCTTCCAACCAAACCGACAGTGTCGGCAAAGAAACAGTTCCATCACCGGCCTCAGGATTGCCAAACTCAACTTTTCAGTTTTTTGTTTTAAGAAGATGACGGCACTCCAATTTTATTAATAAACCCTCACTTATATCAAAAGAATACCGTGGTAACAACCGGACACCTAGGGATACAATTATTCAAAAGATCCAAACCAAGGCAACAGGCTGAAAACAGCTTGCCATAGAGTTTTAGCTACTGTACAGTGTGTAACAAGTGATCCAATGTATTTTCCTTAAGTTGTCATGTTGATGATTTTCCCCAACTCCGCCTCCCAAGCAGAGGCTCCCGTTCTCATTGGTGCTTAACTCCTCCAAATGATCTTTCATGGAAAATGAGACTGTTCATGTGGAGACAACATTCGGTATAACAGTTTGTCCCCCTTTGGATAAGGCCAATGACCTCTTGTCTTCTCTCCCTTGTCTCATTGATGCACCAATTATGAGGGGGGAAATAATAAGGGGTCCATCTCCCAATCACACGCTTGTCTAATATATTCAAGTAGCCAATGATTGGACTCATTCTTAATGATGTCTCGATTTCTATTTGTGAATTGTGATCGCACTGCTTCTCTGGTGACTGGTGCCCTTAAGTTGAGAGGTCTTCCAAGGTTTATAAATTAGTTCTCATGAGACGGCCTATCCCAAAAATGATATCGTGGAAGTAAAAGAAACAAGCATTTTCCTTAATAGATAAATTTTACCTCCTATTGCTGTTTTTCATTTATATATATATTTTTTGGTAATTGAAAATTATATTTGATTGAAAAACCAAGCATAATTTATGTTTCTACTTGAAATTGAGATTTTTTTTATGGCTCAACTCTTTCCAGGGAAGGTGTACCGGGATATAGTTGGGAGTGCTTATTATGTTGCACCTGAAGTATTACGACGGAGATATGGGAAGGAAATAGATATTTGGAGTGCAGGAGTTATCTTGTATATATTACTCAGTGGCGTACCTCCATTTTGGGCTGGTAAAAAAAATAGATCTACTTCTTTACTCAATGCTATTATTGTCCATTTATGCTTTTCCAGGTGGATTTTGTGACTGGTAATTAAGCTATATTGCAGAGACGGAGAAGGGGATTTTTGATGCTATTTTGGAAGGCGAAATTGACTTTGAAAGCAAGCCATGGCCATCTATTTCATTCTCTGCCAAGGACCTGGTCCGCAAAATGCTAACACAAGACCCAAGGAAAAGGATTACTTCTACTCAGGTTCTAGGTATGCAGCTCTTTTTGGTCAAATCATTCTGCCTTTGAATCCTAGCCCTCTCATGCATAGTTTTCCTTGAGTTGATTTTTGACTCGTTTATATAATATTTTCATTTTATTTTGGTAAGTCCCTTCATATGAACATAGGAGGAAGATATAGTCAGTAGAAATTCTATCTTCAATGTTGGCTAATTTATGAGTACCATAGTTACTGATAAAAAAAAAAAAAAAATTATGAGTACCGAAGTCAGCAAGCTAGTCCTCCGTATAATTTATCTGCAAGTGCTATATGGAGTTTAGAGAATTAAGATGAGCAACAGCAATACTTTTCAAGAGGGGCTAAGGGCCGGTCTGATATTAATGAAATTTCATTTTTTAAAATTGTTTGAAGCAATTTGAAAACTTTTGTTTGTTTGTTTTCTTGTTTTCTGATTTGTTGTCCTCTTCTTCTTCTTTTTTTTTTTTGAAACAAAAACTGAGTTTTTCAGTGACACAAAGTATCTGAATGATGGGTCTAAAAAATTTCAAGTTCATTTTTCCTATTTTTCAATTATAGACCAAATCAAATATGGTACCAACCAGTGTCCCCTTAAGCCATTAAATAAATTTTACTTTTCAGACTTTATTTTATTTTGAGCGCCAAAATTCAGAACATCCTTGTTGCGGCAGCAGCAAAACCTTGTAACAATTCTCTATAGTAACACCATGGACATGGTTCGTATGATACAGTTTCTTGTCTTGCAGTCTAACATTTAATGATAAAGTAGAACATATAAGTAGTATTCTTTTCTGTTATAACTCATGCCTAAATTTGTTTGGCTTATCTAGAGCACCCGTGGATCAGAGAAGATGGAGAAGCATCAGACAAGCCAATCGACAGTGCTGTCCTTTCCAGGATGAAGCAATTCACAGCAATGAACAAACTAAAGAAACTTGCCCTGAAGGTACGTAAATCCTGAAGTCTCCATACACAGACTTTAAGCTTCCATGTGATGTGCGATCATGTATATAGATGAAATTGGAACTGTATGGGAAATGGATATTCATTTTGGAATGCTCCAGTATTCTGTAGCCCAGAATAAGTCCCATGCAGATATGGATCTGACTCTGCTTCCCCATCTTATAAACTAAGTATCCATGCCAAAAATTATAGGTCATTGCTGAGAATCTTTCTGAAGAAGAAATCCAAGGGCTGAAGGCAATGTTTACAAACATTGATACTGATAAAAGTGGCACAATCACGTATGAAGAACTGAAGGCAGGATTGGCTCGTCTCGGCTCAAAGCTTTCAGAGGCTGAAGTTCAGCAGCTCATGGAAGCAGTAGGATATTGAACCCCAGAAACTTTGCTTTTATTTATTTTTGCTTCATGTTGTACTGATATTTTTGGTTTTGCAATTAGGCTGATGTGGATGGGAATGGGTCAATTGACTACATAGAATTTATCACTGCTACAATGCATAGACACAAGCTAGAAAGAGATGAACATCTTTTCAAGGCTTTTCAATATTTTGATAAGGATAATAGTGGGTAAGTCTTTTCTTTCAATCTCTATAATCAATACACTGATACTTCGACAGTGTATGCTGCATAACTAGAGAATTTTATCGTATCGTATCATATCGTGCTTGCTTTTAAACAGTCTTACCTCAGGGCAGCTGTAGCTTTTCTTTTTTACTACTGGATGATGAAAAAGAATTATTTAATATGGTGTCTGAGGACGTTTCCTGGGTTACTACCTGCAGGAGGTCCTTCATATTTTATCAGCTTTGAGTTTGAGATGTGGATATTTGCAACCACAATTTGACATGCATATAACTTTGATATAAATGTTAAGATATTGCATTGGATCAGATTTGGTTTGGGCATATTGACCGAACACCATCAAACTTGATAGTTTGACTGTCTTTGCATTCAACTTTTGTTGGGAAAATACTCTTAGAAGTTTAATTTGCCAGATTATAAATAGGTTTTTCAGTAGCAAATGATTCTCTATATTGAGGTTGCTTGGGGAATTCTTTTACAGGTTTATTACCAGAGATGAACTAGAGAGTGCCATGAAAGAATATGGAATGGGTGACGATACCACGATCAAGGAAATAATATCAGAAGTTGATACAGATAATGTAAGTTTGTTTTTGGAATCTTTTGCATTCAAATCACTCTCCTGCAATATGAAGCATTAGCACTCAATTTATCGGACTTACAGGACGGTAGGATCAACTACGACGAGTTCTGTACCATGATGAGAAGTGGAACCCAACAGCAAGGTAAGCTCTTCTAGATCAAGCCCCTTCTGAAGATAACATCTGTAGATGGAGGACTTGGAGCCATCTCAGATGATGATGGCATCTGCTTTCATAATAATTCCTATCAAGTATAGATATCCAATCCCAAATCATCCCAATTCAATTTGTTTTGAGTGGTGCAAGGGTTGTGCATAAATAAATTTTCGCAACCATCTTCCTGACATTTTCCGATTTTCTGTCGAATGTGTGAGCATGTTGATATTTGGGGGATAGACTCGGAAGAGGATGATGTTTTTTTCCCTTTATTAGGACAGGAGGGTATGTTCATAACTACCTTATAGACAGGTTTTGATTGAAGAGGATGCTAGATGTTCCGGAAATGAAGCATGGATTTTCTTGGCATTCAGTTTAAACCTGAATCTGAACATTTGTCACTGTTTGCTGAGAGATGACAAATCCTTTTTAACTCTTTGAAAAGTTTTACAGAATATTAAATGGCTCTAAAAGCCATCCTAAGCTGTTTGGTACAGTTCTTTGTTGGAGCATTCCATTATGAATTATTAGATGTAAAAGCTGGATGTTGATTGAGCTCACCTTTTTTATCATCACCATACACTTCAACATCAACCAATCCATATTGTCCACGCGTTTGAGTTGGGTGTTCATGAGTGAATTAGAAACCTTTTTCTGGGGATAATTTTCAGGTTTTGATCTCTTCCACAGAACAGCGGATTTGATTCATTACATTATATATATATATATATATATATATATATTCTCTCGTATTACCGTACGTAAAAAAAAAAAAATCCTCAACACGTAGGTCGAATAAATGGACTTTTAATAAAAAATATATATATTTGGGGTTTCTTTTTTGATAAGTTGAAAAAAAAACCCCCCAAATATTTTTAAAAAATATAAAATAAAAAAAAATATAAAATATTTGGGATTTCTCTTAATAATTAGGATCTGAGTAATTGAATTTGAAAACAATAATTGGTGTTTAAATAAACCTACTTTTATAGATTTGATCAATACAATAAATTAAAAAAACAATCCCAAATTGGTATTTGCTTAATATTACACGGGCTATTTTAATTTTTTTTTTTAAATTACACTTGAATTGCAGCCCCCATTTGAGAACTGTATGTAGCATTGCTCTTTTTTAACACTGGCATTGAAACAATATGATGCCCGACACAGAACAGAAGTGGCAACTGATGCAAAACAAAAGGGGCCATTAAAACCAAAGTGAAAACCAAAAGTTCATGTAATTTGTTGCTCTGGTAAGCGTTTGAGGTCCATTTCAACTTGGTGGATTGTCCATTGCATATTTTCCAATTTCTGCAAGGAAAGGATGGTATTAGAATTTCTCGATCACATGACCAACTTGAGCATTGTATTGGCATTACCTTCACGATATCATGGTACTGCCTTGCAATTGTATCGAAATGAGGATCAACACCTTGATACTCGCGGAGCCGTGTAACCTGGTTAAGAAGTTGAATTCATAATCGCGATTAAAACTGTGTCATGCCCCCATATGATCTCAATAAATCGTTATTAGCAATATCAGCAATCTTAATATGTTAAACCCATTTCATATAGAAGTAGCTTGTAGATGTTACTATTCATTACCCAAAATCTCCTAACAGAGAAAAAGGAATATTTTTGTGTGAGAAAATATTCATTATGCAATAGAAAAGCAGAAATGTGTGAGAAAATAAGTTTAAACTAATGAAGAAAAATCTCAACTGATTGGCAAAGGCAATTAGAGTGAAAACGTATAATTTTACCATCATCAACCTTATCCACACAAAGAAGTATATGCAGAATTAAGAAAACTGGTATAATCTAGCGATCAATCCATAAAGATGTTAAATTTTCATAAATAACCATGGACGATATGATATGAATCCAACTAATAACCAGAAGTCAAATAAAATGAAAATCTACTACAAGAAAATATCTCAGACAGAGGAACATACCGCTTTATTATATGCAATAGAAGCTTCTTCTGTAGCCTCAAGAAGATACTTCCTAGAACAAGTACCAATTATTAGCACTTTACCTTGAACCAAAATTACAGATCCAATCAAAAGTCGTTTTTAGAACCTTATTTTATTAAGGGCTGGTATTGACTCCTGAGTATAAGTTTCCAGCAGGAGAACATGCTCCAGAACCCTGAGAAATGAGGCATATCACAGATAAATCAACAGATTTCTACAAGAAGACTCAAACTGGCAAGAATTTTTTGTCAATCTGGGGTAATTCTTGTGCATATAAAGAGTAATGTAACGAGAAATACATTAATAAATAACAACAATCATCAATAAAATTTATCTCTTATCAAAAAATAAATAAATAACAACAATCAGTGGTGACTAGCCATGCATGTGTAAAGTAAGAGAAGAAGAAACATGCATGTCATTTTCCAGATAACATAATCAACATGCATTTCGCACATATCAGTTAACACTCAACATCAAAAGAGTCAAGTTGAGAAGGTTGGTAGAAGGTAATGATATCACATCACATTAGTTTCTTAGCAACATTATTGGAACAAACAGCATTATCAAATTGCAGGAAATAGTGTGACAAACCTTAATTTTGCACTCATAGTCTCACACCTTTTGCACAGCCATGTCTTTTGCAAATCATCCTACAAATTATTTAGAGCCACCAATTTCAAGGTCCCCCCAACAAGGATAAGAACGAACCAAAGTAATAGTGGGAGATACAAATAAAATTTGAACATCGAAGATAGCAACAGAATTCTTACATAATTGTGTTGATGCTGCAACTTCAAATCTTTAACAAGCTTAATAAGAACCCCAAGTATTTGCTCTAAGACCTATAATCTCATCACAAATAATGTCTTCCGAATAAAAAAGAGGGTGAAGGGAAAAAGATTTAGTCAATTGTAAACTAAATTACTTATTCACATACGTTATAGTATTCAGCAAATTTTCTGTCTGCAGAATAGAGTTCTTCTCGCAAAGCTGCTTCTTCCCTTTCAATCTCCTCAATTATTAACTTTACCCTGATAATTTGGAAAGTGACATGAACAGAAACTACAGGCTCAATCAATATCGAGAATGTTGGTTCCAGCTATCTGGGCGTGAGTGTTTTTACAATACAAAATGCATGAAAATACTGACGATCCAGGAATAACATAAGAGAACAAAGTCAAAAATAAAAAAAATAAAATAAAATTCTTGTTGAGATATCTATTATCAATCTTCAAAATGGTACTGGAAATGGTTAACAGTAGTATTCCTTTATGTGGAAGAGAAGTGCTGTAAAGCATTCGAGTAGGAGAAAAACTCAAACCTTTCTGGAAGGCGACCACTTGAAGTTTGCCGCCCAGATGACAAGTCTGCATCAACAAAAGTTGGGGTAACAAATTTCCCACAAACACCATTGATACTAATATGCATTATTGTTAGAGCATTCTTCACCCTTTCCCCCACCCCCAAAAAGAAGGAGAGGAAAGAAAAAAAAATAGAAATATTAGTTCCAATTGTGCATCACAGAAGTTAATCCAGCCATTCTGTACATATCACTAAATGGAAAATCCCGGAACAATGGTTTGCCACACATAAAACCGATTGTTCAATAAGGATATAGCAAAAGGATCTTATCCCCAAGAGATATATCATAAATATGCATGTTTTGAGGGCATGAAAAGGGTCTATTTTGAGTTCAAATGTGCAGAGAGAGAGAGAGAGAAGCAATAATAAAACCTACCAACATCATCCGTTACAAAGGCATCAGCTATCGTATCACATTTAGCTTTCAAGCGAGCCTCAATCTCATGAGAAAGAGACATCTGGTATTCTGCCATATCCTTCAATTGTGAAGTCAGGGTAAGTTATTGAAGGTTTTGATTAATAATGAAAGGCTTCTAACATTAGAAAAATAAAAAGTTAGAAAAGAGAAGGAATAATCAATAGACACCACAATATTAATAACATGCAGAGACGTTCAATGCTGAAAAAGGGAGAAGAAAAGATCATGACAGTTTGTATGAATATCCATGTGCGGTATCATACCACAGGTAATGACATTTGCTGGAGTTGCGTTTGCCATAAATAAGCAGGTGTTATTCCAAGAAAGCGATTAGGAACACCACCAACTCCAGGTTCCATCATATCACCAGCAATAACAGAATTATTAGCTGCACTAGTGGCACTATTTGCAGTAGTATAATTCATTGAGTTGGAGCTTGAGCTGATTGTGACGCTGGTACTTGTACTATCAAGGGAACTTCGTGACAGTATGCTCATTTTCTCAATGTCATCCTCCTGAATTTCACCGTCTTTGGAGATAAGAGGAAGCCTCAACTTTTGAGATGCTTCTGCAAGGATCATTCGGTGCTCTAAAGTCTTATATATCTGAAATCCATAAGAAAGAATAATCCCATTATGTCAATTATAGAATACTAACGGTGCATCGGGATGTTCTACATAACTTGAATTTTTCAGCAGTCATTGTATAAGCCTAATGTATTTTTTATACTCTTCTTTTTTTAAGCGTGGAACCTCACTCAGTTAGGACCATCCAGCCCATCTTTGGGGAGTAAATCCCAGATACACAATCCCACCCACTGGGTACATAAAGAAAGCATGAACTGAAACGATTAGATGCAATCTTAAAAACTATTATCTGGTGCGAGTTCCAGTTTTCTTCAGTAATCTTAGATTGTGGTTTTTACCTTAATTCCATCCTCCTCTCTTGTTTACTTTCCTTCAAATGCAAAATGCAATGAACAGAGGCATTCAGTTCCTATTGGACGCACCCTTACTATCACTACAAATAAAAAATGAATTTTCCATTCCCAATAAGAATAGTCCATTCAAATTTGCACAATCTGTACTGTTATACATCCAACATTACGTCCATCTCGTTTCCAATGCCACTGCATAAAAATCGGGGCCGGTACTACTATCTAAGCAACCAACTCAAAGATCTGACTTCAAAGTGATCACTCAGCACAGCAATGTTTACTCAGAACGGAGGAAATTTAAAAACTCATACTTGAGGGGAGTTGTTCAAGCCAAGCTGCTGGTGTAAACCATGGATATCGCGAAGGTTCACTACTGAAACTGCCTGTTGATACTCCTCCACCATTGCTATGGCCTCGCAATAAATTGCCTACATTCAAAACTACTGTCAAACAAATATAACTGAAAAAGAACAGAATTCAATTTAACAACAAATTTTTTTCTTAAAAAAAAAAAGTAAGAGGAAAGTGAGATTGCGTGAGACCTAACCATGGCTTCCAAGTATCGCAGTCTTTCCCTCGACATTTCCTCTCTCGCCTACAAAGTATCCGAAATTAAAATAATCCTAGAATAACACTCGGTAATTCTATGAATTACTAAAAAGGAAAAAGCCCAGTTTGGCTGCACGAAAATGAAATGCAGTTTCTTTACGAGATTTTCACACATTTTGCTGAGCAACCGAGAGAGAGAGAGAGAGAGAGAGAGAGAGAGTACAAGTTGGAGGTCGTAGTAGGCGGGTCTGGGGACAAGAGATCCATCGGGGTCCAGGCAGTGGCGCTCCAGCTGATCGATCACCTGCGCCACGTCGGGCGGGAGGTTTTGCCCTCCTTGGAGTAGAGGTAGTCCCTTCACCATTGAAAGCACGGTCGGTTGCAGATTCGAAACGGTGTCGTATTTCTCAGAGCTTGAATCAAATGGTTGATAGTTTGGAACTACGGCCAGAATGATTCGAATTTTTGTAGAAGTCCGGCGGCCGGCCTTTGATATCTTCAGCGGACTTTGAAGTTATTAGTTTACTAAAAAGCCCCTGGATACAACGGCTGATAGTGAAGCTCATGAGGATAAAACTGTAACTTAGAAAGTTGATTCGCGGCGTCATTAAAATCGAAAATTCTTGTATTGAGCATTTTCAATTCCGGCTTCTTCTCCGACCAAAACATTCGTAATTTCGGACCAACTTATTTTGAGGATTTTCCCGTATTTCGGTGTTTTCACTTTCCATGGATAAAGGAGAAGACGTCAAGGCCGCACAAAATCGTTTGAGAAGCTGGAGTTTCATTCTATTTCCAATTCCAAATCCCTGAAACAAATCACCGTCTCTACCACCTTCAAATCCTCTAGTATGTTCCTCTCTCTCTCTCTCTCTCTCTGCGTGTGTTTGTGTGTTCGCATATATGCATATGTGCTCAATTACCTATCCAGTGGCTGGATCTTATTGCATACTTGAAATCGTGGCTTAGGTACCATTTCTTTATTATATTGCCTGCTTCGGGCGTTCCTCTTTTCAGTTCATTGCATATATATATATATATATATTTTGATAAGCAAGAGTATGATATTATTGAAGGAATAAATTTGGGCAGCAGTTTACTGTATACGGAAGTCGGAACAGTGCTCGCATGTAAACAGTATTTTCACTGTTGATATAAACAGTAAAAATACTGTTTATGGTTAACGATACACTTATCATTGATTTATTACTTGTTTATCATTCTTAATGTATTTATTTTTTAATTATTTTTTAAAATATTTTTTTAACATTTTTAATCATTAAAAAAAATTATAATTTCATTAATTATAACTTTCTTAATTATTAAATAAAAAGAAAATTTTAAAAAAATAAAAAAATAAAAAAAAGTGATAAAAGAGTAATAGATGGGTACTGGTAGTAAGTTATTCTTTCAGTTAAGTGTGATTTAGTACCCCACAAGCAGAGCAGATTGAAGGTTCATTTAGTAAAAAAAAAAATTTTTTAAAAATTTGAAGGAAGTTCCAATTTAAGTCGAACTTCATAGTGAACAATATCTGAAAATTTCAATTTAAGGCGAACTTCATAGTGAACGATATCTGAAAATTTCGTCTCCTACAGTGTTTGTGTTTTTCTTTTTGGCTATCACATCTTTTGTTCTGAAAGGCCAAATAGGCTCAAATATAACGGTTCCTATTACTTTTACGATGTGCTAAAATGGGAAATTTCAGCTAGTATTTGCTTCAACTTATTTAGTTCATTCGTGACAGAATTACTAAAAAAGACAAAGCCTCCAAGCTTGGTTAGCTTGTGCCTTGGACTCGTTGGGAAGCATTTGGAAGATATCATCGAAGACTTGGGTGAGATTGCCGTCAACTTTCCAGCAGATATTAAGGTTGCGTGTTGAAGTATTCTCAATTTTGTCATCTCTATCTTGTTTTTTTCTCTGCACTTCCTCTGGAAGAAAAAAATGTTGCGTTCAGCATATATGTGCTACATAGCATGAAGGCGTAAGACTAGTAGTTGTAGTGAAAGACATGTCACTAACATCTCATATTAGTGCACCTAGTACTCAGAATGTGGGCAAAACTTCCATCACTCCTAGTGCAACTTCTTCCATCACAGTTGAGAGGGAGCCAACGAAATCATTTAGCCATTATTACAATAGACCACTCAAGTTAAAAATAAAATCAAACACTAAACTATGTGCTTATTAAATTTCTTCAGTACCTGTGAAGGAAAGAAGTTGGTTCTGGAAGAAGCTAGGTTTTCAAGATACCCTGTTTTTTATTGTTTGGAAATAATTTCCAGATCCTTGAAGGACTCTCATTGTTGATCTTTTTCTGATCTCATTGAACAACAGATGGCAGTGACAGCAATTGCAAGGAGAAGAAGGCTCCTCAATGATGATGTCGTCATCTCTTTGGCTGATAGTTCCTGGCAAATTCTTGACATTTCTGATTCAGATGTCTCTGATCTTTGGCTTAGGGAAAGTGATGGAAGCATGCAAATCTCTACGAGCTGTGGATATTAGGTATACAAATATTAGTTCTTCTCAACATAAACTCATATCTTTTGCATCATACGGACCACATGATATATGGGATGAAGGATGTATTTGCAGGTAAATGATTATGAAGGAAAATGGGCTTTATGTATGGTCCTCTAGAATTGGTTATGGTAGAATAGGAATGCTTGAATTGGATTTTCTTAACTTTTTTGGACAATCAGAGACATGACAAATGATGGATATGTGGGCAAATGGACTACCTGCAGAGGTTTTTTTTATGGATATGAGTTAGTTGCACTCTACTCATTAAAGTACGATTTATTAGATCGTGGTTTGCAGAATAGTAAAGATAATCTAGACAATAGAAAAATCATTTGCAGTGGCTGATCAATAGGACCTGTAGGCTTTGAAAAGGCTAGGTGTCATGCAGTTCTTTCTTATATACCCCGTCTTGTTAGACTTCTCAAGATTAGACTAACTAATTATTTGATTATTTTTCCCTTCTCATATGCATTCAGATTTAATTTCGCATTCTAAAGTTTTATGGGCTCAGTGCTTTTTATGCTATCAAGTTTCTATTTGTTGAAGATTTCAGTTATGTAGATTCAGAGTTTGATTTGTTTTCCTCTGCAGTCGGTGTGATAAAATCACTACCACTGGTTATTCTGAGCTTGTGCAGAATTGTCATAAATTAGAGACGTTAAGATGCGGCGGGTACACTCTTGTCATTAAGCTTTTTAAGCCTTTTGAATTTAGCGTTTGGCTTATTCTATATACATTTGAGTTTGATTGCAGACAATTTTTATTATTGTTGTTGTTTGAGATACTTAAGTTATCATTTCCTCTGCCATTTTGCCTTGCTATCAAGTTCTCAACTGTAGAAATTATGTAATGATTTGTGTATTACCAATTGCAAGAGGAAATGGCCAGAAAAACTCTTGCCCTTCTTATAGTTGGCCTTAGTACATGCTCCAAGGTACTTTCATGCTTGAATCTGGTATTGAGATTTTCTAGAAAATAAAGCATACAGAGGGTGGGTGCTTTGTTAGTACTTCATCCATGTAGCATGAAACTTAAACAAATAGAACATAGGAAAATTTTGTTGTTTAGTTCTTTCTGTATGCAAGTGAACTCACACATCATAGATCTGGTTGAAGCCTCGTACAGTATGAAATTAATATTACGGGACAATTGTACTCAATTTCATAATCATAAAACCTGGACTTTTGCCTTCTATTTCATCCGGCATACTTGAATTGGCCGTGGATATTGAATTTTGACTAGGGGTAAGAACCTCATAACAGGTTATGAACTGAAGTTAATGTTGCAGAGGTTCCCCAGGGAGTGACTCCACTGCACGTAGATGCTTGGGTATATTTAAACCAAAGCTGAATGATGTGGATGGCAAGTCATGGGAGGAGCTGGATACCACTGATATTGCAAATGGTGCGGAGTCCCTAGTATGGCTTGTGTGGGTATGGGTATGACTAACCATTTCCCAATGATTTATCTTTCTCCCCTAGTTTCCAGTATTTTGTTTTTGTTTGTTTCCCTTCCCAAACTCTTAAAATTTGTCCCCCCCTCTGTCTCTCCAGCAAAAGATTGATAAAGATCTTTGGAGATTTTGTGTTCTGGATGTCCACGCATTATGGTAAATCCCAAGCCATCACCCTTTGGTTTAAGGGAAGCCGCAGTTCCAAGGGAAGCATTGCCTAATATTACATTGGATGATCCTATTGTCAAGGATATTGATCCCTCAACATGGGCAGTGTGTTGCTTTACTTGAAAGGCTGTATCTCCGTCTCTTTCAAGCCTCGCTGAAATGTCTGTTGCTGAAAAATTTAGACTTTCATTTGTCGAAAGAGATACTTGGTTAGCTCCAAAACGAGTAAAGAATGCAAGGCAACATAAGCGTATGATGAGTACGAGAGCCAAGGCACTATCTGGCCTCACAAGTGAGCAAAACTCTACACTGTTGGTACTAATGTCCCACCATTCATAACATATTTGTGTGCTATATTACTCTCTAACGTGTCGTGCCAGTTTTTAGTCTTCTGGATATGAGAAGGGAGAAGATGAACCTTTTCGATCTCAATATGGATTCTGGTCTCCATGATGGTATGCGACTTCTTGGTGATACAGCAGTTCTTTTTTTTATGAGAATATAGTAGTTTATTTTGATTGCTTCTGTATCAGCACACAGGATTTTGTTTCGTAGTACTACAAAGTCTACAATCAAACGATGATTCAAAGAATCAAAAGCTAAAAATTACTGTGGAAGCCCACTACACGAATGGAAATGATGCTTAGCATGAATCGTGCAAAGGGAATCTGTGCTTTAGAAAGGCAGCCATAGTATATCAAGAGAACCTACTATAGTGTAGAGTGCAGACATTATGGCCGCCTCTTTAGACTTTAGAGCAGGGCACACCGAAGGATCCACGAGCCTCCAGTGACATGAATCTATCCTATCCCATCAATTGTCATTGAAAGGAAATAGGTTATCTTTCCTAAAAAGTTGATAAAGGTGTAATTATTTTTATAATTACTTCAATCATATAAGAGTTAAGTTCTACTCTCTATCAATACTAATCACTGAAGTCGGGAATTATTAGCAGTTTCCCGGAAAGTAAGGCCAGTTGTTCACAGTTTTGTTTGCTCACACGTTATTTGTGATAGCTAATAAAGAAGCATACAAACATATCAACATATGCTTAACATAAATTTGAGGTGTGCTTATTTTCAATGATTTTTTTACGGTATTTATATCTTATTGAAAAATATGGGATCGTGCTTCACTTAATTTATGATACCTCATTATAAGGATAAATGTAAGTGATATATAGAAATCTATATTACTTGAAAATTATAAGTTTTTATTCTTTAGAAGGTTTTAATAGGACTTTAATTATATTATTAATTAATCCTTTTGAAATACATGTAGTTGGGCCTTTCTATTAAGACATTACAAATAATATCAGAGCCTATCCAAATCAAAATTATGAGACTTAAGCCATATTACATAAGATGAACTGGTCCAACAAAGACATCTGAAATTTAAAAGGGATAGATTATAATACCTCATATGATAAAGATAAGAGTAGGCTGTATATAAAATTTTACATTGTTTGAGAAATAAAACATCTTACTCTTTATAAAGTTTTAATGAAATTTTAATTGTATTAAAAGTGATGTAGTTTAGATCTTTTATTAAGACATTACACAATTTTCTCATAAAAGATATTTGACCATTTTTTAAACTTTTTTATATATTTTTTATATTCTTAAATATTTAAAAAAAATGACAACATCTTTAAAAATATACTTTTTTTTAATCATTAAATAAAAAATTCAAAAAATATGAGCAGCATTGGGAGTGAGCCCAGCCTGTGCTTTAAGTAAGCGTACGCGTGCATAAGTGTCGGTCAAACAGTACGTAGGCCGAAGCCCTGAGGCCCCATTGCATGCTTTTACAGCCGCCGCTCTAATCAAAGTGCTGCACATTCGAGGATTCGATTGTTTCAGCTTCAGTAGAATGAATCTTCGAATTATATATTGATTAAGAACGTAATGCTTATTTGGTTCTGTTTCTGTTTTTTTTTTTTTTTTAACAGTAGTAGAGCAAATCCAAGCATGTTGAATTGGCGAAAGATTGGTTTGTCTTGTCAGGGCGTGCCAGTGTTAATTTCTTTGTTGAGAAATTCTATTCCCACAAACGAAATTTTTGATTGGAAATCTTGATTGTGGAGTAGGAATTTTTAAATTTTTTTTTTTATATTAATTAATAATATATATTTGATAATATTGTGATTTAATTAATTTTTTAAAAATATTTAAAATTGATAAAAAAAAAAAATCATTAAAAATAAATAAATTAAACTTTTTTTGACTAGACGGATTCCCAATCGGGATCCGCCTTTTGTAACTATAGAACTGCTCTCCTTTGTTTTTATCTTAAAATTTGACAACGTTGATGTCCGAATACGATGAATGACGGCTGCTAATGAATTGCGGCATGTGCGTTACATTGATGGATTTCAACTTGCATTTGTTGGACTAAAAGTATTGGTATTGGGTTAATTAAATAATTTTTTTTAAATATAATTTTATATAAATATTAAAAAAAAAAAACATCATCTTTAATTAAAAATAATACTTTTGAATGTGATAAAAAGTAAAAAATTATTATTTATTTTAAAAAATAAATAATAAAATATCAAAACTCTTTAAATTTGATTAAAAATGACACTTTTTTTTAATATTTATATAAAATTATATTTTTTAAAATAAATATTTTAGTAATCCAATATCAATACTCTAATACATAAACTTCCAACAACTCCAATTTCTTTTCAATCAGTAACTTTTGTCTTGACTCTTAACCCTAAAATCATTTAGCAACCCAACAAGGCAATTTTGTCGTTGCTAAAGCAAAGCCTACCTAGAGCCCACAGCATTTTGTCCTCCCATGTTCAGGACTTTCAGTGATTCTTTCTTGCATCTTTTCTTGCCTGTTTCTATTGTATACAGCGACAAATATCAGAAACCAAAAATTATTTTTATAATTTTTTTAAATATATTGATATAATTAAGATTAGTATAAAATTATAAATACATATGAATGTAACTCTACTTTTGATATAATAAAATTTTTACCGTTCAGTCTTATAAATATAGGCACATCGCTGAACCATGTTAAATTCTACTAAAAAACTAATCCAACTGAAGGTAACAATCGAAGCTAATCCAATCGAACTGTAAAAATTTATAGGCTTAACTCATCTTAAAAAATCGGTTTAATAAGATAAATTTGCACATTGATTATAAGTATATTCAAGACTTTATCTACAAATAATAAGAGATTTATTCCTCAATATGAACCACATTAAACTACATTAACTTATGTGTTATTTTCTCGTTTTGTTTTATTCTAAATATTTTTGTTTTATTCTAAATATTCGTAATAATTGTCGCACAGTAACGACATAGTGTAACGACATAGTGTTTATTGAATGCTTTGCATCCAAATATACCAGAAGTGTCCTTTTCATTATAAACTGGGTGCACTGCATTCTTCCTTTCTTTTCATTTTTTTATTATTATCCTCTTCTTTCAGGTTTTGCCGCTTTTATCATGTCCTTTCATCGCAGTGACTTATAATCCATGTGCTGTGAATATAGGAGGGTGGGCATGGCATGATTCAAACTGGGTAAGATTTACTCCAATCATGATTTTCTTTAAAAATCATGTCACCTTGAGGTTGTCTTATAGATCATGACATAATGTTTAACAACGAAAACTAGAGCAGAATGCTGATTGTATTTCCTAAAATTACAGATGGGGATTACTGATTAGGTGAAAAAGACATTAAATCTAAGAAGCAAGTGCCAGGCGATCAAAACCTGTTAATGTAACTCGAGGTTTTTGAATATTTTATTTTATCAAAAACAAAAAAAAAAACAAAAAAAAAACACGTTTGCATGACTATAAAATGGGAAATGACTGATCAAAACTCATATATTTCCATGATACCTCTCTCCCCTTTTTTCTAGGAATTGCTTGTTTGCTTTTTTTCCTTTTACTTTTGGTTTCTTCTGATTTGATGAGAAAGATAAGGTCTGATTCCTGCATCATCCCAGGATGGGAGGATCCCCATAGATCTCCCTAAACAGATTTATAAGGAAAGCCAGTTCAACTATGACCTTTGTTGAGTTATTACTGCCCTTTAAACATTTCTAAGAGTTAGGCTTATACAAGGGAACCAAAAGAAATACATAAAGACCCATCACAATATCGTAGATATCTACAAAAGTCAGTTATTGGTTTTATGACCCTCCACCCAAGCCTTGACACGTTTGGCTCTCCATAAAACCCACCATTATTAAGGCCACCTCAAACATTTCGAGGTAAGAATCTCCATATAGAAGAAACTGAGAAAGAAAAAACAGACCAACTAAAGTACTTTCTTCCTTGAGCTAACTTTTCTTACACATGTTGCAGATATCCCTTCAGAATCTGGGCAATCAAGGGCAAGGTCGATTCTTGTTTTCCTCCACTGCCTTCTCCCCCAACATGAATTGACTTACCCATTAGAGTAATCTTTGAATATCTGTCTCTTTCAATTTGTAGTTGATGTTATTTTGTTTTCATTTTTGGTTCTTGTAGGCAATATTGATCATCAATGGAGAACAGACATGGATTATTCAGACAGACCAGTGGTTTCTGGAGGTCATTGAGAGACGGAGATTTTGAGGAAGGAGATGTCTGGGCTATTCTCAAAGATACAACAGATTCAACTTCCATGGTTGAGAAATCAAATGAAACTTGTGTTCCAATACATAGACCAGTTCCATCTGCTGCAAGAATGATACCAAGAGCTACAGACAGCAGTAGCAGTAGCAATAATTCATCGCATGAAGCCAAACTTGTTCAGCAATCAGCACCAATTAATGTCCCCGACTGGTCACAGATTTCCAGGAGAAAGTCAAAGAAGGCCGCCATTAATGACTCATGGCATGATGATGAAGATGATGATGAAGATGATGATGATGATAATGTCAATGATTCATGGCATGATGATGAAGATGAGAACGATAATGAGGACAATTGCAAGTTACCTCCACATGAATTAATAGCAAAGAGGCTTGCAAGAAGTCATATTTCATCTTTCTCTGTTTTTGAAGGTGTTGGGAGAACCCTCAAAGGGAGAGATCTCAGCAAAGTGAGGAATGCTGTGTTAACAAAAACAGGTTTCCTTGAATGATTGTGAAGATCACGGTGGTTTCCATTGTCTCTATTCCTTGTTTTATATGAATTCTACGGCATTTACGCACTACACAATTGTAAATATCATTTCTTATGTTATTATCAGCAGTTTGTGATTTAGTCTGTACAGATTGTGTTCATGAGTCTTGCTTAGGGTACGAGAATTTAGTTCTGTGTAAAAAGAAAACAATTGATTGATCCTCATCCCATCTTGGTTTAGCTTTTGATAAGCTTGTTTGTATTATAATGATTATTGGGGGACCTTGAGATGTACAAAGAAAAACTAAACCAATATGATTATAGTTCTATGTTTGTTTGCTTGTGAGATTGAAATTGGTTGAAGGTGGCGAAGAGACAGGTGTTATTAGGACAAAAGTTAATCAAGTTACTAATTAGGGTAAATTCTTGAGAAATTTCATTAGCGTTAAAAATCTTTCACTCACCTTTGGACATAGAATGATCGAATTACACCAAGTTTGTCATTTCAGAGTCACATGTTATTTCCTGATTTGTTTTTAAAAATGAAGTCAGATTAGATGAGATAAAAGTTTAAAAAAATAAAATATTTTTATAAAATATTTTTTTAATATTAATTTTGTTTGGAGATTTTAAAATTGATTTTAAAATTTAAAAAAATTGAAATTTATATTATATTTTATATAAGAATGTGAAAAAATATAATAATGAATTTGATAAAAGTTTGTGATAGTTAATATTGTCTCTCAAAACAAACAAGATCTAAAAT
This sequence comes from Platycarya longipes, assembly GCA_036559045.1. NCBI lineage: Eukaryota > Viridiplantae > Streptophyta > Magnoliopsida > Fagales > Juglandaceae > Platycarya > Platycarya longipes. The sequence continues at coordinate 1,174,036 of CM071800.1, read as the reverse complement.
AAATAAATATATGATACTAATACAACCATCGATCATTTATGCGGCCTTTATAAATTAGTAATAAGATTATATATAAAATTAACATTATTTTAAAGAAATATCTTTAATATCAAATATTATAAAAAATATATAAATGTATCGTTATCAATCAAATTAGAAATTGCCTACACTTTTCCCATCAGTTCTCTATTGATCCAATTTTATATAATAAATAATGCTATACATCACATTTTTATTTTATTATATAAAATATGACATATTTATTATTATTAACTAATAATATATTACATCTTATATAATAAAATAGTAATATAGTAATATAGTGTATAGAATATTCCGCCTTATGTGCCCCTCCCTCGATCATCACTTGCAAAATTACAAGTTTCGAATTGCCCTTCTAACCGGCCAGCCTGACTCTAATGGGTCTGGGGCCTATCCATTAGAGGAAGTGCTTGGGAATGAGAATAAACCAAAGCGTACGTGTATATAGGCATGTATATTCAGGTCTGATTTTGTCCAGCTCCATCCTGATTTTTTTTTTTTTAATAATTTTGATATTTTTTTAAGAAATTCAAGAACATTACTCATCCTTCGAATCCAAAACTTGGACGAACAGCCTACGCATATACATGCAGTGGACAATTTGATACACCATGTTCATAGATGAACACCCTTACTGACGGGTCAATTATAGAAGAAAAAATGCAGAATCTAGCTCGTGTTAATGTAGTTTTTTTTCCTCTCCCTCTGAAGATTAGCCTTATATTTTAAGACAACAAGAAATAGTACAATACAGACCACATGACAGCAACTAGAAAATTACAAAGACAAACTCAAACCAAACATGAAATACATAATTGACGTGATTTATAAGAGTCGTGGCCGTTACTCTTTCTAGTAGGCACAGAATCTAGTAGGCCGTCACTCTTTCTCAAACATTTTAAAATATTTTTTATTAATATTTTTTATTTTATAATTATTTTTTATCAACTTTTATTATTATTTATTATTTATTTATCATATTTTATCTAAATTTTACTATTATTTATGAATACTTTTAAACATTCTCAACGTTCAAACGTAATCGACTAAAACAAGGCTTACGCGTATGAATGCGCTGGAGAATTTGAGGAACAACTTGAGAGGTGAGAGTCAGACGGGTCGGCTGTAGAAGACTGAAGGACAAGTGCAGAAACTAGCTCATGTTAATGTTAATGTAGTTATAGATGTCTGTTTTAATTATAAACCACGTGTATATATCATACCATGAGTAATTAACTAAGCACATTATTCACGCAATCCTCTTATTTATATATGTCTTCTTTCTAGAATCATGGCTCTCAGCTTTGGGAGTAAAAAAAAGACACCCTTGGTTGGACATTTATATATTTTCAGTTATTCTTAAAAATTCTCATAGTTTTGTTTTTAAATATTATTTAAACATAAAACATTTTTAATTTCAAATATTCAACTTTTTTTTAATTATTATTTAATCATTATTCAAACACAAAATCCAATACAATTTTTCCAACCTTCTAATTAAAACACACAAAAATATTACAATTATCAAATTATCAAATTAAAAAAAAGCTCTAATAATTTTTAATTTTATAGTATTTTTATTCAATTCTTTTTTTCAAAATCTAATAAAATATCTTAGAGTACTAGCATTAGATCCATCAAATTTTTTTTCAAATTTTGATAGAAAGTATAATTTTAATGGATCCATTGATGGATCTATTAAACTTCTAAGTCTATGACTATGACTACAACTCCACATTGAATTTATGATCTATCAAAATAATAAAATAATGATTTTTTTTAATAAGAATATATTTAAATATTTTGTAATTACACTAACCATATGTATATTAATAATTTAATTTAATACTTAAATAATTATTTTAAGTTAATAAGAAGGAGTAGGCATGTTCATCCCGGCTGAGTTGTACCTGACCCGGTTTAAAATTTTTTTATTTTATAATACTTTTGAATTTTTTTTTAAAAAAAATGTTTAAGAAAATTTCGAATCCGGATTTCAGATTTTCAAATCTGGAATCCGGATGAACACCTATAAGAAGGAGAGCAATTTAATACTTAAATTTTAATACGGTATGATTAATTTACTTTGAATGACTGATAATAGGGTTTTAATTTGTTTACTAGCTGAGTACTTATTTTAATTCCTCTCTGTTAATGCCGTTAAATGAAGAAAAAAAAAATTAGCATTAGTATTGAAGTATTTTAATTGAACTAAGTTGCCCACAAAATTGGCCCATATCTTTATATTATAATTGTATTGTAATAAGTACTCTTCTTAATTTGTGTAAGAAGACCGGGAGGTGTGAGATGGAAAAATCAACAAGTGATAGTCATGAAATTCAACAAAGCTGCAGCATGAATACGGGGGAGGGGAAAAAAAAAGAGAGAGGAAAATGAGAGAGATAAAGTGAGAAAATAAAATATATTAAAAATATGTGTTTTGTATGCGAATAATGATTCTTTAAATATGAAGGATGAAAAAGATTTATTGTAGTTCAAAGTTAGATATTAGGAGATTTGATGGATTCAATATAAAAATTTTTTAGTAAAAATAATTAAATTTGTGTTTGATGAATTATTTGATGAATTTAGTATTAATACTCTTAATTCTTACTATTTTATCACTATTTACAGAATAAGATATTCTCCGGATCCAAAATTGTCCAACGGTGGAGGGCCAACAAAAATTGAACGGGAACCCGTGATTTTAAAAAATAAAAAATAAAATAAAAAATGCATGAACAGAAGCAGTGGACCAAGGTTGGGCTGCAGGCATGGAAGTCAGCCCCATCCCTCAATACACTGTATCAAAAGCTAGCTTTGGGCTTTTGGGTACGTGGGATGTTAAACAATACTAAGAAGTAATTACAGCCCCATGGGCCATGGCAAATAGCCTAGATGTGTATTTGGAAACGGTGAAAGATTAGGAGAAAATTTGGATAGGGAATTGAGCTGAAATGAGTTAGTATGAAAGTCAAATAAAATATTATTTTTAATATTATTTTATTTTGAAATCTAAAAAAAATTAAATTATTTATTATATTTTGTGTTAGATTTTAAAAAAGTTATGATGATTATGAGATGAATTGGGGAACTTTTGTATCCAAAAATGAGAAAGATGACAAAATGAAATAGGTAATTATAAGAGTCGTGGCCCGTGGGCCTGTGGGCCAGTGGGCCCGTGGCCTTTACTCTATATAACATACACAGAATATAGGTGAGAGTCCCTAAGACTATGAACATTTATTTGGAAAGTTTTGACCATAAATTATTTTCGTCAAATTACAAAAGGTAGTCACTACTTTACTATTATACTTACCTAATATGACATCCTATGATATTTTTCATGATAAGAGGAGCACGTGATGAAAAGGCAAAGATTAATTCAGTGCTAACTTATATAGATGCAACTTCAGGCATGTGAACAGGAAACTCATCAATCTCATCAATCCAAGGGTTGTTGTTGTTCTTCTCCTTTGTGGGATCAATGGTTCTCAATGCAATCCACACAGCGCTGTTGCACTTAAATCCTGATCCAAATGCAATCTGCCAAGCTCGATCGCCTTTCTTGATCCTCCCCTTAGCCTCACAATAAGCAAGTTCATACCACAAAGAACTACTAGAAGTGTTCCCAAATCTATAAAGAGTCATCCTCGAGGGCTCCATATTCCATTGACTGAGCTTCAGGTTTCTCTCTAGTTCATCCAGCACAGCTTTCCCTCCTGCATGTATGCAGAAGTGCTCAAAAGCCAACTTGAAATCTGGAACATATTGTTTTATCTTCACCTTAAAAATCTTTCTTCCGACCACATTTGCCAAAAACCGGAGTTTTTCGGACATGGGAAGGACCAAGTGGCCCAAATCTGTAATGTTGGCTTTAAGGGCATCGCCGGCGACAGAGACAAGGTCTTTGGAGAGGGCAATGCCAACTGTTTTGGTGTCGTCTTCTGTTTGGAGAACACAGTTGTAGGACTTATGGTTGGAACCCTTGTGTGTACGCAAAGTGTGGAGGAGTTTGTACTTTGAGCGGCAACGATCGGATGAGCGAGTTGATAAGAGGATAGCAGCACAACCCATGCGGAAGATACAGTTTGTGATGAGCATTGAGCGGTTATTGCCACCATACCAATTTAGAGTCAGGCTTTCCATGCTCACCACAAGCGCATACGACTCTTGTCGCACCTGCAAGTGCATGTTACATGACGACATAAAAAAGATTATATAAAAATAAACTCACATTTTCATGTGATTAATCGGTTAGATTTATTTTACGCTAAAAAATACTTTTATAATTTGACAAACTGTATCAAATTGTGTCTAATTTGTAGATTTACTTTTATATAATCCCTTTGTAATTAAAAGAACTTCTCATTAAATAAGGGGTTAAAAACATCTAAGTAATTGAATCTTATAAACAAATTAAGCCTTTCAATCAATGAAATAACTAAATAATATCTCTAAGTTTTAAACGATATTTTGAAACCATAAACAAGTACAGAGTTAAGGAAAGTATGCTAGAGATCTCTTTAAACTACTTTTAGAATGAGTGGTGATTTTACCAAGTGGGTATAATCTTATTTCGTAAAAACTAACAAGCATGAGAAAAAATAAAAAACAGAGATTTTGACAAAATTATTAGGAATCCTTTTACAAATGAGCTTAATTTTCATCATTTTTCAAGAAATCATGTGACGGTCAATGAAATTCTTACCATCACTTGATCAGGGTTTTGCAGGCAGGCATCATGGGTATATATATATTATATATATTTACAAACCTGTAACAAGCGTTTGGCAAGATCAACAGAAACAAGTCCAGCACTGCAACCCATCCCACCAAGATTATAACTCGAAATGCTACCTCGAAGCTTGTACCGATTAATAACAATGGCTGCCAATGACGGAGTTGGATTGAAGAGGCTGCAATTCACAACAAGAATCCCTATATCCTTACAATTCACCCCAGTTTTCACCAACAACTCGTCGATCGCTCCAAACATCACCATCTCTGCCTCATTTCTTGCCGCCTCCACATTCTTGTTCATCGGCACTTCCAACAGTGATTTCGATACATATGTCTTCTCCCCATACCCTGACCTCTCCAGAATCTTCTTCTGAAATGCCAAACTTTCTTCCGAGAAACTCCCAGTAAGCTCAGAACTTTTAATAAAAGTTTCATTGCTGCACATCAGTGTTGGCTTGGGCTTGTAACAAGCAAAATCCAACAAGTAAACTTGTGTTGGATGCCTCATGATCAAGTAAATGGTTGAAAGGATACCTGTAATTAGGATGGTGCATGGAAGTATTAATTCCAAATTGAGCTCAAGGTTGTTGACGAAATGTCGGACAGAAAGATGAGTCAAAACTATGGTGAAAGGCACAAAGACGAGATATACAGCGACGTTAGAGATCAAATAGTGACAACCAAGCTTCAAGTACCTATGTTCTATTGTATTTGATTCGTTTTCTAGTATGTCTTGCAGTTTTCTTGGGTACGCCATTTTTGAACGAGAACAAGAACTCAGACTGTTTGAACTTTTGTAGACGAAGATGAAGAACGGACGCTACTGATACTTAACTGTGGGAGAAATCGATGTTCCTGTACTAATAGTTACCGAGTAAATATCGTGTTATCGTATTGAAAAAAAAAAAATAATAATAATTTTATAATAAAAAAATTAATTTTTTATAAAAATTTAATCCCTATTCTAATATCATATAAAATTATTATTTATTTCAAAAATTTTAACTAATAAAAGAAGATAAATTTAATTATTTATATTATATTTTTAAAACCTATATCACATATTTGCATCCACGTTAGATAATTTAATTTAAAAAATAAATTTCGAAATTCTAATCTTATAAATCAAGTTATATCATATAAATAATATGTAATGTAAAGATGGTAATACTCATATTGTTTTGTTTATTACTATTATTATTTTATCCAAAATTAGTGGAGTTTTAGTGCTTGAGAGATAAATTGAAATGAGTTTTGAAAATTGAATAAAATAATATTTTTTAATAATATTATTATTATTTTAAAATTTAAAATAAATTAAAATTTTAAAATATATATTTTTTATATATAAATTTAAAAAAATATAATAATAAATTTGAAATACATATTAACTCCTAATCCGCTCAGATTATCCTCGGGGTATGCCAAAAGGCCCAAAGTTTGCCTTAAAAAATTAAAAATTCAGATGGAGGTCCGAATAAGAAGACTTAAGACTTCTAACACTCAGGAAGCCCAAATAATACCCATAAAGCCCCCATGATTTCATAATATCTTAAGCGATACATATCAGTTTATCTATATTTATTTCAATTTATTTTAAGTTTATAATTTTATTACTATTTATCAATCATATTAATTCGCCTCATCTCATCTCATATAAATCCTAATTTTTTTTTATAATTTGAACAGAAACTTGTATTCCATTGTATTAAATGATGGTATTTACTTGACATGGCTCATAGACAATATTTAATATAATCATGTGAACATCTGAGGAAAGAAAAATGTGAATAATAATAATAATAAAAGTGTTTAAGTTATAATATTTTATGAGATTTCAGAAAATAAAAGAGAAATATTTGAATAAAATATTACAAAATTAAAATATTGTTAGAATATAATTTTTGTTTTGAAATTTGAAATAATTGAATTATTTTTTGTGTTTTATTCGGAAGTTTGGAAAATTTGTAATAATAAGATAATGATTAGATGATGAAAAAATATTTAAATACTTGAAATTAAAAAATATATATATTTGAATGATATTTAAATAAAATAGATGAAATTAGATGGAATGAGATGAAATCACATCTTACACATGCGCTAAGTCTTTACATGTTAATAAAATGAAAAGTTCTAGTTATCATTTCTTATTTACACCACACATTTATATGTAATTTGTTATTTTTATCTTTCTATTAAACACATACGATTGATGTGTGTGTGTGTGTGTATATATATATATATATATATATATGTATATTTAAATAAAATGATAAATCACATATAGTTGGTATATGGTGTATGTAGGTGTGGGAAGATAAAATAAGGTCCTGTTTAAATATATAAAATATTTCATCTCATCTTATTTTATTATTATAAATTTTACAAAAAATATAATAAATAGTTTAATTTTTTTAAATAAAATAATATGCAATGCACTTAAAAATGTGATTTATGCGCTTCAAGACATAGAAGAACTCATTTAACAGCTAGCCGCTCCTCTTGCATATCATTAAGGAAAATGACATATACACTATTAGACTAAGTGATTCTAGCAAAATTGTAACACCTCAGCACACAACTGAACTCACTATACAGCAGCAGAAATAGCATTGTAGAGTACACCTTTTCATTTGTTTGTTATCCTCTACTATTATTTGTAACTGCAGAATATTCTTTTATTCATTATTGTAAAGTCTATATATAAACTCATTCTTATTGATGAAATGTCCAAGAGTTATCACAAAGAGCAGTGTTGGGGGATACGCAGCACTCAGCGTATCCCCCTCACATGAACAGTGCCATGCATTGTTCATGGCACTGTTCATGTGAGGGGGATGCGCTGAGTGTGCGTGCTCCCCCTCATTTCTCTATCACAAAATTCTTACATTCAACATGACATTTAGAGCCTCTTGACTAGCCATCCAAGATCCATGGCTTCCTCCTCTTCTCTCACCCCTCCCTCATTTATCGTTACCTCTTTCTCTCATATAGTCACCACCAAACTCGCCATAGAGAACTATCTTTTCTGAAAAGTCCAGACCACCGCCTATCTTCGAGGACAGGATCTAAAAATTCTATGTAGATGGGTCCTTACCTCCCCCCTTGAATTTCTCACTGCCACCACTGAATTTCTCACAAGTCTAGTACCTAAACCCAACCCTGCCTTTACATCTTGGAGGCACATTGACCAACTTGTTCTCAATGTGTTATTTCTTCTCCCTTTCTGATTCCATTCTAGGTCATATGCTTTCTTCCTTTGCTTCTGCTCAACTCTAGTCTTCCCTTGCTTTTATGTTTTCTTCTCACTCTCAAGCAAAAGAGTTCCAGATTCGTTTTCAACTCACAAATCTCACTCGTGGTGACTAGTTCGTCAAATATTGTTTTGGGAAGGTTCGATTGCTAGTTGGCTCTTTTGTTGCAATTGAAAATCCCCTATCTAATAAGGAGCTTGTTACTTATATTCTAAATGGGTTAGGACTATCTTATGAACTCTTTATCACCTCTATTATAGCTAGGACTGATCCGTTAACCACCCATGAACTCTTTTAACTCCTGCTTATTCAAGAAAGCCGTCTCTCTCATCTTACCAAAATCTCCACACAATCCTCTGATTTCTCAGCAAATTTTAGTTTAGCAAATGGAACTCATGGTCGTCCATATCAAAGAGCTAGAAGACAGGGTCATGGTCGAGGACGCAACACCAACTATACAAATCATGGTGGTCGTACCTCTTCAAACAACACATCTTAGCAGAACAACTCACCACGGCCAACATGCCAAGTCTACAACAAAGTTGGGCATGTTTCTCTTTAATGCCAAAACAAATTTAATTATTCTTATCAGTATGATTCCGCCAATAATTTATCTGCTAAGTTTCTGCTCCCAGCTCCACTATAGAGAATGTGTGGTACCCTGATTCTGCAGCAACGCACCATATCACGAATAAGCTACCCAACTTGAATCTCTCTTCCGAGCAATACCGAGGTGACGACACTATTCGAGTAAAAGATGGCCTAGGCCTTTCCATCCACAACTTTGGTGGCTCTTCCTTTCCTTCAAACTCTTCTTCCTTTGTTCTTCGAAATTTAGTACACATTCTTTCTATCAAAAAGAATCTCATGTATATGCTTCTTTTTGCATTAACAACACATACTTCTTCGAATTTCACTCAACTCATTTTGCTATCAAGGACTCACGGATGAAGCAACTCCTCCACACCAATCCAACTCGTGATGGACTATATGTGTTTCCCACCATCACCTCGCTCTCTCCTTCTACCCATGTCAGCTAGAATGCCTCTCTTCAACGATAGCATCACCGAATGGGTCTTCCCTCTCTATCAATTGTTCGTCAAGTTCTGCACAATAACTGTTTGTCTTTTTGTTACACAGATGCTTAAGCTCAACGTCCATCCTTCTTTATTTATACTTAATCATGCCAATTTCAATATTTATCTACTTGTCTATGTTGATGATATAGTTGTGACTGCTTCTCATTCTTCTGCTATACACAAGTTAATTGAAGCTATGTAGGTTGCATTTCTTGTTAGATATCTAGGCAATTTGAAATTTTTTCTTTTGGTATTGAGTTTGATCACAAGTATGATGGATTATTTGTTTCAGAGAAAGTACATTAAAACTCTTCTTTCTCGTAACAACATGCTCCAAGCCAAACCAATGACCTCCCCTATTACTTCAACGCTCAAACCTTCTAAATTTGATTTTCCTGACTTTGATGATCCCCTTCTATACCCTAGTCTAGTTGGTGGATTATAATATATGTCCATTACTTGTCCAGACCTGTCATTTTCAGTGAACAAGCTATATCAATTCATGCATTCTCTAAAACTTGCTCACTGGAGTGCTTTAAAACGAGTATTTCATATCTAAAGAGGACAATAAATCATGGATTAATATTTACTTCTAATTCAAATTTTACTTTCAAAGCATATTTGGACTCAGACTTGGAAGGCTATCCAGATGATAGGAAATCAATTGGAGGGGTACTATGTCCACTTCAAAAAACACTGTCTCATGGAGTTCAAAGAAGCAAACCACGATGGCCCGCTTCTCAACAGAATCAGAATACAAGTCATTGGCATCTAGAGCTGCAAAACTAATATGACTTCAAACTCATCTCAAGGAACTGGGATTGTATCTTCCTCAAGTACCAATCCTTTGGTGTGATAATCTCAATGCTATATACTTGTGTGTCAATCCCCTTTTTCAGTCAAAGACAATACATATGGATATAAATTATCATTTCATCCATAATCGTATTGCTGCCAATGATCTCAAAATTTATTTTTGTAGTTTCAATGATCAAATTGTTGATATTTTAATCAAGATCTTAGTTGCAGACAAATTCAATTGATTTAAAATAAGTCCCAATGTGCTTGACACCTCATTAGACTCGAGTGGACGTAGTAGACTAAGTAATTCTAGCAAAATTGTAACACCTCAACACACCGCTGAACTCATTGTACAAAAGCGTGAAGCAAAAATAGTATTGTAGATAACACTTTTTTATTTGTTTGCCATTCTCTGCTATTATTTGTTATTTATAAAGGTTGAATATTCTTTTATTCATTATTGTAAAGTTAATATAGACTCATTCTTATCAATGAAATGCACGGGAGTTTTCACAGAATTCTTATATTTAATATACACAATATAATTAAACAAGATATTTCATAATAAATTATTAAACAAAAATAGTAATTTTGTAAAATATTATGTGTATATAAAATACTTTATAAAATTATTCTTTATTTAACGTTTATTATAAAATATATTATGTAATTATATTATCTGTACCATTGCTCAATGCTCTGCGAACAGTTACACCATCTCGAATCCTCGATTCTCCTCCGTAAAGAGCAGTACTAATGCTGACTATCTTCCTGAACTGTCAGCCAAACCATGTGATGAATCCAGACAACTTTGACATCTGCCCGCCTTCGATGAATGCAGACAACTTTCACATCTCCATAAATACACTTTTAAACTTCCACCCATACCTCTACTTACGTTTAACTATTAAAGTTCCACCTATACCTGTACTTACGTCTAACTTTATTTAATAGAATCGAATCCTTAAAAGATGCTATTGGTCTCGAAAATGCTATTTCACATCTTAAAAATTATATATATATTTTTAATATTTTTTAAAAATATAGAAAATTATAACATTATTTAATTAAAATATTTTTTAAAAGTATAACAAATTATAACATTATATATTAGTTCCTAAGTTCTTACCCTTATTTAATTTTTTAATTTACTTCCTAAGTTCCTCACGTACTCAGATGAACTAGCATTGAATTGCAAGGAGACGCGTTGGAAATTTTATGCAGCAAATCAATGTCGTCCAGCATGCAGTCGGCACAATTACTATTTCCGAGCACAAAAATAAATGCAGATCGAGAATCATATATTAGTTCTAAACTTTAAAAAGAAAACGAAAAGTAGCACTCCGGCTGTTTGAAATAAAAATAATAATAATAATAAACTTTTCAAAAAAAGAAAAATAATAATAATAATAAAATAATAATATAAAGGACCGTACAGATATATAACAGTACAGTAACTGCTGCCAAATATCCCAAACTAAAATAGGTGGTGGCTCCGAAATTCTCTAAACTACTGTTGTTGGGCACCGTCCATATGCACCGTTAGTGTAAATTCATTTTCTTGTTTTTTCATTTTTTTGTATTATTTTTTAAATATTTTAAATTATTTTTAAAAAGATCAGAATATTGTAAAATAATATTTACTTAATAATTAAGTTAAAAATAAAAAAGGCAATGGTGCACATTTAGTATTATTCAACTAAAATATCCTCATGACTATAAAAAAATCTATTTATTTATGATTCATATTTTAATTAAAATAAATTTATTTTTATCACAAATAATCTTTTACATCATAAATAATTAATTACAAATATCTATTTATTTTTTTGCATTACTAATATCTCAAGATCTATCGATGGCAATCGTCCATTACTGATTACCCATTAAATATTAATCCTTAATTTGAAAAGAAAAATACTTTAACTAATGTGACGTGATATGTTATGTTAAATTATAAAATTATTTTTAATATAAATATTATAAAAAATAAATATTTGTAATCAACTATGTACATAAAAATAAATTATTTATGATAAAAATAAATTCATTTTAATTAAAAATAATTACTTTATTAAAAATAATTAATCACAAATAAATAATTTTTTATAATAGAAATAAATTTTATAAAATTATACCAACTTATAAAATTACATTAATTTATAAATATATTTTAGATAATAATTTGTTTGGGTCCAATTCTTATTTGAAAATGTCAATACGTTTGCAGTCCTCGTTCTGAGTTCTGAACCCTGTCTATCGCAATAAATCCCCTTCTTTGAAAATGGCAAGACGGTGCACTCCTTCCGAAAGTCTTCATTGTATGTTGGTAATATTATTAAAGCCACGGCCAGTTTCTGCTCTGATGGTCACGATGTTGTTGAGAACTAATAAATGGTACGTTAGACATCCGCATGAGATTAGTTAAAAAAAAAAAAATTTAAATATAATTTTATATATATGTTAAAATTTTTTGATTATATTTGGTCAATAATAAAAAGAAAAAAATATAAAAAAATAAATAAAAGTATTCTTATTTTTTAAAAATAAGTAATAAATTCAAAATCTTCTTCAAATTTTTTTTTGATCAAATATAATAAATTATTTTTGATATGTATATAAAATTGTACTTTTTTAAAAGAAAATTTTTAATCAATCTCTTATACGTTCAATTTATTTATGTGAGTTCCAGAATAGGTAGGCCGTGGGCCCGTGTCATCGTACGTTCGGTTTATATACGTTCGGGTAGTTAATTGTACGTACGTGTTGAGTAATTCCAATCAGACCGCTACGTATTAATAAGTTACTACATATGTTTTTTTTTTTTTTAAAATAAGAAAATTTTCATTTCATTTTAACAAATCGTAATTACAATTATGATATGATAAAACAAAATGAACTTAGATTATAAGACAAATTATCCATATCGATTGAAGCATCTTTATATATAATTTTTTTTGTGACAGACATTATCTTAATCTCTATACTTTCTTAAATAATAATATTATTAGAAACTTTCATCTAGGTTTGTCAGAGAGCTTGACATTCTATAAAATAGAGAATAGACCAACTTCATCTCACTTCCATCCTCTAAAAGAAAAAAGAAAATTAACACTATCATCTTCTAAAAGAGAAGTTAGAAAAAATAAAAAATATTTATTTATTTCATTTTTTATCAATACTTAATACAAACTACAAAACAAAACAAAGATAAAACAAAATAAAATACAAAACATTGAAATGAAACACAACACAAATGTAGTGGCGTGTGTAGAACACCCGCCACACTAGAGAGTTCGGACAAGCTACCATGAACCACAGAAGTTGCGGAGTTCAGGATGGCTGTGGGTGGCGCGTGAATTCTACACCGGATAGTCTACCCACACGTGCGTTACACGCACTGCTTTGTACGGTGCATCATTTAGCCAGTCGATAAAGTGGCGCCTGATGATCCCTCCGATGGTGTGCGTTTGTGTTACGCGTTATAGAAATACGTTATGAAACCTTTTAAATTTAATGATCGAACGTTAAATATGTTCGAACGCCTCCTTCGTAAATAATCGATCCGTAGTACATGATTCCAGCATCATTATTTATTTATTTATTTTATTAGGTTCAATCATAAACATTGGTGTAGTCCTTTGGACCTGTTTATTTGAAGCACCGCGGTGTATATATATATTATATACAGCTAGATTAATAAACAGAAAAAAAAAAAAGCGCAATATTCTGATCAGAACGATATGATTGATCTATGTGGTACTCATATGACACTAACACTGGCCTGCATTTATTTGCATAATTCGTATATAAAGACGACACGTAACGCTTTTATAAACGCATACGACACAGACATACTATATTATTAATATTGTTGATTTTTATCCTAGGAAGAGGCCGCCTCATTCAGAATTAATGGATGCCGGCCTCTCTTAAGGCACATGAACAGGAAATTCATTAATCTCTTCAGTCCAAGGATTAATGTTATTTTCCTTTGTCGGATCAATAGTGCGCAAAGCTCGCCAAACAGCACTGTTACACTTAAATCCTGATCCAAATGCAATTTGCCAAGCCCGATCTCCTTTCTTTATCCTCCCTTTAGCCTCACAATAAGCCAGTTCATACCACAAAGAACTACTTGAGGTGTTCCCAAATCTATAAAGAGTCATCCTCGATGGCTCCATATGCCACTTAGTCAAACCAAGGTTCTTCTCTAACTCCTCCAACACGGCCCTCCCCCCAGCATGTATGCAGAAATGCTCGAAAGCCAACTTAAAGTCAGGAACATAAGGCTTTATCCTCATTTTCAACACCTTTCTTGCAACAAAATTGGTCAAAAATAGGATTTGTTCAGACATGGGAAGAACCAAAGGCCCCAAAGTTACGATGTTGGCTTTAAGGGCTTCACCAGCCACTGTCAAAAGGTCTTTGGAGAGTACGATGCCAAGTCTTTTCTCCATGTCTTCCTTTTGAAAGACACAGTTGTAACTTTTGTCGTCTGCACCTTTGTGTGTTCGTAAAGTGTGAACGAGCTGGTACTTTGAACGATGACGATCTGATGATGAGTTTGATAAGAGGATCGCAGCTGCACCCAGACGGAAGAGGCAATTTGTGATGAGCATCGAACGGTTATTTCCGCCATACCAGTTGAGAGTCATGCTTTCCATGCTCACTACAAGCGCATACGAGTTGGGCTGTACCTGTAACACATGATGCAGATAGAAAAATAGTTGATTTGAATTTCGTTTTGGTCATCATTTTAATTAAAATAATATATTTTAGTATTGATGCTGTTTAGAATACTTTTTCTGTATATTCTATTCTATATATAGATAATTAATTATATATATTATATTTTAAAATAATATCAATGAAAATCTTAAAAAATTAAAATACATATTTATAAAATTTACAGTGATATATTTTCGTCATTAAAAAAGAGATCTAGTAGAGATTTATTAACTTTTAGCTGGTACATTAAAAATATTAAATTTTCGCCAAAAACTAGTCAGTATTGACAAAAACATATTGAAATAGCCGATATTTGACCAACTAGGAAATCTCTCTCTCTCTCTCTCCCCTCTCCCGTAGCAGTTACTGATCATCCAGTACGGCATTCAAAGACTGAGTCACGTAACTCCAGTATACAAGCAAAAATATAAAATAAAATTCACTGAAAAAAATATTCTCGTCTTTTATCGGTCATGAGTTTGATCACTTTCTTCTTAAGTACTTGATTGTACCATATAGATGCATGAAAAATGAAGAATTATAAAAAAAGGTAATATCCTAACCTGTAACAAGCGTTTGGCCAGGTCTATGGAAATGAGACCAGCACTACAGCCCATTCCACCAAGGTTGTAGCTCAGAATGTTCCCTCTGAGCTTGTACCGGTTCACAACCATGGCGGACAACGACGGCGTTGGATTGAAGACGCTGCAGTTTACAACAAGAATCCCTATATCCTTACAATTCATCCCAGTTTTTGCCAATAACTCGTCGATCGCTCCAAACATCACCATTTCTGCCTCATTTCTTGCCTCCTCCACACTCTTGTTCATTGGCACTTCCAACAGTGATTTCGATACATATGTCTTCTCCCCATAACCTGATCTCTCCAGAATCTTCTTTTGAAATGCCGAACTTTCTTCCGAGAAACTCCCAGTAAGCTCAGACCTTTTCATGAAAGTTTCTTCGCTGCACATTAGCGATGGGTCCGGCTTGTAACATGCAAAATTCATCAAGTAAACTGGTCTAGGACGACGTGCAAAGTAAAGGAATGCAAGGAAAAGCATAAGTGCGGTGCATAATATTATTGTAACTGAGATGAGATTGAGCTTAAGGTGGCTGAACAAATGGACGAAGTAGTACTCTTCGCCGGCACCAGAAAGATGAGCCGAAGCTATAGTGATCATCAGCGGCACAAGACAAAGATACATGAAGTTGGAGATCAAGTAGTGATAACCAAGCTTCACATATTTAAGTTTAACTGAATTCGATTCAGACCCTAGACCGATTTGTTTCTTCTCAAATCCCATTGTTGCCTTTCTTTTCACTTAGATTTTCTTTTCCCTGTCATAAATTTTGAAAAATTATAGACTCAATTATTATCGGAAAACAAAAAACAAAAATCCAACGGTAGCTGTTACGAGCTAAATGATATATATATATATATATATATGTATGTATATATAGAAGGTTTGATCTAGTTGAAAATGGCGACAACGAAAAGATGAAAACAAAAACTGGCAAAAGAAGTTGGGAGGAACTTAACAGCGAAAGAGTGGGGGAATGAAAAACTAATTAAGATAGATGGAGAAGTATAGAAGTGTTGGTGCAGTTTGGAATATGATATCAAGAGGGTTTTATAATGTTTTGAAGAGTGGATATTTTACACGTACGTCACCATTTACGCAATATCAGTCGTGACTATGATTAGAATCTCCAATTTCTTTTTTAGAGTGGTTATACGCAATATCAGTCGTGAGTATTAAATCCGCCAGTTGCAAAAAGTACGTAATTTTTTTTAATGTAATTTTTAATATTTTTTAAGATTAGAATATTATTAAAAATACATATTTAATCATTAAATAAAATAATAATAAACCCATGTCGAGATCCCAGTCGGGATTCCATGTATGGGTTTAGCATTTTAATTCAGTAAGCTATCCTGCATGCGCTGTCTCCTTAGTGGCATTCCATTGATTCATCAGAATCGCATGCATGCGTTGTCGGCAGCGGCGGAATTGATCTCTAAGGGGGCCAGCTTTGTTATAGTGTGACATGTTTATATATATATATATATATATATAATAGAATTATATATAAAATTAGATCTTAATAATTTGCTACATAGACATGATGATAAAAATAAAATCTTAAAAAACACAACTTAATATAATATTTTTGAGATTTCTAATGATAATATTTCATTGAATAATATTAACCCATTGTTATTTTTGTAATGAAATATTTGAAATTTATTTTTTTAATAGAATTTATCAAATATTTTTTTTAGGTCATTTTCATTTTATGTAAAATGTAGATATTTTTATATCACAATATTAAGCATATAATGCTATAATTGAGACCTTAAATAAATAGTTTTCTTGCTCAACAAATTCTAGAGGATAACACCTCTCAATTATTTTTCATATAAATCATTAATCTTAAATGTTTTTTCTTTCATTTTTACTTGGATTATATTATAAGAAGCCTAATATTATATAACGAAAATTTTGGGATTCGTATTAATAAGTTTATTATTTTATTTTTTAAAATTAGTTTTAATTAAATTTTGGTGAGACTACATCCTTAAAAATAGAAATTATATAAAATTTTAACACGATAAAAAAAATTGGAGAAATATATTTCTAGATATAATGAAATTAAAAAAATTAAAATTAAAATTAAAATTAAATTAGAAAGCATATAAGAATTATAAATTTTTTAGAAGGGCCATTTTCTATGATTATAAAATTATAAACAAAATATAGAGTATAATTTAAAATTGATCCGCCCCTAGTTGTCGGCTAAGCTAATCGCTAACGAAGAGTCGTCCTACATTTCTAGGAGATCAGGTAGCACGAGTTTGTACTGAATAGTTGTTTTTTTTTTTTAAGATTTTTTAAAACTATTTTTTTAGTGTTTTTAGATATGTTTTAAAGATAAAAAGTTAGAATATTATTGGAAAACAATTTCTTAATAATTAAATAAAAATAAATTATTATTATAATTATTACTTTCATTCGAAAGTTGGATTCGGGCCGAGATGTCCTTCGGGACATAAAGCATTTCGGCGCTAATGAATACAATTAATGGCCGGTGGTTACATAGAGCGATCAGCAGTACATATGCATGTGCATGAAAACTGAGGAAATAAAACTAATTGTTTTACATCTTTTAAGGTTTCGTTTGAATTTAAAATTGAGATGGGATGAAATGAGTTTAATTTATTTTTTAATATTATTATTATTTAAAAATGTATAAAAATGTATTAAAATTTAAAAAATATATATTAAAATTTAAAAAATGTATATAAGAATTTATATTTTGTATAACAAATTATAAAAATGTAATGATAAAATAAAAATGAGTTGAGATGAGTTTTAAATACAAAGGAGACCTAAATTTTGACACGCAAATTAGAAGCCTAATTAAATTCACTGTTCAAGTCCCCAAAAGTCAGAATGGTATATATATATATATATATATATATAGCATATTGTTGGGTTTGGACTGAGAATTATCTAATCTTATCCTGTTATTATAATTTTTATAATTTTTTTTTTATATAAAATATAAATTTTTTTTAATTTTTTTAAATTTTAAAACAATAATATTAAAAAATAATATTTTATATAATTTTAAATACACGTGTCCATTCACTAGTACTGCTCGCAATCTCTACAGTTAATTAATTTAGAATATACATCAAAAAAATTAATTGAATAATATTGTTATTCATTTTAGATTTTCTTACATCTAATAATTATACATTGATGTGGCATGGTTTAAGTGAATCATTTCAATAAGAGAAATGTTAGTTTTAGCTACAAATAGATTTCATAAAAATAAATAAAATGACATGACTTGATGTATATGATATGTTAAATTATAAAATAAATACAACATATTATATAAAATTATAGCAATTTATATATTTACTTTATATGTGGGGTCTATGATCTCTTTCAACAAATCAAGCATAGTGATTATATATATCCTAGTTCTGCGGCCACGAAACTACCCATGGTTTACATCAGGAAATGTCGGGTACTACACTTTACTTGTGCTGAATGTTGAGCTGATGGTCCAAGTTCATTAATTGCTAGTACACATTATAAGAAAAATAATTTTTTTGTAGCCAGTTAATTTCCGTCAAATGACTATTTACTATTAAAATTAATAGTAAATAACATTTTCTTCGTTATT
Source organism: Platycarya longipes (assembly GCA_036559045.1). Lineage (NCBI taxonomy): Eukaryota > Viridiplantae > Streptophyta > Magnoliopsida > Fagales > Juglandaceae > Platycarya > Platycarya longipes. Next base: position 1,155,180 of record CM071800.1, on the reverse strand, counting down.
CATTAATTACAAAAACTCACATTCTTTGTAGTGACATGTACAAATGATCTTAAGCTACAGTATACTTTAATGGTGGAAATTAGGCAAAATTAAACAGCACACTGAGATAAAGAAATTAATATCATGATCAATATAACACATGATAACAAACATTATATATATATATATAATATTGGGCCGTCATTTTGTAGGAGTTATTATTTTTGAAAGGAAGAATATCCATTCATTCAACAGATTATGACAAATATCGGATACAAGGAGGGACTCGCTCCAGTATAATGCTCTTCTTAGAATATTTTGTAGTAGCTTGTAGAGAATGTATATGCACAGACATTTCTTTAGTAGTTGGCTTTTGACCTAATTAAACCCATTGTTTTAGTAATGTTCTCTCTCTCTCATACATATATATTATATATGGGCCGCCGGGGTCATGTTTGTTGACTGATTTATACGATAACTTCTCTAAATCGTAGGCGTGCAGAAAATAAAAATCGGTTATTGAATAAAAACCATGTTCGGATTCTCAACCACCAATATCTCATGTCAGCAGTTCAATTTCCCACCTCACTGGTCTTGTTCCTTTTGTGTTTTTGTTATAAATAAGTTGAGATAAAAATTAAAATTAAATTAAAATATTTTTTTAATATTAATTTTATTTTAAAATTTAAAATTTTAAAAAAGTTATATTTTTATTATATTTTATATAAAAATTTAAAAAAATATAATAATAAATTTAAAAAGAATTTAAAATTTTAATTTTGTTTCACAAAAAAACCCGGCCTTAAATGCGCGCGACTTGTTTACGTACGGCAAATAATAGGTCGGTTAAGCAATGGATGGATGAAAAACTCTACTCTCACAAAAATATTTTTAATTGGAAATTTTGATTGTGAAGTAAGAAATTTAAATTTTTTTTTTATATTGATTAAGAATATGTATTTTTAATTTTGTGATTTTTTAATTTTTTTAAATATTTAAAAATAATTAAAAAAAATTTATTATTATTATTATTTAAAAAAAAAACCTATTTTAATTAGCCGTTTGTAAGTGTGAAACTGCACTTGGATGAATATGGATATATCATGATCTGTCATATCATGCTGGAGACAAAACGTGCATTATAATTATAATCAATTATAATCTGATCAGCTCAAATGTTGCCTTCAACTTCGACCTTGATTTAGAGTATGGATGATTCATTGAGACTGAGTTTGAATTTAAGAATGGGCTAAATTTATCTTAATTTATTATTATATTTTTTGAATTTTTTTATATAAAATATAATTTTTTAATATCTCAATTCAATTTTTTTAAATTTTAAAATAATAATAATATTAAAAAATAAATTAAACTTATCTCAATTCACCTCGTCTTTCAATTAAAATGAGGCCTGATTCAAACAAATTATCTTGTTTAATTTCAAGAAAAAATTTAATTACATATAATTTTATATACTAATATGCACATTTATTTAATATAATTGGTTAGAAAGTATATAAAGATAACTAATAGACATATATTAATGTGCAGATTAATCTATAAATCTGTTTGCATGTAGTATTACTCAATTTCAAATAGTTATTATGAACTAAATATGTCGAGTACTATATATATACATATTAATGTTTTGAATAATAATGATAGACATATAATTCTTTTCACAACAATGTCTTCTAGACTATATATATAATATGAAATTAAAAATATTTTCTATAAAAAAATGTTATTTTTATAAGTTATTTTACAAAAATATTCATTCTTTAAAGTTTTCAAAATAGTTAGATGTGTAGCATTTTACTAATGATTTTAATCTTACAGCTAGCTAGTCTCTATTACAACAATGTTCTTTTAATCAATAGCCATTCACCGACATCGATTACATGATAACTTGCAAGTAACCAGTTATAACAAGTCGGTCTTGGTTATATTAATTTTATATTTCTTTCCCTAATTTATAGTTGGTTGATGTGATCCTTGGTTCTAGATATATATGGTTAGAGAAATTATATTTATAATCGTGAATTTTATAAACAATGTATAATTATTTTTAAAAAAATGAGTAAATATAATATTTATATAAAAAATAATAATTTTTTAATTAAAATTATGATTATACAGTATTTACGTATTTAATGACTATATATAATATTGCTCTATCTTATTTATAAAATATATTTCTCGGTCATGTCATGAAGAATATCAAGTTACCACTCTTTTTCTTTAAAAAACAAAGTCAAGAGAATTTACCAGATAATGTAGAAATCAGAAATCTTGCCTCAGCCAAATGGCTGAGAGTTTGGCTAATTAGCTGTTTCTAGCCTTCACGTACTTAATTGTCTTGAGACAAACGGTTGGGCCTTGGGGAATGGGCCGAAAAGAATCCCTTCTACAGCGTGGTAGATATATTGTCTTTAGGCCCGAAATAGATGCACGTTCAGTCGGCGAGTTTAACGTTTAGAAGAAAGGGAGAAGATTCGAATTGAGAAATTTTATTTTAACATTTTTCACTCCAAGAAACGTCCCGAAACCTTAAAAAACATTTTTTTAAAATTTTGTTTATTTAATGATTAAAAAATATTTTTTAATTATTTTATTATGATTTTTCTTTTTTGAAAAATACGTAAGAATATAAAATAAATAAATAATAAAAAAAGAAAACTGTGTTTATCGGGAGATGCCCCAGCTATATATCTTGGGTGATGTAGCATTGCACTATTTTAAATGGGCAGTGCCATTCTCACTCCGGTGAATAGCATCTTGTTTGGTTTCCTTGGATTTTTTTTTTTTTTTTAAAGTTTTTTTAATATATTTTTTAAGTGAGTGTTTTTAAATCAGATTTTTTTTTTTATATTTTTATAAAATATTTTAAGATATTAAAAAATTCATGTAAAAAAATAAAAAAATCTTAAAATATTTTTTAAAAATATAAAAAAATTATAATATTATTTAAAAACACTTATTTAAAAATTATATAAAAAAAACTTTAAAAAAAAAAATCCAATGGAAACCAAACGGGATGAATTTCAACGAGAAATATAGCATTTTCCATTTTAAATTTTTATTAAATTTATAAAAAGATATGATTTTTATTATTTATTTTATGATTTTACAATAGTGAAAATATATGAGATGAATACAATCACATACAATATATAATAGGGGTGCTACCTGGTCAATGGTACTCCTCCCTCATCTGCATGGGATAGGAGTTCCCTTTTGAACCTGTCACACCAGCGGCGGGATATCCCGTACCGGTAGTGGGGTGCGGGGGTGGGGGCATCCATCCGCCCTCTCTGCACACAATTGGGCCATGGACTCAGTATGTGTTTCAAGGCCCAAAATAACCTAGAAATACAGAATTGGGCCTGTTTTGGCCCATAACAGTAGAAGTGACAATTTACCTAAGGCTAAGAAGATTCAGAAAGTTTTAAAATATTTAACAGGTGAATAATACAAAGGCTACAACACATTGATTAGATGAACATATTCAAAGAATGAGATGGGCCATCGGCTAGAGAGAATAAAAATACAGTAATTCACAAATTGAGGTGAAAGGAATTGAATATTGTTTAATCCTTTTTTAATGGGCCATATGCTGTTTAAACTTTAAACTGATGTTTATGGCTCTTTGTTTCTTTTGTATTAAAGTATGAGATGGCCCACGGTTGGGGGACACATAATGTACGCACAAATCTGTAGGAAGTTGGGCTTCTGACCTGTAAACTCCATTATTTGAGTCATGTTCTTTACACGTGCTCCACGTGTACCCTTCCTACTTTAGTGAATATGAAAAATACTAGTTTGCTCTTAATAATATCCTTAGAATTCTTTTTTCAATGTTTAAGATAAGCTACTACTAATAATTATACACAAAGTTTATGTAGAACCCAACACATTAAACAAGTCAAATCAACTAATTGGGTTAAAGATACAACTTTAAAAAACTGATTAAAATACTAAAATATTAATATTATTCGTTAAAAGATAAAAATCAAGAGATAAATTATTGTGTATAATTATTTAAAGAAATGAGTGCATGGTGGGCAGTGTGTCTCATTCAGCTGTAAAATTTTAATTCTAAATTATTATATTAAAATAAATCACGATATTGCCTCGATGATATATTACAAGTTTCCGAAACATTACACGAATTAAACGCCACTGTCATCGTGTTCACCGTCATTTTTTCCCTTGGCGGCCTCAATCTCACGCACCCACCTTCTCTGTAACTTTTTGCAAAGTACCTTCTCTGCAACTACAATCGAGAGAGACATACGGACCGAAAAGCATACGGAGCTGAAAATCAAAGAGTCTGGGAGCGAGAGCGACGCATAACGAGCGTCCAGGGCTGTGAGTTTGTGTGGCTTTGGTCTGAATCAGATCAACTGGGAAAGCTGACTTGGGATTTGAAATGGGTTCGGTTCTTTTTATGTTTTGATTGGTTAAAAAGAAGAGGAAAGATAGCACAATGGCTTGGAAGACCAGAGGAGTAGAGCCAGCTTCGAAGTCTTTGGTATCTAGAAAATGGACTCTGCTGCTTTGCATTGGATGTTTCTGTGCCGGGATGTTATTCTCAGATAGGTATTCCTTCTGATTTGAATTTGCAATTTTTTTTTTCTTTATCTTTCCTCTGAGTTAGCAGCTTTAATTGAAATTTGGTGAAGTGGGTAGCTTTGTTTATCTCCAACTTGTCACTTATCTTTTTAATTTTTAGGTTTTGGTCATGAATTTAGCTAGGTTGTTCCTTTTTTTTTTTATCCCCTTTCTTTTGCTTTTGAGGTTCGATGGATGATGCCAAAGCCGGTGATAGATGTGTGCTTTAGTCGGCAGGGTTATTTGGTGAGCATAACGAAGAGCTTCCTTTTCTAGTCCGAAGGAAGCTCTTTTGTTTTTGTTTTTGTTTTTTTTTTCCTTTATACTTTTAATTACCCAAAAAACTAGCTTTCTTCGGAGGTTGCTATACTTTTCTATATAAGGACTACTTGGAGAGACGAAAATTCATTCTTTTGAAAGCATTAAAAAATCACTGAGCTTAAATTTGCTTTATTGTCTTTGTAAGAATGACCGTATAGGAGATATTTCTGTTCCTTGATTACTTCGGGGATCTATATGCACCCCGTGTACTAGAGTTTCTTCGCATGTGTATGAGTTTTTTATCGTTTTATGTTGGATTTTGTTTTCAGAGGTATTCAAGTACTAACTATTATGGTTACAGAATGTGGACAGTTCCCGAAGTTAAAAGTATATCAAGGACAACAAGGATTGAAGAAGAAAAGCAAAATTTAGTTTCAGAGGATTGTGAGTCAAGAATTGTGAGTACATTTGTTCAAATACTCTTGACAACTTTATTGTTGCTATCTACTTAAGGCCAACAATTAAGCAAGTACAACTATGTTTTAACTGTTTTAATTTTTTGCTTGCTGTTATTTTAGCTTTTCAGCACCTTCACGAAAAGGTTTTTTGGCTTATTAACATGTTGGCCATCTTTTGGTTTTCATCAGAAGGATGGAAAGCATGAATCTAAGAACATCCTAGGGGAAGTTTCAAGGACTCACAATGCTATCCAGTAAGCAATTTTGGAGCTTCTTATGTATAGTTTTCTATTAAATATTGGAGATTTAATCTTGTGGCTGCGTACAAAATGCAGAGCATTGGATAAAACAATCTCTAATTTGGAGATGGAATTAGCTGCTGCAAGGGCTGCACAGGAATCAAATCTCATCAATTCTCAGATATCGGAAGATGTTAAAATTTCTGAATCAAGAGGGAAAAGAAAATACTTGATGGTTATAGGCATCAATACTGCTTTTAGTAGCCGCAAACGAAGAGACTCAGTACGCGAGAGTTGGATGCCGCAAGGTATGTGGATTGTTTACCCACATTTTGTTAGTTTTCTTTTTTGCACTATTTTTTATGGAATTTGATCAATCCTTACTTTAATATGAAATCAGGTGATAAAAGAAAGAAGCTTGAGGAAGAGAAGGGAATTGTAATCCGGTTTGTCATAGGTCACAGGTGGGTACTTAATATGATTGTAAATATGGTTTTGGCCATACACTTTTATTTCGTCCATTTTTTCTTTATAAGCTTTTTCAACTTTATGGTATTTCTATCAAGAAGATTATGAAACTTGATTCTTTGCCTTATCACTATCTCTCTCAATCATGGCATATAGATTTAACACTCTGATTGAAGAAACTTTATTTTCTGATATTGTGGAAACTACGAGGTTTGTTGGCGAAGAAAAAGTAGAACTATAAATTATTTGTTTTTTTTTTTTAAGTTCCTGTAAGAGTCCATAAGCCCTCTGATCTTATTGCCACATATTGTCACATGATCTATCTTCTCTTGTTCACATCAACAATGATTCAGATATAGTACCCTCAATTTTGGAACTCTTGCTATTTTAACAGATGGAATTTTTACCATTGATTCACAAATAGCACTCATGTATTCAAAACTCTTGTTATTTTAGTGGATGGAGATTGATATATTCTCTCTCGTTTCCCCTTCTATTGACAGTGCCACATCAGGTGGTATCCTTGATAAAGCTATTGAAGCTGAGGACAAAAGGCATGGTGATTTGTTGAGGCTGGTAGTGCTCTTCTCTCTGTTATTCTCTACTGTCCCTGTTGATCTTCTGTTTGACACTAAAGTCTTCAGTTCTTGTTGGAGCTTAAGAACCAGCTAACTGCACTATTTTTTCTATAAAACTCTCATGGGAGCAGGACCATGTTGAAGGTTACCTTGAATTATCAGCCAAGACAAAGATATACTTTGCCACTGCTGTTGCTTTGTGGGATGCAGATTTTTATGTCAAAGTTGATGATGATGTACATGTAAATATAGGTACAGAAGTAATGTATTTTCCAGTTATCCCTGTTGCTGTACACGTAGATTCCCCCCCTTTTTAAAAAAGCACAGAATGATGCTTAGTTTTATTTTATTTTTTCGTGTTAATTGTTTTGAGTAGAAGTAAAATGTTTATGTATATCTGCTAATCAAAGTTTTTGTTGTGTGGTTTGCATCTATAAAAGTAGCCTAAAGATTCATGATTATACATTAAAGCCTTTCAATCTTTTTAGAATTACAATATTGTGATGTAAAGCAGTGTGTTTGCATGACCATCAATAACAGCAAAATAGTTTCATTGCTGGAATAGAAATTGAAAAGGACTCATCAAAGTTAAGTATTTGCTTAGTACAAAATCATCCTTTCTTAGAATGCAATTGAAATATTAAGTTTGTTCATGAGGCTGCTAGATGTTCCTGTCCTTGTGATCTGGATTATTGCCATGTAAAATCTTGGTTTCTGTCTTTGAACACTTTTTCTTGCATCAAATCATGTATTGCAGCAACACTTGGAGCAACTTTGGCTAGACATCGGTCAAATCCCAGGGTGTATATTGGATGCATGAAATCTGGTCCAGTCCTTGCTCAAAAGTGAGTCTTGGACTCTTGATGTTTGTTTGGATGGTTAGTCATTTAAAACTTAAAATAATTATCTCATGGTACATTATTAACAGGGGTGTGAGATACCATGAACCTGAGTATTGGAAATTTGGCGAGGAGGGAAACAAGTATTTCCGTCATGCTACGGGGCAGCTATATGCTATTTCAAAAGATTTGGCAACTTATATATCAATCAACCAGTAAGTTCCGATGTGTTGCTAATCTTTTCGTCTGAAGTACGTGTACCTAACTTGTTTCTCTTGGAATGACTATCATCTAGGCACGTGCTACACAAGTATGCTAATGAAGATGTTTCCATGGGTTCATGGTTCATTGGATTGGATGTAGAGCATATTGATGACCGGAGATTATGCTGCGGTACACCACCTGGTAAATACATAAATATATGTATCTATTAAGTCTAGAAATGTGGGAATACGTACATGTGTGTGCATCAATTTCTATGGCAATTGTTTTGTTAGTTTTGATACACAGGTGGAGGTAACAAGCATCCAACTTAGCAACCACTCTATCGATATGCATCATGCATTCAGAATGGCATTTGTGTGCATGTGTTTGACATACTTGCTTGTGTGTGCATCATGTTGTACAAGATGGAAGAAACATTTCTTGCAGAATGTTTAATGTAAAAGATTCTTGTTGCTAATTATCACCACAGATTGCGAGTGGAAGGCTCAGGCAGGCAACATATGTGTTGCTTCGTTTGATTGGAGCTGCAGTGGAATTTGCAAGTCTGTTGAGAGGATCAAGGAGGTTCACCGGCGGTGTGGAGAAGGCGAGAATGCTTTGTGGAATTCAGAGTTTTAACAGATGACGGTTCTTCCAAACTCGGGACAAGGCAAATGCATGGCATGAGTCTTCTCAGAAAATGTTTGCTGCCCAAAGATGCAAATGAGATGGACAGATACCGGAAAAAGGGGAAAGGGGAAAGGGGAAAAAAAAGCTTGGGGGGGGGGATTCTACTCCATTTTTAGATTATGAGAGAGATCCAATAGCAAAACTAAAGGAGAGAATATACATTCTTTAATTGCGTGGAGGGCCAATTTGTACGTTTGCCATGGCCAATATAGTTCCATAATAAGTACCTATTTGGAATATCATCTGCTGCCTGCTGCTAAATTTATTAGGGAATTTTGTGTTTATAGATTTGATGGCTTTTGTCCCTCTTTTTATGATTGCAAGAAAAATGAGATGAGATCCAATCTTGACATGTTCTTTCCCTGATGCTAAAAGTGAAGATTCATCAAGTCGTGATTGCATTCCGGTAATTTGACTCCAATGACTGACTCAATCGAAGAATGGACTTTCGAGCTAATCTAGTTTGTTAATTATATATATAAAATAAAAAATTCTATTCTCAAGAGACTGTCTATCTGGCTAGTGTCAACAAATATAAACGTTGCAGAAGCCTTTTTTAATCGATGCCACCATTTGCCGTGGCCTTACAAATCTTGATCATAAAAACGTTCTCTGGTATTTTATGAAGAGTTATATAGTCATTTTTGCGTATTTTTTATGCACTCTGTTGATATGATTACTTAAAATAATTATTTTATTTTTTAAAAAATGATATAGTAGTACGTAAAAGTAACTGCACATAATTTTATTTTTTACGATAGGCTTGGTGACACGTTTAAGAAAAGGTTAAGAAAATACAATCCTCACCAACTCTCAGCAAGATTTCTAGAGGTCCCAAGGCCACCTTACATAACCCAAAATCTGAGTGAAATGGTTGCCTTATACCAACTAATACATGCCTTGTTCTGCTGGGTTGACTCTAGATAATGATAAAATCATTTAAAAAGCGAATCTTGAAGCTGTATATGTGGAATCAATCGAGCAGTTCGGCCAGATTATCCCAAACAAAGAATACCATCATTCCTAGACTGAAAAAGCAAGCCCCCACCACTTTATCACGCTTCCCACTATTTCTCTTCCACGCCTGAGGAGGATTATATATATCCCCCACAACGCCATTTTAGTTTAACAACATCCTCATCTCTCTTATTGCCCTCAGGTTCTTTTTAGTGTTAAAACAAGTGAAGTAGACTTCTTTATGTTATGTTCAATAATGAGATCAGATCTTGATGCTAATGCACCCAACTCCATTGAAGACGACCTCCCAAAGCTTAAGTTCCTAGACTGTTCTCTTAGAGTCTGTGCTATTCCTCTTAGTGCTGCAACCGTCTGGCTGACTGTGACAAATCGGCAGGATAATAGCAGCTATGGCAAACTGGAGTTCAGCAATCTTGTGGGCCTCCAGTTAGGAATACTTCAAACTATATATTCCCATGATTTATCATTTTTTTCTTTGTTCCATCTCTCTAATAGAGTTATGTTGTTCAGGTACATGGTTTACATCAGTGCTATTTGTGCTTGTTATTCTTTTATTTCTGCCATTTCCTTGTGGGTTAGAGGCTTAGTAGCGAAAGCTTGGCTCTTCTTTGTCTCCGACCAGGTTTAATTACCTCCACTCCATTCACGGTTTATTCCTACATAAATTTTGGCATACTCCACAAAAAGAAATTACACAAAATCAATTCTATAAATTGATGTGGCTTATTGTGGTTCGTCAGATTATAAAATTATTTTTGTTGTAAAATAAATCTAACAGATCAAATGAATCCTCATCAGTTTGTATGATTTTTTTTATATAATTCATTTGTAGACGTAGAGTATTTCTCCATTCCATATAGATTGAAGAAAAAATAAACATTGAAATCTTCCTTCAAAAAAGGTTGTAATAACAATTTTCTTTTGCGTTAATTCTTGTTCTGGTGCAGATTGTAGCCTACTTAATAGTCACATCAGGGGCAGCAGTGTTGGAGATACTGTACTTAGCTTACAATGGTGACAGAGAAATCACATGGAGTGAAGCCTGTAGTTCCTATGGAAGGTTTTGCAGTAGAATGAAGCTAGCTTTAGTTCTCCATGCCTTGGCTCTTTGGTGCTTTATTGTTCTCGCTGTAATCTCAGCTTATAGGACTTTTATCATGTTCGAGCCTCCTTCCCTTCCTTCTAAAGATGTGGCAGAAGAATTAGCTTAATACTCCTTAATTTGACTGGTTTTCTTAGGCACTTGGCTTCTTAGAACAGCTGGATTTCCCATGGATACTATATTCATATATTTTTCTTTGTAATGAAATAATGAGTGTGATATTCAGAAACAATGCCAAATTTAATCTCATGTTCTTGAAGAAATAATAAACAAACTCGTTATTGTGTGAGTCAAGTTGCTGATGGAATTTCGTTGTTCAGCATATTTGCAGAGAAAAGGGAATTTCGTTGCTGATGGATGAGTCAAGTTGGTTAGGTGCCTCTGGCTGCAATGAGAATTTCATTTATGCTGAGCAATCATCTCGGTCTCGTTTGTTTTTACAACTCTTTTCAACTTATCTAATTTAAATTATAATTTTTTCACATAATTCTCATATAAAATAAAATAAAAAATTTAATTTTTTCAAATTTTAAAATAAAATAATATAATAATATTTTATTCAACTTTTAATTTTAATCTCAATTCAACTCATCTTATTTCATCTAAAAAACAAACAAAAATTATTATTATATCAAAATATTTCTATAATGTTGTTTTAAGTTTCAAAAGTGCTCTCAATTACTTGGGTGTTTGTAGCTCACACAACCCACTTTTTAAAAAAAATATATAAAAAATAAAAATAAAACAAGAAGTGAAGGGGTTTGATACAGAAATCCTTCATTTCATTTCAAAATTTCAACCTCACCTACCGCACCAACAAAAAGCAGCAGCACCCAGCTGCATCTCCGATCCCCCTTTTTCAATATTATTATTATTATGGTTACTATTGACATGATGACGGATTAACATTATATTATCTTTTCTTATCATCGGTTTATTGCCCTTTGTACATTCGCTACAAATCAAGTCTATTGGAACAACAATACAATTATCGACTCAACCACCCAAGCATCTCAATGCTTTAACCCAAGTCTCACAAACCTTCAAATTATTGGGCTTCTACATTTGGATCTTGGTTCTGTTTTACATTTTTTTTTTTTAATGGGCCATAATGCAAGTAAGGTTTAAGATCCACTTTAGATTATCTGCAAGAATAAGGAGAGAAATATATGTGTACCGAATAATATTGAAAATAAATGATATTTACAGTCATATAATGCGTAAGTAGTACACTCCTTTTTAAAAAAAATGAGTAAATAAATATTTATATTAATTATTAATTATTTTACAGTAAATTCTATTATTTTTAAAAATAAATATGTGGCATCTGCACAATTCATAATTATATTTAGTATTATTCAAATATTTAATAATGTCTCAATCTCATTGACATTTGAGGGGACTCATTTTTAGCCGGTCCTTGCCAAAACGGGCTTCAATACTAACTTACAGGGCCTTAGCATAGAAATAACTGAGCTCAAACCTCTACCTAATGTGGGCTTACAAGAATGTGAGAAGGCCCGCTAGTTCTCTTTTTCCTTTCCTTTCTTGAAACGACAGCGTATATATGTGGTTCCTTCCTTTCTCTGATGAATCGCGTGCTTGCTGGTACAACGAGGAAACGTGAGTGAATCTTGTACGCGCACAATCCATTTTTGCATAGTTTTCAAAACCCTAACTACTTTGTTCCCTTCTTTCTGTAATTGAAACTCAGCAGTGTCGTAAAGCTACTGCACCGAGAGAGACAGAGAGACAGCTCCAAGCCATGGCCAAATGTTCCTTCAAACTCGAACATCCCCTCGGTTCTCTCTCTCTCTCTCTCTGGATGTGATCTACTTTTTTTTTAATACAATTGCAGTTGATGCTGTTTAATTCTTTGTTATGTGATCTGGGATTGTAAAATGATCGAGGTTCTATTGCGTGTTGGGTGGTAATAGAAGCTATGAAATATCTCTATTAATTCCCAATCTTTTTTCGTTGTTTTTTCTTGTATTCAATTTGGGATTTCCCCCTTTTCTTGTGCACATTTTAATTTGATTCGGATATTAGGTGTTTTGTATATGTGACTTAGAAGAAGTGCCTAGTTTATTTGGTTTATGGAACTTGGGGGGAATAACCATACTTGTGGAATCATATATGCGTGTTGTTTGATGGAATAATGGCGTTTGTAAACGTGAATCAGTAAGTTATATTCTTGTGCTGTGATCTGGTTTTAGTTACATAATTACCCTTCTCAGGCGTTCCAAATTCTCCTCTCCTGTTTTTCTCGTTAGTTGTGATGTTGATGATTGGTGGTATTGAAATTCCACATTTTGTGCATGACTTAGTAAGGGCTGTTTAGTGATAGATTCTCCACAAAACTTACTCATATACTGATTTGTCACGAATATGTTGCATTTGCGTCTGCATGCCAGAAAGGAGGCAGGCAGAAGCTGCTCGAATCAGGGAGAAGTATCCTGATAGAATACCGGTATAAAGTCCATATCTCATTTTCAAGAACATGTCTATATAGTGGAACCATTAACGTAATGTATATATTCAGTTATTCTTTCCATGGATGATAGATTTTCTTTGCTTTGTAGGTTATTGTGGAGAAGGCTGAACGTAGTGACATACCTGACATTGACAAGAAGAAGTTAGCTCAGCTTTTATTTTAATCTTTTTTTGTTCATTAGTTGTACTCTTTCCAATTTCAGTAGCTTGTTATGTTCTGCTGTTGTGTGTGGATTGATTGTTAAACCTACCTTTTTAATGCCTATTAGCATGCCAATCGTCTAACCAGGTGTTGCCTTTTTTTATTGCAGTGTCAGTGCATTACCTGCACTTGAATTCTCTCGGTTTGATGCTATTTTTCTGAGTGCCACAGTCACAAAGAAAAGAAATTATACAAAAATAATCTTACAAATTAACGTGTCTTCATGTGATCCGTCATATCTACTTTACAATAAAATTAATATTATAATCTAATAAATCACATCAATCCACATCAGTTTGTTTGTGACAAACCACATCAACCGTCAGATTTATATTCGTCCTTGATAAGAAAATCATATTTGGGCTTTGCTTTGTTGTGTCTGTATTGTTCATTTACATTTGTATGAAATGGACCTGTAGTAATTACTAGTTATTATAGTATATCTGAAGTGATTTCATTTTTTGGTAGTTAAATATTTTAGGGTTTGTGAAGGTTTCACTGCCCCCAGTCCAACCCACAGAAAAAAGGAAAAAAAAGAATCCCCAGCTTTTTTCTGCAAAAGCTCTGTGGCTTGTGTGGTGCTATCACCGGTAAAAGCTCTCCAGTAAATGTTCAAAAGAAGAAAGATAACTAGCCTAACAGAGAGAGAGGAGTGAGACACATCTGTGGAGTACATAGAGTTCAATTGGTGTCTTATTCTATTGTCAGTGGGCATGCTGAATGCTTCTGAGAGTCGAAATAAAATCTCTGTTATGATTTTAAGCCAATTCCGGTGGGATCTTACAACATTATTTGATACTTGGAACATAAAATACTGTGGACCTATAAGTTTACATATGGGGCACAAATTCTTGCTCATGACTATACAGTCAGCATGAAAAGGATGTAATTTTCACATTGTAGATGGTGAAATATTAGCTTTTTTCTGATAAATGCAGGTATCTAGTTCCTGCTGATCTGACTGTTGGGCAGTTTGTATATGTGGTCCGGAAGAGGATAAAACTCAGCGCTGAGAAGGCTATATTTATCTTTGTTAAGAACATCTTGCCGCCAACCGGTGAGAATATTTTTTGTTAGGGTGGCATCTACCATATATATTCTTGTAATTTGGCTCCTGTATTGATTGATTTATATTTCTTTGATTGCAGCTGCCATGATGTCTGCTATTTACGAGGAAAACAGAGACGAGGATGGTTTCCTTTACATGACCTATAGTGGGGAGAACACTTTCGGAACATTCTGAGTGCTGTTAAGGACTCAAGCTTAATTAAATGTAAATTATATTTGAAGAAGCAGCTCAGCTCGGGATCATGTATTATTCTTTGCTGGCAGCTCTAATTTGTGCCTCTGAAACTTTCGAGGACATCTCTTAAAACACGCTTCGACTCTATGGAAACCGTACAGTAAATATCATCTGGTTTATCCTTGGACTATTTTGTATGTTACAGTATATAGTTTTTATTAATCCATGTTATGCCTGATGCCTCTTGCATGCTCAAATCTTTATTAAGGTGGACAATTATTTTCACTATCAAACTTGCACCATCTTTTTGCTGTTCCAAATTTCTTACAGAATGCACTAATCTGAGGAAACTTGGCACCATTGTATTTGCATTTGCCAGGTTCAAAGGACAACATCACATGTGCATTACTTGAAAATAGATCTGAATTTTGCTGATTGGCCTTGTATTATTAACAGCTATAAATGTAGTAGTATTTGATCAATAAGCATCATCACCACTAACAATCCATGTATTAGATATATAACGGTCGATCATTAATCTTCCCCCATGTTTTCAAGCTCAAAAGAATGAAAAGAATAATAACTAATAAAAAAATCCATCGAAAACCTTTTTTTTTTCTTTTTGAGAAGAAGAAATATCAAACAAGAACACCCTCATTAATGACTTTGAAGCTTCTTATTTTATTATTATTATTATTTTTATTATTATTATTATTAATATCACCATTAATTCACTCGTAAGCATATTGAACCATCCCTAGCAAATTCCAGGCAAGTTGTCCCAAGTGCAGGAGCCAGGGGTTCTACTGTGGTCTGTTGAGGCAGCAACAGGAAAAATCGACGTTATATGTTGCATGTCGATCCCGATATTATCGTCTGTAACACCAGAAGATTGGCCATTGGAGATTTCCCCACTATCACTGTACCAATCCGGGACTTGAATGTTGGAAGGCATAACATTGAACAACTTCGACAAGTCTTCCTGCATTGAGTTTAACATAACTCCTGATTCTACCTGTGGTTTCACTCCTGCAAACGAATTAACTTTGTTAAAACAAGAGGCTGTTAGTTATATTCTTAATTTGAATTTATTTGATTTGCTTAATCTATCTTACCTTCATATTATGCAGAAGTCCTGAAATCAAAATTTAAAGCACAAAGAACAGAGAAGGCAGTAAATGCAACTGAAGGCACTAATGTGTGTAAATTATCTTAAGCTTGGACACACTGGCATATCCAGAGAAAGAACACTTTGTAAACAGAACCAATGCATCAAAATTCCTATAGCCGCAACAATCATACACCAATCACCCACAATATGACATAAACAAAGAGATAGATTCTGGTATATAATGAAAATATTTGAGACACAAAGGAATTACAACTTACAATCTGATGTGATTTAATCTAGTACGTCAGATTGTAAAATTATATTTATTATAAAGTAGATTTAACAAATCTCCTAAAATCAAATAAGTTTCTGAGTTTATTTTGTGTAATCTCTTCATTTTATATCAGTAGTTCTGGATATATAAATAGGAACGGCTTAAGCAAATTATAAAGAGAACTCACCCGGAGAGGAAGAAATTGAATTGGAACCCTCCCACTGCTTGAACCCCTCAAACACACGCTTGTCTTCCAAAAAACTTTGTGTCATCAAACCATGGCTGGACGCTGCCAATTCCTGAGCATGAGCCTCCTCCAACATGTCCTCCAACAACCCATTACCGCTGCCCTGACTGGCACCCGCATTAAACTTTGCGTCGAAGGTAGTCTCCGACATCCCGGCATGAGGAGAATGCGATGATAATTGGTCTGAAGGGAGCTCCTGCTTAAGAGAATAAGCAGACACCGGCGACATCATCTGCTGCATTTCTGACTGGCCGGTCCTCATAAACTGCGGCGAACTGTGGTTAAAAGTCATTGGGAACTGAAATGAAGTAATATCGGACAATTGGCCGGTCGATGAATGCTGGCCCTGAGGACTGGTATAATTACTTTGTGTCGGAAGCGAGAAACCATTTGAGTCACGATAGCGCTTGAAGCGAATGGGAGTGCCGAGGATCGGAGGGGGCCGCTGGAAGGTGAAGGAGGAAGGGGAGGTGATGTTAGTGTTGAAGTGTTGTGGGGAGAGAGATTGGTGAGAAGGGGAGAGGGGAGAGAGGGGAGTTGGGGTAGGGGAGAGAGTGAAAGAAGCTGGGTGGTGGCCGCCATGGGAGTGGAAATGAAAGGTTGAGGTGTTTGGGGTAGTAGGTGTGGTTGGGGCTGAATGAGTGTGGATGGACGCCGATGGAGTGTTTGGTTGGGAATGGGAATAGGATTGGGATTGGGATTGGGATTGGGAGTTGGAGGAAGGTTGAATATCGTGTGGATAGAGAGGGAGGCCTTGCCGCAGGCGACGCTTCACCCTGGTGTTCCAGTAGTTCTTGATTTCGTTGTCTGTTCGCCCTGGCAACTGCATGCAGCACACTTTTATGTCAATGCAGAAAGATAACATTCTTTCTGTCATAAAAACAAGGCAGCATCTTGTTCTTAAAAAAGGATTAAAACAAAGACCCTTATAATTACAAAGAAGACATAGTTTCA
This sequence comes from Platycarya longipes, assembly GCA_036559045.1. Taxonomy (NCBI): domain Eukaryota; kingdom Viridiplantae; phylum Streptophyta; class Magnoliopsida; order Fagales; family Juglandaceae; genus Platycarya; species Platycarya longipes. The sequence goes on along the minus strand of CM071800.1, from coordinate 1,138,246 downwards.
TATCATCTGTAAGATATAATTAATTTGTAATTAAAGTATTTATTTAATCAAAAAAACATCCAAGCATATGGTTTATCACGTGAACAGAGGAAAAGAAACGCAAAACATCCGGACTTATTCTCTAAAAGCATAATTGTAGCACAAAATTTAACCCAACTTGTATTTTGAAGCGGACAGAATCTAACAAAAAATAACATCATTTAAGATTACAAAAGCATGATTTGTATATGTACCTGAGAGGCCATACGAGCCCATTTGTTGCCATACTTAGCGTGGAGCTGAAGAATGAGGCGCTCCTCTTCGGGGGAGAAGGCACCTTTCTTGAGATTGGGCCTGAGGTGGTTAGCCCATCGGAGCCTACAGCTCTTGCCGCAGCGGGCGAGGCCGGAGTTCCTCTGCACAGCGTTCCAGTTCCCTTCCCCATGCTTCCTCACGTACTCTGTCAGAATCGCGTCCTCTACCGCCGTCCATGGTCCCTTTTTCAGGGCGATCCCTCCTCCACCTCCACTACCCTCGGCCCCACCTGCTCCGGCGCTCGATCCCGTCGAACCACCTCCATCGCTCTGACCGCCGGTGTTGTTCACATTGTTGTTGTTGTTGTTGTTGTTGCCGCCGCTGCCGGGTATCATTACTCCCAACAAAACTTTCCCAGCGGCCAAACACGGCTTGGTTTATAGGACGCTGAATTATATATATCTCAGTTAGTTGCTCTATTATTTTTCGCTTATATAATATCTATATCTTGAGATTCGGGCGTGCCCTCTTGATCTGGTTTCCAAAATGCATATTTTTTTCTTTTTCTTTTTGTTCTTGTTGTAAATTACTTTTGTTCTATAAATGACTCTAAAAGCTAGATGAATTTGAAACCTTTCAAATGTACTTTCTTTGTTGGGTTTCTGGGTTTTAAGAGAGAGACAGACCCAGAGAGGGAGATCAGGCTGCAATGGTGTTGGTCATGTTAGGGGCTGGAGTTGAGAACAAGGATGAAGATGGAGATGAAGATGGAGGGTCTGTCCTAGAGTGGGACCCACAAAAGATGGGGTTGTGGCCCTGTGGGGGAGTGAGAGCAATTGAGAGGGGTTGTGTGAGAGCAAGTATTGCGCTTCCGGGTACTTCTCCAACCTCGTGGTGTTCCATTTTAGGCGCTTATGTTTACCCTCTTTGCTGTATGCCCATTTTCTTCTTTCTTATTGACAGCTCCTTTTAGCTGTTGTCTTTGGCTTTGATTTGCTCTCATCATTCCTGGCTGCTGAGTGGATACACCCTTTTTTCTTTCTCTCTCTCTCTCTCTTTTTTAACACTTTTTCAGTTTTCACAATCTAGAAACAGAACCTTCATTCCTTGAAAAAAAAAAAAAAAGAGATAGAACCTTCATGGTAGCTGTGGGAATTTCGTGATCAATAATGATTTTTTTATATATATATATATAATTTCTTTTTATAATCATCTTATAACTAGCTAGTGCAATAGTGTAATTATATTAAAAATAATCAAACTAATTTTATATTCTAACGAATCACTTAAAATTATATCAGTTTGTAAAATTTATTTTATAAGATCTCTTTATAACTAAAGAATCTTCCAATTTGATTTAATTAAGTTTTAAACTTTACATGCCCTCCATATAAAAATGAGTTATAAAAAAAAGTAGAAGAAATTGTATATGTATTGTTATTATTAGAGAAATACATCAGTCAAAAAATAACTACATCCAAATAAAGTCATAAAATAACCTCACTTTTTCAGGTATTTAAGTTTGTGTAATCCAGGTTTATTAAGATTCTAAAGACAATGATTGCGATATTGTAGGCTCTTAGCCAGTGATAGTTGGGTACAGTTTTGGGCCTTTGGCATAGAATTTTACAGTTTCAGGCTGGTAAAGAAAGTGAAAGAACGTGGCGGTTTTGGGCACATGAATTACACTAATGTTTTGAATATCGTATTGGTGAACGTATCGATCAAGGTACTGGAACGAAATATTTCGATACCGATATCGTTTCGTGTACCGTTTTGGAATAGTCTATACATAAAAAAAAAATTATATATATAAAAATATATATAAATTATATTTCAAAATAATAGTCAATATATGAATCAATTTTATATATTAATATATATGTAAATAATTTAGTCTAAATTAAGATAAAAAAATGGGAAGAAATGAAAAAAAAATAAAAAAAAAATTCTCAAATCCGGTACCGGCCGGTACGGCCGAAATCTGGGCCGGTACGAAACAGATCCCATTTCTATACTGGTCACTGCTCCGATACGGTACGAAATTTAAAACATTGCCTTGTACTGAATGGCGTATCGGTTGGAGGTGTACTGTATGCACCTCAGGAACAACAAGACACTTTATAGTTTATACCAAAGACAATATGCTTCTTCAGTTCAGAAATCTATTATGAGTTCAGAAATCTATTATGCACCAAAGACAATATACACAACACATTTTACGGTATTTATATAATATTAGTTATAAAATAAAGATATTTGTATAAATTGTTTTATAAAATTAATATCACTTTATAAAAATTATTTTACTTTACAATACATTATATAAATTATTGTAAAAAATATTGTGAGTTTATCATTTCTCGTTTGATGGTTTGTTCAAGATGCATACAAAGCTTCCTTTTTTGGTCAAATCCTGCATCTTTGGATGTAAAGCTAATTAGATTCATTAACACATTCGTATTAAAAAATGGTAGTGATATTCTTATACATCATAGACTGCTTATGAAATTATATTTAGAAGATCCAGCAGGGAAAACAATTACGAAAATCAAACAACTTTTAGTTGTAAATTGCCAATGTACACAAATGCATGCGCGTAAGTTATAAAAGGTCATAAAAAAAAAAAAAAACTATATATGCATCCGTACTTTACTCAGCGGATAAACATGCATGCTAGATTTGGCAAAGGTGACTTGGTCAAAATACCCTCACAAAACATCATTATCTTGTCCAAATAAAATACATTTTTGAATTAATTTGTGTCAAAGATAAGTAGTTTCTGATATTCTTCAACCCATACGTGAAGAGAAAATGATTTAATTACTCACAAGTCGTTTAATGTGATACATTATATTATAAAATTATTTTTATTATACAATAGATTTAATATATTATATAAAATTATATTAATAATTTTTAAATTTATTTTTGTAAAATCTCGTTGTCGTTGTGATTATAACACTTTGATTTGAATTTCGATAAATCCTTGAGCAGAAGTAAACTGTAATTGACAAGATCAGTTTGCAGGGGGAATGTTAGTTATATCTGAAAATAAAACTAGAATGCTATGTATGTTAGCCAATAACCCATCATTGACACCCATCTAGAGGTTTTAATTAATTAAACCGTTTTAATATATTTAATGCAGAAGCAATTAAATGGTTGAGATCTAAGATTTGCACGTCATACTTGTGCACGAACCACGAGTCATGACCACCCAATATTAAATGATTTGGTCCAAAGCCTACTAATTAATATTGACCCTTAGTTCCATTGTATAAGGCGAAGGAAAATGCCTTACATATATATATATATATATATATATATATATTAATATCATGTGTGGGTGAGAGTAGTACTACTACTGCATGTTATGAGAGAGAGAGAGAGAGAGAGAGAGAGAGATCCACATATGGCTGCTTTGTTCTCAAGCTATTTTAGCTGTTTGTCAGAGCCCTCTCGATCGAAATAATGCGTATGTGACGGGGATGTTTGTGTTCTAAGAAATGATCAGATGAAACGTCATGGAAAAACATCCAAGGATAAGCAAAGCCTAGCCTTTGGATTTCAGTTACCCGACTTTTACTTTGGAGCTTTTACCAATCAAAAGTACTTTAGACACAAGAATTTCAGGAAAATAAATCTTAAATTTATTTAATTTGATACGATACGTCAAATTATAAATTTATTTTTATTGTTAAATAGATGTAATAGATCTCATAAAATTACATCTATTTATAAATTTATTTTGTAAAATTTTTTGTGTACATAATAATTGATCTCATTAGCCATTGAGATCCTAGCTTTTGAGTTAAGTGCACTACGGTAGGGTTGTATTTTTTCTTTTTTCTTTTTATGTAACTAAGCTGAAGACTCTCTTTTCATTATGGCAGAAATGTGTATGCCTCCAAGTTTAGAACCGTGTATAGTTGTGAGGAGAACTAAAAAAAATTGGAGAATTAAGGGAGGATAGAATTGGAAAATTTCCATTTCCGAGATTATCAATTCTCGTTTATGTAATAATATCGGCAGTATCAACCGGAATTAGAAGTGAAATTACATTTATGAGCACCAAAGACTTGAAACTGAACCACTATTTCTCATCCACCTGTAACAAATGTACAAGGCATCTCAACATTTTATGCATTTGCTGTCAGACTTGCAATTCCTAAGCAATTGGTAAATATTCATAAAATTAATCATTCATCTGCCAAAAATTTCAATTTTTTTCTTTTGAAACTCCATGATATGATATAACCCTGCAGCTGCCAGTCAGTAATCCTCATTTAGAAAACAAGTAGCTGAATTCTTGCCCCAAATTTGCCGGAATCATCCCAATCCCAAGCAAGCACATCCAATTAATTGGACAAAATCCTTCTCTCCGTACAAGCAAACCCAAACCAATGGGGGCATTCGCACATTCAATGAAGGCATCAGAGATCAAATAAAATCCATGTCGTTTAGACAGGAGCCAGATGAACATCTGCTCTCTTCCCAATTTATATGATTCCTCAGAAAACCCATCTTCAATCAGAGTTGCAAAGCCAGGTCTGGCTGCTGGGAATCAACAAGAACACCAGAAGAAGGTCTTGCTGGAGACCCTGGAGACTGGAAACCAATATTCAAGTCTGGAGGAAGTGTCTCCTGTTTAGGCCTTGGTTGTGTACGAGGACTGACACTTTGCCAAGGGTACTGCACCTGAAACCTAGACAAGTCGGCTGGGGCTAATTGAGGGAAAACTATAGGTCGGTTTGGGAGTTGTGCTTCGTTGCCCATGCGAATGGGATGTGGTGCAAATGCCATGGGAAAAGAGTTCCTCTCAGACTGAGATTGAATCCCACCTGAAGGAGGAAACTCTGCCCGCATTTGGGAAATTTGTGGACGGAATTCCCGAGTTGGGTTGTATGATGGACTTGCAGAATTTGGAGTTCTGGGGAAGCTGGAATTTTCTGTCGCTTGTTTAAAACCTCCAGCTCCTACGGACATCCATACACGGGCAGCTGCTGCTGCGGCATTGCCTGAGTCGACTCTCCTTACAGATGGAACTGAGGGCATGACTTGCGGGGTTTCAACTGATGATTGATTTGAAGATTTCTGTTGCATCTGGGCCCTTTCTGCCAAAATTCTCATCAACTGAACTGGGTCACTAAGACCCTGCTCCTGTCCATGGGGAAAGTTTGTTCCTCTAGCCACGTGATTCAGTGTGGCGTCAGAAGATGGACCACTCATCTTACTGCTCAAATCATTGTTGGTGATTTTTCCATTTGGTTGTCGAGTTACAATGCCATCCTTATCAGGCTGCTTAAACGGTTCAGACTGCAGAAGATTTATGCTTCTCGATACTGGCTCTTTGGACCTTGAATCTGCTACTCCTGAATTACTTGAGAACTGCTTTTCAGCAAGAAGCTCAGCATTATTTTGATGGGCAGAGGGCAAAGAGTTCAATTCAAATTGCTTAATAACCCTATTTTCAGGCTTGGAAAGACTCCTAGATGGTAGATTTTGCTTCTGGAAAATAGCATTATCAGGTGTACTCGGTTTATTTCCAGCAGTGCCAGAGACACAGAATTTCCCTGCTAAAGTATGAGCACCAGCTGGGCCAGATGAAGGTTGTTTTGCAGACAAAGTAGACCCAATTACAGGAAGCTCCTTAGCAGAAACACGAGTCTTAGTTTTTCCATCTTTTCGTAATTCAGCATTAGACATCAACTTTGGACTTAAACCAGGTTCTTTCTGGGGGCAATTCTCGAGCATTAGTACAGGAGTTTGAAGTGGCTCATACTCTCCAACCCAACCGCGACCAAATTTGCACCCAGCAGGTAATGCCTGCTCAATTCTCTGAGAGGCAACTTTCCAGGCAACAGGTCCAAGAGTTGCAGCAAAACGAGCCAAGCTCCGAGCATACGAATATTCTGCAGGAAGCCCGACCTGCTTAACAAAATTAAAAAGAAAACAAACAAAGACAAAAGTAAGATGAGTGGAGAGTCCAACTATTCAAGAAAAGGAACCAGTTCCACATCACGTACAGCAATCAACTGCTTAAGTTCACCCTCAAAGGTTGTAAATATCAAGTCTGATATAACTGCTGGCTGATTGGAATTGTTATAAGTTGCACGGCGGTTGTCATCATGCACAAATTGCTTCCTTCCCAATTTGGAGAGTAGACCCTTCCCTAAAATAGTACAGCAATCAAAGCAATTAGAGAGAACAACATGACCATGATAGAATGTAAAATGATAAAATAAAAATAAAATCTAACAAACGGGCTATTGCAGTCAATTGCAAAACAAAACTCTACCGGCTAGCAATAAATTAGAACAACTACAAAATCTAATTCTAGGCAAGTGATAGACAAAGCAATGTATAAAATCTACATGCTTGTTATATTACATCCATCATCATTGTAGTACATAATGGAAGAGGGGAAGTTAACATTCATTACGATACCTGATGATAGGTCTTCTGCCTTCTCAGGATTAGTATCAATTAGGGAAGGATTACCCTCCACCACAACATCAGTGTTACTGGGCCTCTCACAACCACCACCTTGGTTAGTGTTGAAACCATTTTGTACATCTCCAAGGGTGGCAAGAGTGGCACCGGTGGAGAAATCAGAACCAACAGGCTCCTGTGAGGTTCGGCAGAATGGCTTCTTCCCAGGCTTCTTGACTAAGGAATTGGATCTTGTTTTCTGCTCAGACTTCAACTCTTTGTCAGACCGGTCAACTTCAATCCTTAGCCTCTCAAATTTCTTTATTGCCAATTCTTGTATGGAACGAGCCTTTTTACATATAATAGTGTCATAAGAGAAAGATAAAACAGCAAGGATCAAAGAATAACAACTGGACAAAAGACTTATACCTGTTTATAGTATATGGTGTCCGGCGCATTATATTGGATTGCATTTGAGCAAATTAAGAAAACATCATTCTGCATTCAAGAAAACAAACTGTATAGGTATATATATAATAAATCATTCATTTTATTCACATTAATTCTTAGCAGCGGAAATCTATTCCAAAATATTAGATGCTTAAAATGGAAAAGGTACGATTATAATGATTTAAAGTGTGTATCCACGGATCACTACAATCATATCAGAGAAATGAAGTAACAACTTTCAGGTGACAAAAACAGCTGTGCTTTGAACAGGAAGTCATTCTCTCCATTGGTTGCAGATAGAAAGAATTACATTCAGATAAAAAAAAAAATAGCAAAAAAAAAGGTGACAAAAAAAAAAAAAACTATGTGCATAAATATATGTATATGTAAGTGTATAAGCATTTGGCATAGATGTATGATCCTAGTGTCAAAATTAAATTTCCCAGGGATTGTCTATTATTCTTCTAAAAAGATTGAATACTGAAATTTTGATATCTTTCATTGTAACACTGATACCAGGAGGAAAAGTCCACCATTTTCCACAATTGAAAAACAAGATATTACCTTGTAGGCAAGATCCAAACTCTTCACCAAAGTCACAGTTCATTGAAAATATATATATAAAAATAAAATAAAAATTAGTTGAATGCAGAAACAGAAAACCAGGGCGTATTTAGTTCTGTTTTCTGGCGATTTTTTTTTTTCAATTTACAAGGTCAGAGAAACATAAAACGAAATAACTAATAAGGCTTATTACCCCCCCCCCCCCAAAACCCAAAAAAACTTGGAACATGCTATATACTACGTTTCTATCCCACTATCATCTAATTATGAAAAAATGTGGCACTTTCCATAGTCCTTGGATCATCTCTTATTTGTTTAAAAAAAAAATCAAAGGTTGGTGAGCAATGCCACCTCATCATAGTAGATACAAGTGGGATAAAGGTGTAGTATGCGCCATTTTCCTTTTATAATACATCTTCTTTAGAAATATATACATATATATGACCATACCTATATGCTATACTCCTATCCCATTTTCATCCCACTTTATAATTGTGGCACTTTCTATCATCCTTGGATCATCCCTTGACTTCTTTTAAAAATAATTCAAAGGTTGATGGTTAGTGCCACCTCATCATAGTGAGATAAAAATGGGATGATGGTGGAGTATATAGAATTTTCTTATATATACAGATACCTATATATATTTGTTTCTAGCTTAGGAAAATGAAATTATACGTCTAATTGTATTCAATGCAACCTACCCCACACAATATGGACTGAACCCATGAAAATCCACATGGTCCGCAATGGTGAGGGAGAGGGGCACAATGCTACCTGATTACAATAAGGACAAACTTACAAAGAACAGTGCCAACGTTTCATGAAACAAGAAGTTCATGTTAAGAGAGGTGGGGTGGCCAATGCACAATATCTTACCAAAACAGGTATGTTTGCCACTAACATCAATATGGCCCACATTCAAATTACAAGCAAAAATCCCTGAGCTTCTTTTTTTATTGTAGGTAAAACAAACTTCCCGCTTATCACCTACCATATTCAAATTTTCCCCCTCGCCCTATTCCAACCTCTTTCCTCTGTGTGATACAAACACATACATATAAGATTCTCTCAAACTGTTTGATTAACCATCCAATCCAGTGGTCTTGCGGGTGGCATTTAGTCCGCTTCTCGTGGGGGATATCAGGGATTACCCATTGACAGCCCCTTTTTTAAAAAAGGTGGGACAAAGAAAACTAAATAGGAGTACAAAAGGGTGCAAACCTCAAATTGTTCCAAGGTAGAGTACGATCCATTTGCCAACTTCTTCCTCACCGTGGCAAAGTCCATAGGGTGCTCAATCACATCGTGATAATCGGGAAGCTGCAGTCAGAAAAAGAATTTCAAACACCAGTGCCAAAAGCGGCTTCAAAGACCAATCTACCATTTAGAAATGAAAAAAAAAATCAAAAATTCCGAACACCTCCTCGGGATCAACCGGTTCTGCATACACACCATACGTGTCTTTCCTGCCATGATTCAGATATTAACATCAGAAACTGCCAACGCTTTGCAAAATCAAAAGGTAGATTGACTAAAGAGGGGGAGAGAGAGGGAGTTCACTCCCATACTTCTGAAGTTTGTCAAGAATCAACTCCAGTGTCTTCTTGTCAGGCAATGGAATCCCAGACCGAGGATCGCTTGGTGTCCCTAATCAAAACAAAAGCCAAATCAAACAATCCCGTATCAAATCCCAAACCTCATTCGACAAAATAGTCGAAAGCCATAAATCCCAAATCCTCACATAGTAAATTAATTCAAGAACCCATAAACCAAAACAAACCTGGAGCAGAATCGAGCTCCTTCAAGTCCACCTTCCTCCCTCTTTCCTATCAAAACACGTAACCCGGCACGAACACACAAATAAGTGCCGCACACCCATAAATAAAATAAAAAAATGCATAAAAAGAACGCTTATGACTGCGTTTACAAGCATAATATAGATAGAGACAGACCGGAGTGAGACAGATAAAGCAGACAATGGACGTTAGAGAGAGAAAGAAGATATAGGAGATAGAGAGGGATGTGGGTAGAGAGAGATGTGGGGAAGCGTAATCAGATTCTCGTGGGCGTGTTAGTTTTTGACAGTTGACCCAACCGTTATTACCTCTCACTACCCCGACACAGAGTGAGAGAGCAATATTGAAGTCTGGACCAATCACCAAAAAAAATCTTCACTGATTTCGGCTGAGCTGTACTTCCCCTTTCTCTCTCCCCCCTCTACCACAGAGGCACGATCCTCACTTTCTTCTTACTCTTTAATCAGATCCGTACAATGATAACACACATACCTCATCATCCTCGACATCACCCTGGTCATCATCTTCATCTTGTTCTTCATCGTCATCATCCCGCCCATTGCTTATACTCCTCTTCTTCAATGGCTTACGCTCGCACTCGTCCTCCGAAGCGTGCGAGACACGCGCCACCGTGTCAGCCCGACTGGGTGACTCGCTCCCTTGGTTCAGCTTCACCACTAACTTAAGCTTCTTCTCCCTCCTCCTCTCGTCCTCCTCGTCGTCATCGTCATCCTCGTCCAGGTAATCGTCGTAGTCGATGTTGTACCTCACATTTCGGCGCCGGAGGCTCCGCCGGATGTCCGGCTCTGGCGCCGCCGCCGACTCGACAGCTCGGCGCGCCAGATCTGCCTTCGATGGCCTCCCTTTCTTCTTCCTCTTCACGATCTGGCCCATCTGTCTCTCTCTCTCTCTCTTTCAGACACTCTCTCTCTCTACGGCGCAGACTCACTACTTTCTCTCTCTTGCTTTGGTTCCAAGCAATAGTTTCGATGGTGGGTTTGGTCTTTTCGAGAGGGTTTGTGATACCCGAGCCTGGGTTTGGAGAGACGAAGCTCAGGTTCGGGCCTCAGGTTGGGTAAGAAAAATCATTGATTTCTTCTACTTTATATTCATGTAAAACGGCGTGAGTGGCTAGAAAATACGGCGTCTGGTGCTCTGCCCATTGCCCTTGCGTGCTTGCGTGTCCCTTTGCCTGCCGCCCGACGTGCCCGTCGCTGCTGACGCTTTTTCGCTTTTGTCTATATCGTGTGAATACATTCTTCAATTGCAAGATTTTGCGCAAGTCTCACTCCCGCGATTACAACAAAAATGGCAATAATGACACGTCATAATAATTTATTTAGAATATTGCTATATTTATTAAAAACAAAAATTAGATAACTTTTTTTTTAATTAATATAATTTTATCTGATTTATTAAATTTATTAAATTTATTTTATAATAAAAATTATTTATAATTACAAATTATATTAAACCACATCAAAATTAATTTATATAATTAGAATATTTTTCATTTATTTTACACAACCTTTCGATCATCATCTTATCACTTTCCCCATGCCGCAGGAACGGTCTTTCCTCCGTTGATATGTAAACGTGTCTGAATAAGTTTTTAATTTTAAAATGTATTTCACCATCTACTTTAACCTAGAAAATGATATTTATAATATTTTATATAATTATATTTTAACATAGAAAACGATAGATATACAATTTTTTATAGTTATAATATTTTAAAAATTTGTAAGAACGGCTATGTCATTACTCCTTTAAAATATTGTGGCCGTAATATTATAATCCTATCATAAACTAACTGTATAACTAAAATTTAATAATAAATAATTCAATATTTTTAATTTTAAAAAAATAATAATATTAAAAAAATATTTTATAAAAATATTTTGTTCAATTTTCAACTTTAATTTCATTTTATTTAAAAAAATAAATGAAACATGACACTTTTGAATATAAAAGATATTTTATCTCATTTTATTATTATAATTTTTTTTAAAAATTTTTAAATAAAATATAATAAATAATTTAATTTTTTTAAATATTAATCTCATCTTAATTTATTTATCTTAATTGAGTGATACTCGTACTATCATTTTACAATTAATTTATAAATTATTAATATATTTGAGTTTTTTTATTTTTTTTTATTTTCTTTTAAATATTTTTTAATACTTTTAATCATTAAAAAAAATTTTAAAAAATATACAACTTTACTTATATTCACATCTTTACTCATTAAATAAAATTATAAATTATAAATGAATTAAATATAAATAATAAATAGATTATAAAATAATAATAATTCTATCATAGGTGATGCTACTCTCGGTGAAATGGGTTCGTTGGGTTTTGTTTTACTCTTTTTTTTTTTTTTTTTTTAGTTTTTTATTTATATTATTTTTAAATAATATTATGATTTTTTTATATTTTAAAATATTAAAAAAATCATATAAAAAATATAAAAAATCATAATATTATTTAAAAATATTTACTTAAAAATAATATTAAAAAATTAAAAATTAAAATAAAAAAGTGAAACTAGACCCGTTCCACCGGGGTATTTAGCATTTTCCTTCTATCATTTCTTAATTCTGATGTTAATTATCGTTAACATGGCCAAAGGTCGATTCGATTCTCTGCAACCAGCCAGAATGTCAAAATTCATGCTGCAGAAACCCGTAGAGTATGTTCAGTGTTCACCACGCGCATAAAAACTTGTGGAGGAAGCCTTCCGTATTTTACAAAGTCCTCTGATTGGAGACTACGGCGACCGAAATGCCCAAGTAGTTTGACCAAAGAGCCCACTTTAAAATTACTTTTTGCACGACTAGTACAGGATTCATTTGTCATTTTAGCTTTCAACCTACTTTTCCCCCCTTTTTTCCAATAAATTGTTTCACTTTTGTTTTCTCTTTTTCGTTTTAACTTTTTATATTTTGTTGTTAGTGGCATAGTGCTCCATACATAGACTATCAACGGCTGCGATAAGATTCTGACGCAACAATGAGGGGCCCACGATGATCCGAAGGTAGAAAATCAATAACGTGTTCAAGCAAGCCAGCAATGATCCCAAAATTTCTTGGGACTACGACCGGACTTAGCAATACCCTGAAATTCATAGGTAGCTCCGCGTGTCCCCACTGGTTGTTGCCTCAATAATTGATGTCCTTTTTCTTATTTAAAGTTATTTATTTATTTATGGGTAAGTGCTACATATTATAAATCATTTTTAGTTACATATCTTATGTGACATTAAATTATTTAAAAATTTTGTAAGAGTATTTTTCATTTACAAATAAATGCTATTTATAATTTTTTTTATTATTCTCATAATTTTATTAACTTGTGCTAAGAGTCCCAATAAGATCTTAACCTAGTAGTACTAGATACAAATTAAATTTGAGTAGTAAAATAATAATTATACATGACTTATCTATATAATATAAAAGAAAAACTTATTATGTGAGTTACTATTTGTGTTTAAATTCCATAGCATATCAGCCAATACAACCAGTACATGTCGTTCTAAAATAATGATTGGTATAGAAATAAAGTCTATTTTATATTGGCTAAAATACCAATCATATCGGCTGATATTTTAGTTGTACCGACCGTACCGAATTTTGATAATTTTTTTCATTTTTTTTTCATTTCTTATTATTATTTTTATCTTAATTTACTCTATACTATTTATATATATAATTTATTCATTTATTAATTATTATTTTAAAATATAATTTATATTGTATTTATATATATAAATTTTTTATATATAAACTATTTCATATAAATTTTTTATATATAAACTATTTCAAAACGATACGATAGTGATATCAAAATATATTTATACAATATTCAAAATATTGAAACTTATTATTCATTTGTGAGTTACTATTCATTTTTATTGGATGTTGGACTATACTTTATTCTTGTATTTTATAAAAATTAATTTAATATAATATATTAGATTATAAAATTATAAAATTATAAAATAAATATAACATTTTATATAATATTATGTCAATTTATATATATATTTTTTTTTGTAAATTTTTTTTTTATAAGTAAAGTCATTCTCTTTCCCTTTTTATCTTTTCCTTTTTTAATTTTTTTTTATCTTTTTTGACCTTTTTTCTAGTAAAGAGAAAATTATTCGCATTTAAGCTAGTGTAATCTGACATCACTAGTGAGAGGATACGAAAGAACTTTAAAAAATCTATTTATTATCTCCAACACCTCTCTTACTTTTTTTTTTTTTCTCGGCAAATAAATTTTTTTATTAAAAAGGTGAAAAAATACACTTTAACAAACTTATAATTGACTAATGCCAACTTCACAACTAAAAATTACTTAAAAAAGAAAAAAATTATTTTGCTCTTACATCCCATTTGTATTCGAAGTTGATACGAGTTCGTCTCGACTCATCTCAAATTCATCATTACATTTTTTTATATTTTTATATAAAATACAAATCTCAATACAAATTTTTTAAATTCAATTATAATTTTTTTAATTTTCAAACTAACTTTTTCAAATCTCAAAATAATAATATTATTAAAAAATAAATTTAATTCAATTCATCTTATCTCGTCTCGTCTTCAAATCCAAACGAAGCTTTAAACATGTAGTATCTAGATTATAAGTAAAAAACATTTAATTAGTTTAAAAATAACAAAATATAAAAAAAATAAAATTGTGGTCTGTATTATGTGAGAACAATGAATGACAAAACACTTAAATTAATAACATAGGTGATTCTCACCCTTTCAAGTTACCAAGTACCAGCTCCAAAAAAATAAGTCACCAAGTATTAATAAAACATTGAATTGGTTCATACCAACTACCAAAGAAGGCGAGGGCTAATTTGAATATCAGTTAAGGTGTTGTTTAGTTATACAGATGAGATAAAAGTTAAAAATTAAATATAATATTTTTAAAACATTTTTTTTTATAATTTAAAAATATTAAATTATTTTTTGTATTTTGTATAAAAATTTATGAAAATTGTAATAATTAGATAATATGGGATGAAATTATTTCTAAAAACAAACCTCGGTATTGTGTGAAAAATTTGGGACTAAATAGAAGAGGAAGCGTTTCAAAAAAATAAAAAGGAAGAAGAGGAAGAAGAAGGTTGATCAGAAATAACCGAGAGTTTTTTTCATGATTTATTTGCACGGTTATAGGAGAAAGATAAAGCTAAATACAATTCAGCATGCAATCCTCACATACTCCATTTATAAAAGAAAATGGTTTCAACTTTGACTTTGATTCCACCGTCTAATGTTATCTACTTTCATCTCCAACTTCATGTAATAAATAAGAGTGAGGGTGGTCTATGTGCCATGGTTTCTTGGAACTTTGCTGTATCAAGTTATGGCTTTAGCACATCAACAAATTCTCTTTCAAGCGTGCATTTCGTGAAGTCAATCAAGTTATGGACAACTTGTCTAAATTCGAAGAAACATACTTCGTAGGAGATTGTGCTAGTGCCCCTAGGTGCCCTCGAATGTCAATGAGTTTTTTAAGTTTATAATTTGGTTCGCTATAAAGTTTTTTAGGCACCTTAATTAGGGCAGTGAGATATTTTTAAATATTCTATAAATAATAATAAAATATTAAATAATAGTAAAATATTTCACTATTCATACTAGTCTTAATCATATTATTCTAACATTATAAGTAATGATTATCAATAAATTACAAGTACCTTATCAAGAAAGAAATTATGAATATTAAAAGATCATGATTAAGATAGTGCATATTTTGTTTTTTTGTTTTTTTTTCTACACAGCCATAAGTATGTTAAGAATTAGAAAAATTATATATAGAAGTTCCATTATGTCATGAAAATATATCTTGGTGTCCATGGCGCCTTTTTGTTTTATTTTGTTTTTTAAATCAATAATGCTAGGTGGAACTATCGAAGACTGTACAAAATTTAAATAGATAAATCATTTTATAAAGAAATGTGTCTTATTAAAAAAAAAAAATTATATTTTACACAATGATTTTTTTTTTTTAATAAAAGCTTGCGCCAACTTTGTATAAATTATTTATATTTTGAGTGATGTTACTTCACTCGAATTCCATGTTTCGAAACCTTCCAACAAATATAATATTTTTTTAAAGGTTTTTTTTATTATATTTTTAATAAATATAGAACCCATATAAGAAGAATAATTTTTTTAATAATTAACACTATTTTTTTTAAACAACTACACGCCACTTACACACTCTATAACTTTATGTAGCAATACTTACTTTTAAATAGGGAGCAAGTACAATCAAAGGAATCCTACATTAAGATAGTATATTAATAGTTTGTCATATCTTTCCCTCCCCTATTTGTTTTAATTTTCTTTTATCTCCTTCATCTATTCTCACCCCCTAATCGTATCTTTATCTTTATGCAACCTATCATATTCGACCACCTACAACACCATTAACCACCTCAACGATTAATCCTCACGCCAGCAAGTAACTTTTCACCATCAACAACCTCTTTGACTATGAAATTGAGATTCTGACGGCCACCTAGTAGCCTACCAGAGTTACCTATCCCTCTTAATAATGGCTTCCAATCACTATAGTCACAGATAGTGATTCTCATGATAGAGTGTATTCAGCTATAAAATTAAGATTTAGAATTGAGACTTTGACAGCCATCCAGTGACCTACCAGAAATTTTTTATCCCTCCTAAGGTGATTTCCAACCACCCCAGCCACGAACGATGGATCCTAAGGCATGATGTTTTTAACCATGAAATTAGAACCTCTACAGTCATTCAATAGTCGCCAAAGTTGTTTGTCCCTCCCAGAGATGGTTTCTGACCACCCCAATCATGGACGATAGTCCCCAGTCACGTTTGACCAATGTAGGAAGAGAGCAGGGACCAAAAAAAAGGGAAAAAAAAGAAAAAAAATAGAAGGACACGTGATACAATAATAATATACTACATCAATATGTAGATCTTTTTATGAACAAAAATAGTTGGGAGCAGTCTCCACACTGCATATCTTCTCATATAAATATTCATGTAGAGAGATGTTAGAAATATCTACATTTATTATATACACTCTCATATAAATAATAATAATATTTTTAATTTACGTGAGGAGATGTACAGTGTGCAGACTGCTCCCGGCACTGCTCATCCTTTGCCTATAATGTTTTCCTTTTAAATGAGGCCGTGCACAAGGACTTGCACGTGCTCAAGCAAGCCCGTGTTACGTGAACTTATGCTGGGCACGCAACGCACTGAATTCCAGCTCCACATCAACTCTTTCCCTTCCGCTTCCTTTCTCGTAGTCTGATATTCTCTTTCCATGGAGAAACTGAGGGTGCTGGTGAGCGAGATCGCTTACGCTCGGAACCACACGAAGCTCCCTCCTCTTCAACGCTCTCTCATTCCAGTCCTTACATTCGCCTCATCTCTCTACGGACTTGTTCTCTCTCTCCGCCACTGTCTCTACCACTTGGGCATCTTCCGCAAGCACCGGTAGGTCCTACCACCTCCTTCGTTTCCCACTCAATTTTGCTGCCGAGAAAAAAAAAATAGAAAATTTTAATCTTTCTGTTTCCGGCTCTAAAGCTCCAACTAAATCAAGGCAACGAAGTTTGATTTTGTAGAAATTTTCTTCTTTTAAAATCTCGGAGCCCAATTTATGCTATGGGGGGATGCCTTTTTTCCTACGCTCTTTCAGCAACAACGTAGCATGTGATGTGAAGTTTTAATTTTTTATTGCTTTCCCCATTTGTTTAATACAGAAGAAGCGCAGACATGAAAATTTCTTAATTTTTTTTTTTGTTTTCGTCAACTTTCCCTGCGGTCTGGGTCTCAAGAGTTGCTTTTGTTCAATTTTGTTAAACTCAATTCAAATTTTCCATCTTTTATATACTCTTTATGTGTTTTGGGTTGGAGGTTGCCGGTGCCGGTTATTAGTGTTGGGAATTTGACTTGGGGAGGCAATGGGAAGACACCCATGGTGGAGTTCATCGCTCGCTGGTTAGCTGACTCTGGAATTTCACCTCTCATTCTCACTCGGGTAACACGAGTTTCCTTTCCATTTTCTTGAATAATATGATTGGCGTTTTTTTAGATGAGGAAAGAGGTTAGATGAGTCGAGGAAGTTTCATAGGAAGTCTATGATGTCAATTGATATGTCCTCGAAAATGGGTGCTTTTTAATAGCAACACTATAGAGCAACCACACTCAAGCACACACACTCATATGAACAGTAATATGTTACTGTTCATACTACTGTTCATATGAGTGTGTGTGCTTGAGCGTGGTTGCTCTTAATTATTTTTCGCTTTTTAATACTTGGCGTTATTTTCGACCTTTAGCGGAAAGTGAACGGTGAATGGGTCCAGTTTGTTTAGGCTACGTTGAATCAGGTTAAAGTTGTACGACAATACTGCAACGGCACTGTGGTATCCAGTTCACAACAAAGAAAAAGACAGAGGGATGAGGTAACTCATTGGTGTCCCAATGTCCTCTAGCATTGATGGACTAAAGAGATTGTTTCATAGACTATACGACATTTCGAAGCGCATAATTCCATAAAGTATTGACAAAGCGAGCTATTGTGTTCCATCAACTTGGATTCTTTTGCTGTAGGTATGAGGGGGAAAAAACAGAACTATGACCGTGTGTATTGTCGCGCATAAGAAACCTTCATAGCAATTTATGCCTGGCACGTCCTTATGTGGAACCCACAGATATGAATGGTCAAGATCCGTATTGTTCACAATATCCCAAAAATACTTCCTGCGAAATGGTCCATGATGCACGTAGAAATCCTCTGATATTTTAACAAACACAGGTATGAGTGGTTAAGATTTGAACGGACACTTGAGGAGCTTCAATCTTTCCTTTTTGGTACTTTATTATTATGGGCCATAACTATAGATTTTAATGGTCTTTATTTTCATGATTTTCTTGTATCGTACAACCCATCTACGACCTAAATAGGTCTTATCTATTGTATACTATCTAATGTACTTGGACTTTGTCTATTCTTTCAATAAAATTGTTTATTTATCAGAAAAAAATGAATGGTTAAGATCCGTATGGCTCCCAAAAATACTTCCTGCAAAATGCTCCTTGATGCATGTAAAATCTTCTGATAATTTAACAATAGACTTGGCATAGTTGATAGCAGTCTCCATGTAAGCTGCAGGCATAGTGGATTCTTTACAATTCTAAAGTATAATGGCCCATTTTCTTGAGTAATTTCTTTTTGAAAACATGCTTTTATCTTGTCCAGAAGTTGGAAAGGAAAGAGAAAATAGATTGCTCTTTCCTATGAATCAGGCCTAAAAACTGTTGTCAAAGTATGCTTGACAGGTATTTGGCAATTGTGAGGCTTACTGATATCATTTCCCTTGCAGGGTTATGCTGGTGGGGATGAGGCTAGAATGCTTGGAAGGCATCTACTTGGGGGACCTGCAAAGATTGGTGTGGGCGCAAACCGGGCAGCTGTTGCTGCTTCTTATTTTGAAAAATATGGTTACGTTGATCCTTGTAGTAGTACATCCTATCAAAGAGTTTGCCTCAACAAAGAGGAAAGTCATCTTAATTCAGAAAAAATTGGTGCTGTAATTCTAGATGATGGAATGCAGGTATTGAGTTGTGTTTTTTGTTTCTTTTCCGATGTTGGAATGCGGCTGTCATTTATGGCAATGTCCTGTCCCACATTATTTTCTCCAGTAACTATTTTTATCTGATATTTTATATAACTAAAAATAGTCAATATCCTCTAGCCAAAAAAATGCTTCTTTTATAAAAAGAAATATATTTGTATGCATGCATAAAAAAGGTAAACTTTTAACATGATTTTGAGAACCAACCCGATGGCACAGTGAATATGTTGGTTAATATTTCAATTTTAAACATTTTCCCAGTGAATATTTGTACTGCACACCATTCTAAACTTTTGAACAGTGAATATGGCACAGTGAACATGTTGGTTAATATTTCAATTTTAACGACGAACTTTTGAAGTCCAGATTTTTTGCTCATAGGGTTTTTATGCTGATATTTTATTTTATTGATATGGAAGACAGCACTGGAGCTTGCACCATGATCTGGAGATCGCAATGGTCAATGGATTAATGCTGTGGGGCAGCCGTCACTTACTCCCACTTGGACCCTTAAGGGAGCCTTTGACTGCACTCAAACGGGCTGATGTTGCTGTCATCCATCATGCTGACATGGTTTATAAGACTGCCCTTTTCCAATTTCTCCATTTTAAGTTATCTTTTATGCTTCAACGGACTGTTTTGTGGTGAGCATATGCTTAGGTATTGTGGTGAGCGGGTAGATATTTACGTTGATTTGAAATTTATTGTTGGGTATCACACAGGTTTCAGAACAAGGTCTCAAAGATGCAGAGCTTATGATTCGAGAAGTTAAAGAATCCATCCCTATTTTCTACACCAGAATGAATCCCACGAACTTTTTTGAAGTGTCAAATATTAATTCCAAACTACCCCTGGGAGTTTTGTGTAATGCCATCATATTATGTGTCTCTGCCATTGGTTCTGCAAATGCTTTTGTAAATGCAATAGAGAAGGTACTAGGCCTCCCTTTCATTTATCTCAATTTTGTTTCAAAATGGATTCTTGAGATCCTGAGGAGCCTCATACATGTCATCTTCGTGTCCAGATACAGATTATGTGGCATCACTGTTGCTCTCTACGTTTACCCCATCTTTCCTCTTTGTTCAATCTTTGCTTTTATCTCTAACTGGGAGATACCTTTCTGCAGATAGGAGCATCTTTTGTTGATAGACTCGACTTCAGTGACCATCACATCTTTCAAGCCAGGGTATGGTTATCTTCATCTTTGCCATGATTTATGATCTTGTCAAGTACGTGGTTCTACGTTCGTACTAATTTCTCGTAGTATTCCATTCTGCCATTTAAAAGACTCTGGATATAAAGTAGGCGAAGACTGTATAGGGCAAGTTGTTTCAACCTCCCACCCTTCCCCTCTTCCGAAACTTTCTTTTCTTTGTTATTTTTGTTTCATTGTCTGCTCGAACACTGATTTGGAGGCTCCAGACATATGGCAAATTCTTGATAACTCCTGTTGCTAATCAATGCAGGATGTTGACCTGATCAAAAGGAGACTTGAAGTACTTGAGGATAAGTTTGGTTCCAAGCCAGTTGTTGTAGTAACAGAAAAGGTAAGTAGATTCAAAATCACTATACTGGCGGGTGGTTTATTTATATTACTACCCCTTATTTTGTTTAAGGGGGCTAAAAATGAGGTTTTTATTTTTTAATGCAAACAATTTCTAGGGGTCATTGGACTGAAGGATTTTCTCTTAAATTATCCGAGGTGCACTTGTGGGAAACTTTTTTCCGGGGGCTTGTGCACCACCGGGATTAGTCAGGACATTGTTCCCCGACACCTGGTGCTAATAAAAAAATATGAGCCTTTTATGTTTCTTGAATGCATCTTCTTATGATACGCAAATTTATGTTCATTGTACATTTTCATGTTGCTCATGTATTCTACCGCAAGTATGTGTACCTTTTTCTGTTGAATTGTGACCATTGCTCATATGAACTAAAACAAAATCTAAAATCCTGAATCATGGTGGATGTGAAAGCTCATTTCATTTTTCTTGATGTTGAAATTCACGTTGCCAGGATTATGATCGAGACACTGAGATTTTTAGAGGCTTGCATCCTTCCAAAGTTTTGGTGCTTTGCTCTGCATTGCAATTTCTGCCACAGAAAGGATGCATGGAGAAGGGATTCAAGAAGTTGTTGGAGGAATCACTGACACTTAAAGGGTAAAATTACTTGGTCTAAACTAGAGTCCAGCTGCAGTGATTCAAATCAAGGGGACAGTTTATGAGCATGGGCGTGACATGATTGGATGATTTTATGGTAACATCTTGAATTTGGTGATCTCAATAGTACTTCTAGTACTGGTTAGTTTGTTGATAGTTTTGTCTTTGCACGAAGTTACTCATGTTTCTTCTACAAGCGCAAATTTGTGCAACTGGTGCTACATAGAAAGCCATATTTCTTATTTTATATGGCAATCATACAATATTAGCCTGTTTACATAATCATGCAAGTAATATGGGGAAGAAACAAACAAGTTATTATTAAAAAAAAAATGAATGTACAAAAGCATTATAAGCACAATAGAATTAGATATTGGTACACCGCAGGAGTCCTGGACTCCTTATTTAATATGCATGGAAAGGAATAAGCACTACCCAAATGCTAGATTTTGGTTGATCACTCTTTCTTCTTCACCTCCTTTAGATAATCTTTATTGTCAACCAAATCCTGTAAAATCAAGTGCATGTTTGATAAATGAGAATTTCTCTAATTATTTAGGATTCTTGGAAAATGTTTTGAGATGTGTTTCTCACAATATTTTTTAGAATTCTGATTACTATATGTTTATTACTAGAAACACGAACCCCAAACCAACTGTGTAAAGCAGCCATTGTTAGAAGATGTAGTAAAGTTCTGAACTCACAGTCTTCCAGCCATCTGGATCAACGAAAGAAGTGATTTTGGTGTTACTTAGAGGAATTGGACCCGGTGGTAGAATTATTTGTCCTCCAAGTTCTTTGGTAACCAGTTTAACAGCTGCAGCACTCTTGTATACATTATCGGTACCAATAGCTACCTAGAGATAGAAAGAAGTCTCATTCTCATAAGAAAACAGCTATTTTAGTGAGGTTAATACTTTAGACACAAATCGATTACATAAAAATAATCCCACAAACTGATGTGGCTTAATATGATTCGTCAGATTGTAAAATTACTTTATTATAAAGTATGTATAACAAATAAAATGAAGTCACATCATTTTATAAGATTGTTTTATATAATTTCTTTGTGGATATAGCAATACTCTTTTAGTGAACACAAAAAATAAAGCTTAACGAGTAAAATCGAATGTAGCATGGTTAATACCTCTGTATATCCGTTTCCTTTTGTGTACTCAGTTACGTTATAATTATATTTCAATTCCACAACAGTAGTCTGAGTTCGATTGGATCCATATCCCACCATACCAATAGTGAACTGTACATTCGAGGCAGAAAAGATTGATTAAATAATGTCTGCCTCAAGAAATGGTGATTTTGTGGTCTGCATGGAATTGTGTAAAAACTCACCTTCTCTGGCGGGCTATCATACTTTAGCAGTAGATTCATCCCCAATGCCTACCAGAGGTGGAGCAAAAGAATCCAGAAGTCAAATAATAGTTTAGATATGAGATGGGATGAATTTTTGCGAAGGAATATTGTGCAAGAACATATAAACATGATAGAGAAATAATAATTACAATCGTGAGTGTGGAAATATTTTATAACCACTTTTAAAAAATGAATAAATACATGATTTATATGAAAACAAATATAATCTTTTAATAATAAAATTCACTTTTTTAAAGCGATTGCACGGCGTTTATGCATTCTATGACTGTATCTAGCATCTTTCTTACCTTTTCATAAAACTTAATAGCATGATCAAGATCAACGACATGAAGCATAATATGATTAATTGGCTCAGGAGTTGGGGGACTTTGGGTGAGCTCATAGGAATAGCCATCAGGATCCAGGCCGAAGGCGTAGATGGTCGACGGCCCTGTCCCTGGTTCACGAGTGATCACGCCACCCTTTGCTCGAATGTTTTCAACCATTGCATAGATCTAAGGAATTTAAGAGATTGAATAAGATTTTGAAAACACATATTAACTGAAAGTTGTACATGCTTAAACTTCAATTAGTACTCACATCCTGAGTGACAATTCCAATATGTCCAAAGGCAGTCCCAATCTCGAATTTTTCAACTCCATCAACTGTTTATTAGCGGATGATTAAAACAAGCACCAAAGTTATTGATTGAAACATAAAAACAAGTGTGAGAAGACATACTGCATGTAAATTCCAAAACGAAATGAGTGTCTTGAGGGCCAAACCCCACAATTGCTTTTGTGTACTTCAGTTTTGGGTAGTATTTTTGGCTCAGAAGCTTCATTCCAAGAGACTCTGTGTAAAACCTGTTGATCAAGGAAGAAAACTTGCACTTTTGAATATAAAGAACTAAAATTGCATTAAAGAATTATATATGTTCTAAGAAACTTACTTAATGGTCCGATTAAGATTACCAACTCTGATATCAGCATGGAGGAAACGATGATTATCCTTCTTCACCCATCCCAACACATCATCATTGGGGATGCGAGCTGCCATGCTTGATCCAATCTAATCATTTAGTTTTAATTAGATCATTAGCACAAATGAAGATGAGTGCTACGGATATAAAAAAAATTACATAAAAATAATTTCATAAATTGATTGGCTTTATGTCAACTGTCAGATCTGTTTTATAATAAAAGTAATTTTACAATCTGATAGACCATATTAAAACATATCAGTTTGTGAAATTATTTTTATATAATCTCTGTAGTATAAATATTTCTCACAAATGAAAGCCTTTTTTGTTTCACTGCCTGTAACAGCATGCTGATAAACTCTAATTAATGGCTGACAAGAAGAAAACAGCTAACAAAGCAAAATAATGAACCAATTGTTGCTTAAGCATAAATATCATTCTAACTTGTATTAAACTTGAAATAAAACCCTTTGGCACCGTTGCTATGAAGAAAGTTCAATTAATTACCAGGGAGAGGAGCAAAACGATAGAATAGGCAAATTGCTTGTAAATAGCCATTTTAAGCATAGAAGATAGCCTGTATAACAAATACACGATATTAGCACTTTTGTACAAAGATTACGCACCACAATCATCTATTTATGTAGTGTCTCTTTGAACCGGATCGGGTGTAAACGTGGACTTTCCATTTTAATATCATTTCTTGACCAGAGAGGGAAGACTTTAAGCTTCTAATTTGAAAATCTGATATTATACCTTTTTTTTTTTTGATCTTATCTTTGTCCATTAATAAGTAAGACCATGCAGTTTCAATGATGAAGATGAAGAGACGATTACTATAAGAGAACTGTTTATTTGCAGCTTATTAATTCCAGCAAAATAATTATTTACAGTTAATATTAGTTACAAATAAACTTTTTATCATAATTAATTAGTCATAAGAATCTATTTTTCTTGTAACGAGCGAAAACATATGCTTATCAGTATATAATGAAAATAATTATACTGTATTTAAGATTTTCTGATTTGCATTTTGTTGACTTTGATAAGTTTTCCTTCATTCCCGGACAATGGCGCAAGACTTTCCATTACATTTTCGCGTTTCTAGATTAGCTGAGGTGTCAAATGGATTTGAACTACGAACTTTCAAAGCATTGAAATGTCAATCCTAGAGCCAATATATAAAGGCATTGATGTTGACATTCCTCTACTATAATATTTGCACTGGCAGGCCGTAAAGCCATGGGACAAGATTGCATGAAAGTAATCGGATTCTAGAGCCAATATATACCCAAAGAAGTAATTTCATAAATTAATATGATTTTATGTGAATTATCAGATTGTAATATAAATCTAATTGATAAGATTAAATTACTTTAATTTATGAAATTATATTGTATAATTCATTTATAGATATAGCAATACTCAAGATTAAATTCTATATATCAAATACAATTAAAAAACAAGTTACATGCATGTCTGTCTTGAACAATGATGGCAAACCCTTCACCTTGTCTTGGTAATCCCAGCAAAAGTTCATTGACATGGTAAAACAAACATATCCATCCATCAACGTTAATCATGTTGCTTTTAATTCCTATTGTCATTGTTTAATTATTATTTGGTTTGGTATTTGCCATTTTCCTTCCGCTGCCCCCTTTAATCGAAAGGAAGATGTACCACTTTTATTATATGTTTATATAGCTTAAACTTTAAATTACATATGTAATGATCACAATAATTATGATGGAGATAATGCCAAATCAAGTTGTACTTTCCATTCTTCAATTAGCAATGGACTCCACATTAAATCCATTGCTCGAGATATCAACTTCTTATTAAGATCTTTTGAAAATTGGCAATTGACAAAAATCCATCAACACTTAAATTGATGTATGCATTCCATTGCACAATAGACAGCTTCTGTCAAAATATATAATTGTTTACTGCTCATTTTCATACCGTTATATTTGTTGGATTTTCATAGTAAAAAAGATCTTCCTTTCACTATAAGGGTGAGATTGTAGTTGTCAAGTTTATGTTTTCTGGTTTGGGTGTCAAGTTTATGTTTTGTGGTTTAGGTTTGTTTTGTTTTTTGCTGTCAAGTTGGTTTGTACTGTACTTTCTACTGTGTTTATAAAATAGTGCTAAACTTTCAGAGAAAAAAAGAAAATCTATAAGCAATCACATTATTGGGCTTTTGGGAGTTGTAGCCCATCAGTAATCAATATTTAGTAAGTTGTCTTGAAAGGCCTTTTAAAGCCCATTAAGAGCGTTTGCAGTCGAAGTAGCCCAAAACCAAACTGAAAATAGAATCGAAAGATTGCGGTGAGCGTGGATCGAACACGCGACCTTCAGATCTTCAGTCTGACGCTCTCCCAACTGAGCTATCCCCGCTGTGTATATATATTTGCCTTTGAATTAATTATTTAATCCTATAAAATACCTCCCAAAATTTAGGAATTAAACTGAATCCCATAAGCATTAAATATTTATCAAAAATTTAAATCAGATAACTATAAAATATTTTAAAATTTACTTTATGTCTATATCTGTTTATCACTTAAAATCTAAAACTCCTATAGAAAATTTATATAAAATCAGCAATCCCCACCTACAAGCAATAAGCTTTAATAAGTTATTTAACGACACTATCAAATTATATATGCCGTATTTTGCCGACTTCTTCAACAGATATATAAGTAATTTTATGCATTAATATGCGCACTGATGTATTTTTATTGATTGATCATATCTTTAATTCTAAAAATTTTCTATATAAGCGATGATTACTTTGGAAATTTGGAAACGGGCATCAGAGAACAACCAAATAAAACATATTATCTAAAGCAGGCATCATTGACATTATCAACCATTTTATTTGGGTTACGTGCTTAGAAAGCATAATCATAATTGACATCTTTGCCAAGCAACCCATGTGATTGACCATGTCACTCCTAATTTTACGTTTTCAAACCTTATTTTAATAACTTTGTTAAATTTTAACCAAACTTTTCGACCTAACTTGTCATTTGTCAAGGCGTGGTGGGCTCAACAACCCTTTTCCATAAGTTTAATGGTGTATTTTTCATCTTTATTTTTATTTTTACAAAATAATTGTAGGAGATCGTGTGTGAGAAGTGATGTGCAATAATATTTAAAATGATTGATAGACATCCACTCTAATTTTTCAATTAAATTTGAAGAACAAAGAGAGATAAATATTATATGCGAGTTTTACCATATTTACTAATGCGGGTATGAAAGATTATACGAATCCCATATAAATATTTAACCTTTTTTAATTTTATAATACCCAAATTAGATTATCCAATTTGAGGATCTCAATCTAAAATGTCATGTAATCATGAAATTATGAATTTACCATTCCACTGATCCTTATCTATATATTCTCATTTGTAAAGTTTAAGAACAATATAGTACTATATATGGATAATAAGAAAAGTGTTAGTTCTATAAAAAAGAATCTAAAATTTATATATATAAATTGACATCACTTAATACAATACATCATATCTATTTTATAATAAAAAATAATAAGGAATCCACTGGAGGATCCTGCTTTTGTATCCCGTCCTAGGGGTGTTCATCCAAGTTCCGGATTTGAGAATCCAGAATCCGGATTCAAAATTTCCTTAAATTTTTTTAAAAAAATTTCAAAAATATTAATAAATAAATAAAATTTTAAACCAGGCCAGGTACAACCCGACCCGGATGATTAGGCCTATCCCACCCTATTCTTTTATTTTTAAATTTTGTTTTGAACTTAATAATTAAAAATAAATATTATTTAATAATATTGTATTTTTTTTTTAAAATTTATATTTAAGAATATTTAAAAAAATGAGCAAATCACAAAAAATACATTAAAGGACACACAACGGAACCCAGCGGGTCACTAGCATCACCTTTTTATAATTTACATTTTTTTATAATTTCTTTTTGGGTAGAATTGGTTTTCTCCTTTCTCGATCCAAAATGACCGTTGAATAGAATTTTGTCAACATTAAATAAAATTTAGAGAACTTGATCAACTCTTCTTGTAGTTTAGGATTGGATAATGGACTTATTCATCGCTGTCAAAAGACTCAAGTAGCGAATAAAAGGTATTTTTAATTGTTTGCAGATTTGAATAGGTACTCAAAATTTCGTCGTAACAACCTTGGTTGCTGCTATAATTCTTTTCTAAATTTGAAATATGGATGGATAGATCTAAATTCATCGATTTCCGGTACTCTTCCACTGGCTCTGTGTTTCTCTCTCAACTGGACTCTCAATCGTTGTACAAAATAAAACATGCTCTGATTGTTGCCATTCGTATCTAAACTTACGCGACAACAGGCGTAAGATAGGGAATGGAGGCGCCCTCCTTTGTTTCCAAAGCGAGGACCGCCTTCCATTCTGCGGCTGCGAAAGCGGAGCGAGTTTTCTCTGAGTTGAAACCCGATCGAGGTGCACTAATTTTCTTTTCTATTTATTTTTTTTTCCCGTTTTAATCTCCTTCACAAGTTTTACTTCTGTTTACTATTTTTTGAATCACTTTGACCCCCTCTTTTTACTTATATATTGCTTTTAATTGGAGAAGATTCTGACAAACAATCCCCAAGTAATTTGACAAAACGATCGGAGGATGAATCTTCAAATGACGAGCGCGAATTGAAGGTAATATCCTGAATGAAAATTTTGAGAAGATTGTTTTCAATTTGGATTTGGTTAGTTTGAGATTGATTTGACGCATTTTCCCCCCCGTTATCGTTCGGAAAACGTAGGATCAAGCTGCTCAAAATCTGGTGAATTGTGTGTTTCTGAATTATGAATTTTGATGCATGTATGATGATGATTTTGCGCTTGGTTTCGTAGAAATCTGAGTATAATGAGAGAGGGCACAATTGGCAGTTTTTGTATTTTATGTTGTTTTCTTGAATTGGAGCATTAAAGTAAAACATAAGCTGCACTTGGCTCAAGAAAAGTTAAATTGGTGCATTGAAGTTAATTGAGTGAATATGTGTGTCATGAGTTTAGCACCAACTAGAGCGTGAAGCAACTTTTTTCAATCAATCAGAGAATGAAAGAATAATCTTATACAGGATGTTGAATGTTCTGAATTTATCTGGTTATTCCCAATTTTTTTTTTCATTTTATTACTGTGGCTTTTCAGTTCTTGGTACATATTAAAAAAAATAGTTGTACATCCATTATTGAGTGGTGATTATCTTTCCGTTAAAATGCACATTGCATTATATTATTATTGTGTTTGTTTATTGTCAGTCATAATTGTTATTTGAACTATCTTAAAGATTCTTAGGGGGATCTAATGCAGGTATGCAATGAACCAAAGCATTTAAGGTGGAGACCTGCACAGGTAGGGACAAAACAGGATTGGCAGGACAGATTCAGAAACATTAAATTTGGGAGGAAGGGTGTTGAAGATACTGAAATAGTCGAGAATTCGGCCATGGCTGTTCCATTTTATGATGAAAATCTGTACCTGCTGAACATGAAAAATGATCTTGAAGCTAAGGTCACTTTCTACGTACTTAACTCCTCATATCTTATCTGGTGAAACATCATGATGTATGTATTTTTTATCGTGCATGATGTTTAACCAACTTTATACAGGTTCCTGCAAATGTTAATCTAGTTTTACTAGGTATGAAAGTTCTAACTTTCACTAATAATAAAGTTGGGTTACTAAATAATAGTTGAAAAGAAATGCTGAAATGTTATTACAAAATGGATCGGTGTGAGTAGAGCAACAAATGAGAAACCCTATAAGCTATTGAGTCATGATATTTTTCAAAGATTTCATATCAACACCAAAAATACTTTTATTTCTTCGACAAGTTCTGGCAATAAAGAAGACTCGGATTGGTTTGTATCTTTTTTTTAGAAGAATAGATTGATCAAAAAAATAAATCTTTGCCATGGATGCGTAATAAAATTGCTAATCTCTTCCCTGCGTCATGGGAGAAAGGGGCTCATAGGCAGGAGTCACCCTTATTATTGGGGAAGAAACTTAAGTAAGGAACATTTTCCAATCCTTGCCTCAATCAGAAGAAATCCAGTTTATTGGATCGCTTTCTTCAAATGTGTGACATTACTAATAAACATGGAACTAGTGACAGCTGATGTGGGCTTCTGTCTATGATACTTTGGTAGACGACGTAGAAGTGCATGGTTGTAGTCTTGTTATACTTTACTGCCTGAAAAAGGTTTGATTGATGAATTGATATGAAGGCCATTCAGATTTTTTTGTTTTAAGGATGGAATAATTTTTCTTGCTAAGATGTGGAATTTGATTTTTCTTTCTTTAGAGCTTAGAAGCGATACCCTCGGTAGAAGGTTTTGTTGTTGCCAGCACAGGGAGCATTCCTCCATCTTCTGTCATGAAACAATTGGCTATATTTGTTGAGTAAGTTTTTGTTGTGCATATGTGGCAAACTTTCTTTTTCTTTTTTATTTATATTTGCTGATAAATTACCATAATCTTCTCAATTGTTGCTTTCCCCTTTTGTTGAGAAAGAGGGTTATGTGCAGAACTTTTTACGTTTCAAACTTTTTTCCCCATATCTCAATTGGAACTCATTTTGTTTTACCTCATCTCACCTTGTACTTCTCCAGAAGTGCATGCTTTTCGATAATCTTAAGCGTCACTGTACATACTAGAATTAACACTAATATAATTCTGACACCTAACTCTTATCTGTGTTCTATGCACTTAGAAAATTGTTCAACCCTGAGATGTCTTTTTTTTTTTTTTTGATGAATAATTTTCTGCCTGCAACTTTGCTCCTCTTGTCCAGGGCTGGAAAGAAGTTTAAGTCATTGAAAGACTGCCTGGCATCATCTGGTGGATCTTCACCGGTCAGGGAGAGAGCTGGCCTCAGTCTCTCTGCAATGAAGTCGCTAGTGCTTCGTGAAAAGGAGGACAAGCTTACATTTGGATCTGGTGATAGTGAGAAAATTCTGTCTTTGATTAATTCACTGTTTGATGAAGGTATATGCAACATTTTTATTTGACCAGGTCATAGTATCTTTCATCTTTTATGCATTATCCTGTGATGATCTTTCAATTTTGTGGTAATATCTGCAAGATATTTGCAGATGGAAAATTTCTCAGGAGGAAGATCAGCACTGGTTCCGATGAAACCACAATAACATCTTTGCCAAGAGATATTCATGGTGCTCCTTCTGAAAGCCTTGTTGTTAAGCTAGCTGAAGTCATCGGAAGCTTTAGAAGCCTGCGGAAAATGGCACTGTTTTGGAGCAGAGTTTCTGAAAAAGTAAGTGGGCTGTAATTAACTTGAGTTCTCTGTACTTTTTTAAATAATCCCTATGAAGAAAGATATTTTTCTTGCTTTGCAATCCGTTTGTTATAGAAGGATCATGAAATTTGTGTGAAAAGAGTTGTTATCATAAAACGAGATTTATCATCTTGAATCCGTCATCTATATTCTCTAATAAGAACTAGATAGTAGATATATTTTAGTCCATAATATTAGTTCCACATATCTTGGTTCAATTACCCGCCAAAATAATATCTTGGTTCTTTCTCTCCTTTCAAGTGATCTTCTTATTCTGTTTCCATCCAGACTTTGTTGTTGAATATTATCACTTCAATACAGTTGGATGGGAATTCTATCATAGGATGCATTGATGCTTTTTTTTTTTTTCACTTATCCTCATCTAACGATGTATAAACTACTTTGCATATGTAGCTGAGAACACTTTGGTCTGAAGGGCAGTATGTGCCTGGGATCCCTCTGGATGAGATTCCGGATCTGAATTCCTGTCTATTGTATCAGCAGTTGCAAGTTATCAATTGCTGTGTTTCCCGGAAAAGGCGTCGTGCCATTGCCACCAACTCATTAGACTATGTCATGAGGGAGGCCAATTC
Source organism: Platycarya longipes (assembly GCA_036559045.1). Lineage (NCBI taxonomy): Eukaryota > Viridiplantae > Streptophyta > Magnoliopsida > Fagales > Juglandaceae > Platycarya > Platycarya longipes. The sequence goes on along the minus strand of CM071800.1, from coordinate 1,106,667 downwards.
AAATACCACAGATTCAGATTATTCTGAAGACATTATTCCTGCAAGCCCTATTTTGTATGCTAGACTAACCACTGGTGAGCTTGCTCTACGACTAGGTGCTGATCGTCCATTCAGCAACCTAAAAATGTTGGAAACAGGCGAACCTGTGTACTCCCCAGTGAGCCAGGTTTGTTTAGTAATAAATTCTTAGCAATAGTCCTTTGCCTTGTTCCTGTAACAAGACGATTATGTACCAATACATGTAGGAAGGACCTTTGCTTACAGAAGATCTCATCAAAGAAACAGAGGAACTTGTGCTTCGAACAGGGAGGTTAGTATTTTTGGACAAAATTTCTGACCAAAGCAGTTATAGTCCTATTTTGAACCAGTAGCCTTAGGCTGTAGTCTTTGTAAATGCAGTTCAATAAAACATGAGGGTCATTTGGATGCTTCACATATATATGATCATTTATTCCACCTCACCCATTATCCCCTGAGCCAAGGTTTTTGGCTTTATATTATTTGTTTGGTGGACCTCAAATGGCATGATTCGATCTTGATTTGAGATAGTTACGGAAACTGGGTTTTCTTAATATTTTATGACAGTATTTTAGTTTTGCAAAGTTTCCTGCTCTCTATTTTTATATGAAAATTGCTTGTGTTTGTTTTGTTAGCTTGGGCATTCTTTGATAAACTGCCTTATTTTTTGTGGTCAGTGTTGGTGCTGGTTGTTCTCAACTCCTCTCTGACATGCAGGCTTTCAAGGTTTGTTTTGCACAAATGAAGTTAGTCTATTTTGTGCATCCACTGGATGCTTATCTGTAGTTAAAATGGCATCTAATTATTTCTAAAAATTTAAATAACATTTGTCAGGCTGCAAATCCCGGTTGTATTTTGGAAGATTTTGTAAGATGGCACTCCCCTCCTGATTGGACAGAAACTGAGCCAATTACAGAGATTAAAGACGCTTTTGATGGTGTTGACTTATCTTCAACAAGGGGCCACCTTAGTAGTCGAATGCAAAAAGAAGGTGGAAACTATTCTCCATCATCCATTGCTATATTTACTTGCTGCATAAGATTTATGTAGCCTTGTCTGACACTTTTGTGCCTTGTATACGGGGTGAATTACTAGAAAGTTCTGTTGAAATTAATCTTTTGCATCAATGAAATTGATGAAATCAGGTTTTTTATAAATGTGGCCACTAACCAGTTGACCCTATCCCCTATATGTTCTGAGAACTCTGTTATGCCCTTTATGCCTTTGGGTAATGTATACAGGTATCTATATGTTATACATGGTGTTACTCAATTGGAATTGGTTATTGTCTTAGGTAATTTGTGGCTTGAGCTCTGGGAAACAGCCAAAGCAGTACCAGCTGTCAAACAAACACCCCTATTTGATGAGGATTTGGCAGTGTAAGTTGAAGAATATCAATAACACTGTATTATTATACATGTAGCTGTTTGACTAGAAAATACCTGATTCTGTAGGGAAGGTATACTGAACTTTTTGGAGGACATGCCGCCCTCTGAGCTTTTCAAGCAACTTTTTGTTTCTTTAGTAAGTTCTTTATTTCCTACCTTTTCTTCTTTTCTAAACTTAACTATGTTTTGTATTAAGTCAATATAGTAAGTATTTGAAAATCATTTTTTGTTGTATTTATGCACTTATTGCTTTCTGCAAACCAATATTTTTTAAGTTAGAGCTTTATAGGACAAATTGAAAAATCATCATCCTTTTGAACAAGATTATTATATTTTTTACAAGATTATTTAACCACCTGTTTTCCCGTTACATTATTAATGATGTCTTTCTTTTTTCTTATATGAAATATCCAGCTTGGTTTAGGATTTGTTATTGCTGAGGCTATTTTGTCCACCAACAACAATTTGTCAAACCTGTTTTATGAGTGCAAAGAATACGTGGTTGCAACTTGTCCAGGCAGGATGGGTGAGAAAGTAGATGATCTTTGCCAGGTAGGTTTTATAAGACTGCATGTGACCGATATTTATGAAATTCTTCAGTTGGAACAGAAGCTTTTATGAGCCATTATTGTCTTTGTTCAAGTATTGGCACCAAATTAACCAAATACGCGTGGAGGTGGGGAGGTGGGGAGGGGGGGGTTCTTGGATGTGCCATAGAAGTTAATATTATGTGTTTGCTTTCTGTGTGGTATTTGAAGGGACAGCCCCCTCTTTGAATGAGAGCACACAAAAATGGATCTTATGCAATTATCAGTAATTATTACTTTCTCGACCCACATTAGAGTTTGCGTATCTTTTATTGAAAGTACCAAATTTAGTTAAAATATTCTCTCCTTTACTTGTCTAGTTACAACTGCTATTATTAGTTAAGTGTATGGGGAAGTAAGCCGTAGTCGTAAGATGTGTTAGTTAATTTTACCTCTATTTGCCTTTAGGCTATAAGATCAAGTGTGGTTTTGTTCAATTTGCTTCAATCCCCTCTATATGAACATAATGAAAACAAAGAAATAACGGAGATACTTGAAGTTGATATGCTGAAATGTTTTCTAGGTATATGAAACAGTGGAAACAATGTTACTCAATCCAGACGAAGTCCTAACAACAATGAAGCAACAACCAGAAGAAACAATCTGCCCTGGTGGTGAAACAAAACGCCGATTTAAGAGACTTGGCTTCAACTTTGGCGGCAAGGATAAACACTTGAGAAAACCAGCGTCAGATGACCCAAAAGGCACAGAAGAGAACCCAAGTCGCCAGCCATTCTCAAGTTTCTTTGATAGTAAGTCATCTCTATTTTCTAAGAAGCCTCCAAAGCCAGAAACAACACCTGCCGAAAAACCTTCATGTCCAGATGAAAATGGCTGGACAATTGTTTAGACATTTTTTATTTTTTATTTTATTATTTCCTTAGTTCAGGATGAGCAACATGGTTGCTATTGCAGGTAATTGTAAATTATTTTGAGAATCCTGCTATTGTAGATTCCATCTCCAACATTTGAGAGAATTTCTTGTTTCATGACCGTAGAAATGAGAAAATATAATGGTTTTTGGTGTCCTTGAAATGAGTTATAATTGTTTACCTTTTAATTGGGTTTGGAGTTTCATTCTCCACCTCAAGGTTTCGCAAATATCAGAGTCTACTAGAGAATAAATCAGGAGCAAAAGTTTACTTACTAATAAAATCACACAAAAAATGATTGGCACAAAAGATTGGCAGACACATCAAGCCTCAAGCTTTAACGTTTTGGTGGTCTTGAATCCATGTTTGTTTGTTTCTGAGCCTGCTTGAGTTATTGCCTTCTTAAATGGAGCTATCAATCATCATTACGCTCCTGGTCTTCACTTGTGCTATCAAGCTTCAAACTCTTGGAGATGAAACTTGGCACGATGAAATTTGTTATGAAGTAAAGAAAGAAAAGTGCTGCACTGTCATACAGGAAAAAGGAGAGTGAATGAGTATACTTCAAAATTTTTTTTTTTTGTACATGAGGCGAGGGAATTGGAAAGTGAAAAGGACCTACCCGGTGAGGAGGAGGACCAATAAGTCACCGCCGGGTTTGGTGGGTGATGAGACACCAAGAACAAGGGAATTGGGGATGGCATGGGCCCTCGGAGATGGCAGTGAAAGGTGGTTCGGTCGGAGTGGAATAAGGAAGGCAGGCTCCTTGATAGAGTGGCGAAGCAATTGAGGTGTGCTAAGATGCTGCTTGTGTTTAAGATGCGAATGCAGGGGAATCAATGGAGTGCGGAATTGGATACACCACATTGTGGTAAAGGAGAGTAGTAGTAGTGGTAGAACACAAATTACAATAGATTTCTACAACTTTGGAAACTTCAAAAGTTCAACTGTTGTCCACCCAATGGAGCTTGGATAATGTTGTGTAGGATGGGATATTCTTGGCTAGAAAGGGATTTGATATCTTCACGTGAGTTTTATTTTATTTTGTTTATTTCTCTTTTTTTAGTTTTTGTTTTTGTTGGGGGGTGGGCCGTGGGGGGTGCCATAAGCTGAAAAGAGAGCGAGGAATGCGGGCTTGGCTGGGAAATCTGGGTTTTATATGATTCCAAATTGAAATGCTCTTTAACTGAAATGGGCTTCCGGATGAACTTGTGACCCAATTAATAATTTTTAGGAAAAGTTGTATTCTGTTAAGGATGCACAGAAGGCCCAACTTAGGATCGATCTTAAAAATTGGAAAAAGGAAAACTAACAAAAAAGAAAAGAGTGACGCTGGTTGGGTCAGATCGAACCCTTATAAATGCAGCCTCTTATAAAAAATTATAAAAAATATAATAAAAAATATAATAAAAAATACAATAAAAAAAATAAAATGAAGATGATTTAATATAAAGAAGTTCGGCTCAGCCCAGTCCCCATCGCCACTGGCCATAACAAACCTATTTCGGATTTAAGGTTGTCGGATGAGGGTGGGAGGTTGCCGGAAGGAGCCGGTCTTGATGGCATAGGCGGTGTCGCTCACAGAGGTCGGCGGCAATAGGGACTGCATTTATAAAAGGGTTCGGTCGAACTGAACTCTAAATAATTCCAAAAGAAAAACCAAAATCAAAACCAAAACAGCTCTTAAAATATTAGGAATGAATTGATGAGGATTGAAGATGACTCTTTAAAATTTTCTAGATCTTAGTGTTAAACAATTAGATAAATATAAAAAGAAATAAAATAATCAGAGTAGATCAAGTTGGGACAAGGATCACGTTGTCTTGACCAAATAGACTTGTATATAATTACATAAAAAAAAAACGTACCCACATGAATAAATATTAGAATTTCATGAGTTTTGTTGAAGAGATCTGCTCAAAATTTCTAAGTCCTACGTACTGATCACAAGAAGTCATTACTAATTATTGTTAATATATATATATATATATATATATATATATATATATATGTATATGCATGGCTGAGAACACAAGCGTGGCTAAAGCTAAGTCCCCTTCCATAAATCAACGTCAACAGTCAACGCACTATTAGGCGTGTGGACCGTAAAAACCGAGTAAGAAAAGCTGCATGAGAAGGAGAGACATGGAATCTCGCTGGTAGGAGCATTTACATTGAATTATTTAAAAATAAATTTTAAAAAATATAAATTTATATACATATAAATTTTTTTAATTATATTTAATTAAAAAAATAAAAAATATATAAAAAAAAAATTTTTATCTTCAAAAGTGAATAATAAAGTTAAAAATTTGTGCAAATTTTTAACTTTATTATTCACTTTTGAAGATAAAAAATATTTTTTTTCTTTTCACTTTTTTCTCTTCATTTTTGATCAAATATGAATTTTTTTTTTTTTTTATATATGTGCAAACTTATATTTTTTAAAATTTAACTTTAGATAATTTAATAAAAATACTCTCATAAGAGTCCAAACTCAAAAGCAAGTGTGTTCAGGCGTAAAAGTGTTTTATCTTATTCTATTATTATAATTTTTAAAAAATATTAATATAAAATATAATTAATAATTAAACTTTTTAAAAAATATATAAATAAATAATATTAAAAAATAATATTTTACTCAACTTTTATCTCATCTCAACTCATTATTTTATTTTATTTTTAAAAACCTCTCAACTATATATGTCATTTCTTCTAATCATTATAATTTTTTTAAATTTTTATACACAATAATATAAATAATTCAATTTTAAAAAAATTTAAAATAAAAATAACATTAAGAAATATATTCTATTAATATTTTATTTAATATTTAATTATCATCTCATTTTATTTTATCTATATAAAAAGTTAAAAACAAACAAGGCTACATAAAATTGTGTTTGCATGGCCTCTGCTTTTCGTGAAGAATGTGTGATGTGTCTTTTGGTTCGCGAGAGGTACGTACGTAAACGTTACTTCAGACTCAGTCGCCCTTGAGCATTAGGAGTGTTCATCCGGGTTTCGAATTCCTAAATTCGGAACCCAGATTTAAAATTTTCTTCAATATTTTTGAAAAAAAAAATTAAAATATTAAGAAATATATTAAAATTTCAAACCGAGCCGGGTTGTACCCGACCCGGATGAAGAGGCCTATTGAGTACTAATTCTAAGGTGGGGTTTTTGGTTCACTACCGTACGTCCGTAATACTACTAGATCAGCTAGCTTTCAAAATAGATCCATTTCTACAGCAGTAATGTCGTACATGGTAGACACATTAATTAAGGTAATATTATCCACAACGAACGACGAAGTTTTATTAATTTACCAATTATATCGTATCACGTATTGAAAAAATACACTCAAATGCAAAAAAAAAAAAAAAAAAAAGAAGTCAAAAATAGATTGTTTCTGCACCCAAAATTTGATATGTTCACTCTTGGGGCGAAGACAAATATTTGGAGCTAAGCAATCTGCCGATCGAAGCGGTGAAATTAGAACATATTGAATTTTAATCATGATTTGGTATTTTTTCAAATTTTTGAGTATTTTGTTTATTTATTTAGAGAAGCAATATATAACGAATCAGTATATATATAACGTGAATGGGATTAGTTTATTTTTTGAGTTCATCTTAATTCAACTTATCATACTTAATTATTTTAAAATTTTATATAAAATAAAAAATAATATTAAAGAATATATTTTAATAAAATTTATATTTAATTTTTAACTTTTATTTTAACTCAACTCAACTCAAAAAATAAAACAGATCAGAATCCTATGATGATAATATGAAAAGAGCATTTTTATTAGATTGTTTAAAATTATCTTTAAAAAGTATAATTTTGTAAACTCACTACAAGAAAATTGACTTTTTACGACATTAAATTTTGTCGTAAAAAGTAGAAAGAATGCTGTAAAAAAATATTTGTAGCAAAAATAATTATTTTAACTGTAATTAAAATGTCACAAATAATTGTTTTTCTTGTATTGATTTATTAAAAAAATTTGATCTTATCTGATCAAAAATGAGGAAATAAATTTGGATAATGTTAGAGAAAGTTTTAACTTTACTATTTATAAAAAAATATTTTTATTTATTTATTTATTTTTATTTTTATTTTTTTGATTAAATATGATTAAATTTTTTTAATAAATATATAAAATTATATGTTTTAAAAAATAACTTTAAATAATTCAATGGGAATGCTATAAAAGAATCTTACATCTAACTTACATCCAATCTTACGTACGACGTGAGATCATTCATACCTACAAATTTCATAGCAAAGACTCAACATCACCGGCCATTGAAATTTAGGTCATGTAATATTATTTCAATGTCGTGTTCAAGATATTGAAATAATATGTTGAACACGATATTATCAATTTATTATAGCCCACGATTAATTGTACAAGATTAATTGAAGTATTCACATTAGAAAAAATCTTCGGCTGCCGCGACACACTAAAAGAAAAGATAAAAAAAAAAATACAAATACGTATAATGTATCAGTATACTGCTGCACACCGGCTGCAGCCAAGCATGCCCCCTTCACATTATTATACCCCACGACAATAATCTTGAGATCTGCCTCAGTAACAAGCAGTTTCTTTGCTGTAATTAGCAGGAACTCACCAGAAAATTACATATTAGGAATCGTATATGATAAAAACGCTAAAATCAATACAAATGGGAATCTCGACTGGAGAATTTGACAGTATAACTTTTTTTTTTTAGTAATTAAATAAGTATTTTTTAATAATAATAATAAAATCTTTTAAAATTTTTTAAAAGCAATACAAATTTACATCCAACTTTTTTTTAAAAATTTTTTACATGATTTTTAAATGTTTTTAAATAATGTTGTGATTTTTTTGTATTTTTAAAAAATATTAAAAAATCATGAAAAAAAATATTTTAAAAAAACAAATTGAGATGTGATCCGATTTGGATTGAGAGATAAGATGAATTGAGATGAGTTTAGTTTATTTTTTAATATTATTATTATTTTTTAATTTGGAAAAATTGAATTGGAATTTGAAAAATATGTATTAAAATTTAAAAAAATTATATTAAAAATTATATTTTATATAAAAATTTAAAAATATAATAATAAATTTAAAATAAATTAAAACCAATTCATCTCACCTATAAATCTAAACCGGCCCGTAATCGACCTCCCAAAATCAAAATCTCAAACATTTTCCTTTTTGAAAAAAAATAAGCACTGGGCCGGATCTCTGTCGGAATCCAAGCGTGGCTGTAAAGCATCTCAAATTCTCAATAGAATATTCATGCCGAACTTGCACAGAAACAATAAAAAAAAAAAAAACACTTTATAAATCAAAAGTAGGAATACTATATTGTTTGTTAAAATAGAGACAGGTCGGAGAATTGGTCCAAGGTACCGCATTCGAGACGTCAAAGAAGACCCGGTACTACTTATACTCCATTTTAGATTTCCTTCTGCCTGATCTCCTCTCCTATATATATCTTAATTAGACTTCACCCATTTCAGAGCAAGGCTAGTGAATCCTAGCCAGGCAATCAGGACGCTAAGTTTCTGTTCATATAATAGCAAGTGTTCATGGCTACTCTTCAAGCTTCTTCTTTTTGTTCTTCTTCTTCTTCTTCTTCTTCTTCCTTTAGAAAAATCAAAACCAATCTAAATATTGCTTCAAAAGCCAAATCATCTGATCATCTTTATTTTCCTAGGGTCATTCTCGATGAGTTGAATCGACGTAATGGGCTGCAAACCTTTAAGCCAACTTCAACCCATTCAGAAATGAACCCTAATATTGGAAGTAACATACGAAATAATGGCGAAGCAATTTCCAGCTCAAAGCTGGAAATGCGAGAGCTCTACACGATCATGGGAATTGTAGCAGATAGAGCAGAAATGCACAAGAATATAGGAGCTCAGAGAGATGACTGGAACCGTCTTCTCCTAAATTCTGTCAACGGAATGACACTCACCGGAGCAACAATGGCCGGACTTTCCGCTGTCAGTACCGGAGTTGGAGCACCGATTTTGGCTCTAAACCTCTCCGCCACCGTTCTCTTTCTCGCAGCCACTGGTATTCTGCTGGTGACGAACAAAATCCAGCCATCCCAACTTGCAGAAGAACAAAGAAACGCTTCACGACTATTTAAGCAACTTCACGAGGAAATCAAAACTACTCTGGTTCTTCAAAACGTCACCGCCGACGATGTAAAGGATGTGACGGAGAAGGTCTTGGCACTGGATAAGGCATACCCATTACCCTTGCTGGCCGGCGCAATGCTGGATAAATTTCCGGCAAACGTAGAGCCAGCTGTGTGGTGGCCACATCATTTGATGAACAAGTCTCAACCAGAAAGTGGCCGGCGCCGGAGGGTAGAGACCAGAAATGGGTGGAACGAAGATCTAGAAAAGGAAATGCGGGCAGTTCTTGGAATTTTGAAGAGAAAAGATAGAGCAGAATATATGAAGCTAAGTAAAGTAGTACTCAAAGTCAATAAAGTTCTTGCAATTTGTGGCCCTTTATTTACCGGTTTGGCTGCGGTTGGGTCAGTTTGTATGGGATATTTGCCATTTTGTGGGTCGTGGGCAGCAGTGTTTGGGGCTATGGCAACTGTAGTTAACAGTATGGAGCATGGGGGCCAAGTGGGGATGGTGTTTGAGATGTATAGAGACTCGGCTGGCTTTTTCAGTCTAATGGAAGAGAGCATAGCGTCAAATTTGATGGAAAGGGAGGCTGATAAGAGGGAAAATGGAGAGTTGTTTGAACTTAAAATGGCTCTTCTGCTTGGGAGGAGCTTGTCAGAGCTTAAAGACCTCGCAAGTAGCTCTTCTAGTACTACTTATAGTTCATCTAATTTGGCCAGTACTACTTCACAGGACGAAGAAGAATTTGCTAGCAAACTCTTCTGAGTTTTGATCATGATGTCTAATTAATTAGTCTTATAAACACGACCTTAATGTTTGTTTGTTTGGGAGATGAAATTAGTTAAAATAAAAGTTAAAAAGTTATGTAAAATATTATTAAAATATATATTTTTAAATATTATTTTTATTTTAATATTTGAATATATTGAATTGTTTCTTTTAATTTATGTAAAAATTTAAGAAAGTTGTATGGTTCCTTTGGATTAACAAACTATCTTAACTCATCTTATCTTATTATTATAATTTTTTTTAATTCTTACACAAAATATAATAAATAATTCAATTTTTTAAAATTCTAAAATAATAATCATATTAAAAATAAGATTCTAACAATATAATTTATTAACCAGTTTTGAATTTTTATCTAAAACTATCTCATTTCACTATCTAAATAAAATCATGATCATGATTAGATAAGATGAGATAAAAATAATTATGAAAAGAAATAAAAAGTAATTTTAAAATAGTTCGTGTACGAAGACGTCGTACTTAATTTGTAGCATACATAATTTTGAAAGAAAAATGCATATATGATAGACTCACCATTTGTGTTTGTTTGTTCTTAGTATTTAATTTAATTTAATTTAATTTAATTTTTTGTATTTTTTAAATACACAAAAAACGTTTAAAAAAAATATTACTTTAACACTCTGTACAAACTACAAAGTGTCAAAGTAATCTTTCACATGTGTCAAAGATATATTTTTTTCCAGGCTTGTGAACCGCATGCATGCATGCAGCATGCGCTTTCTGATCTGGTAATTTCGAGTAAAATCAAAAAATTAGGCATTGAAAAAAAAAAGCAGTAATTTATCTGTCCTCGTCAAACTCAAAGTCAAACTGCATACACGATGTTTATATTTTAATTATAAAGAGATCTCATATAAATAAATTTACAAATTCATAGAATATTTCATTCTCAATCACATCTAGCATACAAAGGTCAAGCAGTCGGTCGAGACCCGTGCCAAAGGTTGAAAATTACTAAAATCCCCAAACAAAAACGAGAACGTAACATTGGGAAAAAAGAAAAAAGAAAAAAACAACAACGACAACTACAACAAACAAATATAAGTTTGGTCTGGGTGTGACCTCCTCCCGTCTCCAACGACGTAGGTTTTTTTGGCGTTCATTGCTGTTTTAGTAGTTTCTTTATTGTTTTTTTTTCGTGAGCTTTCCATTTAATTTTGTTTTCCTTAATGCCGATTGAACCCGTTCTACTGCCCTAGCCAATCCGCACTGTTTGCCTAACCTCCTCTATGGACCAATCTTCAAGTTTGGAGGGAAGCATTGTCATTTCGATTGGCACGTATGCCACATGTGTGACCTCTGCTGTGCGCGTGGCTCACGCACAGCTGCATTTGAAAGGATTTAGGTGGTGATCACTTGCAACCTCATAAGTTTTAAAGGCATCAGATTCGTCGAATCTTTGAGATCATTCATCGTTTGGGTTAATCTTCAGCCGATGACTCAGCTCTGCCTATGGCTACTATCCTATATTATCGCTTTTTTAAACCATATTGATCTTGATCAAGGCGGAATTTGGATTTGTTCTTTTGGGGGTGGGGGAATCAATAAATGTGTGGTACATTAATACGTGTGAGTATAAATAATATGTATTTTTACACATAACTATATGTAAAAATAATAGTTATACGTCATAAAATTGTATACAAAAAATACATGTTTATTAATTATACGAGAAGATGATTTTTCTTAAAAATTTTGTAATTTGTTGGAGACTATTACAAAAGAAAAGTTAGACTGTTAGAATTTGCTAGAGATTTCATTTCTAGCACAGGATTTTTCAGTTAGAGTTAGACTCTTGGATCAGTAACTTTAAAATTAGGTGAGTTGAAGATTTGGATGTTAGTAAAATTAAAAGTTAGAATGTTAAATTAGATAAATATTGAGATTTTGGAGGATAATTTCAATAAAAATCTTGAGGAGACAATTTGTTTTTGTTTTTTATTAATCTAAGGGGGAAATTTTAATTATATATATAATTATATATATCTATATATTATGTAAATTTCTTGAAAAAAAAAATGGGGGGTGGGGGCGGTAGCCCCCTCTAAACCCCACCTAGGTCCGCCCCTGATCTTGATAGACGGATTGTAAAACTCTCCAAAATTTACTTTAAGGCAATGAGTAACATTGCATCTAGGCCTGTTGATTCGAGCCAGGTCGGTCCGGTTCCAAAATTTTTTTTTATTAATAATTTTGACAAAATTTTTTTAATAAATTTAAGAAAATTACTCATCTGAATTCCAAATTTTCGAATCTGGAACCCAAATAAACAGGCCTAAGTGCACCCACCACCACCGCTTCCAATAGTAATTTCATTGCCTCTAGTGATGGAACCTTCGTTCGCTTTCTAGTGAACACCTCACTTCCGTATTTTTATAAGACAACGACTTATTGTAGGATAAAGATAGAGATCAAGAAATATCTGGTCTCAAATAAATTTGCGATCCACTATTTTGTATTGTTATTTATTATTTTTGAATGTTTGTTAGAGAATCTCATTCTCTCCTCATGTATTCTTTTTAGTTTAATGAAATTACTAGCTTAAAAGAAAAATAGAGAGAGAAAAAGAGAAATTGTTGGTTCGGCCAGTATTCATGTTAGACTAGTTTAATGAAATTACTAGTTTGATGAAATTACTAGCTTAAAGGTGCTCTCTAGTCTCTAGTTTGGATTCAAACTAATCTCATCTCATTTTATTTTATTTATTTGATCACTTTATTTCATCTCATGATTATTACAACTCTTTCAAATTCTTATACAAAATATAATAAACTAATTTAATTTTTCAAATCTTAATTTAATTTTTTTTCAAATTTTAAAATAATAATAATATTAAAAAATAAAATTCTATCAATATTTTATTCTTTTCAACAGTTTTCATATAAAATTATTTCATCTCATTTCATTATCCAAACGGGACAATTTACAACATTATTATAAAAATAATTTTACATGGGGTAGATCTAGGGATTCCCATGAGGGATCCCCGCCGCGTCAGCGGCTTTATTTAAATTATTAAAAAAAGAAAGAAAGAAAAGAGAGGGAAATCAATTTGCCTATAGAACAAGATTGGCGAAAGTAGAGAAGCAGAGGACGAAAGCAGAGCCACTTTCCAGCCTCTCCTCTCCATCTGAACGTCACGGGAAAGCATAGCCACCTCCACCTAGCTTTTCCCAACCACTATGTGTTTGATTGCCGTGCGTTGTCTTAGTCTTCAGTCGTTGTCGTCGTCTCGATATTGGTCTCGCTGGTTCGTTTTGCTTTCATCTTTTGGTTCTTCCATTTTTTTTGTTTTTGCGTCTAGTTTTTGGTGCTTGGTTTTCGTTATCTGCCATCCAGCATCTTGCATTAGTGCTTGGCTTTTTTTTTTTCAAAGTTTTGAAACCCAACAGTAAGGAAAGACCTAATTTTTGGCACGCTCAGAGACCAGAGAGACCTTCTTCGCCGGTGGAAAACACAAAAATAATTAATAAATAAGGATCAATTGGAAAACATAAGTTCAAAATAAGCCAACAGATCTTAAACAATGAAAACAACAAAAACAAATTTGCAGCAACACTTACAAAATCGCAATTAGCAACTATAGAGAAACCAATAAATAAGTAAGGATCAATTGGGAAACACAAGCTCAAAATAAGCCAACAAATCTTAAACAATGAAAACAAAAAAAAAAAAAATTACAGTAACACTTATAAAATCGCAATCAACACTTCAAATTCAACTGAACACTTTAACAATCACAATCAGAAACCCAACAGTTTCATAATACTAAAAGCAACAATTCGAAAAATACCTGGGTTTTATAGCAAAAAGAAGTGACCCCCGAAAGCAATTTGTTCGGATTCGCAAGGGTTAGAGTTTTCAACACTTCAAAAAATTACAATCAACACTTCAAATCCAATTGATCGACACTTTAACGATCACAATCAGAAATCCAACATTTTCATAACACTAAAAGTCTAAAAGCAACAATTCGAAAAATACCTGGGTTTACAAGCACAGAGAAGTGGCCTCCGAACAAGTTTTGGAGCAGAGAATAAGCTTTGGGTGGATTTGGGTTAGGATTTCGGGGCTTTGTGGGAAGGGGGTTCATGTGGGTTATTAGATTCGTATGGATTCGTGGGTTCGTGTGGGTTCGTGGGTCCGTGGGTTTGTGTGGGTTCGCGGGTCTGTGGGTTTCGTGGGTTCCCGATCGAGGATGGACTGGTTCGTGAGCTCCATGAGCTCTGGTTCGTGGCTCTAAGGTGGAAGACAACAGGTATGCAGCTTCAAGAGAGAGGGAGGACGTCGGAGAGGGAAATGGAAGAGTAAACAGAAGGAAATCGAGAGAGAAATGAAATGAAAGAGGAACAATTGAAGGAAAATGGGGGATTACCGTGAAAACTGAAACGACGTCATTTCATTAGTGTGCCACGCTGGCGAAGTCGCGGCGGAGTTAATGACTCAGTGGTATAAAGTATTTTCCTTTTACGTGTACCCTTCCTCCAAATTAAAATATTACTCAGCTGATTATGATATATATTGTATTCCTCACCCAGTTAGCCACAAAATACCAGAGCTGCTTCTACGCCAAAACAAAACGGTGCGCCACAAATATCTTTAGCTTAGGGCCGGGCCATTGCTTCAAAAGTCTCCGACCGTACGACAATTTTTTGGGCCTTCTTTGCTCGAGTAGTGATTAAAATAAGGGGAGTGGTACTCACCCCGTTCAAAACCATCCCAATGATTTCCGTTTTGTTTTTGTTTTTAATTTTACATGATTTTTAAATAATATTTTAATTTTTTTATTTTTAAAAAAATGTTTTAAGATATTAAAAAAATCATGTAAAAAAATATTTTTTTTATATAATTTTGTTAACATCTTAAAATAATTTTTGAAAATAAAAAAATAATATTATTTAAAAATATTTATTTAAAAATCATGTAAAAAAACAATTGAAAAAAAAAAGCAAAACGAGAAACCATCAGGATGGTTTTGAGAGGGAGAAATAGCATTTTCCTAAAAATAATTGAAATACAAAAGCGATGTAGCCTACATTTGATCTCTATAAGTTGGATCAGCTTCCTAGATGAGGCCCATTCTACCTTTATCATGCACGTATAATGAAAGAGAAGAGCTGGGGTTCGGTCCGACCGAACCCCCCACCTTTCCAGCCCCCGTCGTTCCCGGTGGCAGTGGGCGACACTACCCACTCCATCAAGACCGGAGGAAGCCGGCGCCTCACCCCTGCGACGGCGAGCCCCGGCGACCTTCGGTGTGCCCCCGGCGGCCTTAAACCCGTTGCAGACCTGGCTCCCTCCGGTCCTAATGGGGTAGGCGGTGTCGCTCACCATCAACGACAGCGTCGGGGGTTGAGTGAGGCCGAATTTCTTTTAAAAATTCATCTTCATTTTATTTTTTTATTGTGTTTTTTATTATATTTTTATTATATTTTTTCATTTTATTATTTTATTGTGTTTTTTATTGTATTTTTAAATTGTATTTTATTTTTTGTATTTTTTAATATTTGTTATTATATTTTTATATCAATTATAAGAATTTAAGAAGTGGGAGGGGGTGGGGGTGGGGGTGGGTTGCAAAACACTGGGGTGCAATCCGACCACACCCCAATATCTCCCATAATGAAAATGGAAACTTTTTTTTAAAGAAACATTTTAACAAGAGATTTCTTAAAATTAGATTTATAAATCAATACAATAAGTTAGATTATAATCATTATATAGATATTTTTATTAAAAAATAAATCTAATATATCACATTAAACTATATCAATTTTTATATATTTTTACAAATTTTGTTGTCACTGTGATAATTCTCTTAAAAAATTATAAATTATGACTCTTGTATGAGAGAGAGAAAGAGAGACCAACTTGTGTCAATTGGATTGGTTTGTGATCGGGTCGGTCATGTGCCTGGTCACAAACCGATCTGAATGATGAACCCTTTTGGGATTGCTTTGTGAATGGGTCGGCCACATGCTTGGCGACATCTGCTCAAGTTGCAGGCCTAGTTATGATTGTGTGCTGATCCATTTCACATAGGGTGATGAATCCAAAACGAATAAGAGGTCAACTTCAATTAAAAAAAAAACAACAACAACAAAAACAAACAAATGTTATTTAACCTATATGAAAATTGATTAATATTATTATAAATAATTCATTACAAATATTTATTTTTCTTGTAGAATACGCTCTCATCGCTTCCGTTGCAAGAGACAAATAATTAGACTAGATTCCGAGTTTTACCGTTTTAAAAAATTAAACTAAACAATGAAGAGAGAATTTCTTGCTGGGCAGAAGAGATCTATAACACTCTACATGTCAAAAGAATAGATTTATGTTGGAAAGATGCATTGCTTATAACCTACTCTCCATAAAAGCGATCGATCAGGAGACAGCTGGTTTTACATTTTTGTATCTATTAATAGTTAACATCATTCATGCATTCGCGCATTTTCTGGTTCATTTGGCCATTCTGATCAGTCTTTAGAATAATTAGTTCAATCCGCTATCGTTAATGGTGGGAATGGTCAATGCCTTCACTCATGTGAATAAGGAAGCCATGAATTTGAATTTAGTTTTAGTCTAAATTTAAATTACGTCTAATATCCAAATGTTAAACTTTCAAATTATTAAATTTATCTTAACTCAAAATCTGTTTACACGTAAAATTTATAACATTTTTCCACTCAACACTTCTTTATATACGAGAATCATAATCTTTTTTAACTTTTCATAAATACATCTAAACTTATCTTAACATCTAAATACATATTAATTTATCTTATATAGACTCTACAAAACTCAATCTACCATATATCAATTAACTACTATTCATAACGAATTCAACTCATTTCAACTTAACTGAAAATCCAAACAAAACTAGTGACTTCTTCTTGATTCCAGTAGTACATGATGATCTCTGGCTAAGTACTGATTATGCCACCAAGAGATTGTGGCAGCCGCACTTTGAGAGGTGATCTCTTGTTGCTGCCAACTTGTATATATGTGAGGATATTTAAAAAAACAAAAAAATGTGAGAAATTTGTGATTGTGGATCTGGTTAAAAAATGACCCACAAAAAAGACGGATTAGTGAAAGGGTCAGGAATCCAACATGCATTGACCTCTTAAATTTTCTATCTTAATGTCTCCTCTGCATAGACAAATCGCAAAAACAGAAATAGACCCTCTAAAGGACTCTGTCAAAGTCGGTCCTCGCGCCACCAAAAGTCCAGAGGAGATATTAATGTAGTGCAAGCTGAATATTTGCAGAAACAAGATAAGATTATATTGAATGGGTTTAGGATTCAAATGAGATATAATAACTGAGATGGACGTATATATTAACAAAATTAAGTTCTTATTTTCAGTTTCGGATTTTGGAAATTTTAATACAATATCATCCTTATAATTAACACTCACGTATCCTGGAACAAAGCCTCTTCTAATACTAATAATAATACTGCTAATAGTACTTATACTGTCAAGCGAGTATTCTAATTGAGTACCTAGACCCATTACAAATACTGTTCCAACTGAATCTTCAATATTTTCCAAGAACATGATATCCAATAATTGGCCTGAGAACTTCTCATTTTCCTCTATTATACCGTTGCTTCTCACCGTGACCCACTCTTCATCCCAACTCCAGTTGGGCAAACATGAAACTGATGGCACTATATATTCTTATAAATAGAGTATTTAAAATAATTATTACATGGAATACTTTTAAAATTAATAATAACATCTATTTAATAATTTTGTTCTCTAATTAAATTAATTTTTTTTTTTAAATTATATTTTAAATTTTTTGAGAATGAATGAACCTTTTGCTAGTAGGGGGCTTAGGCAATTGCCTATCTTGCCTAAGGCAAGAGTCGGCCCTGATCCCAGTCTTACAAATGAGATTTTTGACTGTAAGATTTTGATTTTTTTTTTTAATTTTTTTATATAGTGATTTAAAAAAAGTGTTTTATTATTGTCGTATTTTTTTTAAAATAAATTAAATGTTTAAAAGTGATAAAAAAAAATTTTAAGAAAAAGAAAAAGAAAAATTCTAACTTGGCGGGATCCCAATCGGGCCCACCGTATGTGAGTGTGGTATCACTCTATCACAAGTATTAATGATTTGTTGTTGCAAGTGGCAGAGAAAAAAACAACATGGGTACCTATAATTCGTGCGATAAAACTTGATCAAGTCTCTATATAGCTAATAACCATAAAGCTAGGGACGATTTGGTATTACGGTATTTATGATGAGATAATGACTAGGGTGCTAAGAAAACCAGATCAAGGCGTGTATGTGCTGAAATATCAGTACTATGTTTACTACAAGAAAAACAGCTTAAAGTAATTAATTTGATGCATTCAAAAAATAAAGATACATCCAATTTGATTATTTTTATCATTTTTAAATGCATCAAATTAGTTATATTAACTAATTTTTCTTGTAGTGATCATGACATACTAACAACCCAAACACGACGACATTAATAAATCAAAACAATGTGGACCATTTCATGCATGGAGGCTGTATGACTGTACTGTTCCTCTGAATTTTATGGTTTTTCCATTAATGTGAAGCCGATTGTGAAGAACAGGTCGTAGACATCAGATCAAAGACTGAAACAAAGCGGCTCATCTTCTTTAATTTATTAAAGCTATATATACGATAGGAGGCTTGTGCTTCTCCGCCATCCTCATTTATCCACATCATATTCTCGATCGAGTGCCACTCTATAATCTTGATAATTAGTTTCCTGTCTTAAAAGAAAAAGAAAATTATGGCCTTTACAGCTAGTAGTACTTGCACTTGTTCTATTTTTGCTATATTGTTGTTTTTCTCAAGTCTGCAATCCGAAGCACGTTTATATTCTAAGTTTTACGACTACACATGTCCAAAAGCACTTGGTACAATCCAGGCAGCAACAAAGAGAGCCATTTCTCGTGAGCGTAGGATGGCAGCATCACTCATTCGACTCCATTTCCACGATTGTTTTGTTCAAGTAATTAGTAACTTTTTTGCTAATTAAGCCCTTAAAATTATCGAGTTCATGATGCGATTAAAATTCATGTTGACGTTATCATGATTCTCATTTTTCATTTTATTATTATTGCAGGGTTGTGATGCATCAATCTTGCTTGATGACGCACCCTCAATCTCGAGCGAGAAAAATGCGACAGGGAATAAGGATTCAGTCAGAGGATATGAAGTCATTGACGATGTTAAGGCCCAAGTGGAGAGCATTTGTCCTGGAATTGTTTCATGTGCAGATATTGTTGCAGTTGCAGCTCGTGATGCATCTGTTGCTGTAAGCTAGTATACTATTATTAAATGTTTCATTTGCATGCATTTGTATTCACTTTTTTTTCGTAACATTACAAAAAAAAAAAAAATAGTATTTACGACGAATTATATGCGATGAATAAGATTATTTACGATAAAACATATTCATTTTAATAAAAAAGAATTATTTTACCTAGAAATAACTGGCCGTCACCAATAAATAATTTTTTTATAATAATACAAAAGCTTCCTCTACATGTTGTTCTTCTTCTTCTTCATCTTCATCTGATTGACAATTAACTTTTTGGCTACAAAATTAGGTCGGTGGACCAACATGGACGGTAAAACTTGGAAGAAGAGACTCTACCACAGCAAACCTCAACATAGTTGACAGCAATCTTCCAACGGCTATAGATTCCCTTGAAAAGATAATTAAGTTGTTTAAAGACAAAGGTTTGAGTAAAAGAGACATGGTTGCCCTTTCAGGTTTGTACTGTCGGACTCTTTGATATATGATAGTAGATTATTAAGTACTTAATTATCATGTCAAGTTAATAATTAAGTACTGTAATATATATATAGGTAAAGATTAAACGTCTTCCTTGAATAATTAAATACAGGATCACATACAATTGGTCAAGCAAGATGTGTGACTTTTCGTGATAGGATTCACAACGATTCAAGTGATATTGATGCTGATTTTGCCACAACTAGAAAGCGCAAGTGCTCACTTGATAGAGATAGCGACCGGAATAATTTAGCACCACTTGATTTGGTGACACCCAATTCTTTTGATAACAAATACTTCAAGAATCTCATTAATAAGAAGGGTCTTCTTCAATCAGATCAAATACTATTTAGTGGAGGATCCACAGACAGCATTGTTAAGGAATATAGCAAGAGTCCTTCAACTTTCGAAGCTGATTTTGCTGCTGCCATGGTGAGGATGGGAGATATCGATCCCATCACAGGTTTTAATGGACAAATAAGAAAACGTTGCAGTGTAGTCAACAACTAGTTAAGTTGTGTTTCATGAGCCAATCTATAACAGCTAATACTTCGTGTGTTTGTTTTTTTTTTTTTTTTTTTTTGGCATGGTGTGTCGATATATAATGTCGTAAATTCACTCATCTCAATTCTTGAATTGAACGAAGTGATCAGATGTAATATTTAGCCGGTGTAATAAATTATAAGATATGATGAGTTTAATTATACTCCTTAATTACAATATCCTAATCACTACAAAAAAAAAAATTCCTAGAATTACGGCATTTATATTAGCGCTATTTATTTATACGCTGGTAAAAATAAATTATTGTCGGTGCTTAATTTTTACCCTAATAAATAAAAAAAATCCCTGGCATTTATACTTTTATGCCACTAATAATATATAAATGCGTCAGCATTTATATAAAACGTCGCAAATTTATTATTTGTATTATGGCAAAAATTAAAATTCTCGATATTTATATTGTTACGTGGATAACAATATATAGTGGTGCCAGCATTTATAAAAATACTTCAAATTTATCGGTTCTCAATTTTAAACTTTAATTATTATATATTTTTATTAATTTTAGACTTCATTGTCATTTAAAAAAAGATACAGTAACATGTTAGTTGGTAAGCGAACTCTTTTTCATAATTGGAAAACGAAGACTGCCTAAAAAATATATATATATAAATATATATATAAACTTCTCTCAAAATTCATAATTTGCACTTCGTAAATAACTATAACTAAAGAATTACACACAGAAGTAAAAGCAAAAAAGTTAATTTCCCATTTTGGCAAATCGCTTGGCGCCACTCCTAAAATTTTTGAAATATTTAAATTTCCCTCTAGTTTAGGCTCCCTCTTCCCCTTTTATAAAAAGTTAAAAATTGCTGTGTATCCCTCCCATATTTGCACCCCTCCCTCCCCTTCCCTCCTCCCTTCCTTTCCTCCCATTTGACACCAACAAACTGAAGCAAGCTTAGAGTTCTACTTCCATTTCTGGCAAAAAAAGGAGCAGTAACGGAATTTTAACCAAAAATTTTATAAAATTAAATTTATAGATTAATACGATAAGTTAGATTATAAAAATAATTTTATTAAAAAATAGATCTAATGTACCACATTATGTTATATAACATAATGTGGTACATTAGATCTATTTTTATATATCAATCTTTATATATTTTTGAAAAAAAAATTGTGATTGATAATTCTTTTAAAAAATGATAAATCATGACTTTTGTATGAGAGAGAGAGAGAGAGAGATCAACCTGGATCATCGGATCGGGTTGGGTCCGTTCGGGATCGCTTTGTGATCTGGTTGTTTCGGCCACAAGCTTGGTGGCGTCTACTCAGGTCGCATGCCTAGTTTTGATTGTGTACCGATCCATTTCCCATAGGGTGATGAATCCATAATTCACTACAAGAAATTGGACTTTTCCCAGCGATTTTCTATCCGTTGCAAATTCTTTCGCTGGGTATACATTGGCAGTGATTATTAATTCACCGCTTGGTTTTCAAAAACATTTGACGCTGACACTTTTTTGTATAGAGTGAAGTGATTATTACGGCGAAAAGAAATCACTAAAAATTTACTTGAAGTATTGCAACGAAACAAATCGCCGCAAAATAGATTTAATGAGGCGGGGATCTATTCCCTTATTTCCTCCCTTTGATTTTGCGCCTCCTTCCTTCAATTTTGCGCCTTGGCCTCTGTGAAATCAAACTCCAAATAACCTTCCACCACTCCGACCGCGCGACAACCCACCTTCTCACCGGCCACCTGATCCACCGCGAGCTGCCATCGCCTCATCGCTAGGACCTATTTATTTTCCTGCACTAGTATCGTATAAGCAAGTGTAAGGATTTGGAGGTACACTTTCGATTTTCTCCAAAACCCACAAATACCTAAGTGTTCCTTAACCGAAGTTTGTGCTCTTGGAGCTTGCTGCCTCCAAATTCCGCCATTTGCCGAGTTCTTTAGTTAGGAGCCCTAGATCGTGGAAGACACAACTCGAAGGAAAGCTTCTGGAAGACTGGAACTGATGGGCTGGGTTCATGCTTGAAGTGTTTTAATACATTAGTCTATGATTTACGGTAGAATCTATTGGTAAAACTCTAATCCTTTTCTTAAATCCATAAAACCCACATAAAGTATGTAAGTGTTCCTCCATCGAAGAGTTAGTGTATGTAATTCTTAAATTCATCCATGTGCGTGTGTTTGTATGTGTAGATGCTGACGATTATACATAGAGAACGTGTATATGTGTGTGTTTTGGTATTTGTTGATTACTTTTTTTTTCCAGTTTTTTGATTTATGGTCGTATTTGAATAAATTATTTTGAGTTTGATCAATCTTTGTTTTGGTTTTGTATATTGGAGTTTGTTTTGAGTTTGATTAATGTTTGTTTTAAGGGATACAAATGTGGGAGCTTTTATTTCTGAAGTAGTACTAATCAATTTGTGTTTGCTTTCTATGGACAATAACTGATTAAGATGGGTAAATGAAATCTTGGCATATTCTATCAATTTTATATCTTCTTTATATTGGAG
The DNA here is from genome assembly GCA_036559045.1 of Platycarya longipes. Classification (NCBI taxonomy): domain Eukaryota; kingdom Viridiplantae; phylum Streptophyta; class Magnoliopsida; order Fagales; family Juglandaceae; genus Platycarya; species Platycarya longipes. Next base: position 1,083,995 of record CM071800.1, on the reverse strand, counting down.
ATATATTTCAATAAATATGACGAGATTCTGTACCTCTTTGAGATTTCTATGGACATTGTTTATCTTTCAATAATTTATAAGCTTGGTATAACATTTTATGGTAATTGTATTTATAGTGCTCTGTTAGACTGCCAATTTGTGTTCGAAGTGCTATGTTTTTGGTCGAGTTTAAGCTCAAAAGGTGTCCTGGTACCAACCCCATTGCTAAGAACGTAAAAACCTTTTTTTACGTTCACATGTTTTCTTTTAGAAACCTTTTTTTGAATAAGCAACAAAAACATCATTAAAAGGATGGAATTTCCAGGCAAAGGAAATTATTTTATTGGATCAAGATTTTGACAATCATCGTAAGAATTATATATGTATACCCCCATACTATACCCTGGTCTCTAATATCATTGCCTTTTCTTGAGTGTATTTTGTTATTTATGTGCAAAACCGTCTTGTTTGTTCATGTTTCCCTTTTTTAACTCATCATGCTATCCAAAATTTTCACATCTCCGTAACATAATCGCAATGATAAATGAGGCATTTATACTTACGTATTTGTAGATTCATCAGAGCTTATTTTTGTGATATATGTGGACCTAATCAGAAAGAATATTTTCAATAGATTCCTATTTTCCATATCCCTGAAACTGTTTACAAGACTTCAATTTACTGGATCAAGTGATTTACGCTTGAGGCACTTTGTTCATTTGTATTGTGGTCTTTAGACTACATTTTTACAGATTTAGTAAGCCAGCAAGCTGGTGCCAAGGGCTCTAAAAGGGGTGGGCCTCAAGTATCATCTAAATCACAGGTAACTTGCTGATGAGGAGTTTTTTTTTTTTTCTAATTATCTTTTCCTTCCCTTCTGTCTTATGGTTATCTTCCCTTTGGTTGGCATTGCTGTTTATAAGCTCAAATAGTTTAGTGATATAAATGCCATAGTTTCATTCTTCATGTGGTTGGCATTGCATTGTAGAAACCATTCAAGCCTTTTGTTTAGGCTGGACTTGCGTCATCCTTGAAAACCATGATAATAGCAATATAATTGTAAAATCTTTTTATATTTTTATTTGAAAAATAAGCTAGGAATGATAGCATCTGTCAAGAAGAAAGGCAAAGAATGATTTTAAGTTGTTATGTTAATGTTATCATTTCTGCATGTCAAAATTGTGCAATCCAACTAGAAAAAGGTAAGAGGCCTAGTTTGTCTTGTAACAATGTGTGATGACTTCATTGGAAAAGTATCTAAGGATTTATTTGTTGGGGACAAAAGAAGAGTCTGTGTCAGATTTATAATTACAACTAAAAGAAGATCACCGAGTTTAAGGTTAACATAATAGATTAACTCTTTGAGCAATTGAGTTGTGGACAATGGCAATTGATTATTATATCATATGAAATTCTTGCTTTGATTTATTTATTAAAACCATCATTTATTATTTATAAATGGGATGGACTAATATACTCAAGATAGCATTTATGTTTTTATATAGATAAAGGGATAATTAAAAATGGACAGTTTATTTATTTTCCTCTAAACTTATTTGACTTTTGTTATGTATTATATTATTCTTTTTCAGGTGAGGGGAAAAAGGACGGTGTTGCATGTGACTTTGCTTCCTTCAATCCACCAAGGTAGAATTTACTTGCTTCTAGCTCGGCCTATTTAATTATGCAAATGACAAACAAGATATAATAGAAAAAGTATTCAACTTTACTACATTAATACTTGTTTAAACAAAGTCTAACGTGCGATACTTATTTGTAGGCGGTATGTTGTGGTGACATGTCATTGCAATCCCATCTTCAATCTAGAGGCATGAGGAGCAATATCAAATATCAAGGTATACAATTTGACGACTTAGCACTTTTTCCATTTGCAAAAACGTAAGCACTTTTTTATTGGACGCTTTAAATTTTTTGTTTCTTGAATTTTGCTTCAATTGATTTAGTAATGTTTCATGATGATGGATTCTATTTTTTGTCGTTCAATATCTTGTGCAAGACACAATAATTATCAATAATTATTGGGTTAATTAATCGACATCCTAAATTACCAATATCTTGGCCTATTTTATCTTCGTGATTGAGACTATGTGTTTGAGTTGGTTTGTTGGGTTATCTTCGTCATTGTGGGCCCAAAAAAGTTAGTATTGTCATTTGAAGCTATTTACTATACCTTGGCAATGGCAGAAGGTAATGATAGATATGGTATTGTGCAGAATTAATCATTGGCATCTTCTCTGGTGTATTTTCCATAGACTAGGCCCGCTTGGATTTAGAGATGTGATGAGATGAGTTATGAATAGTAATAAAATGAGTAATTGAGATTAATTAAAATTTAAAATGAGTGGTTGAAATAAGTTGAAAGTACGAAATGAGATGAGATGAGTTGAACCCACTTTCCAAAACAAATCGGGCTATTTTGTTATGAGATGAAATGAGATGAGATGAGTTATGTTTCCATTTTGCTATTTTGAAACCAAAGAGCTCCCCCCCGGCCCCCCGAGCTTGGTGGTTAAAATGGTTTCAAAATACAACTTGGTGGGAAAAAGCACTTTGGTCTCAATGATAGTTATAATGTTGTGCAGAAATAATCATTGGCATCTTCTAGGAGTTGGTGGTTACAATGGTGGAGTAGACAGGAATGTTCAATGTGGAGCTGACATAAAATGATTGAAGGATGATGGATGAAATAGAGGAAGATAACAGAGGGTTAAAAATTGTTTTTCTATAAGACTTGCAGACTTCCAAAATAAGAACGGGATATCAGAAGTTACACTAGTACTTTCTTCTGTTTGTTTGTTGATGAGGGATACATTTTCTGGTAGCTATGTGATTGACTAGCAAAATTATGCGCCTTAACAAACAGAACCTATAATAATACAGTTGAAAGTTCAGGTCTCACCTGCTTTGGTTGTTTCTATGTGTGGTGGTAGGAACTTGGAATACTAAAAAGTTTAATAGCCATTTTTGAAGGAAGCAAAGAGAATGGTTATCTGGATTGATTTTTGTTGGAATAGGTTAAAATGCAATGAGATATTTGTTGTGTGATTTTATTGTCCTACAATAAATCTATAGATGTTTCTATCATTCTTTTTTACATTATTTAATGCGTTGAAGCATATTAGCAGTGATCTTTGGCAACAGCATGAAGTATCACCCTACCTAAGATGCCTGCCAAATTTGGTGAAATGATGTGGAAGAAAGGGGGTACACCATACTTCCTCCAGTATGACTTAGTGTTGGGATTTATGGTTCCTACCTATGCAGGGACTATCTATCTTCATATGACATAATGGGGGATTATCTGCATTTAGTTGTATTAGGAATTAGACTTGTTTTTGGTTTTCTTGTGGTAAGATGTTGTGTTTCGGTGTTTATCTATTAAAGAAAAGATAAATAGCATTTCAGTGACTATACATTCAGCTATAGTTTCTAATAATTTTATTTGAATTGGATAACTTTGTTATTATTGTTTCTGGCTTTCACTTTTCGTGGTCATATGTATTTTAATTGATGTAATGTTCCCAGCTTGAAGGTTGACGGCAAGTAATAGCCTAAAAAATACTAGTGAAATTGAATGATTATAAAAGCCATTCAATTGGATTGGTATTTTTTTTTTTAGAAAGAAAAAAGTCGCCGCAAATACCCTATTTTGGACCCCAAAAGAAGTCACCGCAATTTGGTTTTATAAACGAGAAATCAATCGCAGCGTTGTCAATAAGCGCAACCAATGTGTTTTAACAACGAGATACGATCGCCGCTAGGATTTTGACGACATAAACCTATTTTACCATCGACGTATTTAATTGCTGGCAATAACTATTTTTGACGTCTATACGACAATTTGCGACGCTACAAAATCGCCGCAGAAAAGTATTTATCGTTGCTTATTAATGAAATCATAACGCCTATTTGCAACGATATATTCAACTAATTCAACTTGCTAACTTCTTGCTGGAAGCCTGGATAGGCGGTGGCGGAGCCACGTTGGGGTCACTCTTATTTAAAAAAAAAAAAAAGTTTTAAAAAAATATATAATATATGATTTTTTAAAGAAAATAAAATAAAGTAAGTTTATTTTTTTATAATTTTGTAGGATAATATTAATTTTATTTTGTATTGGCCCCCTCTTTAAAAATTATTTTGACCTCCTTCTACAAAATTAATCTAATTTAAAAATAAAATAAATTTTATATAAAATAAAATAATATAATAACATGATGACATATTTTAATTATAAATCAAAATAAAAAAGAAATTGAATGATTTTTAATATATTTTTATAATGATGATATGTTCTTATTATATTATATACTTTTTTAATACATAAGTTATATTAAATATATTTTTTTTTGTAGATCTTATTATCAAATTATTTTATATCGCATAAAAATTATATATAAATAGAATAAAAAAATTATTTAATATATTTTATTTTAATCTTATTTAATCCTCTCTAGTCCCAATTTCTAGTTCCGTCACTGTGGATAGGCAAAGTCAACTCACCAACCCAACAGAACAAAGTCAGCCAACCTCGTTCGCTTCTTAGGACAATGCTTATGCCGCCTTATGTTTATATATATATATATATATATATATATATATATTTCAAATATTTTGGTAACTGCATGTTTGAACATTTAAAATGTATATAAATTTACTAATAATTAATTTCTTAATTATTATAAATAAATAAATAAAAAAATAAAATACACGAGCATCATAATAAAGGACGCGGAAATCATAGGACAAAGTAGTATTTTTCATATATATTATATATATAACATAATACTGAGCTCCCGCTTGCCTCCCCAAAATCTCTTTCTGTTCGCACAGGAAGTTTCTTTAATTGAATGGAGAGAAGTTGACCTCTTAATTTCTAAAATTCACTTGGTTCAAAGTCTATCATTTCACATTAGAATAAGTCTTATAATCATGTACACTCACATAGAGTCTACTCTCCTTAGTCCTTTCTACGCTCCACATACTATAAGAAAAATAAGCTTTTCCGATTAATTAATTATAATAAAAAGATTGTTTAATATAATTAATTTTGATTATAAATAATTATTTTACTGGAATTAACTGAATAAACAATTTCCTTATAATGCCATCGCTGCTTCGATTGCAAGAGACAAATAATTAGACTAGGTTCAGAGTTTTCCCATTAAAAAAACTAAACTAAACAATGAAGAGAGAATTTCTTGTTGGGCAGAAGAGATCTATAACACTATACATGTCAAAAGAATAGATTTATGTTGGAAAGATGCATTGCGTACAACCTACTCTCTATAAAAGCGATCGATCGGGAGACAGCTGGTTTTACATTTTTGTATCTATTATGACCATTCATGCATCCGCGTTTTTTCTGGTTCATTTGGCCATTCTGATCAGTCTTTAGAATAATTAGTTCAATCCGCTATCGTTAGTGGTGAAATCCAATATTGACCTCTTAAATTTTCTATCTAAAGTCTCCTCTGCATAAACAAATCGCAAAAACAGAAATTGACCCGCTAAAAGACTCGCTCAAAGTCGGTCCTCGCGCCACCAGAAGCCCGGAGGAGAGATTAATGTAGTGCAAGCTGAATATTTGCAGAAACAAGATAAGATTATATTGAATGGGTTTAGGTTTCAAATGAGATAATAACTGAGTTAGAAGTATTTAACAAAAGTTCTTATTTTCAGTTTCGGAATTTGGAAGTTTTAATACAATATCATCCTTATAATTAACACACTCGTATCCTGGAACAGAGCCTCTCCTAATACTAATAATAATACTGCTAATAGTACTTATACTGTCAAAAAAGTATTCTAATTGAGTACTTAGACCCATTACAAATGCTGTTCGAATTCCAACTGAATCTTCATTTTCCAAGAACATGTCCAATATTTGGCCTGAAAACTCCTCATTTTCCTCTATACTGTTGCTTCTCACTGTGACCCAATCTTCATCCCAACTCCAGTTGGGCACTGTACATGTCCCTCCAATCAACTCCATGATCCTTTCAGGCGCTGGAGAATCGGACGAAGTACCTTCATGGGACCGATTCCTTGGACATTCCGATACGTCAAATGAATCCCAAAAACCATTTTCCAATACACTAATCGGAGATACCGCATTGAACTGCTTTGCTTCCGTAGTATGAGAATCGATTTCTGTAAGAAATGGATGCCCAAGAAGCTCCTTAGCTGTCCATCGCTCTCTTGGATCTCTCATCAAACACTTGGTCAAAAAGTCCTTAGCTTTCTCTGAAAAACACCTCGGAAACTCCGGCACATTATCGGAAAATCCAATCCGGTGGAGAGCTGATACCGGATCATTCATCTCCGGCCAAGGGGTACTACCAGTAGCCATTTCAATGATCAAGCATCCAAGAGCCCATATATCAGCTGGAAAACCCTGCTCTTCTCCTCGCGCCACTTCCGGGGCCATGAACATTGGTGTACCGGAAACTGGCCGTGAGATGGCAGGATCTCCGTTGCCGGCAACGTTTCTGACCAATTTAGCGCAGCCCAAGTCAGCAATTTTGGAAGTGTCTTTGCCTATCAGGATGTTCTGGCTCTTTATATCACAATGTACCAACCCGAATGCATGAAGATATTCCAAGCCTTGCAAAACTTGCGTAGTGTACGCTCCGATCAAACCCACGTCAAGCCGGCCGCCTCGGTTCCTTTGAATTGCATCGAAAAGCGTGCCGCCAGGTACGTACTCCATGCAAAGATTGTACATAGGTTTGTTACCTTCGTATGAAATATCAAAGCCCTTGTACTTAACTATCTGAGGACAACTTAGTTGAGAGAGAAAACGCTGTTCTCTCTGCAAGAACGTGGAGCGATAGAGTTCGGCGGACTTGACCGCAAAGAGCTCGCCGGACTGGACGACAGTGGCCAGCGATACGGTAGCGGTGGATCCGCATCCTATGATTGGCCCTCTAATCCACTCCATGTAAACAGAGGAGAGACAGAGAGAGAGAAATATGGGTTTTGTAAATGGCAGGTTTGGTGGGGTTTATGCAAATGGGAAGGCTATGGTTCAGATTTATAAGTGAAGCTTTGGTATGAACACAAAAAAAATAATAATAAAAATAAAAGGGTTTCTTTGTAGACTTGGTAGTTGGCCAATGTAAATTATGTAACTGGAACTTTTATTTTTCCAGGTTCTCTATTTCGAAGTTTGAAGATTCTGTGAAGGAGAGTGGGAGAGTATACCACGTGGCAAAAGGAGGAGGGAGATGACAGCCTTTGCCATCTTCGAATAAACTCATCCCACATGGTTACACGTGAGAATGCGCAAAGATTGCGCTGTTTGTTGAGAAATTACCAAGAATATTGCCAGAGAAGTGACTTTGCGGCGGCGGAAGCCAATGCTCTGAATTAATGTAATTTGCGAGTCTCTAAATATTAATTAATACTTATTCTAAAAACTTAAATTAATAAAAAGATTTAGATTTTATGATTTAGAATTTGTATAATTTTAACAAATTTCACTTTAACATTCATCTCATGTATCATAAAGTATCAAAACGAATAAAAAAAATTAACACAATGATCACTTAGGTCGGAGAGCATAATATAAAATTTCAAATATTCTAATACTACAAAGAAAAATTATTATTTATAATTAATTAATAACAATTAGAACAATTATTTACGATAAAAATAATTAATTTTTCTTATAGTAAAATTATCATGTACAAACTTAAACTCTACGTTATAACCTCCTTGTTATTACCTGACGATGATGTTTAATTTGCAAGTCAAGGTCTAAATAAAGACGAGTTCTTAATATAACAATGAGAAACCAAGAAAACATAGCACAAAACTTTTCAATGTCAAATTGGACGAATAATATTGGTTTGTAGAGTTTAAGAATAACCGCGTAGGTAGACGGAATCTATAATATAAAAGATCCTAATCTGCATGCGTTTACCTCTTCATGAAAGTAATTGAAGCAAAAGCTAAGCGCAAAGAGTTAAGACACACCCAAAAAAGTCAGCTTTGCATGAGATCAATGCGCGCATGGTGGTCGATCGCGTCCAAGCGAATACCTAATGTACTGATAAAGCGTGTCTTAATTTCTGCCCTTCCACACTCGCAATAATAATTAGTAAAACCAATAGAAGAACTAAGAAAAATTATTATTTATGTAAATTTGACAGGAATATTGTAAACTTTAATTAATTAATTAATTAAATAAAAGAAAATTATTTATTTGTGGCTAATTATTTATTTTTAAAACTAACTATTTTCTATTAAATAAGTCTATTGTAATCATAAATAATTAATTTCGTCATAAATATTCATTTTTCTTTTGTAATAATATTTTTATTATTATTATAACGCAATCGGAACCTGTTAAAATTGACGTATGTTGAGTAACTTTCAGCTGATTAACGTACTCGGCGAACATGACAATTAATGTGGCTATATTAAGATATGCCCGACAGTCGACACCAGTTACTTATAACAGCTATACGTACCATGCTGGACAAACGGCAAACAGCTGGCCAGCAGAAAATGTTAAACTGCTCGGCTGGGCCTACTGGCCGGTCTCATAATGCATCCAAGCTAGGGCAGAGAGGAGGAGGACAAAACTATGATCTTTGGCTTTTCCATCTTCTTCATCACACTCTCGATGCAAATGCAAATGCATTACTCATGCATTCACAATGCCCATGTACAGACACATGACATCAAACAAAAAACCTCGAGCTGTTCTTCATGACTACTAAGATGCTCGAGACTCGTGAGGACGAATGTCATATTAATACACGATCCTCTTAGTCCCTTTTGAATACAGATATAAGTTCTATTTCATTTTATTATTATATATATATATTTTTAATTTTCATATAAAATATAATAAATAATTTACTTTTTTTAAATCTCATAACAATAATAATATTATAAAATAATATTATAAAAATACTTAAATATTCAACTTTCAATTTTAATCTTCTCATCTTATATCATTATCCAAATGAGACCTTAAGCGATTTTGCATTTATATTAAAGTTACATAAGTTTTGAGTTTCACATGGTTTCTATTGTTTATTTATGGTTGCATCATGAGCTTTCAACTTGCCCACATTTAACTCTTCGATAAATGTTCATCAATTTCCCCAACCAAATTAATTACTTTCAAAACTAACTTGCTACGGATTCTACCATTCAATGTTTTGCCAGTTTCTCATCCTTGCTGAGCTTTTCATCATTCTGCTCAATCTATATACTTTTTGTCAGGTGCTCTTCAATTTCACCAACAATTACATTCAAATCTAACTTCCGGGAATTAAAGGAATAAATTCCACATTCATCATCCCACGACCCTATCTCACCATGCACAAGCAAAGCCAGTCAGATTGTCGTTGGGCGAGACAGCATGCGAACACTCTCACATTTGTGTCGACGCGTGGACCACACAAGCCAATCGAAAAATGAGCAAATGTGGCAGAGAAAAGGAAAAGAAAGTGAGAAACGGGAGAGACTTGTAGAAGCTGGTTTAATCTTCTTCTACAGCCCAGACCCATACATTCAATTCGCTACCTTCGGCTGTCAAAAATTTATAGCCTAGGCAAGACCCTTAAAGCACAAGATTCAGTGTCTGGATCCCTGTTTATGGCACAGACATTTACGAATATTATCGAACTTATACTAATTTCATCAAAACTGTTACAATTACTGTATGAAGAGAAGGAATAAAATGCATGCTGCTAATTACAAGGTCGCCATTAACATGGCTCGAATTTTGGCTCTAAGGTCATCAGGAACTTCTGTGGTTTCCGATGTCCGAGATGGGGCCGTACTTCCATCTCGATATGATTTTGACACTTCAACAGAAGCTTCCCGGCTAGCCCCCTTACCCTGACTGGCTTGTGATTGATCTGATTTTGCAAGGATCTCCCCTTCCTCCAAGTCCACTTCTTCGGGTTGGGATTTTCGATACCTGACAGATCTGCTTCTATGTTCATGCTCATCATCAGAACTAGAGCTATGATGCTTACGCCGATGTCGAGAAAGTCTATGCTCATTATCAGAGGAGCTAGCATGTTTACGATGATGTTTAGAAGGTCGAAGCTCATCTTCAGAGGGAACATCATGCTTATGCCGATGACTAGAGCGCCGATGCTCGTCATCTAAAGAGTCATCATAGTTATGCACATGCCGAGAATCAGTGTCCTCAGAAGAGGAATGTCTCTTCCTGTGCTTATGCCTGTCCCTATCATGGCGGGAAGACCGTTGAGATCGGTGCTTCTTCCGAGAGTGCTTGTGAGCCCTTTTATATTCCTCTTCTGTTTCTTTTTTTTCCTCCTCTTCTTCTTGTTCATTTCTTTTAGATCTGGAACGATAACTCCTCTTCGACCGCCGTTCGTTATATTCATCAACAGAACTTCTCTTATCAGACTTCTCAGTCTTATCTGAAGTATCAACATCCATTGGAACTGAACTGCCTTCTCTTTCTTTGCCCACAAGATTTTCAAAGTCAGCACCTGATCCAGAAATTCCAGAAGCAGGTGGTTCTGCTGATAAGCCACGCAATGGTTCTGTTTTCGTGGGTGCAGCTCCAGTCTTTATCATGGCTGCAAACATCTTTGCCCGCTTCAATCTCTCGGCCTTCAGCTTCTGCTCTTTTGTCAAGCATGCTTCAGAGGAGTCAGCCTCACTTGCAGCCGCAATAGCAGCTGTCTCTGCAATGGCCTTGGCAACAGGGGCAGAAACATTAGGATCTCCCATTTGGCCGGGCTGTGAAGTGGACTTTTGAGGTTGAGATGATTGAAGACTCCCAAAGCTTGAGGTACGCCCACCCTCAATGCTAGGGCCTCGACTGCTACCATTTAGTGATGTCCTAGGAAAAAATTCTAAACCAGCATTATTAATACCCCTTGTGGCAGCCTGAAGAATTGCTGCAGCAGCAGCTGCATCAATTTGTGGCTCAGTGGCTTTGGAAGGCAGATCCTGCCCATCCTTCTTGGACTTTCCAAGTACCATCTTGAACTTCTCTTTCTTGTCATAATTATATGGTATATCATGACTAGCAGATCCTCCAGACAGAGTATCACCTTCTTTTGAAGCAGTTTTCTTGTCCACCCCATGCCCCACTGAATCATGCTTCTCAGAAACAGAGGCCTTGCCGGGTAGCTTAGACTGAAAACAAAGGACCGAAAAATATTAGTGAGCAAAGAATATTAGACAGATGTACCAGAGTGTTTCCGACTTGATATCTTGTGAAATATTTTCTTGAATTCCAAAAAGTTGCTACAATGGCAATGTTCAAAGAAACCCCCACAGACTACGGGTAGTGCTGATATGCGTCAACATGTCAATATATTGACGAGTGCAATAAAACTCAACAAGATTTGGCAACACTAGCATTACAACAAACCTCAAAACGTATTTAAACCAAACTTTGGCGCTAAATAAGTAACATATTTATCAACCATCTGTTGTAACACATTGTGCTTAGACCAAATTCTTCCTTTTCTATGGTGTTGCAAAAGGAAAATCCATAAATTTATACTTAGCAATATAAATATCATGTTAACTGCCTAAGGACCAGAGAAACGCACCTCTTTAACTTTCTTAAGGACTTCTAGATAGTAAGCATGGTATTGATTAGATGGCAAAAGGAACGGAAATCTTCCATGTTTTTTATCCTGTTCAACCAGAACAGCTTCGAATTCTTTACCATTTCTTAGGATGAACTCAACTATCTTGTCAACAACTCTCTTTAAATCAGATGGAGGCTCCACAATAGGACCCTCAACCTTGGATGTTCTTGGCAAAGAGGTCTGTGACTTGTCCCCAGCTGTCGAAAGTGCATTCAAGGCATCACCTTCATTTTTATTCCCACTAGTATTTCCAACTGTACTGATAAAACGATTTCGCTTTATGATAGGAGCTTTTTCTTTCATAACAGAAAATGAACTCTTGGCAACCACCTCATCTTTCCCCGCTGCATTTACATAAGGTTCTGCCTGTCCCGACCCATTAGAAACATTTGCATTACCAACATCAGCAGCTTCCTCAGATTCAGGAACATCCTTAGTTGTACCATCCTCATCCTCTCCAGATCCGTATATAGAACCAAGAATAGATAAAGCACCACCAGAATGATCAGGCCCAGAATTAGCAATGTTCTTTTCTTCTAGAGATTTGCTACCACTATCAGGCTCGAAAAGTTCTTGGTGATCTACAAGAAACCGAAAGTAGGCATGGAGGTGATGATCAGGCATCAAAAATCCAAATGTTGGGTTGTCCCCTTGTTTGACCCTCAAAACAATTTCTGACTGACCACCATGTTTGCTAACAAACACAGCGGTTCTTGCAATAATCTGATGTAACTTCTCTGTTGGTGGCTGGAAAAACAAACAAAACAAATACAAGGTTTCTTTCTCAATATAGTGAATTTGGAAATTGCGAAGTGTACAGAAACATAGAATTATACTAAACAACACCAATTTTAACTCATCAAGTCTCACATATACACAGATAACATAAAGAGCAACAAACAGAAGTCTAGGAAGATATGTCTCATCCAACTTGCTTTCTGTTTGAAGACATGTCTCATCCGACTTGTGCCAAGCAGTAAAGAGCCCTGCATGGCCCATTTGTCATGACATCAAAAGGAAAAAAAGTTGCCCGGATGGCAACCTTGTGTCACAAATCTGTCCCTGCTCCGAGTATCTGAAACTTAGACATGATAAGCCTTAGCATAACACATGCATCTTAGACGATTATCATTTGGCCACAGTGGTTAAGATTAAAAAAAAAAAAGATCTATCCAGATGATATCAGGAAAGGCAAAAACCGAAATGGTGATCAGAACATACAAGGCAGATACTTACTAAGTTTTGAAGTAAGCTCTCTGGTACTTGGAAGGGTGGACGAAAACTAGAATCAGCATCATTGTTATTTTCTTCAATGGATTCATTACTCTTCCCATAGGAAAAGGCAACAGCACGATAGCCACCAGTATCCACTGGTTTGGGACCCTCATGCAAATCTGGAAACAGAAGAAAATATATTTAAAATCAAACACTAACACGAACTTTTACCCAATAGTCTCTCAGAAAATACATCTTCGGAGAAAAGACATTAGCATTGACAAGAAACTAAAGAAAGGTGAGAATATTCTTACTTGTCTCTCTGAGATATGAAACTGTGGCAAACTATACCATCCTGCAAATAGGGAAATTTTTTGCAAAAAGCATAATGTTGATACAAACAAGACACTAGCCCCCATCACCCAGCACAATTGTAGTAGAAAATAGAGAACACTAAATGAATGCTTTCCTTCTGAAAGAAACTCGCACTTTGCAGAAATATCCTATTCATCCAAGCACATAATATCAAAGTGGGTACTATAGCCAGTAACCCAAAGAATGTGTATTGCCTAAAAATTAAGTTCTAAAGCTTAGTGAATGAGTACACCCATGAGGCACCAATAAATAAAACTAATTGGTTGGCCTTGTCCTCTCCGAACTTCAGTATCATAAGTCAACAATGTCAAAATGATCGACAACAATCAAACAATAATTAAACAGGGCACCCCAGATTTTGATTTAAAGCCAAAAAGACGATCTTGTTAACCACGCACCACATAAAGAAACAATGTAATTAGTTCGAATTTGATAAACCGCCACCTCACGTGGGCATTCAGATTTTTCACCTTGGTTAAATCATTAATATAAATTAAAATCATATTTCTGACTATCGACAGGAACAAAAACCAAAAAGTTAAAAAATAAAACTTTTGAATCAGTTTGATCAAACGAAGCCTAAAAAAGCTTCTGGACTAAGCTTAACATAAAAAATAAAAACAAAAAGAAATGGTAAATCTAAGCTTACTGTATTATGTATACTTGACAGAGCTGAGCCAAAATTTTACCCCTTCTAAAAACAAAACAGTGACGTGAATCACAGTATAAAACAATCCTATTTCCTTCATCTTCTTCCATTCTCTCAACCCAATAACATTCGAATGGGAATCGTACTTGAACGTGCAATGCAATTTGAAAAGGGAAAAAAAAAACACATCTTCGCTAATACATGACGTTAAACCTTACTTCTTCCCTGCTGAACCCATTTTCACAGCAAACAGACGGAAAACTTCAACAATTCAAATAAAAATGAGGAGAGTAAGTTCCTCTAATTTTAAGCAAGAGTAATTAATCATAACTTGCGATGATGACGATGATGATATACCTAGTTGTTGTTCATCTTCTCCCGGTGGCGGTAAATCAAGATACCGCTCGTGATCGAGCTCCGAGCCCAGGGAGGGATCTTCGGTATATTGGCGGCGGGGCTTACGTGGCGGCGGAGGACTGGGGAGGAGGTGGCGAACGTCGTAGCGGTCGATAGACAGCCCGTTCCACTCGACAAGCGCATCGCTGGAGTTGGTAAAGGCGGCAGTGGCGTCGTCGTCGAAGAGCAGCGCGTGGCGCCCCACCACCTCAAGATCCATCCGCTCTGGAATTTCCGATTGTATCAGCGATTGCCTAGCGGATCCAGAGAGAGAGAGAGAAGAGGGTCGGAAGAAGCCCTACGTTTTCTGGGAATTGCGAAATTGTACGGAGTTGGGTTTCTTTAAAAGAAGAAAAAGGAAGTTTAATATATAAAAATCTATTAAATGGTAAAGCTGCTTTCTGAAACGGATTTATCTTTGTCGTTCTTTAATTTCGTCCAACTCTTTTATTTTATTTTTTTGGTAGATTGTCATCATTAATTTATTTTAGAAATCTATTATATAATTATATATATTTTTTAAGATGTGTATATAAGAAATATGATATTATAAATTAAATTAATACATTTAGAGTTCTAGTACACTATTTATTTTTGTAGCTAATATAATCTTCATTATTAATGATATTCTTTATAAATAAATATTTAAGAAATAACATTCTCTACATAAATAGAGATTCAATATTTTTCTTCACAAAAAAAATAATATTTAACCTCTACAGATAAACATTTAAGAGACTAACTCTTTTTTTTATCTTAATTAATAATAAAAAAATAAAAACAAAAGCTATAAGATAGATGTGAAAAATGTCAAATTACAATTTAAAATAATTTTGATAGACTTTAAAATTAGTGACAATCCATGAAGACAACAAACTTGTCTTTTTTTTATCTACAAAGATCAAATCTAAAATATCTAATGGTAGCAAATATGACAATCTAACAAATGTGCCGAGAAGAGTTGTCAAAATAGGTAACAAGTGAGGACCACACAAATCATATTGGCAAACGCGTGGAAATCACAAACGATCATTTTCATAAATCACTATTTTCCTTCCAATAGTTTGACTTATAAATTTATTTATGTCGTATACGTCTCTCAATAGTTGTTAAAAAGTTATAAATTTGTCTTCTTCTATTTTGAATAAAGTAAAAAAAAATTAAGTAAAAAAAAAATCTTAATAGAAAAGATTGAAAAAGAATGAAAAAAGAGGGAGGAGGAGGAGCAAGCCAAGGCTTGCTAATTTTTTTTTAAAAATTTTGGATATCATGACTTTTTTTTATCATGGTCTTTTCTTTAATTATTTATTTCAAATCTATATTACTTTTTGAAGTATATTTCTTTTGTCAAAATAGCCTTTTGATAAGTTATTGTAAATACACATATACATATATGAGATTTATCGTAATTATAAGTTCATGTTTTGGTATAATAAAAAAAACTCTAAAAATTTGATTGCTAATATAAACGACATCGATATTACTGCAAGAAAAATACTTATATGCACATAATTATCTACAATAATTTTTTACTAAACTAATTTTTTTATTATCGCAATAGGTATTTTTATTATAAATAACTTGTCCCTTTTTTTTTCGGATTTCTTATCTATCAAAGTGAGGCAAAAATCATAAGTCTATGCTTTGATAGGGAGCGCATGTGCTTGTTGGGTATTGTGATTCATTAAGTTCTTATAGTGGTTTAACGATCTTTATTAATTTGTATGCGATAAATGTGACATTTAATATCATTATGGTGCTCGATAAGCTTCCAATTAAAATGGTTCTTTTTTTTTTTTTTTTACATAAATGTTAAGGTTTATATTTGTACCATATTGAGCCTCCAAAGAATTTGGACTCCACCATCATCATCATCAGGTCAAGATTGTAAAATGAAAGCTTGCATAGATGTGTGTCACAACGTTGTTTTAACAACAAATATGATACTAGATTAAGAAAAGAGTAGTGCTAGGAATCTTCGGGAGGGCATCCTCGCCGTAGTCTCGTAGTATAAATTTTTTTTATACTTTTTTTCATTTTATTTTTTTTTTTTTACAAAAATAATAAAATAATGTGCAGAAATCAAATATATATATTTTTAATTTATTTTTTTCAATTTAAAAACCCCTATAGAATTGCGAAGAATTCAAATATCGGAGATATATAATTTTTTCCTTAAGAAAATGGTTGGAAATGATTGAACCATATTGTTATGGTCCAAAAAGCTTGCATGGAATATCGTGTGACTCATGTTTATTGCGAGAGTAATGTTGAGACTGACTTTCTTGCCAAGCGAGGTGGTGGACATTCTAATATGGATTGGTACGATGATAGTGCTGCACTAAAGGTGTAAATCGGTCGGTCTGGATCGAATAAATTGATTGGACCGACCATTTTTGGGTCCAGTCCAAAATTTTGGGACCAAATCTATTCGATCCAGGGGTTTTTCACCCCGAACTGGACCGAATTACAAAATATGTATATATTATTATTTATATAAATAATTGTATATAATTAATTATTAATATATCACAATATTATATAAGTATTATATTCTGTAATATATAACTATAATGTATAGTACTAATATATATATTAATATATTAACATATTATAAGAATTATAGTATAAATTATAATATATATAAATTTATAATATTAGATAAATTAATAATGTAATTTTCATCTAAATATTATGATTGACCATATAAGAAATATTTTTATTGGGTTAGTTACATAATTTACATTAAAAAGTCATTTAATTTTAATTTAATATTCTAAATAAAAATTATTATCAATTATTTTTTAAAAAAATGAAATTATTAGACCAAATAGACCGAACCGGATCAATCCCTAGGAATGTTCAGTCTTGAATCGATCCAGTCCAAGAAAAATTCAATCCATCACACCCCAGACCAAACCGGATGGTTTACATCCCTCATCAATGGTACTCATGTACCTAGCCAATTATGGGATCTTTTTAGAATGGACAAAATTGTACTTTTTTATATGCGTATAGGGTGTAATCGGTCCAGTTCGATTTAGTTTTGAACAAAATTAAGAATCGAACCGGTACTATCGGTTTTACATTTCTTAAAATCGATTACGCCTCGATTGTCTCCCAAAACTGACAGTACCGGTTTTACTAGTTCGGTCCGGTTCTCCGATTTTAATAAAATTTCAATTTATAAAAACCAATTTATTTAAAAAAAAAAAAAAGAAACTGGTTTGAAATTTCTGTTTTATTAAAAAGATTGTAATCCATTACAAAAATCTGTTTTAGTAAAAAAAATATGTTATATAAAAAAAATTACATAAAATAAAAAACTGCTATAAAATAAAAAATGCTCTATAAAAAAATATATTTTAGCAAAATTTGTTGTAAAAAAAATCTGCATTAAAAAACTGCTTAAAAAAATTTATTCTATAAAAAATCTACATTATCTCGTATATAATTATAATATATATTATTATATATAGGATAGAACGTATTATATAATAATACTAAAAAAAATAAAAAATAGAACAAATAAATAGAATCGGTCCAGTTCGGTTTTAAAATGGATGGAACCAGAACCGGACCGATATTATCCGGTTTTTCAATTTATAAAACCGCTACGAGACCGAAATGATCCAAAACCAGCATTTCCAATTTGGTCCGGTTCGATTTAGGCCGGTTCTCCAACTTTTCGATTTAAATTTACACTCCTATATGCGCATTTCGTGGTGATGTCCAAGGTATGTTTATTTTAAGTTCATCTGATTTTATTATCCTTATTTGCATGTGAGGTTTTTCTTGCAGGTATTGGTTTGGTTTGTGTTTGTTTTGGTCTTGTCTTTCTAAACATTAAGAATTTGATGTATTTTGTTAGGCTTATTCAGTGTATTTTTATGTCTGGGGTTTGTTTTTGTTTTGCTTATTTGTACACCTTAGGTCCTTAAGTGTATGAATTGTAATCATGATTTTTTTTCCATTATAAATAAGGGCTATTAGTAAAATTGGGATATCACACTGCAACAAAAAAGAGTTTTCCTAGCGATTTCTTATTTGTCATAAATAAATTTGCTGGCTTATTACAGCAATTGTGATTTTGCTGTGTAAATCTTTAATTATTTATTTGATTTTACTATTGTGGCAATTTTATTGTTTATTACGGCGATTAAAATTTCTAATAGATAAAAATAAATAAATAAATAAACCTTATTATAACGATTTGTTTCATTGGAATAAGTCCTTTAATTAAGCATGCCATCAAAGATAGCTTATTTCCCCCAAGTTTTGTATTTATCCTCATCCTGTTTCGAAACTCTCTTTCTTCCTCAAAATATCAAAATCGATTGTTCAAAGTACTGGTACTCCTTCAATGCTCCCGGTCCCACCCACTGTCGGCAAAGCTGTTGAACGGCGCTGCCTCTACCGAAGAAATTGGACTTCCACTAATGCGTTGCCTTCACACATTTCTCGTGAACCTAAGGTATTTCCGTCATTTCTTTCACATCTAGGTAAACCAGTCACCTGTAATTTCAACTTCAGCCCCTGCGATTTCTTCTACAAAAATCACAATTCTAGGCCTAGTGTTTTCCTAATCATTTTTTTTTATAGTTTCAGCGCTTACACTCGTCATGTGGCAAAGGGTTTTTGTTCGCAAGTCTCAACCCTATCCTAATTTCTTCAACTACCTACGATAATTCATCCATGATACGTGTTTCCCTGTTTACATACATTGTTTTTTTTTTTTTTGGTTAGGTTAAGTCCCTATTTTGAGTTTGCTCCAATCTGCCATCTAGTACATGATGAAGTGTATAAAGGAGCTAATATGCAAACCTAATTTTTCTTTGTTATTCATTTGAAATTATTATATGGTTCTCATGAATAGGCAAAGAAAGACCTGCTTATTAACATGTACATTTAGATTATTGGATGTAAAAAATAAGAGAAATGATAGATACAATCGTGGACTTGTAAGTAACATGCAATTGCTTTGAAAAAAATGAATATATATGGGATCTACATGAAAAAAAAATTAACTTTTTTAATAGTGGATCTTAACTTTTTTTCAAAGTGACTGTACGTCGTTTATAACTCTATGATTGTATGTAGTAATACTAAAAAAAATCATCCATGATCTGCTTCTAACAAAAGAGAAAACATATAACCGTTTTCACAGAATGACCATAAGTAATATTGGAAACTGGGATATTTAGAATTTGAATGAATAAGCCCACGACTAGAAATCAGTTGACTAGTTCAAGACTGAGACAAACTTAAGGGTGTTATCTACACCATACGGTGATGGTGCGAGATAGTCCGCACCCTGCCCCAGCTCGCATAAGGCGGGAGAAGGGATTTCTCATCCCCACCCCCCAACTTGACGATGCGGGGGCAAAATACCACGCCCTGCTAGGCGGGGTGAGGGGCAGGATATTTCCAATCCATCCTATTTCATATCCATTTAAAAATAAACTACATTTTACTAAATTTAAAAATTATACATAGGTCTAAAAGTAATTAAAAATACATTTTTAGACCCAAATTATAATTTTAAATTGTGTAAATATGACTATACTATAATTTAAAATTATGTAACTTTTAAATTTGCTATACGTATTTTGTGTAAGTTTCTGGTATAGTAATATTTAAACTATATAGCTTTTAAATTTGTAAGTGCATATTTTGTAAATAAGTCTCATGTAATACTTAACTTATATATACAATTTGTAAAATATAAATATATATTTTTATATATAAATATTTGTGTTTACACACACACGTATATATGTGATACATTTTTTTTGGGTGGGCCCTCCTTATCTCCCCGCCCCGCATGTGCGGAGCGGCCTTGTCCGCCCTGCCCCTGCATAGGGGTGGGATAATGGGGTGTGGGATCGTGCTACCCACCTTTAGAGACAATGATGGCTCGAGATTATGGCATATGATATATGATATAATAACGTTTCAGACAAATTGAGAAAGTTATCTTATCCATTTATTCAGAGATTATCAAAATAAGCATTAGATCAGCTGGTAATTATCAACATGTTTATACTTCTATAAATAACACCCAAAAATAATATATTATGCATTCATTTACATATTTGTATTTAGACTAGATCTATCTAACTTAAACATCAAGGTTTTACTGGGCATCTAGTATCTCCTTCTTACTTGTTGCAGGTTATCCGAACAGTTGGTAATTTGGTAGTATGCAACACGTCTTTTTACAAATAATAACAACTGGAGGTCTACCATTTGATGAATATCGTATTATTATAAAAAAATAATTTATTTGTGTTAGTTATTTTCTAGTAAAATTGTCATTCTTTCTTATCAAAATTAATTAGTCTATTTTTATTGTAAATATTATCCTCATCACAAATAATAATTCCTCTGCGATACTTTGGCATTAATAAATTCACGTGTATTCTTAAAAGAGTAATGATACACAACTCTCAACCTCTTTCACACATTACTTTTTTTTAATTTTTTTAAATTTTGTTTAAAATTTTTTTGAGTTTATTCTTTTTTAAATTAATTAATATTTTTTATTCATTATTCATATATCGATTATTTAATAAAATTAAAAAATTAAAAAATATAATATGCATAGAAGTTGAAAGCTGTTAAGAGTTTTCCTTCTTAAGATATGGTAGAAAAATTAAATCTTGATTATTATATATCATGTGATCTGGAATATATATGCCGAGGAAGAATAGTACAATCGTGTAGATTATGTGGGATATGTTTTCTCTAGACAACATGAAATTAAATCAAATCAAGTACTACTTATCGATCAGGTACATGCATCATATACATTGAGGTAATTAATTAGATCTCGGATCCCAAAATATATAGTACCGGTCAACATGAAGCGTAGTTGCATGGCAATTGTACGTGTGGGATTTCTCTCTCTCAAGAAAATCAAAGCAAATTAATGTCTCAGATTTACATGATATTAATTGCTCATTTGGTCTAGCTACTAGATTCATGGCCTTAATATTCCTCCTACCCTAGACTGAAATTGTACATCCATTTCTTTGTTTATTTAACAATTTGCCATAAAAGTTTTCCACAATAATAGAAAAATTATATATGTAATAAAATAATTATTTTTACTGCAAATAACCCTAAAATATTATAAAAATCTTTTATAATATGATTTAGAATTAAAATCGATCGATATAATTATGCTATTTAGTTAAAGGTCAAATTAAGTCTAATTCCATTAAATGTGTAAATCACACATACTCCTCTGGATTGTAAACACTATAAGAAAAATAAGTTTTTATAATTAATTATTTATGATAAAAAGATTATTTATAATTAATTTTGATTATAAATAATTATTTTATTAAAATTAACTTGGTATGAATAAATTATTTTCTTATAGTGAGACGCAAATAATTTAGAAGGTGGTCGGCTGTATGAAAAGATTGACCGCTCATAGCTTACACACATATACTAAATTATATACATAAATATTATAAATCTTGGGAATTAATTAGGACTCTTTCATTCTAGTAAGGCCTCGATGTAGACCGAACACGTGTAATTCAATAAACATGAAGTAACCTAAAAAAAAAAAACAATAAACGTTTAGTGTAAAAACTTCCAGGATAGTTTGCTTGAATGATCATGAATTGGTTAGAATAATAAATAAATGCGAGATCGATTGAACATAGCAACATATACAGGCGCTACCTTTGAGCTTAAGATTTGTTTAACAAAATACATGTCACATGATTTAAGTCAGACCATATATCGATGTTTGCTTATAATTTGCAGTTCCTATATATGTACTGGCCGACCTCTTTGCTTCCCCTGACAGCATGCATACATGCTTATATTTCTTCAGGTAGTAAAGCTTATTTTCCCATTATTAAAGGATATTCGAGCAGTACCCAACAATATATAGTAAAAGGTCTTGATCGTCCTTTGACTTTCGTTCATATATGTAGACTGTAGAGAGTATATTTGAACTTAATTTGAAGGATAGGATAGAACTTTCAATACGGAAAGGGGCGCCCTATAAATAAAAAGTTGACAGGAGTGCCCAGATTATAAATTAAGTTTCGTAAGAACTAAACCCTAAAACTCGAACACTCTTTGCGGCACGTCCCAAAAACTTCCCCCCCCCCCCCCCCATGCACCTTTTACCACCTTGTGCGGGTCAACCCCTTCCTTCATTCCTAATATTTAAACTCCAACTCTTCCACCCCATTTGCTACCAACAAGCTCTCTCTCTCTCTCTCTCTGATCTCTCTCTCTCTCTCTGATACAAAGCCATGGCGATTTTGAAGGTCATCGTGATCATCGCCATAACCATGGCTTTGTCCATTGCTCTGACCATGAAAAGCATTGGCGAAGTGGAGGCCGAAAAGATGTCTTTTCCAAACACTGAGACCTCTTCTTACGATTATCCGAAAGAGCTGCCCATTAAGGAAAAGAAAGTACTGCAATTGCCTTCAAAAAGGGTGAGTCGTTTCCTTGCTGAGAGGAACCCAAATGCAGCCGACCACTGCAACAAGGACGAGGAAATATGTTACGTCAAAGAAGGCACGAACTATACCTGCTGCAACAACAAGTGCGTTGACTTGTCCAGTGACAAAAACAATTGCGGTTCATGCAAGAACAAGTGCAAGTATACCTACGAGTGTTGCAGAGGGAAGTGCGTGGAAGTGGCTTACGACAAGAGGCACTGTGGTTCCTGCAATCACCCTTGCAAAACACGCGAATATTGCTTTTATGGATTGTGCAATTATGCGTAATTAATTCAGTAATATTGGATGTGAGGTTTGCGAATTTTATTCACAATCAATACATACAATGAAATACCGTGTTGTTTGGTGGTTGTCAAACAATATTAATTATATCATGTATAGTCTATAATATTTTTCCAAATTTACAATACTGTTGATGATGTGTCTCGCCGGCCTTCTATTCCCGTTACCTGCAGGAAGAACTAAGAAAAGTCGGTGGTTTTCCACCTAGGAAAACTCTATTGCTTAAGTTAATAATCACGAATTTATGGAGAAGAATCATATCTCTTTCATAGTTGAGGTTTATCTGGTATATATAGGCCTTGGGCGGTACATATCCTGTGTAACATCTTCCATAATTATCGTGATCACGTATCTGCATGAGATATCTTTTCGAGTTTGGCGAGATCACGTATTTGCGTAAGATCCCGTGAAAGGTGACAATGGATTAGTATGTATTTCAGACTCTGCAGGGTTGGGCTCGCTGTATATCTTTCCTTTCTTGTAGGCTTTTATCGTTGGTAGGCTTTTGGGCCAAAACAGACTCTACAAATACGAATGATCAAGTGTCTAAATGATTAATGTACTACAATATACAAATACGATGTTTGAATTGAGTTCTTAATGTATCCATGATATTCATGACTATTGATCAATGTCTTTTTATTTTTACTTTTATTTAATTTATCACCAGATGTCTTTACACATATTAAAATGTGCAAAGTTGTATATATTTTAAATGTAAGAGATAAATGTATTGATAAATGATATTTACAGTTGTGAAATGCATAAATACCACACAATCATTTTTAATAGTGGACCTTACTTTTTTTCAAAATGATTATGCAACGTTTACGTACTCTACGATTGTGTATACCATTGTTAAAACATATTTAAGAGTATTCATGTCCATGATGATGGAGATTTGTATTACTTAACGAAACGTTACATATATAGCTTGCATGCCGTTTCATTAAAGTTATAGTAGTCTTCTATAGCTAGCTCTGTCTGAATTGCAAATCTACAATCAATGCTTTAATTCGAATACAAAAGGCCGGTAAATTATTATATATTGAAATGCAGTCCAACTTCCAAGCCCTATATATGCGACCCTACTCATGCATGGATTATTTGCTAGCTTGATAATCAAGCTCATGAAGTACTAGCACTATTATATGTTATAATCAGAAACGATTGGGATACGCAGTCTTTGTCAGTTTTGGAAGCAAAGGAATGCAAGTACTTATAGCTAGCTAGTCTTGGAATTGGTTCGTTTCCTCGATCGATAAAAAAAATAGTTGCTTCAAGAGAACAAAAGTTTATTAATAATATATATATTATTAATTGTATTTCCCCAAAGTCGCTGGTGAGACTACATGCATGGCCCTTCAACTCTAAAACGCCCACAATATATGTAGTACTTTTCTGTAGCAACTAATCAATTGTACGTTTCACATGCATGCTTGTATTTTCTGCCGGAAATTTTTAGTTTGGATTCCGATTATAAGCTTTAATTTCCACCTTGTTAAATTCTCATTACTTGCTGATTGAAATCACGTGGTGCTGTTCTGCACTTTTAAGTCCCAGCATTAACGTCCAAAGTTTTTCCTTAATTCTAACAATCAGTATGCTTGACATGATGATCACATGATGCATGCCGACCGATCTCATGTATATATAATATATGATTTTCATTTATATATAAGAATGATTGAAAATCTCAGTAGTAGTACTTGTTTTAATTTTAACCTGAAAACGATCGATGACACGATGATACAAATACTAGTAATGATCAGTATATATATATATATAGTAGGATAATGTAATTAAGAAGTATGATTAAACTCATCATATAATCTTATAAATTATTACACTGGCTAATTACATCTCATGATCACTTCGTTCAATTCAAGAATTGAGATGAATGAATTTACGACATTCTATATTGACACACCATGCAAAAAATAAAAATAAAAAACAAACACACGAAGTATTAGCTGTTATAGATTGGCTCATGAACACAACTTAATTAGTTGTTGACTACACTGCAACGTTTTCTTATTTGTCCATTAAAACCTGTGATGGGATCGATATCTCCCATCCTCACCATGGCAGCAGCAAAATCAGCTTCGAAAGTTGAAGGACTCTTGCTATATTCCTTAACAATGCTGTCTGTGGATCCTCCACTAAATAGTATTTGATCTGATTGAAGAAGACCCTTCTTATTAATGAGATTCTTGAAGTATTTATTATCAAAAGAATTGGGTGTCACCAAATCAAGTGGTGCTAAATTATCCTCATCGCTATCTCCATCAAGTGAGCACTTGCGCTTTCTAGTTGTGGCAAAATCAGCATCAATATCACTTGAATCGTTGTGAATCCTATCACGAAAAGTCGCACATCTTGCTTGACCAATTGTATGTGATCCTGTATTTAATTATTCAAAGAAGACGTTTAATATTTTACCTATATATATATTACAGTAGTACTTAATTATTAACTTGACATGATAATTAAGTACTTAATAATCTACTATATATATCAAAGAGTCCGACAGTACAAACCTGAAAGGGCAACCATGTCTCTTTTACTCAAACCTTTGTCATTAAACAACTTAATTATCCTTTCAAGGGAATCTATAGCCGTTGGAAGATTGCTGTCAACTATGTTGGAGTTTGCTGTGGTAGAGTCTCTTCTTCCAAGTTTTACCGTCCATGTTGGTCCACCGACCTGATTTTGTAGCCAAAAAGGTAATTGTCAATCAGATGAAGAAGAAGAAGAAGAAGAACCACATGTCAAGGAAGCCTTTACGCTATAAAAAAATTACTTATTTATATTTTTAGTCAAAATAATTATTTCTTATTAAAATGAATTTATTTTTATTATAAATAATCTTACTCATTACATATAATCCATCATAAATGCTCTTTTTTTTTTTATAGTGTTACGGAAAAAAGTGAATACAAAGGCATGCAAATGATCAAACATTTAAGAGAACTCACAGCAACAGATGCATCACGAGCTGCAACTGCAACAATATCTGCACATGAAACAATTCCAGGACAAATGCTCTCCACTTGGGCCTTAACATCGTCAATGACATCATATCCTCTGATTGAATCCTCGTTCCTTGCCGCATTTTTCTCGCTCGAGATTGAGGGTGCATCATCAAGCAAGATTGATGCATCACAACCCTGCAATAATAATAAAATAAAAAATGAGAATCATGATAACGTCAACAATTTTAATCGCATCATGAACTCGATAATTTTAAGGGCTTAGCAAAAAAGTTACTTACTTGAACAAAACAATCGTGGAAATGGAGTCGAATGAGCGATGCCGCCATCCTACGCTCACGAGAAATGGCTCTCTTTGTTGCTGCCTGGATTGTACTAAGGGCTTTTGGACATGTGTAGTCGTAAAACTTAGAATATAAATGTGCTTCGGATTGCATACTTGAGAAAAACAACAATATAGCAAAAATAAAGCAAGTGCAAGTACCACTAGCTGTAAAGGCCATGATTTTTTTTTTTTCTTTTAAGACAGAAAACTAATGATCAAGATTATAGAATGGCACTCGATCGAGAATATGATGTGGATAAATGAGGATGGCGGAGAAGCACAAGCCTCCTATCGTATATATAGTTCTAATAAATTAAAGAAGATGAGCCGCTTTGTTTCAGTCTTTGATCTGATGTCTACGACCTGTTCTTCATAATCGGCTTCACATTAATGGAAAAACCATAAAATTCAGAGGAACAGTACAGTGATACAGCCTCCATGCATGAAATGGTCCACGTTGTTTTGATTCAATGTCGTGGTTGGGGAGTATAAAGAATCGATCAAGTCAAAATTATTGAATGGTGGATGCATGAATGGTCATGATGTACTGATATTTCAGCACGTACATACACATCTTGATCTGGTTTTCTCAGCACCCTAGTCATGATCTCATCATAAATACCGTAATACCAAATCGTCCCTAGCTTTATGGTTATTAGATAGAGACTTGATCAAGTTTTTTTTGGCTGCCACGTCCAACGACAAATCATTAATACTTGTGATAAATGATGACTGCGTGGAAGCAAAAAGATATGACTTTGTATTATTATTCTTATTATTATTAGAAAGGATCAAAACCTAAATATAAAAAAAAAAAAAATCATAATCAAACAAATATAATTCAAAAAATTAACTAAATACATATACGACAAGAAACCAAAACAAAATAAAATGAAATAACCTATAAAAAAATGTAAGCACACGCTAATAATGCAATGAATAAAGAAGAATAAGTATAACTAAACATATATCTCATTTCGATATTCACAAATAAGAGATATCAAGTTTATCTATACAAAAAAGATCTTTCAGCTTATTAGACAATACATCTTTATATCTAGTCCAATTTACATTTTAAACCCTTAGCTCCTTGCTTAAGTAAAAGATTAGCCAATACATTTGGTCAATTTGGATTCAAATTGATTTATAAATAATAAATTTTATTAAAACATATTGAAATATAAATGAATTAATATATGTGTAAGGTGTTTAAATATATAAAATGAATTTAAGATGAGTTTTAATTATTTTTTAAATTTTTTTTTAAAAAGTCAATTTTATAAATAATTAACAGACGACCGTCTACAAATAGAGTCCTGAAGTGTTCATGTTTCGATTTGTGTACACGGAGTCCGTGTAGCAATACATCTCAAGTTTAAAACAGCTGCCGCAGGCGACAAGACAGCGCGTGTCCTACTACCAAACAATTGTCATATAATACATGAGTCCCTCTCTCTCAGAGTGAAAGGAAGCGTGAGAAAGTAAAGGTTGCTGAAGTCGATCATCGATGTCGAACCTGCCCCAATCGCTCTCCATGAACGCGCCCTTTGGAGGTCCGAGCGGGTCTGTCCCAAGCGCTCCCGGAGCTCCGCCGAACAAAGACCGGAAAATGGCCTCGGCCGAGCACTTGGTCCTCGACCTCAGCAACCCTGAACTCCGAGAGAACGCTCTCCTCGAACTCTCTAAGGTACCATATTGCCACAATTCGACTTTATTATTTATTTTCTTGTCGGATATTTTCTTTAACAAGTCTCATTGGATGAATATATAGCTCGACAATTATAGGATTTATTTTCATTCTGTGTTGGATATGTGGAATGCTGTGTGTTAAGTTTTCATTAGTCACCCCAATTCCGATTACGTTATGTGAATAATCGGATATTGATGTTATTAGCCTTTAATTAACTGGTGTTTCGTCGCGGGGTAAACTGAGGATTTTTTTTTTTTTTTTAATTTTTACTTGATCCCGATCAAGAAGCTCGCCTGATATCATTTAAATAGTTGAACCGTGCATGGAGATTGGATTCGATGATGTATTGTACGTTGCCCATTTTCGATGCAACTACCTTTTTTTGGACGGTTCATCATATTTTGTATGTGTTTGGAAGTTCGAACAAAATCCCAACTAATCTTTGGGTAATTAAAGGAAAATTACTCTTGTTCGATAGCCTTTAGAAATTGTTTAATACCCCAAAGGGATTGAAATTTAGACCTCAAGGGAGCGTACCACTAAGACTAAAACTTTTGTCACTCGAGTGAGCCCTAGGGGTTGGAGGGTATCCCAGTTTTATTGATAAAACCTCACTTATGGTGGAGAGAATCTTTTACAAGAGGGAGGTTGGGGTTACAACCAAATCCCAAAACTAAGCTCTTAAGGAAACTATATGGAAGCCATGATTCATAAAATACAATCAGTTGAGATATATAAGGAAAGATTAAAAGGAAATATAATGATTAATGTTGGAGGCTAAGGATACTTGCTTGATCTAAAGCAAAGATACCAACAATATGTTTTGGAAGCTGAAGAAGTTGAGAGGCTTATTGTGTTGCTGAGTGCTCCACAAGAGGCACGACTATCTGCAAGGGCATTACCCTTCCTGTAAACATGACTGATTTTAAAAGGAAAGATGGAAATACTCTTTTTGATGAGTTAATTTGCAAGCAAATACACAAAAGGGAACTTGTATCTAGAGGATGAAGAGTGTCCCTAAAGAGAATTAAACTTAATGGCTAAAGGAACGGAAGCTGTTGTATACTGTCATCTATATAGACAGAGAATTAAACTTAATGGCTCTTAATTGGAAGATCTTCCTTTAACAAGCATTACTTTCTTGCCAAATGCACCACATGAAATGCAAGGGGACCATCCACCAAACCTCTAAATTGCTATAGCGATAAGGGAACTTCACCAAGTAGCCATCAAGTCCACCACCTGCTGGAACATGATCCCGCTTAATAGTTTCCCTTCACTTTACCATCCTAACATAGAACTCTACCCTTGAGGTGCCTTATTCTTCCACGGGAAAGGAAGGCCAAAGCATGTGGTAGAAAGACTTGACCTTAAAGATACGGCTTTTGGATGGATCCAACAGATCTTATCTGCTCCACCTCTTCTCAATCTGAAAGAGTGCAAACAATCAAAGAACGAAGGGATCGTCCCTGCCTTCCAAACATGCTCTAATCTATGAGGTCTATTCTAATAGATTTGAAAAAAAAAATCGTGATACTAACTCCTCCTTACTTTCAGACCACCTTTCTTTATTGCTTGATTGTGATGATGCCTTTCTGAGTAAACTCATGGCTGAGATTCGAGGGCTTTGTTAAGAAGGTTAAACAGTGGTGGTTGTCCTCCAAGGTACCCCTAGTTTTGTCCAAGCTAGATTTGTGGAAATGGAATGAGGAGGTATTTGGCCATGCTGGGAAGCAAACCAACTCTTTATGGATTAACTATGAGGGCTTGACATCCTTGAAGAAGAAATTGCCTCAAGTCCTCAAGTGAGATTGAGAGGACGAGCATTTCTAAGGTCATTAAAAGGTTGGAGAGGATCATTCTCTTTGAGAAGGTGAGTTGAATACAGATATCGAGAACTCTAAGGCTGAAAGATGGTGACAAGAGTACAAAATGTTTCCGTCAGGTGGCTAATGAGACCATTGAAACAACATAGTTGACTAGTCAATAATCTACCGGTTTCCTCAAACAGACAGACATCACTTGCATTACCTATGCACTCCTTGTAAATTTGCATGTATTCTAGATGGATGCAAATGTTTTCTAGATTTTCATGGAAGTGGTTTTGAATTTGATCCACGACCTCAAATTTGTGGCGATATAGATGATACCTGAAAGAGACATGTTGTGGCCAAGAGTGAGACCTTTTAAGTACGTTAGCAAGTATTTAATATTAGTACCAATTTAGCTGTAATAATCTCTTGTATTTGATGAAGAACTAACGTGTTACACAATCTAAATAAGATATGATTTATTTTCTTTCAAACACCATATTGCAGATCTTCTTTATCGTTTAACTTGGAAATTAATTCTCCTCTCAAATTGGGAAGAAGAATAAGGAATGTCGTAATAATAATAATATAATGGCATGATATTTGGTGTAGCGGACACAATAGCCTCAAAGAATCTTTCCCTGCCATTTTTGATCTCGCAAGAGAAAAGGATGCAGCTATAGTAGATCTTGTGGTGCTTTCTAATGGCACTCCTGAATGGAATATAGATTTTGTGAGGGATGCTCAAGACTGAGAGATGGAGATGTTTCTAGATTTTTTTGCAACTTGGTACTCATTCAGGTTCCCGAATGGCACTGGGGATAAGCAGCAATGGAAACACTCTAAGAAAGGTATCCTCTCAGTTAGCTCTTTCTACCAAGTCCTTTCTAGCCCGGGATCTCCTAGGTTCCCGTGGAAGAGTATTTGACAGACGAAAGCTCATTCGAGAGCGGCTTTTTTTGTGTGGACAGCAGCATTGGACAAAATCCTTACTGCTGATAATTTGAGAAAACGCCATATAATTGTGTTAGATTGGTGTGGGATGTGCAAAAATCATGGGGAATCAGTAGATCATTTACTCATTCACTGTGAGGTGGCTAGGAACATATGGGCTTCACGAGGCTTGGCCTTTCTTGGGTCATGCCTCTTCGCTCGGTGGATTTCCTAGCAAGTTGGAGAGGCCTTCGGGTCAGGTGGCAATTATTTGGCGTATGGTTCCCATTTATATGTGTTGGTGCATTTGGAGAGAGAGAAATGCAAGGAACTTTGAAGATTGTGAGAGAACATCGGAGGAACTAAAGATCTTCTTCTATAGGACTTTGTTTTCTTGGGTGGGTTCTATTTGTAACGGACTTAGTGTCCATGATCTTTTACTTTCTCTTGTAACCTCAAGCTAAGTTTTCTCAGGTATACCGCCGGTGTAACTGAGCTTAGCCTTTTTCTATTAATAAATCCTTTTGATTACCTATCATAATAATAATAATAATAATAATAATAATAAAAAGAATGTCATAATCGATTTAGAAGCTTAAAATTAATCTCTTTAAATCTGAATATGCCTTGAACATAAGTAATTTTCCATAATCATTGGGCTAAATTTATTCGATTGTGTGAAACCATATTGTGATGCCTATTGACAGTGAGATCCCTATATACTTGCCTTTATGAGATGCTTATTTTCTTATCAAAAAAATTCTTTTTTTTTGGGTTGTCTTTTCTTTTTCTTGATATCTCAAGTGAATTGTATATATTGGTAATGAACTACTTGGTGATGGGTATAAACTTGTGCACTGTTTTGGTTTAAATCATTGTGTGAAATTTGCCTTTGTTCTTTGCTTTGAATGGATATGTGATTTAGCTGTTGAATACTGCAATCATAAACTTGTGTCTGCCTTGGTTTCATTTTTTAGAACAAGGAATTATTTCAAGATTTGGCTCCTTCCCTGTGGAATTCTTTTGGTACTATTGCTGCACTAATACAGGTATGCCTAATAAATTCATGTTTGTTTTTTTTTTTTCTATTTTAGAAGAGAGAATTATTTCAAGATTTGGCTCCATTGTTGTGGAATTCTTTTGGTACTATTGCTGCACTTTTACAGGTATGCTCATTATGGATTATTTAATTTCGTGGTTCTTTTTTCTCCTTCTAGAAGAATAAATTTGTTTAGCTTTGCACCTTATCTACTTAGACTTATTTCAACCTTGGTTGCTAGGACTATTTGCCTGTCATTAATCATTGCACATATGAAGTCTTTTTTTTTTTTGTCAAAAGGTGAGCCCATAACCATACAGGATATATACAAAAGGTTAAGCTAATGAATACGTGCATAATTCTGTACTTGTTAACACCCTTTATGCTATTAATAAAATCTAGCCTGCAGAATCAAGCTAGTTTATGAAATCTAACAAAGAAGAAAGCTGGATGCATCCATCCCTATGATGACTATAAACATAAAGGCTAAGGCTCCGTTTGGGTAGTGGAGTATTCTGAGAACACTTATTTATTATTTTATTATTACTTTTCACCTACTTTACTTATAAGAAAAATCATTACTTTCCACCTACTTTTCACTACTATTCAATATTTTATCATTACTTTTTCACTACTATTCACAGAATATCTAAGATCACCTCACTACCCAAATGCAACCTAAGCCTGCCCATCAACATTAAGTAAAAACTAAGCCTAACCTTGAGAAGCTGTTCAACACCAGTAGAAGTCTTGTGTCTCTCCCTCCAAATATTCCACAATATGCATGGAGGAGTAGCATTCCAATCAGTTGCCATACCTTACAAACAAACACATCAATGATCTTCGGAGGTATCAACTGCAGAACTTAATGTAAAAATAAGATGAGAGACCACTAATCTTGAGTATATCCATCAGAAGTCTTGTTTCTCCTCTCCCTCCAAAATTTCACAATGTGCATGGATGAGTAGCATTCCAAATCAATCTGTTCTCATGCCTTACCAACAAACCCTAAAAGAAACACATCAATGATCTTTGGAGGTATCAACTGCAGGACTTAATGTAAAAAGAAGATGGGAGACCACAAATATTGTGTATATCAATCAGTTGGGAGGAAAATGATGCTGGATGAGCAAACAAATAGTATCGATGTTATATATTTTAATGGTCCTTTGTATTTCTAGATGATAAATGGCCAATCCGTCTTGTGACTTTGGCAGTGATTGTGAATACTGATACAAAGGGTTTAAACAGTTCTGTATGTTGTTGCATGTGAAAGATTTTTCATTTCAGTTTTGATTTTTATGCTTAATAATAATCAGTCTTTACAAACAAGACTTTCTTCTCATGTAACTATTTATATTGCCTTAGATTGTTTTGAAGTTAAAAACTCCAAAAATTGGATGTACTTCGGTTTGATTCGCCAATGGGATTTGATGTTGAACCTTTCTTACTTTCAGGAGATAGTTTCAATATACCCCGTTTTATCACCACCAAATCTAACTCCTGCACAATCAAATCGAGTTTGTAATGCTCTTGCCCTTCTTCAGGTAGAATGCTTTTTCCCTTTGTATTTGAGTTTCATACTTGTCTTTAAGTTTGGTCTTAAAATGACTTATAAAAAAAAATCTGGACTTAAATGGTCTCACCATCTTTGAAAAAGGTGAGTTTTTGAGTTAAAGTTGTTCAGTAGAGTTGATGAAGCACCTTCGCTTGTTTAAATATGTTAGCTTACTTAATTCTTTTGGTCCTCACCTTAAATAAATTAAGAAGAATTTGTCAATTAGTGCTTAGCAGCAGTAATATTTGCGTTATACTTTCAGAGGACAAGTGAAGGCCATGTCATCTACTTTTTTTTTTCTTGAATCTTTTGTTTGTAGCTCATGCTGATGCTTTGCTTTCTTTTTATATTTTCTAACAGTGTGTAGCCTCTCATCCAGACACAAGGATGTTGTTCCTCAATGGTAATGTTTTTGGTATCTTCACTATGCAAATACTTTCTTTACTGCTTCAATCCTGTATAATATTCATGATGGAATTGTGTAACCTGTGAGAGAACAAAGCTTAACCGCGGATGTAGCCCACAAATCTGAGCAGCAATCCCAGCTCTTTCTGATGTAGCTGATAAATGTGATCAATTATTTCGAATAAGAGCTCCATATATATGTTTTCCGAAGTTATTGGTGGCTTTCTTGTTTCGCTGATATCTTTTGAAGTTTTGGTTTCTTATGTTACTTTTCAGTACAAACCTTGAATATCTTGTGCATTGACCATTTTGCTTCTGGTTTTGCTTGTGGTAATGGACACCATTATTGCTAAAAAATAGTTGTAAAAGAAATAGAGAAACTTATGAAATTTCCTTTATAATGAAGATCATCTTTTTTTTTTTTGTAAGTAAGAGATAATTATTATTGATATGATCAAAAAGGTCTATCCTGTGTACACAGGAAGTATACAACAGAATACCTAATGACAAATAATGAAGATCATCTTCTGGCACCCTTCTAAGAGCTCATAAAAAATATATATGTTCAGGTTTCAAGAACTGGATTCTTACCGACCTTTTTCATTTGCAGCTCATATACCATTATATCTGTACCCCTTCCTTAATACAACAAGCAAGTCTAGGCCGTTTGAGTACTTGAGGCTGACTAGTTTGGGTGTCATTGGTGCCTTGGTAAAGGTAATTCGTCCTTGCTGATGTTTAAATTTTGTGAATTCATTGACATTATTTTTGTTTTTGTTACTTCCGATACGGTAATAATTTGCTTTTTGAGTTTCATTATGTTCAAAAACGCAAGTTCTGTAAAATATCAGAACATCTATTATAAAGCTAGCACACCTAAGGCATGACACAACATGTGATCTCAGGACAGGAACGTTAGTTAGATTATTAAAATTCTAGAGAGATGCAAAGTTTGGAACCCTCCATGCATAGTTTAGAAGCCACTGAGGAAAGGAGATGTGGGCACTGACTAAAGAATACACTTATAAGGGTGACTCGCCTTTTTCTAAGATCGACGTAGTTGTATGTAAACATGTAGCAATAGCTTGATGAAATGTTTTGAACTCTGTGAATAAAATAATTAAAAAAATATAACTATATATAAGAGATTATATGAAAATGGTAACTCTTTTTTCTTGGGTTAATAGTCATCCGCCAGGAGTTTTGGGTAATTCTGCTTATTAAATTTATATGTACTTGCAGTTCTGTACTAAATCCCACTTGTGTGTGCCTTTCTCTCTCTCTCTCTCTCTCTCTCTCTCCACACAAGACACACACACACACCCCCCCTACTCACCCACTCACATGGACCAGGATAAAATTAAGTATCATGGTAAGTAGCGTTAATTTCCTTACTATTTACTCATAAACCTTGTGACTCTTGACTAACATGTCTTGAAAGAGCTTTTTTTCTATTTCCAGGTTGATGATACAGAAGTTATTAGCTTCCTTCTCTCAACAGAAATAATTCCATTGTGCCTACGCACTATGGAAATGGGAAGTGAATTGTCAAAAACAGTTGAGTGTCCTGATTTCTTTGCCCTCAATTCACTACTTGGACATTGATGTCACTCATTTGTTCCTTCTTGATAGTCTCAGAATCGTAAAAAATTGCCCTTTAAAAAATGTGTTATCGTTTAGTATTTCTACAATGTCCATGTCTCTGATGGATGTTGTTGCCAAGCTGCATGGGAAGCAAAAGATTATGAGTACCGTGAATAAATTATGTGATGAAACATCTGCAAATGCCGAAATGGAAGCACATTTCTTGCTCATTTGCCACCTATTTTTAACTAAGGAAGCCTTGTCCTGACTACCCAGTATCATATTTTAAGGTTCACACATATCTGATAAAAAGTTTTTTGATGGTAGGTTGCCACATTTATAGTTCAGAAAATTCTGTTAGATGATGTGGGCTTGGATTATATTTGTACCACCGCAGAAAGGTTTTTTGCAGTAGGTCGAGTTTTGGGGAACATGGTTGCAGCCCTTGCCGAGCAACCCTCGTCACGTCTGTTGAAGCATATTATTCGATGCTATCTTCGATTGTCAGATAATCCAAGGTTGGTCAAGCAGATTGCAGTTCTGGTTCTCATTTACCACTGCCGCATCCTTTTCCTCTGTTCTTATGTCCCTAGATATTTTTCTTGATTATGTTTCTATTGGATGTGTTCTTTGATTTTATGTTGAAGGGCATGTGATGCTTTAAGAAGTTGCCTTCCTGACATGCTAAGAGATGCTACATTCAGTGGTTGCCTTCGGGTAAGTATATTTTTCTACCCTCATTGGTTAACCTAGCCGAAGTTCGTTCTGTAATCTTGATGCTGTTAAAGTTGTGCCCACAATTTATGGATTACTTTTGCGTACTCCTTGCTCACTCCAGTAATGTGATTAGCTGCATCACTTTTATTTAATATAAAATAACTGTTTTGGCCTATCACATCAAAGAAGTGCGCAAAAAGTACACAAAAGTGACTGCACAAAGAATTTTTGTTATTTTATTGTTATAGATGATTTTGATCCTGAACACAAGTTTAATGTTCTTAATGGACACGGTAACACAGCCTTTTTGATGAGGGAATGATGTTTGATAGATGTCCTTGCTTGAAATGGTGAATGTCTAATGTTTTATGTTAAGGGTCTTATTTGTGTGGCTGGCTTCGATTTTCACGGTCTTTATTTCTTCTGCTTCCAGGAAGATCCCACAACAAGGAGGTGGCTACAACAGTTGCTTCACAATGTCGGAGTAAGTCGGGTTCCGGGACTTCAAGCCGGGGGAGGATTTGATCATATGATGGTGAACTAAATGAAAATTATGCAATGCCCTTAGACTTTTTAATCTGTTTTCTTCGTTTCTTCTACTTTAGATTAGGCAGTACAGTGAGTTGCGCAATCCATCTTTTGGCAGCAATTAGCAAAGTCTCACTTTTTGTACGTAATTTCTGAACTCTGAGGATGAAACAGGCAAAAAAAAAGCCAATTTGGTCGTCTGAGTAGTCTTTAAGCCAAATTATGGATCTTTCATGTAGCCTAGTTTGCTTAGGATTTTCTGAGGGTTTGTTTGCGTGTGGGGCTGGAGCTATAGAAGGAAGATAAGATTTTAGTAATCCTTTTCCGTCCAATTGTAAGTGGAACTCTTGATGGATATCAAAGCGGAAAATTTTATTGTTATTGTTATTGTTATTTTATTATTATATTTAAGTATTTTGTTAACATTTTTAATCGTTAAGAAATAATTGAAAAAACAAGCAGATGATAAGGCAGAGAAAAAGGGTTTGGAAAAAAATCAGTGGCGGCTGTGGGTTCTTAAGGCAGTAATAAGATTTTTTTTGTTTTTTTTTTTGATATTTCTACCGTATTTTTCTAATGGGAGATGTTGGCTGCGGTCGGTTTACACACCAGCATTTTTGTAGCCCACCTCCTCTCCACTTTTAAACTCTTATAATTGATATAAAAAATTAAAATTAAAATAAAATACAAAATACAAAAATTAAAATTAAAATTAAAAAATACAATAAAATAAAAAAAACATAATAACAAATATAATAAAAAAATAAAATGAAGATAAATTTTTAAGAGAAATTCGGTCTTATCCAACCTCCTTTGCCGCCGCTGGCGGTGGGCGGTGTTGCCCACCACCGACGACGACAGAGGAGACTGCAAAGGGGGAGATTCGGCTGATCGAATCCCAAGCTATTCCTTTTATAATTTAGAGATTTTTTTTTCTGAAATTTTGATTTAAAGATTTCGGATGCATCGTGAGGATATAGGATTTTTTTTTTTTTTTTTTGGAGACGAGGATATAGGAATTTTCTATTTATACAGGAAACATGCATTTAAAATTTGAAAGAATAGTAGAATATGTTATCGATCGGTATCGGGCTATCGAGTAATTAGTATAGGTTGAAAGTGGGTTGAGTCGGAAATGGACTTATTGAGTCGGGTCATGTGAACAACCCTACTGTACAGTTGCTTGCCCGATATGGATTTGACTAAATTCAAATCGAGTTTGACTAATAAAAAAAAAAAAATGCTTATGGGTCCGTTTTGTTCCCCGTTCCTTTTTTTTTAATCTATTTATTTAATGATTAATAAAATATTCTTTATTAATATTATAAATTTTTTATTTTTTGAAAAATATTTAAAAATTAAAAAAAAATTGAAGTAAAAATAGATAAAAAAATTAAAATAAATAAAATATACTATGTAAGTATTCTAGCAGAGCACCTTAAAGGACCCTCTAGCAACGTTAAAAAAAAATTAATTGTAAAAATAGAAATCCGTTCAATACCTTTCAAAATATATTCAGTAATATTTTAAATTTCTGATCTGTTTCTTAGCAGGCCAATTATTTTCAAATCTGAGTGGGATCGGCTGAGCTGCGACTAGGGTTCAACTCGATTTTCATATTAAATATTTTTTCTTTAGAAATTCAAATTCAACGAAATTTTCTCGGACATTCTAAAGCAGATCCGGTCATCATTGAAATTCAAAATCTTTATTTAATACAAGCATATTCAAAATGAATTTCATCATTAACCAATAAAAACTCGGTGAATAAAATTCATTCTTTAGCACTGGCGTACTGCTGTCCACTTCCCCCCCGGGATTCTTAATTTCTTCCCAACCTCCCTTTTCGCAAGCCATTGATCCCCGCCTCATTATCACGAGCCCGGGTTTCTCGTCGGCCGCATTGCGCCCCGCCTCGGCTGACATGGAAGCGTCGGTCGGAGCCGTAGAGCAAATTATTTCCTACAGCTTTACGGATAAAACGCTTCTTGAAGAAGCCCTGACCCACTCCTCCTACACTGATTTCCCTTCCTATCAGCGCCTCGAATTCGTCGGCGATGCTGCCCTCGGCCTCGCTTTAACCAACTACTTATTCCTGGCCTACCCTCATCTCGATCCCGGTCAACTCTCCCTCCTACGAGCCTCCAATATCAGCACCGAGAAACTTGCTCGCGTTGCCGTCCGACACCGCCTCTACCGCTATATGAGGCACAAATCCGCCGCTATTGATGAAAAGGTACTTGTTAATTTTTTGTCTTATTTATTTGGATAGCGTTGTCTAGGGTTGTCAAAGCAAACTTTTATGACTACCGCAGCGGCTGCTACTGTAAACAGTGCGTATGATGCTAAAAGTGTTCATAAGTTTACCGATTTGAAAACCCATACTGTGCTTTCTCTGCATGTGTGTTCGGTTTGATTGTTTGTAGGACTGCCTACGCCGTATACGGCAGCGGTATTGATCGAGTTAGGATTTTTAAACACGGCTTAGTTTTGGGGCAGGGACCAATTTATTTTTGCATCTCTCACACCATGTCTTTCCTTTCTTTTCTGTTTTTTTAGACAGGCATATAGTAATCCGAATCAGATGGAAAGCAAGGAACCGCATTCTTCTCTGTTGCTGTTCCTTTCTTAGATAGCTTCAGATATTCCTTCTATTTGTTTTATAACTCCGATTTGTACTTCTATATTAAATTTAACAAGGTATTGTTAGTTTATGAATATGCATTGATTGCTTCAATTTCACTAAGAAAAGAGATGACGGTACTCTTTGAATTAGAAAGTGTGAATGATACCTTAAGTGTTCATTATTTATTTGCTTGCTATTTATCCAATATTCTGTGCTGCTTTTGGATATTTTTTTTTTTTTAGAATTGAAGTAATAAGAGAAAAAGATTGGTGTTTAATTTTTCTGCACAATTGGTTTTGTTTTATTTTTCCAGGTTAATGAATTTGTTGACGCAGTCAGTAAGGAAGATGATACTGCTATATATGGTGGTTCTGTAAAAGCCCCTAAGATTCTTGCTGACATTGTAGAGTCTGTGGCAGCAGCTATATATGTTGACATCAATTTTGACCTGCAAAGATTATGGGTGGTGTGTATTTAACTGATTGTTCTCCTGAAATTATCTCTGTCCTTCTATTTTCTTGTTCAGGCCTGTTTCTTGCTGTCTGCATAATCGAAGGTGTTGGTTGTTGTATTGTGTAGATTTTCAGGGGTCTCTTGGAGCCTATTATCACTCTTGAAGAATTGCAGCAACAACCCCAACCTGTTACAATGCTGTTTGAGCTGTGTCAGAAGAATGGAAAGAGAGTTGATATCAGGCATTGGAGAAAGGGGGCAAAAAATATTGCTAGTGTATATGTGAATGGGGTCTTTGTTGCTTCAGGTTCATCTGAGCAAAAGGAAATGTCAAAACTTGATGCTGCAAAGCAAGCTTTGCATAAGTTGTCACAATCCATGACCATTAACATCGGGGCACCCCAATTTTCGGTTGAGCTCAATGGATCTTTTGAGATTGAAGGTGCGAAACAAAAGTTGCATGAGCTTTGCAGCCTGAAAAAGTGGCCAAAGCCTATTTTCAGGTAGAGATACTTCATCGTGAGCCTTATAATTAGAATATATATTATCACCATCATCATTTTATGTAATTTGTATTATGATTGATTTCTTTGATTTGGTGCCCATGATATTATTTGTTTTTCCTTCTTTTTCTTACAGAATGTAGTTTTCTTATTATTACGTTGTCTGTGTGCTCTGAATTTGATTTGATGATAGACCAATCACTTTTGACTTTAGTAAGGTATTAGCATCAATGGTGATAAATGTGTGAGTGTGGTGTATAGTATTTCTCAAAAGGTATACATATCTTCTATGTCAATGGTGAATTTAATGACAGTGTCTTGTGAAGAAACAGAATTAAGAATACAAGTTTTATAATGACTGGAAGCATGGATAGTGCTCTGTCTTGCAGGTCAAGTTCACATCACCTAGTGGATTTTGTGCTTTGAATACGTGTGGACTCGAATCTTCATTATGTTGTATTTTTCTTTCAATGAATGATCGTCATCTTTTTATTTCCTCAATGCTTATTCTCCCAAAACAGCCTACCTTGGATATTCTAAGAATTCCATATTTTCAGATTCCCACTTTCCTTTTTATCATCGTAGAGACTGTATCTTAAAATGTTCTTTTGCTATATAACTTGCAGAATTGAGAAGGACGCGGGTCCACCACATGATAGGAAATTTGTATGCTCTGTTCAAGTAGCAACTATAGGAGGTACTTTCTTTATGGTGGGAGATGAAAAGTCAAGAATAAAGGAAGCAGATAGTTCTGCTGCGTCATATTTGATTCGTGCCTTGTATGAATCGAATTATCTATGATGATGATTCTCAGTTTAAAATAATTTCGGAGGTTTTGGAGCTTTGAGATATAGGGTTACATAAAAGAAAGAGCAATCTTCGGAAGCTAATTGTCATCATTGATCCTTGATTGTATGAAGGCAATGGATGTGGGTCATCAAAAATTTGCGACAAGTATGTTTAACATCTAGCTAAGCCGTTTGAAGGCAT
Source organism: Platycarya longipes (assembly GCA_036559045.1). Taxonomy (NCBI): domain Eukaryota; kingdom Viridiplantae; phylum Streptophyta; class Magnoliopsida; order Fagales; family Juglandaceae; genus Platycarya; species Platycarya longipes. Next base: position 1,042,819 of record CM071800.1, on the reverse strand, counting down.
GTTTGCAAACATCAAACTCAGACCCTAAACAATTACATATAGATTTACTTTGACCTGAAACTTTTTTTTTTTCAATTCCAATTCTCCATGCAGGAAAAAAATTTGCAACGACATCAAAAGTTTTTTACCGTCCGCTAATTGGAACTTTTCATGAGGAAAGCTACCATACGACCCAAGAAAAATCCTTCCAATGCATCAATGAGAACAGGGATGATTTACTCTATGTTGCATGTTTCAAAGTATGAGCTCACGTTGAGCATAGAGCCTAGAGGATCAACCATTAGGAGAATGACCTCAAAAAAGACTGATAGTTGGAAAAATTAATAGGTTCTTCTCCAAAGAAAATTGCTCTTCTCATTTGAGTTAAGAAAATCAAACGGATAAGATCCCCCACGCACCTTGAAAATTATACCACTTCAGAAAAAGAGTCATTTTTGTTTCTTCTTTCCATCAAGAAATACCCGGCAAGGTACAGCGTCTAAGACGAACAAAGATTCAACCTCTTTCTGTTAATGCGTAGGAAGCGTAATGAGTCTGTTAGGATATCGACAATCAAAGGTGGTCTTCCCTTAAGAATCCATCATGTCACAGCCTCATGGTAACAAACACGACAGCCTTTTACTTTCCTTTTTATTTTTCAGTGAATCAATTTGATCCACGCTAATTATATACTACAATGTGGTTGACATAAGAACCATACCAATAAGTAATAATTTCGTCTGCACAAATGTAAACCAAACAAGAGCAACAAACCGGAAGCGGAGTATGACCGAGTGAATCTCGTAGAGGTCTAACATTCGAGACAGGGTGTTCCGGAGGTAGCTCACACACGATTTGAGTTAGTAACTGCAATTAACAATGTATCAAGTATTAGTAGATTGCCATTAAAGGAACTACGAAAATGCCATTTGGTGTTGTAATCAACAGATACAGGACATGTAGATCTGATGATACAATCACAGATGACTGAAAAATGCAATGGTCTCTTACAGAAGTACACTAACCCCGTTTGGATTAAAGAGTTAGTTGAGATCATCTCAACCCATTTCTATTTTATCATTATTTTTTTTAATTTCTAATACAAAACACAAATCTCAATACATATTTTTCAAATCCTAATTCAATTTTTTCAAATTTCAAAATAATAATAATATTAAAAAATAAACTAAATTAATCTCATCTTAATCTCATCTCCCAATCCAAACCGAGCTAAAAACCCTCGTTACTATTGGTATCACAAGAGAGATAGACTGCAAGCAACAAAGAGCTAGACTGCCAGAAATAAATGATCTTACTTCAGCTTGGCGACCAGCATGAAGTCTTACTCCAGAAGCATCATACATTACCTGGAATGAACATCAACATCAATCCAGAGTCCAGTCATCCCAAACGCGATAAGTTTATGGACATTGATGGTACTGATAAACATGAAAAGTACAACAACCAATCGTTCGTAGAAATGCTAAAATGGGCAAATTAACCACACATTACTCCATTATTCCATAAAAACAAAACTTAAATAACGAAGTCCCTAACAGAAATTCCTAATCACACAAGAAACATCACATCAGCTTCCTTTTCTTACTGTTGTAAGATTTCATATACACAGGCGAAGATTAAAGCAGAAGATATAAGCAAGCATGCCTATGCCTAACACGAAGAAAGAATGAACAAGTTACAAGACCTGGTTAACAAGTACATTCAACACATGCCAAAACCACTGCAACAGCAAATGCTGGTCCTCCAGTTCCTTCTTGCAAGCCAATAGCAACCGCTAGAGCTGAAACAGTTGCTGAATGTGATGAGGACATTCCGCCTGATCCAAGCATCCTTCTTGAATCCCATTTCTTCTCCTTGAACCTGCACATCTATCAGCATAGTATATGTTTGAGGCATTAAACAAAAACTTAAACATAATTCATAAGTGTTGGGAAATAGGCAATGAAACAAACAACAAAGATATGACTGATGAGCATGGTTCTGAGTCAGAGACTGAGACACCAGCTGAGGAGCAATACAGTATAGCTGCTGGTAGACAGAGGAGGCAGATCAGACCACTTCAGAGATATGCTCATGCAGATATGATCAGTTATGCACTCGCTACAACGGAGAAATTGTGGGGCAGGAGCCTTCCAGTTACTCAGAGGCTGTGAAGAGTACTGAGTCTGCACAGTGGTGTACAGCGATGACTGAAGAGATTGAGTCTCTTCACAAGAACCAAACCTGAGATTTGGTTGAGTTACCAGCGAAGACCAGAGTTGTAGGCTGCAAATGGGTTTTCAAGAGAAAAGAGGGAATCCAGTCTGATGCAAGATATAAAGCTCGTCTAGTTGCTAAAGGCTACAGTCAGAGAGAGGGGATCGACTTCACTGAAGTGTTCTCTCCAGTAGTAAAGCACAGTTCAATCCGAGTTTTACTAGCCATCACGGCTTTGTATGATCTGGAGCTTCAGCAGCTTGATGTGAAGACAGCGTTCTTACATGGTGAGCTTGAAGAAACTATCTATATGCGTCAGCCAGAGGGGTTCACAGTTGAAGGTAAAGAAGACCGTGTATGCAAACTGAAAAGGTCTTTGTATGGGTTGAAGCGGTCACCTAGGCAATGGTATAAACGTTTTGATTTGTTTATGAGTGATCATGATTATTTGAGAAGTAATTATGACTGTTGTGTATATCATAAACAATTGCCTGATAAAGTCTTCTTTCATTCACTTATTGCTTTATGTTGATGACATGCTTATAACTGCTAAAAAAGCATGGTTGATGTTGATTTGTTGAAAACTCAACTTAAGGATGAGTGTTTGAGATGAAAGATTTAGGTGATGCTAAGAAAAATACTGGGGGATCGGATATTTACAGGGATAGAAAAGCTGGGAAGTTATACTTGTCCCAGAGAAAGTATATAGAGAAGGTTCTAGACAGGTTTGGAATGTCTGACTCCAAGCCTGTCAGCACGCCGTTGGCGTCGCATTTTAAACTTTCAGCTTCCCTATCCCCCCAGACAGATGAGGAGGAACAGTCCATGACAAATGTTCCTTACTCTAATGCTGTAGGTAGCATTATGTATGCTATGATGTGAACCCGTCCAGATATTTCACAGGCAGTGAGTGTGGTTAGCAGATATATGGCTAAGCCTGGTAGAACTCACTGGCAGGCCGTGAAATGGATTTTGAGATACTTGAAGGGAACCTCGCATGTGGGCTTGATATTTGATAGAGATGTAGATCTCAGTTCTGTTGTGATTGGTTTTGTTGATTCTGACTATGCTGGGGATTTAGATATAAGAGAAAATCATTGACAGGCTACATTTTCACTTTGTGTGGTTCTGCTATTAGTTGGAAAGCAACACTTCAATCAACTGTTGCTTTATCAACTACAGAGGCAGAATACATGGCAGCAGCTGAGGCTGTTAAGGAGGCCATTTGGGTGAAGGGGCTAATCAGTGACCTGGGTCTTCAGCAGACAGAGATGACAGTGTTTTGTGAAAGCCAGAGGTGCTATACATTTGACCAAAAATCAAATGTATCATGAGAGGGACAAAGCACATTGACGTCAGGGTATCACTTTATCAGAGGAGTAGTGTCAGATGGTACAGTCAGTATTCAGAAGATTGCTACTTCAGAGAATCCAGCAGATGTAATGACCAAGCCAGTTGCAGTATTTCAAGTTCAAACTTTGTTTGGACTTGATAGGGGTTTCGGGGTTTCCAGGTTCCTTAGGGAACTCAGTTGGGGTTGGTTTTCTTCAGTTGCTGCATTTTACATTTCTTGGGTTGATCTGGATTTTATGGGGCTGTTAGGTATTCAAGCCAAGGTGGAGATTTGTTTGAGTATGGCTTTGGAATACATGCCCAGACCTGTCTCGCTCGACCCTCGCTCGAGCGAGACTGCGACACTTCCAGAATTGCTCCAACCCGAGACTTTGCTTGACCCTCGGTCGACCTCCTGCTCGACCGAGGTGTGGAGACCAGGCGACCCCGCGGTCTGATGGGCGAGGCGTGGAGCCTAGGCGACCCCTTGGGCGAACCGAGGGCCGAGGCGTGGAGACCAGGCGACCCCGCGGTCTGAGGGGCGAGGCGTGGAGCCTAGGCGACCCCTTGAGCGGACCGAGGGCCGAGGCGTGGAGCCTAGGCGACCCCGCGGTCTGAGAAGCGAGGTTCAGGCAGTGACTTCGCTCGACCCTCGCTCGACCTCCCGCTCGAGCGAGATTCCACGTGGCGCCAGATGTCCGATTTCTAGTTGAGCGAATCTGACCTAGAAGTCCTCGCTCGAGCGAGTTTAAATCTCGCTCAAGCGAGATTGCATAATATAAATATCGCGAAGGCATTTTGCGCATCAGAGGACGAAGAAGCAGACGAAGAACGAGGCTTCTGTTTTCGGCGCCAGTGAACAGTGTTTGCTTCCAGATCATTTTCTTCTCCATTTCTCCACTATTCTGAGTGAAACTTGTGAAGGTCGAGTGTATACACGTGAGGTGAGTGTTCTCTGTTGTAAGTATCTCTTGATACTCTCTCTGTAACCTCCATTTGATCTAGTGAAAGCTTTGAAACCAATCCCACAGTGGATTGTAAGCTCATTTTGAGCTGAACCACTTAAATCTGTGTGTTCTTTCTGTGTTTACTATTTTATTTCTCATTGTTGCATCCGCTGCGGTTTATTTCATATCTTTGTTGTTTGTTTCATTGCCTATTTCCCAACAATAAGCTTCAGAATAGAATCAAATTTCAGTTACGACTTTTACTAAAAATTCTTTTATATCTGGCAAAATGGAGAAAGCCAAATTATGCCCACCGACAATACAAAAATAAATAAATTAAAATTGAGTGTTTTTTCTTTTTTTGTTCCCATTTACTTTTTGAGGACCCAAACAAGAATGTAGGAAAGAGCGGTATTACCAGGTGGTGAAGAGCTCGAGAAACTGGGCGAGAACGAAAGCGATGAAAGCGAAGAGGAGAGGGAGGTTGGAGGGGATGATGGACGGCTCAGATGATGCAGATCGGAAGCTCGATAACGCATCACCAGCCGCAATCACTTCGTCCATTTCACAGAGAGAGAGAGAGAGAGAGAGAGATGTGGTAATTGAGTTAGAATTGAGAGATCCACCTTCGTAAAAGCATAGCAAGAAAAGATCGGGTTAGAAATTAGAATTTAGAATTTACATCCTCGTTCTTGGTGGCCAACACAATGTGTGTCTCGATCTCTCCGATTTCGGGAAAATAAATACATAACCAGAGATGCTGAACCGTTGGTTAACGGTAAGTCGCATGACTCGCATTCTTCTTGAGTAGTTTCGAAGGTTAATGAGCAAGCATGGGAGCTTGCAGCCTGCATGTCCGTCTCGATTCTCGAAGTACTGCTGCTGAATAGTTCATCTTCGCATAGGACGTGGTGTGCCCCAATAGCAAAGCGCCACATCAAGCTCCTGAGTATAAATAATTAAAAAATAATTCACACATTTTTTTTTCTACACTTTCCGTAATAATATGTGTAGTTGAAAATCTTCAATTCTCAGTATCATAACATCTTTTATGTAAAACAAGGAGTGATTATTAAACAATCCAAAAATGAATAGTATTATAATATAATATTAAATATATAATATCAATTCAGCAATGTCTATGATTATAAATATATATCAATAATATCTATTATGGATATAAGAAAAAATCAAAAAATTGACTGAATCAGACCATTTCAATCTGTTCTAGTTTCTTTAAACCAAAATGTTATGATAAACAATCATTTATCTAAAATGTTATGAACCCGATGGTAAAATTAAGATAAAAAATTCACGCACTTATTGTTTTAAGAATTTAGTATATTTTGCATTTCATAATATTTTAAAAAGTGAGACCACAAAATAATTTAAGAAGAAAATATTATTTTGAATGATGATAACCTCAACTTAATGGATTAACTGGGAGGGATTTATGCATTACCCATAGACTATGAGATACCATTGAAAAATATACCGATTGTCTGTTTTTAATTAGTTATTAAAATTTATTTTTAAATAAATTGGTGACTTGAAAGAATACTTAAAAAAATTAAAAACTCAATAAATAAGAGTCGGTGGGCTCCCAGTGGCCCGAGCACCATCCATCCTCAATAGCCCATCAAAGGGAATCTCCCATAATATGATGTTGGGATGTCTTTTAACATGGTGCGGGATAGGGGAGAGCTCGGTCCGGTTCGGTCGATCGTGGGAGAGTTTGCAGGACCGGATCGGACCTATTCAGTCCAGGGTTTTCCCACCTTGAACCGAATCGATAACTCCTAGAACCGGACTAGACCGATCCATTTTGGTCTGGTCCGATCCGGTCGATCTATTCGGTCCATTCTAAAATACATTATATTATTATAAATATATACATATACAATATACTATATTTATACTATAAGTTTATAACTATTAATTCTTATAATATGTTAATAAATTAAATTAATACAATATATACTAAATTATTAATATGATATATTTAATAAATTAATTTTAATGTATTATTATTCTTATATAAGTTAATTAAATAATATATAATATATTTAAAATATATATAATGTAGGTCCGGTCTGGTCCAGTCTAGGGTGGAAAAGACCCAGATCGAGACCGGATCCGAACCTACCCGGTCCAGGAATTTTGGACCGGAACCGACCAGGACCAGTCTTGATTCGATTCGGTCCGGTCCAAAATGACGGGTCTGGTCGGTTTGGCCGGTCCGGACCAGCTAATGCTTTCCCCTAGTGCGGGAGATGCCCTTTCATCAGGACCAGTGGATAGTGTGCTATCTCTCTCTCTCTCCTTTGTCGGCTTAAATAGTTTGGATCGACTGTATGGCTTTTGGTGTAATCAAAGTGCAGGATGCAGGTGGACCTAGTAAGTGGTCCATTAAGACCTGTTCACCATTAAGACCTTTTTTTCTGATAAGGCTGTAGGCCCAAGCAAGGGTAGGCCCATTATTAACGTCCGTTAGCATCACATCAGGATCTGTGATCGGCTCACGAAAGTTCTAAAAATTGAAAACAAAACAAAAACAGAAAGTGCAGAGAAAAAGGTTGATAAGATACACTCATTTGTGTGGAAAAAGCTGATAATATTTACGTTTCCGAGGGGGGAAAAAGATTCAAAGAGGAGAAAATGTGTGCGTGTGACAAAAGAAAGGATCGGATGATTGGGCAATTGGGGGGGGGGGTGGGGGGTGGGCCGCGGGGAAAGGAAAGTTCCAAAGATCCTTTGCATGTTCACATGAAGAGTCCGCACCGGGCCAACCTGAGAACTCCCCGCCCATGTGACTTTCTGTAACTATGAAAAGACAGCTGTCCTTCTTATTAAGAAAATGAAAAATGCTTTAATTATAAAATAATTCTATAAAATAAATTTATAAAATAATATATTTTGATGTAATATATTAAAATTTTAAATTATTTTTATTATAAAATAAATTTAGAACTTATTTGAAATTATGTTTTGATATTTAAAAAAATATTTTTGAGTAATTAAAAGTACTTTTAAAAAAATATGTTATGTTTGATAATTTTATAAAAAATATTTTAATCGAATAAAAAAATTAAAAATTAACTTTTTTCAAAGATATTAAATTAAAATTTTTATAAAAAAAAATCTCTTACAGATAATTATATATTTTTTAAAAATTATTGTGACTAATTCTAAAAATATTTTAGACATATAAAATTAAAATAATAAATAATTTTTTTAATAGTAGAATTTATTATATTAAATTTTAAATAATAAATATTAAACTAAAAAAATATTTTTTTTTATCATAATTTCAAACAAACACGCAATAAATATTATAAAATTACATCAATTTATAATTTTTTTAATCGGTAAAGAAATACATGTCGTTGGAAACTGTGGCCCCCTTTGTTTTCTTTACCAGCAATCAAGTAATGGAGATAAAATAGTAATGATTCGTACAGGATCAAATTTAAAATAGATCAGCTGATGTTTGAAATATATAAAAATATATACATACTTATCTATTTAAAATTTATACTTAAGAATATGAAAAAATGGATGAAACCAGAATATTTGAATGCTGCTAGAGCTACAAAAAATAAAATGCCAACAGTTTATACCGACTGTGTAAATTTCTTTTATTTTGTTCTTTAACTATTTTTTAAACCCTTTAAATATTTTTTAAAAAATAAAAAATATATATAAACTTATTAAAAAATAATTTATTAACTATTAAATTAAAAAAATAATATGGTACAAATTTTCAAAAAAAAAAAAAAATTGATGTAAAAATAATATTTTCCCAAATATATAGCATAAATACTCTAATTTGAGATCGAAAGTCATTAAAAATTGAACAAGACAAATAATCGTTGAAGGAAATCCGTTGACAGCAACGAAGAACATTCATAATAGTTTAGTTATTCTTTAGTTAAATTTTAGTAAAAATTTCATTTTTATAAATTTTAATTAGTTATTTTTTACTATACTAAATAATAGACTTGCTAAATCAATAATTATTCTATTAAAATATTATTTTCTAACTTTCCATTTATTTGAATTCCAATCGTAAGTTGAATATTTATTTTTTATTATAAAATACACATTAATTTTCAAAGTTCTAATTATTTTTAACGGATAAATTTTTTTAACAATCATTTTTTTAACGGTTATATTTTTTAAAGAATGAACATCTAAATATATGTAAGAGTTTGCAAGCAAGAAGGTCAAAGTAATGAACATTAACTATTACTAAGAATGAACATTGAAAAATATTACTATAACAAGAAAAAAAAAACTAACATGAACATGACGTTACAATAATTTTAGATGTGGGTATGACTTTGAAATTAAAGTAAAAATAAATAATGAGTGAATATTTTAGTCCTAAAAAATAATTTGGCTAGCCCAAAAGACTATCTATATTTAGAGAATTATGAGAGAAAAAGTTAAATCTATTATAGAATTATTGATGTTATTATAACATATTTTTAATGTTTCTTAATTATTATTTAGTTAAACAATAAATTTGGTTAATCCATTATAAATGCTGTAAGGCATAAAGTAGTTGGAATATAAAGAGTTTATTATTGGAAATCTGTCTCAATAAATTATGAAACATAAGAACCCTCACATTCATAAAAGTTATTTGGCTAATAAGATAAAATGAGATAGTTTTATATAATGGTTAACAATTATTATAATATTATTTTTTAATTTTATTATTATTATTTTAGAATTAAAAAATATTTATTATATTTTATACAAAAATTTATGTAAATTATAATAACAAAACAAAATAAATTAAGAATATCTCTCAAATAAAATGAGATGAGCTGTCCAAATAATCCCCTCTCTCTCAACACTTCAATCTCTCTTCTTTTATTTATTAATTTTGGATAAATAAATTAAAAATTAACAAAGCCACTTGATGGAGCTTTTTAATTAAGTCTCATTTGAATAGTAAAATGAGATGAAATAATTTATAAATAATAATAAAATAATTTGAATTAATATATTTTATAAAATTTTAAAACATAAGAAAAAAAGAGTTAAATAAACAATGGTAGGTGGGTCATACTGTAGCTTCTGAGTCCCGAAAAAATCTTTAGAGCATCCACTATTGAGAGTATCCATTGCACTCATAAGTAATGCTTAAGATAAATTTACTAATTTATCCTTAAATATTACTCATGAGTGTGATGGATATTCTCAAATAGTGGATGCTCTCTAGCATTGCTCCTGAGTCCCACGTCACCCGGATATTCTCCAAGCTCCCACGATGTTTGAAGGATTTTTTAAAAATAAAACTACAGTGGTCGGAAGTTTCCTATGTCTTGTAATATGGTTTGCATGTTCAGTTGGTTATCTATATATGATAATTTTAATTTTATTAAGTTTCATTTGAATTTAGAGATAAGTTGAGATGAGCTATAAAAATTAAATTATTTTAATAATATTTTATAAATAAATAAATAAAATTAAAAATTAAAAAATTTATTATATTTTATAATAAAATTAATAATAATAATAATAATAAATTTAAATGAGTTTTGCTATATTCCACACCAAACCACGCCTAAACGTTCTCATCTGACCTCACCGCTGCACAATGAAACTATTATGTCCCTATCTTCGTCGCATTAAATGGAGTTTTCTCTATTTAAAAAAAATACATATTATATAATATTTCGATATATGTCATAACTTCAGCTATTTTTTTTTTTTAATTTTCTGATTAGTTATCGCTATTTTCTATCAATTCAATTAAATTCATAAAGAGATATATAAAAATAATTTTATAAATTAATATAATTAGATATAATACTTCAAATTTACATTCTAATAAAAAAATTATAGTTTATTATATCACAACGAGTCTTCATATAAATATATATATATATAAGTGAATCCTATTAATTTATGAATTTTATTTTATAACTATTTTATTAATCAAACATTTTTATTGTTCCTGACTATTATTGCAAACATATTAGTTGTGAGAATTGCTATAAATACAAAAAAAATATAAAAAAAAATCATAAATTGATGTGATTTTATAATATCTATTAATTTTACTTTATAAAAAAATAATTCTATAATTTGATATATCACATTAAATTGTATTAATTTATGAATTTAATTTTATATAATCATTTTATAATTAAAATATTTTTCATTAACTATTGTCCATAAACTGTTGGAATCAGAATTAAAATGATTAAGGTTATTTCTTTTTATTAATTTAATTTTTTAAAAAGAAATGATTATTCTAACAGCAATCATTAATGTTGCTGTTTACTTGCTTTCATGATGCGTGGAATCTTTTTATTGATTCACACACAATAGACAATAATATTTGGTTTGGTTATTTACTTATTTTAAGGAAGAAAACAGAGACAGAGTGGTTAGGGACAGCGAGAGTAAAATAGTACATCCATGAGACAAAGGGCATCAATCTAGAAAATAGGCACATGTCAGCCACATATAGAGTGGTCCCCGATAGGAACATCATTTGGATTTTAATAAGACCATATATCACGTAGAATGATCCCTCTACAGATTCGGGAATCTTGATTCTTGGCACCTTTTCAACACAGCTTGGCGCTTGCCTCCCACTTTCCAATTTCTTATCAACACTGACCCATATTAAATAAAGGAAAATGATATATGGGTAGTGATATCCTACAACGGTTTTTATAAAAAAAAATTAATTTATATGTATTTTTTTTTAATTTTTTTTTTATCATGTTTTTTGAAGTATTTTTTTAATATTTTTAATCATTAAAAAAAAAAAATAATTTTATTAATAGTCACATTCTTAATCATTAAATAAAATTAAAAATTAAATTAAAAAATTATAATTTAATTATATGTGTATCATTATTGTAAAAAGTTATACAAAAAGCCTTATTAAGTGCACGTGTCTTCGTGCTCTTGACGTAGTCTTTGATTAGTTATTATTGATTTAGTTATATTAATTTATAAATCAATCTTTTTGCATACATAATATATTTTGTTACATAAAGGGACTATGTTTTTATCATTTTCAATCAAATAATTAATGTATAATATAATAAAAATAAAAATAAAAATTGAATCAGAAGTATGCACATTCTGCACATTTACTTAAAAATATGATTTTATTTTATTTATTTTATATTTAAAAATCTTTAATATACAAAGTGTACATGTTTCTATATAGTATTATTCATAAATAATATGTAATTTCAAAATTAAAAGTTTGTAAACCTGATTAGGGGTGTTCATCCGGGCCGATTTTTTTCCCGGTCTGGTTTGGAACCCAGATATCCGGATACCTGGTTCCGGTTTTCAACCCATATTAAACTAGATCCGGAACCCATATTAAAACCGGTTTGGACTCCAACCCGGATTCACCCGGATTTAAATCCGGGTTAGACCTGGGTTGAAATCCAGGTTAGACTCGGAAATCCGATTTCCAGATTTTAAACCGTCTTCTTTTTAGTTTGTATTATTATTTTTTTTTTTGAGAAATTTGTTGATAATAAAATAAAAGTTTTTTTATAAATATTTTCAAAACAAATTTCTCAAAAAAAAAAATAATACCGGTTTTATAAATTAAAAAAAAAATGGTTTGAAATCCGGAAACCGGATTTTCGAATCCAACCCGGATTTCAACCCGGGTGAATCCGGGTTGGAGTCCAAACCGGTTTTAGCTATTTACTTTCGGGCCGGGTTGACCCAGATTTCCGGTCCGGAATCCGCTTGAACACCCCTAAATCGTAAAGATTTAAAATAATAATAATAATAATAATAATAATAATAACTATTGTATGGTGGTGGCCCGGCGGGCGTGTTAATTCAAAATAAAAATAAAAAAAGGCCGAGTTTACAGCCCACGTGTTAATGCCAGGGGCTATAAACAAATCGGATAGGAAAAAATATGAGGACTGTAGGAGAGGGAGTGGGATGGGTCCCCACGCGGGCATTTGTTTTGTTTTTCAATTCACACATGGACGGACGATCGGATCTGGAACGATAAAGTGAAAATTGAAGGTCACGATCGGTGTTTGTGGACCGGACATTACAGGCCAAGCGACGTACCCGTGGCTGGGACGGCTTGGACTTGGCCGAAACCTCACCCTGCAAGATGTTTTTTACGACATAATTTCCAGATGTCGACTTCTGCGTCGCCTCATCATCCAACACCACAATTACAAGAGCAATGATATACATGTATATATTTTTATTATTTTATTATTTTTTAGAATATTTGACTTTTTAAAATTTTTATCATTTTTTTAAAGTATTTTTTTAATTTTCTTAATTATTACAAAAATAAGAAAAGAAAATTTTAATTAATATTCACATTCTTAATCACTAAATAAAATTAAAAACTAATAAATAAATAAAGTTTTAAAATAATTATAAAATAGTAATAGGTCTATTATTTCTCCAATTACAAATTGCTTAATTTTGGATATAAATAATTATATTTGAACTTTTTTAAAATTTATATTTTACCATAACTTGATTGATAAGATTTAAATTTTTAAAATTTATTTTTAAATCAATTTATATTATAAAAAATGTTTTTTTTTTAAAACTTTTCTTATCAAATACATGATATATGAATGATGCGTATAATAACTTAATTAGTTTAAAAAAATAATAAAGTAAATATAAATATAATGTGTTAAATGATGAACAGCAAATTCGTAATTATATATTGAAATGTGCAATTATGGAGAGCAAGAGCCAAAAAGAGAAGTGCTCGAGTTTAAAAAAATGTAAATAAATAAATGAAAGAAGTTTGCTTCCCAATTATTTATAATTGATTGATTAAAAAAATAAATTATTCATAATTGATCACTAGTGGAGACAACTAGGCTGATCAGAGGTTCCATTCATTGAACCTCGTGAATCCGTGATAATACTTTTGTTGATTATTCTAAGAAAGATAATTAGGTAGGGCTTAATAGTTAATATATATGGTAAAATATTCTATAAACTCATTATCGTTTTCAAACATTTTCTTTCACGCATCGTTTAAATATGTTTCGTTTAAATTAAGAGATAAGATGAATTGAGATAAATTTAATTTAATTTAATTTTTAAATTATTATTATTATTTTTAGAATTTAAAACTAAATAAATTAAAATTTAAAAAATGTGTATTAAAATTTATATTTTGTATAGAAAATTGAAAAAGTATAATAATAAAATAGAAATTAGTTGAGATGAGCTCAACTCACTCTCCAATCCAAATAAGAATAACTAACAGCCAACATGTCAATTATCGATTGTAATCTCTATAAATATATAAGAGTGCATCATCTCTATATATTTTACATCAAATTATTTATTTATTTTTATTTCATTATTCTTAAACTAATTTAATATTTATATTCATCATATATATATAAACTATATATAATAAGAGAAAAAAAATAAAAAATAAAAAATGATAAATGATAAATAGAATCTTTTGATATAAAATGACTTTATAATAATAACAATTGAGTGAAAAATCGTCAAGTTTTGTAAAAAACAATACGAGTAATATTATATATAGTTATAAAATAAGTAAACAATATTTTTAAAAAGTAATGATATAATATTTAAAAGAAATTAATGTAAGTCTTTTATTTACTTATTTTATTGAAAGAGATTATGTGATATTTATATATTCTATGATTATAATTATCTATGAGATAAAGAACGAATTCAAAAGACAATTAGGAATATCATAATTGAAAAATAACTTATATAACGTTAAGGTGTATCAATTCAGTACTCCCATTTAAAATATATATATATATAATTTATATGAAAAAACTCATTGATAAATGAGGATGAAACGTCGATTGCTAACTCTCTAATAATGGATATTTTTTTTATATCCATTAATAATGACGTTTAAATTACAATAATTAGAATGTAAAATAGTTTGAAATATATTATTACAATATATTGATGGATGAGAGAAATGTTATAATTATACAAACAATTTATAAAAATAAATTAAAAAATTGTTATAATTTTTCTCTTATAATTTAACCTATCAAACATTAGGCTCGCTTGGATTTAGAGATGAGATAAGATGAGTTATGAATATTAATAAAATGAGTGGTTGAGATGAATTGAAATTTAAAATGAGTGGTTGAAATGAGTTGAAAGTACGAGATGAGATGAGATGAGTTGAACCCACTTTCCAAAACAAACAATCCTATTATCTAATAATTGTTTGATATTACGTCCAAGACACGACAGCCATACGATGAGGATGGAGGAAAACAAAATGGGTAACGATAAGTTTACTACCTTAAAATTATTTATTTATTTTTATTTTTATATTCAAATTTATTATTTTTATATTATTTTTTAAATACTTTTTTAACATTCTTAATTATTAAAAAATATATATATAATCTTACTAATAATTATTTTCTTAATTATTAAATAAAATAAATAAATATAATATAATATAATATAAATAATAATAAAATTATAACTCTATCATTTCCCAAACAGAAAAATGGTCAAGATGAAGACACAAGCTGCCCTTGACCCACATTCGAAAAAGCAAAGCCGGAAAAAAAGATATAAAAAAATCATAGAAGACTAATTCAATTAACACAAAAATCATAAATAAAAAGAATAAAGTAAAGTAAAAAACATTTTTTTTAAAAATAAAAGAAATAGAAAAAGTCATAGTCAATTGCTCATTCGTACGGCAGAGAGTGGGCCATTTTTCCGTAAAACACACATGGGGCGTAGGTGCGGGTTTCCACGCCTGTGGGTCTCCCTCTCTCTCTCTCTCTCTCTCTCTCTCACACACACACACACACACACAATAATTGCGTAGTAGGCGTAACACGGTAGTGCCAAACTGAACAGGAAATTAATTGAATTGTTTGCTTTATAAAGAAGTTTAAATAAAAGAATTTATATATAGAAAATACTATCTATTCTTGTGATTTTATTTCCATAAAAATAATTATTAAAATAGGAAAACTTACAAAATTTAAAATTTAAAATAAAAATACAGATAAAACAGAACTAACATTAAGACTTTTAGTACATGTAATATTAAAACAAAACTATTCATTATCTCATTAAGATTATATTTCACATAAAAAAATTAGTATGCCACCAAGTTTGACACCCCTTTTTAATACCTCATATATTTTATTTTATTTTATTTTTAACATTTTTGTAGATTATTAGTATATTGATATTTTTTAAAAATATTTAAAAATATTAAAAAAACTAAAATTTAAACTAGGTGTCAAATAAAGCGAAACTACTCAGACGATAGAATAATACCGCTCTTCTAATTATGAATTTATTATTTAATGATACATAATGGGATGATAAAAATATGATAAAAAAAATAGATGATAAATAAATTTATTCATAATATTATGTAACACTACTCTTACAATTTGATGTGTTATATTTTAAAATTATTTTGCCATACAACTTTTATGTAAGTTTTTTTAATAAATTTGAGACGTCTTAATAAGAGGGTATATAATTATTTTACAATTATATTTTCGTAAAATAATTTATAAAATATATAATTATTATTTAATAGAAATTGTATGTGTATCTTTCTGAAACATAACCGGAATAAAGAAAGTCCTTAGAGAAAAAAAAACGGAATAAAGAAAGTTAGATCCGCACCAAACGAAGACCACACATGAGCAGAGAGTTTACAGACCCACAGAGGCCACAACGACCACCCTCTCTTATCTCTATCCCTTCTCATCTGTCTCTATATAAATACAATCCTTCCTTTCTCAACCTTTCATCCCCAAATCACACAAACACTGCTTTTCCTCTCGAGCTTCTCCCCTTCCCTTTCCTAAAATATTCACTACAAATCAGAGAAGAGAGCCTTCTTGTGGTACCGTTTGAGAAGATTACAGGCGGAAAAGGAAAGAGTGATTTAGACTGTAAGTGGTGGGGGGTAAAACCCAGGATCGACGCGTTGTAGACATCACGGCTATATTCGGAGTTTCTCGGCCTCTACTTCATGTCCGGGCAGTACGACGCAAGGGTTGTGTAATTGAGAGCAACCCTTCGCCGCACGGCGGGCGTGGTGCTTTGCCTTCCGAAGGCGGTAGCCCTTCTGACCTCCTCTTCCTCGCTGGTGGTGGTTTTTCTTCCTCTTCGTCCTACTTATTAGTTATATTTTAGTTTTAGATCTACTTTACATTTCCAAGCTAGCCTACGGTTTTCAGTTATTAAGAGCGATTGGATCTCGGTTAAGCAGAAGTTTATTGTTGTTAGTGTTGGGTATCTTTGTTAATTTTCTGAGAGAGTGAGATAGTGAGAGAAAAAATAAAGAAAGAAAAAACAAGGAGAGAGTTAGCAAGATGTTGAGGATCAAGAGGGTACCTACCATTCTTTCGAATTACCAGAAAGAGGAGGGGGAAGAGGTTGCTCGCCTCGGAGGGGGCTGCGGCCGCAATTGTCTCAACAAGTGTTGCATTCAAGGTATTCTTTAAAATGCTTTGCAGGTGGAATTTTGGTTATGTTTTTCCATTGCTTTTACCTAAGTTGATCGTAATTTGTGAAATAAATTCCTATGCATGTGAGTTGGGGTTTGTTTTGTGCTATTTATATTAGGTATGGGGATTTAATTTTAACTGGGTTCTTTATATTTTTGTTATTTTTATGATTGTGATTTGAACAGGTGCAAAGCTCCCTTTGTATGCTTTTAAGAGGCAGAACAAGATTGTTGGTGACGGGTGTTTAGCCGGACCTGAGAGCAGAGAGCCTCCTGTGGACTTTCTGGAATCGCTGCTCCTTGGGGAGGTTAGTTAATTAAAGCAGCTGAGAAACAATGACTAAACCATTTTTTCCCAATTTACTACTGTCTTAAGCAGGCCTGAATGAAAATCCTAGTGCGAGTTAAAGTTTGTTTCCTATTTCCTTGTAGTGGGAGGATCGCATGCAGAGAGGGCTCTTTCGCTATGATGTCACTGCCTGTGAAACCAAGGTGCACATCTCGGTTTCTTTTTTTGGCCCATATCTTGTTGGTATGCCATTAGGATCGAGCAGAGCTGCGTATTTATTTAGTAGGGACATGTGGGTTATCCAATTTCTGGTTATATCTTGGTTGTAGGTGATTCCGGGTAACTATGGTTTTGTCGCCCAGCTGAACGAGGGCCGCCATCTTAAGAAGAGGCCAACTGAGTTCCGTGTTGATAAGGTCCTCCAGACTTTTGATGGGAACAAATTCAACTTCACTAAAGTTGGGCAGGAAGAGGTCCTTTTCCAGTTTGAAGTCAGTGAAGATGGTGAAGTCCAGTTCTTCCCAAGTGCGCCCCTCGATGTTGAGAATTCTCCAAGTGTTGTTGCCATCAACGTATGGTTACTTTCCTATTGTTTAACCTTTTGTTGTTTGAGAGTTTCATGTGCAAGCATTTAATAATAAAAGTTGCTGCCTGTTGCATGCTAACAGGTGAGTCCAATTGAGTATGGACATGTGCTTCTGATCCCTCGTGTTCTCGAGTGCTTGCCACAAAGGATTGACCGTGATAGCTTCTGTCTTGCCCTTTACATGGCCGTAGAAGCTGGCAATCCATACTTTAGGTTGGGTTACAACAGCTTGGGTGCATTTGCCACCATCAACCACCTTCACTTCCAGGTTTTTACCAATAAATCTTGCTCACTTTAGCTTAGATAAATATTTGATTATTATTTCCTTGACAATTAGATGTCTTTTTACACAGAATTATATATATATATATATATATATATATAAAAAGAACAATATCAATTTGTAGTGGAATTGCAAATTAATTAATCTCGTGGGACAGGCTTACTACTTGGCTGTGCCCTTTCCTATTGAGAAGGCTCCCACCAAGAAGATAGCCACTTTGGATGGTGGGGTAATTGTCTCCAATCTGTTAAATTATCCTGTGAGAGGTCTCGTCTTTGAAGGTGGAAATACCGTGGAAGAGTTGTCAAACACCATTTCAGATGCCTGCATATGCCTTCAAGATAACAACATACCTTACAATGTCCTTATTGCTGATTGTGGGAGGCGAATCTTCGTCTTACCACAGGTAAATTTTGTTGTACATTCATTCGTGAAGTGGCAAGATTCTATAAGAGAATAATACTTGGTTCTTTGCTATGACATCTTTAGTTATCAGCAGTTGCCCTCATTAGTTTGTCTTATTTGATGTACAGTGTTATGCTGAGAAACAAGCTCTTGGGGAAGTAAATGCAGAACTTCTGGACACCCAAGTAAACCCGGCTGTGTGGGAGATTAGTGGGCACATGGTTTTGAAGAGGAAGAAGGACTTCGAAGAGGCATCTGAGGAAAATGCTTGGAGGCTCCTTGCTGAGGTGTCCCTCTCTGAAGCGAGGTTCGAAGAAGTGAATGCTCTTGTTTTCGAAACCATTGCTTGCATTGACAAGGAGAAAGGAGATGCTCCTCACAGCTCGGAGGGGGATGTCAAAACTGAGGAAGTGGATGCCATTACCAGTGGCTCCCAGCCCGCTATGGTGTCTGGGACAAGAGAATGCATCGTTCGGCAGTGAGAATTACACCCTGACCACCTGATCAGTGGCGCTTTGGTCCAGTCAGTTATTTCTGTTTGCTGTGTGTTTATGTATTGTTATTAATGGATGCTAACAGTTGTTGAAATAAATAAACAGGGTTTACATGCGGCACCTGTGTGTATGCTATCCGCTTATTGGCTCTGTAATATCGTAAGATGTTTGGTGTGTTATGTATAAATGCTACTTAATAGTTTGCTGAACTCAGCTCATGAATGTTGAATTCGTACGAATTTGGTCCTGGCAGTTTATTGCTGTTCTTGTTTTTCCTGTTTGCTAGTCGAGGGGAGAAAAGCCAAAAATTCCTAGGCTTAATTTAGTACGTTCTATTGTTAAGTCGGGGGCAGTTCATATACAGGTGATCAAATCATCAAATGGCATGGAGAGGGATAGTTTAGCGCGCGGATCTATGCTTCATTTGAAGATCTGGACTTCAATAGACGAGCTTGGATATTCTAGTGAGTAGAACGAAGTAGCCCTCTTATGTAAACACACACTGATTCCTCCACCTTCCTCTCTTACCTCTATCAACTCCGGTCTGTCCTCTCTGTTCTTCACCTTCATGTCATTTTTCCATGTTCTTTGTTCTCTTCTCTTCCAAGTTTTAAATAATCCCATTTTCTGAAAAATAGAGTAGAAGAGGCAGCTAGTGTAGAGTAACCAACCGTGACGAACAAAATAAAATCAAATATTTACATGATACAAGATTAACGTGTTGCTTAGAACTGCAGAAGATTTTATTATGTCGGGTAATCACAAAATATACTTTGAGGGTGAAATCCCACTGTTAAGAATGTTTAAAGCTCTTGGTACAAATTTGTAGTGTCATATGACAAAAACTCTAATATTTACTTTTTTGTGTCATTTGCTTAAGTAGCGTGTCGAGCATATATCAAGCAAACTCTGTCTAGCACTTTTCTAATCGCAAACAATGCAAAAAAAATTTCCCAAGGCTGCTGCCCCTAGACTCCCACGAGGCCACAAGGCTTGGGATTTCACTACGGGTTGGGCCTATCAGTCCAAACTTGCATTTTATGGCTCAATCCTCATTGAAAATTCTATCAAAAGCACGTTCTTGTCAGGTCGAGTCAATAATTCAGACTGACACACTAATAAAACTAAGCTCCACAAACCCAGCAATTATAATACATCGTGTTGAAACGAACAAGCATCGAGAGGCATACCTACCGTCTTTGTAACCAGGACATCAAACCATTCCTGTTGAATTTACTATTGTAGTGTAGTTAGAATAACCATTCCGTCTCTTACATAATTTAAGAATAAAATTATTGTAATCTTTACCAGGAGTTATCTCATCCTTCATATTAGGTATAAGAAAAAAAATGAATATTTTTACATAATATCAAAATAGATTAATTTATAATTAATGATGAGTTTCTATGACTTATTCACAATAATAATATTGAAAATAACGACACATATATGAGGAGAACGTGTTGAAAAATCTCACATGACTTAAAAATAAATTCATCTTAATTTTTATAAAGAGTTATTATACTCTTTATATTAGATTTTTTTAAAAAGAAAAATTAATATTTCTATACACCCAATCCTGTTAGAGTTTATAGTCTTTACAGATATGGTGTTTGTTTCGTGATATTTTTAGGTACATTTCACTCGAGG
Organism: Platycarya longipes; assembly: GCA_036559045.1. Classification (NCBI taxonomy): domain Eukaryota; kingdom Viridiplantae; phylum Streptophyta; class Magnoliopsida; order Fagales; family Juglandaceae; genus Platycarya; species Platycarya longipes. The sequence continues at coordinate 1,022,138 of CM071800.1, read as the reverse complement.
AAAAATGATTTAACTTCAATCAAAACTAGTTGACATTTATAGTGACGTTTATGCAATACAGACACGACAGACACACATCAAACGAAATTTCCAACCCCCTGGGAAACGTGGAATCTTTTGATTCCTTCTCGACCGAGCCGACAATATTGTCTTTACAAAAAGTTCTCCAGCTCATAATAGATGACCAATCAACACATAAACATGTGATCGGCACTCGATTAAAATTTAAATAATAAAAAGACACAATTTAAACACGTGTTCTTTTTTCTTTTTTTGAGTAAACACGTGTTCTGTTTATAAGACAGGTAGCTCATCTTCGCATAGAGACGAGGATGGTTACCATAAATTAATATTAGTAAACCTATAAGCCATTATTAACTTATTGGTTTACCTTTAACTGTGGGAGGTGAACGGATCAAGATCCTATCAAATTTCTTATGGGAAAATGATACTCACAAGAATTTTGTTAGGAATTGTGCAAAAAATAATTATAATTAATCTCTAATTATATTTTACAATTTAATTTTTTTAATTTTTAATTTTGTTTGTGTTAGACAAAAAGTAATTTTTATTTTTTTTTAATTTATTTACTTTTAATTGATGTGAAATTTTAAATTTATTCTTACGTAGGAATTACGTGAAATTTTCTATATGTAACAGAAAATAAAAAATAAAAATACATAAAATGGATTTTATGATATTTATCGAGTATGCAATATTTTCCGAGAAATTCATTTAAGTCAAGTAACTCAGTGTTAATTAGTTTGATATTAAAAATTCGAGAGATCCTTTTCTTAGATTCTCAACTCAACTGGGATTGCATTAAATAAATCTCGAGAGATAATATTGATGTATCTGTTTTTCATATAGTTTAAAAAAACAAATGCATTCGAGATAGAAAAATAGGAATGGGCCAAAATTTGGACCACTAAAAGCCCAGACGTAGCTTGAGGTGGGCCAGAATTTGGACCACTAAAAGCCCAAACGCAGCCTAAGGTCCGATTCTCAGCATTGATAAAGTGATACCACAGGCAGTTTTCTCCAACTAACGGCAATCAGTGTACGTAGGTCTCCATCTTCCTCGAGCTTTTGGCTTCCCTCCCCGATTCACTGTAGCTGTAAGTGTCTCTTCCGTTCATACTCCCTCTTAGATTTTGATTGCTATATTCTCGTTTCGCTCATTCTTCTATCTCATTATACACTGAAATACGTATGTCTGTTTCTATACCTCTTTGTGTTTATTTCACAAGTCACTGCTACAAAAAATTTTATTGGGTTGTTGGATTTCCATTTTCCTTGACACTTTTCTGTTCTACTTGGTTCTGAATTTTAGGGGGATTAGCCTTTTCCTTTCCTTCTTCAAATGCTTTCTGAGATCAACAAAGAAATGAAGGGTGTTAATGTCGGATCCATTCAGAAAATTAGTTGATTTCTGGTTTATAACCTGAAAATGGTTGCTTAGCAATCGTTTAGGTCGGTTTTCTTTTTTTCTTAATTGAATTTTCATTTTCCACCTGAGTGACATACATGTAGAAACCCCCTCTCCCTACCTGGGCCCTTCTTCTCCTTAACTTGATAAGAGCCATCCAATTGTTCGATAAAATGCCGGGCTATGTAGCCTCCTATGTCTGTCCTCCCTAATGCCCACCAGCTCATATTTTAATTTATAAAAGCATTGTTTCAAATACTCGTTCAATTCACTACAATAAAGATCTCATGTAAACGATATTCAAGCATTGCCTTTAATTTTCGCAGCCCTTTTTTCACGGTTGTAAAGTGGCCTATGAACTATATTAAAAAAAAAAAAAAAAAAAAAAAACAGCAAAGCAACTGTAATCGGTATAACCATAATGGTTTATTCCCTGAAATATGTAATCTTTTCATTCACAACTGAAAATGTCATTCAATTTAATTTTGTTTTGACAATTATATGGGGGAGTTATGAATAGGCGGCTCCCATAGAATGGCAATTTAACTGTGACTCTTCTATAGCATCAAGCTAACTCCCCTTTGACTTGCAGGTTAGGGAGAAATGAAGAAAGGAATGCATCCTCAGTTGCAATGGATATCCTATGTAACACAGAGCGGTAGATTGATGCCCGTTATGATGACCAAAATACACCATGTTGGCAAAGTCTACCACTTTAGGGCAAAACGCCAAATGGCCGAAAGTATTGGGCAGGTTGCCAAATTTAAGCGCCGTTATGAGGAAAAGGGGAATGCTGAAGACAATGAACATTGATTTTTCTATTTGGGATGCAACAGCATTATTCTATTTTTGTTATATTTATTAAAAGCAATAGTCATTGCAATAAACAAGAAATTGATGGGTCCTATAGTTAGCTAAATGGAATGCCTACGTGGCAAGCCACCCATTGGAGGCTGTTTTTTTGTAGGGGGTAGAAGCCTAGAAGGTTTTCTCTTTTGATTAATTATTTCCTTCAGGTCACTTTATTGATCTCTCGCAGTTGGAAGTGATTTTGAGTAACTCTTTGTTCTTCAGAGTTTGAACCCTTCTCCAGGGACCAGATCAAGATATTATTGAGCATGAGGACCGTTGTTTCCTCCTGATTGAATAATTTATGATCGCTGAAAGTGCGAGGTTGGATTTGGATTTAATGACATGCAAAATCTGAATGAGTTAAGGTTTCAAACTTTAACTTACTAAGGTTTTGAGAAAATTGCTTGCATTTTTATTTTAGGCATACAAAAGTCAGGAAAATGAAGCAAAATATAGATTGGGGCATGAGAGATGGGCTCTTCACACTTCATAATTATATCCATACATCCTTCAAGAACCAACGGGATATATGCCCGAACGGTTAAAATATTTCCTTCGAATGACCCATGTATACTGTCTACAGCAACACCAATGTGAAGAGCCTTTTTTTAAAAAAAAATTTATTTATCCTGCATCTGCTTTTCCGGCAAAAGAAGGAAAATGGAGAAGGAAAAGAAGAAATTCGTTGAGATTCTTTCACTTGCGAGTTTGCTTGAATGGCTCTGAACTGAACGAATCGGCTAAAATGCCATCAAAATTGCCTTAACGCATAGACAACACAGAAGGAGAGAAACACCAGTACAAGATTTCCCTTGCCTGCCAAAATGACCGCTTAGTAAAAACTTTTTTTTTTTTTTATAAGTAACCGCTTAGTAAAAACTACAGGCATTCCAAGCTTATTGTTATGCAAACTGATACCATTAATACAGACACCTTGGCCAATAATGTTTTAGAAGCAAAACCTGAAGACAAGATTACACTAATGACAGTTCACACATCATACCGAAGACATACCAATTAATAGGTTGGGAAGTTGGGATCCACGTCATGGGCCCAGGACTCCAGACCCCCGAGAATGTCTCTTGCTGAAGTGAAGCCCGTCTTGTGCAGATATTGAACAGCCCTCTGAGAATCATTACCCCTTCTACAGATTACATATAATTGGGCACTCGAACCAGAACCAACACCCTTGCGCTCTTCCTCTTCCTTTAGAGCTGAATAAATTTCAGGCAACCTAGCCTCCAAACTAGGAAGTGGAATGTTTAGGGAGTTTGGAAGAGAAACAATCTTGAAATGGTGCGCTGGTCGGACATCCAGCAATACATGTGCATCCCCATTGACAACCCTATCATGATACTCTTTACTACTGATTCTAGAATCTGCCTCAAGCAAGTTTAACTTCAAGGGTGACTGCATCAAGTTTTAAATAGCATTTTTGTAAGTCACATCCGAACAGGGTTTTTTTTTTTTTTTTTTGGGTAAGAGGTGTGGGGGGATGATCCTGCCCTCTGCAGCCGTGCAGACACAGTGAAGTGTGCCAAATTTAATCCAATTACATTCAGCAGAACATCCACTTATTGGGCAATGATAAACTTTAATTGAACAAAGATCTATAAATTCAAACTTAACAGAAGACAGGAGATAGAAAGTTTAACTACCGGAGACAGTGGAGACTGAGTAAACTTCTCATAATCAAACTGTTGAAACTCCTGCTGAGTGAATGTTGCATTTTCTCCACAAGCTTTGCACTGCAATGACCTTCCTCTAATCTTCACCTGTAATTTAATTCAAATATGAGCGTACAGATATAGTTGTTTTATCAGTACAAATATATAAAACAACAGCGCTCAAAATAGAGACAAAATGAGAGAATACGAACTGAGCAGTGAGCCCACTTAAAGGAGGAAACCTAAATCAACTCCCATCACATCAAAGTAACTCTGGCTTTAGTCATGGCTAATCTAGAAAAATAATGTCTTCTTAACATCATAGATCGAGTTGAAAAACATCAGACGATGATATCATGGAGGCAATCTTTTGTCCAGGTTGAAAATGTCTGCCTCTCCTAGTGTCTAACATAAACAATTCAGGCAATAAAGAATCAAGGGCAATACAAAATGAGAAGGAAAAAACTCCACTCTCTTAGCAAGTCAATTTCAGCTTGCCTAATGATAACTCTGTCCAAGCTGTAAGATTCTCAATGATTCTTTTTTTTTAGATTCTCGATGATTCTTATCGTTTGCAATCTTATTTTCCTTTTTATTGGATGAAGTCAGTAAAGAAGCAAGCTCCAACAATTTTCTATTAATTTCCAGAATTTGAATTCACTTCTAGGTGAATGTTTTTTGTATCTGAAGCCCTCTCCAAACAAATGCTCACAACTGTAGCCCATGTTCTATGGACCAAACAAACCACAGTGATGCCCTTTTGAGGCTTCAGTTTTATCTCACATTAACTTCCTGTTACAAGAGAGTTAGACTTATCTGACGACTTAACAAGGAGGAATGTCAATAGCTGGAACAAACTTTTAAAGGTATAGAACATAAAACATACAATACGTATCCGCGCTGCTAGGGCATCAAATAGAAGCATTCGTCCCGAGAGTGGTTCGCCAACCACACTTGCAATTTTAATAGCCTCAAGAGCTTGAAGACAGCCAATGATACCGGGAACTGAAAATAAATAATGAGTAAAAAAAGACAGCATTAGAATTTAGCATCAAACAAAAGAGAAGAGAGACCGGTAATGTTCCAAGATTTTCCTCGTCTTCAAAAGTGGCACAGTACTGCACATTCCAAGCTTAAATTGTTTATTTGTCCTTTTCCTATTATCATATTTTCAAATCTTTGCCCATTTTCATCCTGGTTATAGTAATTCCTTACGTGAATTAATAAAGCTAATGATATTTTCAATCCTCACCAACATCCAAGAAATTTTACAGTGCAAATCTCGGAATTTTGACAGTGAATAGGAAATATATGATTCTGCTAGCTTGGATTTTGATATTTTTGAGAGATTCCATGCTAGTTATGTGCAATTCCCTCCCTAGAATACAACAAGCCGTCTACTCACCTACTCCTAGAACACCACTGTCGGCACATCTTTGACATGCTGTTGTAGGAGGTGGAGTTGGGAATAGGCATCGATAGCATGGACCGCCATTGTAATTGTAAACTGTAAGCTATACAATGAATATGATCAGCTAGTTATGCTTGGATTTTTTCTTTTTGACAAGAGGTAAGTTTTATTGATAGGAATGAAATAGGTAAAGCCCCTGTAGACAGGAGGTATACAAAAGATATGCTTGGAATTTAAACAGCGTTGTTCATGCCAAAACTTAAATGCCAGTACAACCAAGTATTAAACTTTGTTTGCTTTTAGGGGAAAAAACGTATGACTTTTGCTGCATGGCATACCTGCCCTTCCAATCCCAGAGCAGCACCAGATACAAGAGGCTGCACGCACACCAAAGCAATTAATACTCGAAAGGAGAAAGAATAAGTTCACAAGTCTAAATCTCCTACCAACACAAGTGTGACATCAATATGAAAACGTGTAAAACCATGATACCGTACTATTCTTACACACACGAAGCGCCATCAAGCATTACGGAAAATCAAATATTTTTTTTATAAGTATTACGGAAAATAAAATATAAGTACGGTAGTAAGCTAAATAGATTACCTTTCCTAATACCACACAGCAATCACTAATCATGTATCGGCTGGGAGCATTGTCAGTTGCATCCACTATTACATCGTATCTTTGAAAATGTCGTCAGTCACGGAAACAAAACAATTTCAAAGAGGGATTAAATAAGTAAAGAATAAAGCGAAACCGATATATACGCAGAGATTGCCGTTAGCATTGATATTTGTATCCATTTCTTTAGCATTCCCCGAATTCATCAATAAAAAAAAGATACTTGCTGAAAATTCCCAACGCATTGGACGTGCGTAATGCTTCTTGGTGTTCCACAATTTGAACAGTAGAGTTGACGGAGCGACAAGCGGCGGCGGCAGATTTGACTTTTGGCTGGCCGATGAAAGCTTCGGTGTGGATAATCTGCCGGTGCATATTATTGAGCTCGACGACGTCGTGATCCACAATGCCCAAGCGGCCAACGCCACATGCGGCGAGGTATAGAAGGGCCGGAGATCCCAAGCCTCCGGCTCCGACCACCAGAACCGAAGACTTTAGGAGGTTTGACTGTGCTTGAACCCCGAAGGACGGGAGCAAGAGGTGCCGGCTGTACCGGTGAATCATCTCCGGGGTAAGGTTGTGAGCATGATGACCGTTGAGGTGGGAATTATCGATGGTCGAGATCGAATGGTGGGAGCCGTTGGGGACTGAATCGTTGAGGATGTTTATTTGGTGGAGCTGGGATTCAAGAGCTGAGATTCGGCGGTCTATATCTGATTTTGAAGCTCTGAGAGATTGGAGCTCGTGGAGGATCGTAGAGGCATCGGACTCCATTGTCAGCAACTGGGAGCCCTGAGAACTGACTAGGACCCAATCGACAGTTACGCGAAGAATCAAAAACCCTAACCAAGGAGTTTGGCAGCTAGGGGGTTTGGAGTGGTAGCCACCACCTCAGCGTTGGACTGACTATATATAACCGTACATATCTCACAACATATTTTATAATAAAAAATCTAATACTTCACATTATCATTTCTATTTTATCTTATTGTAACACATTTATTATTATTAAATAATTATTTATTTAATTTAATTTATTATATATAATAATAATTAATATGTCACATTTTATTTAATATTACGAAAGTAAAAATAAAAATATGATGCATTAACATTGCTCAATAATATTATTTTTGTAAATAATACTATACAATTCACTTTTATTTTACTTTTATCTTATGATATAAGAATAATAATTATAATAAATATGCTATATCTTAAATAATGAATAGAAATAAAATTATAATATTGTGGATAAAATTTTCCATATTTTTTATTTTCTATTTGGGTTTATGATTTCCCCTTTGAAAAAAATCTATTCATCATCATTTTTTTATTATTCTATAATATAACATTAAATATTAGATTTATAAATGAAATATAGTAAAATATTTTTCAATTATTTATACATCTTGAAATAATGATAAAATATTAAAAAATAGATGATGAATAACATTACTCCAACTTTGGTTGCTTGGCCGGGAGAATAACGAACCCTTAAAGCGGCAGCAACAACCCGATTGGAGAACTAGAACAATGTCAATTATGCCTAACTTCTTATAACGAAAGGAGAAAGGGCATTTTCAGCTGCTTGCTGATTAGGGTTATAGTTAACTTGTTTCATATATGTGAAGTCAGTGTAGATGATAAACAACAAGATTTTCTTTAATTTATACCACAAAGTCCGTCGTACCGACTTTTAGATAGAAGAACTAAACAAAAGTGAGTTAAGGACCCAAATAGAAATGGAAATGGAAAAGGAAACTGACAATATCATCCTCCAAAGAGAGAATGCAGAAACTGCAGTGAAATGTAACAATGTTTGTTTGGAAATGGCAAATTTAGATAATGCGACGCCGTTTCATGTATACATCATACCTGCCCTCTACACACATTACGTGTTTATAGTACGTATGGGAGCATAGGTCCATAACCCTGCAATTCTATTCTGAGAACCTGAGTTTTACTTATTACTTCGGAGGTATCCCACATTAGTGGCCATATGTTTCCTCTCCAATGCCTACTTCCGACCATCCCAGGCCAAGCCCTTGACATTTTTAACCACATATGTACACAAGTCCGTCGAGGTTAGTACCATCGCTTCCTTTTCCTGGTTATTCTTTGGTGGGAATCCGTGAATATGCTGGCTCCAACAAGGCTATGACATTTAAGGTGTTAGAAAGAGAGAACCAACCAGCTAGGTAAGCTCAAGCACTAACACTCTTTACGCAGTGACCTCTCCCAGTGTTGCTTTACATTGGAATTATCATTCTCGAAGTGTTTCATCTGTCATGGTCTTAAGTCTAAGTTAAAGCTAAGCAAGAAAGGAAAACTTTATCAAGCCTTTTACAACTGAAGAGTTTAAAAAGATGGCTGATCCAATCTAGTTTGGGTTATGCATTCCAGCTTTCATATATCAAGATCTACCCGAGTATTATAAAGAAGTAATACTGTCTTTTTGAAATTAACAAGACAGCCCATTGTAATTTAGAGAAAGGCCGGTTGGTCAGTAGATAACTAATTATTACAGTTCCAAACAGAGTCTTCTAGATATGCTAAATCTATTTATATTTCTCCTACTAGAGAAAAGACCTGACAAACCCTTTAGACAACGCACCTCCTGTTTGGTGCAGCATGGCATCTATCTCATCTCCATCCTCCATTTCCAGCTGCAAGAACCAAAAAAAAAACATGGTAAAAACTAGTGGCTCAAGCAAAGGCACGCACATAACAAGCAACAGCATGCCCACAGACAGAGAAAGAGAGAGCGCAACCTCGTCTGGAGTTTGTTCTGCTCGGAGACGACGGCCATCAAATAAGAATGCAATTGAGTTGAACTCCACTGACTGGCGATCACAATAAGCATTCATAAGCTTCTTCAGTTGAGTGCTCCTCTTAATCCTAAAAAATACTTCATTCCCATCCTAAAAAATAAAAAAAATAATCATAAAATGAACGAAATTAACATGTAGAACATAACATATTGCTCATACCTCCATGCTTTAGCCCTAAACCATAGGTGCATCAATACAGGTACATAAAAACTGCATTAAACATTGGGTTGTTGTAAAGATAAGGGAGTACAATCCCTCTTAGAGCACATTAGTTTTGAACCCCTGCACATTCCTCAAACTTATCACCTAAAGATGATAAGCTGACTTCTAGCAGATGATAAACTGACTTCTAGTGCTTATACCACCTACATCCATTAAAAAGGCTTCTGGTGCTTATCCCAAGTACATTGAAAAGCAAAGCTGTCAAGATGCAGATGCAAGCCTATCAAGTAACTCTAATATGTTATTGCCGAATTTAACATTAACATGTAATCAATAATTTTCCATCATTTTATGATAAATATCTTACAATTGTCCAAGACCTGCTTCCATCAACTGTCCTCTATAAAGTAATCAGCATGTACTTTGATTTTTTTTTTTTAATTTGTAAATCAGAATGTACTTTATTTACTGCCCCTCTTTTATAATATTAAAGAGTATTTGCCCGAGCACAAAAAATATGACAGACCAACTAAATGAAAACTGAGCCTCCATGATTTGCTTGAGAAATATATTTCTTGACTAGAAAAATTTCTTCTTTCTTTTCCCCAGCCCACATAATACAAATAGGGTCTTTTCCCCAGCACTTCTACATAGAGATTTTGAAACCCCCCACCCCCCCCCCCCTTTCCTTTATTTTCTATTCATAAAGTATGCTAGCAAGAACTGAAGTGTGGCCTTACCACAAGTCAATCATGAAGTGGAAAGTCCAGTGGATAAGTATCACTCACTTGGGAGTAATCACGTAGGTTTTGTTTCATTCTCTATTCTTTATTAGGGTAAGTATCTGATTCTCGTGTAACAACACACAAATATTATTTTCAGAGACCCAAGTAAGATAAATCTGTTGTGACAGTGATGAGCTTCCAGGACAACAGATACACATTGCAATTTGTAATAGTCTTAAAGAATGTCTTCTAGCATCAAGTACGTGATTTATTGGCAAACATGTCTGTCAATATTGATGACATAGGAAACCAAGATTTACTGTGAAATGATTTTTATTCAAATTGTCAACAATACTACTGATTGAGATTTCCAAGGATTGTAATAGCCCAAACACAGCGATAGAAACAATAGAATTCCCTTTTGTAAAACAGTGATAATTGGTTTGATTTCAAGTGCTGGCCAAACAGGCGCTAAGAAAAATTAATATTGACTATTAGTATCTAACCGGATAAAACAAAGGTCATAAAGGCGTATATTGATTGTAGCGATGTCCTCACAAGATAACTACGTGAAAAATGAGAAAGTAGGATGGCAGATGCCCAAAGCATATTTTGGAATGAATATCCAATAGCGAAATTAGAAACAGATGGATCTCTAAGAACACCACAAACAATTCGACGGGAAAGAGGTGATAAAATGCACATAAGGAACTATAACAAAAGCAGGAAAAAAAAAACATTTATGTAGACAAATTATAAAAGCAATTGTGAATGCAACATAAAATCACCAATATATTGAAAAAAAAATACCAACACTAACTTTGTTACATCTTACCCATTGAAGAAAAAAATGACAATAAACCATTCATAAAAACTATACAAAATGAGTTAAATCTAAGAAATCAAACCCATAAAGACCAGTCTTATTATATTGACAAGAACCTGCTTTTGGTAAACTAATCAGCAGATATTCATGGCCAAGAATTTAGAAGCAAACCAAAAATCACAAAATCAGCTCTAAAAACGCAAAAACACTATCCTTAAAATTTTAATTTTTTTACAAAAACATATAAAATTCCCCCCTTTTTCCCTTACAAATAACGAAATGGTTGATTTCAAAATTTGCAAACAAACGTGGTATAACATGGATCTAAAAACTCATAAATTAAGAAAAGAAAACAAAGCCGGAAGCCACAGTAGTGTTTTTCTACCATAAACTCATAAATATAGAATCACGAGAGACCTGTCCCTTGACTTTGAGATTGATGTGCGCCGACTGATCGGTGGGCTTCTTGTCCTCCTCCTGGTTCGTGACGCCCGACATTTTCCAGTTTCGGTATCGGAATTTTCGCTCTGAAACCCGACTTGACTTTGAAAGGGTCCACCACCACCAAGGGCTTCTCAGTTCTCTCTCCCTAGTCCCTGGCTCGCTGCCGAGACCCCGACCCTACTTTTCTACTTGGTATTTGGGGAGGAAATCGACGGATCAACTGCGTTTGGCAAAAATTAATCGAACGGACTAAACGCCTCTAGTTTAAAACGGCGTCCCTTAACGAAGGGCGCTCTGGAAACGTCGTCAGATTAACGTATTCGGATATAACGACTTTTATTCCCACGTGAATCATTGGTATTGGGTTAGTAGGTTAGTAAGGAGATGTGCTTGACATAGGCCCATAAATTATTCCATGGGCTGGCCCAAATCCAAACTATTGTTTCATGATCAATATCATATCTGATCTGTAAGTATTCTATTACCCTTACATCAATTACAGTCCCAAAAGATAATAAGAATAATTAAATAACAAGTAATGTTAGGGATAAATATCAAAAATAAATATCAATTGATATGACATGATAAATAAAATGCATCATTTTCATTTTTTTCGATTTCAAATCTATTTCTTTATTCCTCAACTTATAAATATTATATAACACACAGTAGGCATCAAATATCAAATGTTATTAACTGACGTTTGTTCAACATTTGTTTTTAATATTTTTGTTATAAAATATTATATCAGAAGAGTGGATCATAAAATAATGAAATAATTCCTGAAAATAGAACAAAAAGTCAACTATTGAAGCAATGGGAATAAATGATCCCTGCAGGTAAAAAGCCAATCGACAAAAATCAATGCAGAGTTGTAAAATAGTTATTTCATTCACATTTCCCATTGAGAAATTTGCAACCAAAGGAGAAATCACAATGAGTGGTCCTCCATCCCACGTAAGAGAAGAAGAAAAACCGAAACATGTTGCCGACTTGCCGCAGCAGTTATTTGAAAAACACGTCCGTGGACGAATTAATGGGGGGGACATGAACCACATGATGTTGTTTGAGAAAAAGTAAAAACATGATACTTGGGCTTCTACAATGAATCTACGGGCTCAAGCAAAAGTCTGCTGGTACCCTGGCCCACAAATCAGTCAACGAATAATTGATTCTTACGAGTGAATCCAAATACCTAATTTATTATTTTTAATTTTACGAGGATTGATACAAACATAAAGTTATAGGAAAGTAAATTAATAAATTGACGAAATTTTATGAGATTTGTAAGTCTATTTTATAATAAATTTATTAATTTTATAATCTGATATATTATATTAAGAAAAATACTAATATATCCATATACTTTGATATCCCATTTTTACATTCCATATATTTTAATTTTTATAATTTTAATTTTTATTTAATAATTAAGGAAGCTATTATTAGTATATTAATATTTTTTTCTTTTTTAAGAATATTTTAAATTATAAAAAAAATATGAAAAAAATAAATAAAAAATATTACCTAACAGTTAAAGTAAGTGTTGCTACTCAGAACATAGCAGAGCAACACTGCACCGCTCTTATATTAAATTATATCAATTTGTATGACTAAGATATTTTTCATTTTGAGTTCAGCTATCAACAGTTATTTTTGTATTTTTATTTTTGTAAACTGATCTTCATATGCGATTGGCTAAAATAATTATTTTATATTAAAAAAGTGATGCAATCATATTATTGAAATATGCAAAAAGTACACAAGATTTGCTGCAAATAAAGTTTTTGTTACATTTTTTAAACGTTTGCATCAATATTGCATGCCATTAGTTTTGGAACTGGAACCGACCAAGAGTTGTAAGTTTTAGAAATATAACTGCATGCCTTAGCGAGAACGTCATGAACTGCATCATGATTCATGCCTAGTGCTACACGCGCAAAGACAATATGCTTATAATTTCCAGTTTCCAATCAACTAAAAACAAATTAGATGGCTTGTAAATTAAGCTGAACTACGAGTACTGCACCCCAAACCAGACCCTAATATCTTAGCGGGGAAGTCAAGCTAAAGCAAAACACCCAAATTAAAAGAAATTTCCTGCGCCAAACCGTGGCAGCTTCTCTTTATCTTCTTCAGCTTGCTGATTCTTGTTTTTTTGGTTAGTAATCCAACACGTAGCAAATTGCAAGCAAGTTTCATGGGACTTTACACACAAAACCTCGACCCACTTCTCACCGCGTTTTTGGTGACCAGAAATCTGCCGACCCATGCAGTACTTACACAGTGAGGGTATTCATTAGTCGTGATTAAAAAAACATCCCAAAGCCGTTTATGTTAAACTTGGACGACATGATAGTCCACCACTCAACCTGTCCGTCTCTTTACTTGGGTACGTAATCTGCCAACTACCCAATAACTTATGTTTTATTATATCAAAGACTCAAGATAAGATCACACGGTTCGTACGTAGTGCTAAATTTCAAACGTACTCCGTACGTTGGACATGCTTCAGAAAACTAGTCAATATGGAGTTGGGGTTGGGGTTGGGCTAATGATCTTCCTTGCACATCACAAGAATCTGTTGCGAAACTGATCACCAACTTCTCAAGTATGATAATATTGGATCGAATAATAAACTTAAAAGATTTATTTTGGAACTTCCTCCAGATTTTGCACGTACTTGATGCTTCTTTGAGGGGCACGTAATTAATTCGATCGTGCCGGCCAATTTGAGGTCCCTGCATGAAGGCGCAATAAGAGCATTAATTCTCATTGCCTTAGATAAATATATCTTCAAATGTTAACTAATATCCCACTTCTTTGCATTTGTCCAAGTAATAATAAAAAAAATATTATTGAATTAATAAATTTTTTATTTAATTTATTTTTATCACATTTTGTAATTCTAACCAATTTAATATTAATCATAATTATATTCCAATTAAATTATAAATAAAAATCATATTTTCAAATATCATTTAATGCTATGTTCAAAGATCATATATATTTCTCACATTTTGGAGAAAGAAATACTTTTTTGATATTTGGCTATGCAACTATAGTCTTCCATTAAATAACTAACAACTGTGCAAGATAGCCAAATAATTTTGAAGATAGGCAAACCAATGTGGGCTGTTTTTAGCTAAATCTTTAAGTTACGTTTAGATGTTGAGAATATTTGAGAAAGTTTGTGAATAATAATAAAAATAAGTGTAAAGTAATGATAAAAAAGTGAATAGTAGTAGAAAATATTTGAGAGTATTTAAGACACTCTCTTTTTCAAATCTAGCATTAAATTTTGATGAATCTCTTCATTTGACTAAGCCAACGAGGATGCTCTAATACAGTTACAAACTTGCAGTACAATACGCAAAGCCCAAAAGTGTCATAGTTTTAATTAGCTTGTCTGATTTATATAGTCTTTTTATTGTTTATTTTCAAACCATCCGTTGAAGTTAGTGACGCTAATGGTCCCTGGTCTCAATCTGTACTACTCCTAGCCGAAATCTCATTTGTCAAGCAGCTAGCTGGGGTGAAGTCGTGGGGCTTGTTGTTATGTTCATATGGATGGAACTTGTTTCATTAGAGATACATGCAAATTTTCAATGCATGCATTGTGGTTTCTATTATATTCGCATTCTCCTCCTAATTATATTGACAAATGTCTTGTGAGGACGCAGCCTCTTGTAGACAAAAATCTCATAGCAGGTAATTTGAACTGATCATCAAGAATAATATTGAACATTTATGTCATATATAGAATAATTACGGCCTATTCAACAATGTGGACAGGTTAGAAACGTTCAGTGATCTATTTTTCCAGACAAATTGATCCGAGCAGCTCAACTTCTCATTGTATGTAAAGTACTTGTTTGGTTAATTAATATGTATCAGAATATACCGATCGTGATCAACTCGCATGCACGATTTTGTCACTCGATTGACCTTCTAAACTAACAACTTTTATTTTTATTCTTTTATTTTTTAAAAAGGATCATTAAATATTTAAACTGATTTAGCTTCTCAAATCGTGCACTACAAGAAAATAAGTCTTTTACAATATCAAATTTTATCGTAAAAATTAAGAAAGAATATCGTAAAAAGTTATTTTTAGCGAAAACAGTCAGTCATTTTGATTGTAATTGTTTGATCACTAATACTCATTTTTTTTATAGTGTCGAAAAACAAGTTGTGATTTATCTTATAATCGATCGTTAAATTGTTGACTATTAAAAGAAAAATTATTATTTAATTAATTTAGAGATAAAGTTAGATGAAGTACTAACTAGATAGTTTGATGTAGTTAGGTTGTAATATTTGCTGATAAATTTGAATGCTTAAACTGTCATATACCCTTAAATTATTAAAGAAAAAATCGTACAAATTTTGTTGGATGTGGTATTATTAACATCAAAATTACCAGCACAGCTGGCAAGCCAGCGTTCAGATCATTTGACGGTAAGTTGAATATAATAATTAGCTAGCTCGCTGGGCCATTCTTATTTTGC
The DNA here is from genome assembly GCA_036559045.1 of Platycarya longipes. Lineage (NCBI taxonomy): Eukaryota > Viridiplantae > Streptophyta > Magnoliopsida > Fagales > Juglandaceae > Platycarya > Platycarya longipes. Next base: position 1,006,653 of record CM071800.1, on the reverse strand, counting down.
AATCATTTCAATTAAACATGATTGCAAAACAGAAGAAAAACTCAATAACGCACTAAGGAATTCTCCGCGTCAACGAGGCATCACTACCATAAATATTTATGATAAATTATTTAATATAAAAATAATTATTTATTATAAAAATTAATAAAAAATAACTATTTTAATATAAAATAATTGATCACAAATAACTAATTTTTTTTTTTTATAGTAGTTCCACCTTCCGAAAATTTTTTATAAAAAAAATGAATATTTATAATAATTATTTAGTACGAAAATAAACTTATTTTAATATAAAATAAATTTTTTTTTTTATACAGAAAATAAGTTTTTTGTAGTAGTTCTTCCTGTTTTCAGACGAAACCACCTGGCTGAGAAAAGAAAGAAAGAAGCATGCATGGTAGTTAATCCTTCCAAATCTAACAAGAAGAAAACCAGTAATGAAACGTCCGAGTAGGTGGGTGGGTAGTCATGGCCTAACTAAATGGGTTACGCCCCGCCCGTGGGGCATACAAACGCGGAGTTGGGGGCCCTACCACTTCTTCCGTTTTCTCCATTAACCCCACTCAGGCGGCCACTCTCTTAATTCGTTAACGCTACACTCTGTTCATAAAGTCTATAAAACCACAACGTCTCCGACCTTAACCAAATCTCTCTCCCCCATTTTCTCTATCCTGCTCTGTTTTCTTCAGAAAGAATCGAGAAGCATGACAAGCCTCAAAGTCTCCACCTTTCTCTTGCTTCTCTCAATTTTAGCTTTTGCAGGTCTTCCTTTTGCTCTCCAAACCTTGAAATTTGAATCAAACTGTGCATGTTAATTTATACCGTTAACGTAGTTATATATGTTTATGCTTGTTTGAATATGCCTCTGTTGTCTATTGCAGACGGAGGTTCGATTGGAATAAACTATGGCCGAGTTGCTAATAACCTGCCACCTCCATCGAAAGTGGTGGAGCTTCTGAAATCACAGGGATTCGACCGAGTTAAGCTCTACGACACCGACTCGGAAGTACTCACTGCGCTAGCCAACTCGGGTATAAGTGTCACCGTTGCACTCCCCAACGAGCTCCTCTCCTCCACCGCTGCCGACCAATCGTTCGCTGACAATTGGGTCCAAACCAACATCTCTCAGTTCCATCCTGCTACCAAAATCGAAGCCATTTGCGTCGGAAATGAGGTATTCGTTGACCCCAATAACACGACCAAGTTCCTCGTAACCGCCATGAAAAATATCCATGCCTCGCTTGCCAAGAACAGCCTTGATTCTGCTATCAAAATCTCGTCCCCTGTCGCTCTCAGCGCCCTCCAATCTTCATACCCATCCTCAGCCGGATCTTTCAAGTCCGAACTAGTTGAACCCGTCATCAAGCCCATGTTGGACCTTCTGCGTCAAACCGGGTCGTACTTCATGGTGAACGTGTACCCATTTTTCGCATACACCGCAAACTCGAAAGATATCTCCTTAGACTACACTTTGTTTAAGCAAAACCAGGGTGTGGTGGATTCCGGTAACGGGTTACGTTACAACAGTCTGTTCGATGCCCAAGTCGACGCCGTTTTCGCCGCCCTTTCTGCTCTCAAGTACGATGACGTGAAGATAGAAGTCACTGAGACTGGGTGGCCCTCACTGGGTGATACGAACGAGATTGGTGCAAGCCAAGACAATGCGGCGTCGTATAATGGTAATTTGGTACGTAGGGTTCTCACTGGCGGTGGGACCCCGCTCCGACCACAGGATCAACTCGACGTTTTTCTCTTCGCCTTGTTCAACGAGAATGAAAAAACGGGTCCCACATCGGAGAGGAACTATGGCCTATTTTACCCCAGTGAGCAGAAGGTATACGACATACCCCTGACACAAGCGGAGCTTAACAGTAGTCAGTCAACTCCGGTCAATGAGAGCAAAAGCCAGCAGGTTCCACCAGCCGGCGATGTAACGAAGACTTCGGTGGGGTCGGGTCAGACGTGGTGTGTGGCAAATGGGAACGTCGGGGAAGAGAAGTTGCAGGCTGCGCTAGATTATGCATGCGGAGATGGAGGGGCTGATTGTCAACCGCTACAGGCAGATGCCACGTGTTACAATCCTAATACGTTAGTGGCCCACGCTTCGTACGCTTTTAATAGTTTCTATCAGAAGAATACTCGTAGGGCAGGCTCCTGTGACTTTGGTGGTGCGGCTTATGTGGTCACTCAACAACCTAGTACGTACTCTATATTTCTCTCTAATCGTTCTTGAGTTTTGCTACTAGTTTGCATATTTTTTATTTATTCCATTCATATAATCAGCCACTTTATATTTAAAAATAAATAAAAATATCTTTTTAAAAATACGTAAAAATAACTACTTTTAAATTTTTTAGCTAGAAGGGATGCTCGAAAATAAATGATTCCTTGCTTAAACAATTGAGTAATGATTGGCGTACAACGCTTTTTGCAAACTTTTTACAACTTATAATGTAATTGAATTTTTCTATTTTTTTTCTCAATTTTTTTAAATATCTTTTTAACAAACTTAATCATTAAGAAAAATAAAATATATATATAATTTTATTAATATTCATATTATTAATCATTAAATAAAATTATAAATTATAAAAAAATAAATAATTATAAAATAGTAATATGGATATCATTTCTATAAGCAATTACCTCTGCCGATTCTCTTTAGGCTCAAATGTAATGAGGCTGTTTTTTCATTTTTTTAGCAGGTTTTGGGACTTGCAACTTCCCTACAGGGTACTGAGCGCATGATGAAGAGACTATGGAGTTTGGTGAATTATAGTTTGAGAAATGATATTTGCAAGATTAGGATGTGCAAGTGGTGGGAATTTTATTTCTAAAAAAATAGATAAATATGATATTAATATAAACCATTGTTTTATTAATGATGAATTCTATTTTTTTTCAAAATCAATACTCAAACCTTGCAAATCTGTAGCTTTAGATTGGTTAAGCTAAGTTTTCTTTTTTCTTGCTTGTTTATAGATAGAATGGATGACTTATAGTTTTTCTTTAAATTAATTACTAGAATAAAATATGTTTAGTTGGTGTAGTAGTTATGGATTATCTGGTTCTTTTGTCCATATTCATGTATCTGTTTATAGATATATTTATTTATTTTGGAGGGTTATGTACGTTAAGGCAATATATTATATATGTTTTATCTTTTGTTTTTCTTTATGCTAACAAGTTACCAAAAATTGCATTACTTTCATCCTTTCTAGTTGTTCGTCCATTCTTCTCTTCTTGGGTCCCTTTTCGATTCTCATGTGTTTCTGAAGACTTGTTTCTTTCAGAAATACTACCCCAGATACGTCAATAATGTCAAGTTTATTCCTACAGCGATCTTGGGGTAAATAGTGAATAGACTCCAATAATTTCGATGTTTAAAGTAATGGTCAATGACCCATTAATCTAATATCAACACTTAAACGTGAAACGTGAAAGACAGCCTTCTAAACAAACAAAATTATTGGGCCTCCAAGTGTGAACGCAAAAGAAGGATATTTTCCAAACTAGCAAATTAGCAATTTATCAATTTTACAAGAGAGAAGCTGTCAAGCAATCACACTGTTTTTATGGGATAATGAGTTCTTTAATTAGAAGCCGACAGTCAGTAAATTCACTAATCTCGCAATAAACTCGTGCGCATGGAATTTTCCTGATTTTCTTCCCTTCCATTTTCACGATTTTAGTCTTCCAAAGAGAGAAAAAGCCTCCTCGCGCGACCTAGATTCTACCAAAACCCCTTCAATAGTCAACATGAGGAGCAATCCTTCATCGCCACCAATCCACCACCACCAGTCTGCGGAGTGCCGCCAAGAAGAAGAGTCTCGCCATCTTTCTTTTCAGGCGCCCAGAGTTATTCCAAGCCTTCTCTCACTCTGCTCTTTCCATTGCTATTTTTGTGGGTGCTTAAAACCTCAATTAGGTCTCCAGTTGTGTTTTAATGGCTAAAATGTGGCTCAGGACCCATATTTTGGCTCACTATCCAGCCATCAAAATCACCACCAATGTTGAGGGTGACATTGTGCTTTGCAACAAAGGCTATGAATAAGATGGTGTTTTCAATACAGGCAATGATGTGGATCTAGTAGATCTTTGTCTCTGTTTTCTTTTTTTCTTTTAATTTTATTACTGGTTTTGTAAAAATTAGGGTCCTCATCTCTTCTATTTTGAATCAGAATATTAAAATTAAGTTTCTTCGAAGTTTAGGTAGTTTTTTACTTAAAAATCCAATCCTTTCTCAAAATTTGAAATCTTGCTTGAGCGGTATATCAAATAATGATCGAGCGAAGTCACAAGTTGAGTCTCACTCAAGTTATATGTCGAGCAAAAATCAAACGAAATTATCAGTTGAGTCTCACTCAAGCTAAAAATCGAACAAAAGTTAAGTAATAATACTGGATCCTGCAGACACTTTGATAAAGCATAATAGTGAGATCAAAGCAAAAAATATTGTAACTTGCACACTGCAATGTCTACATGGCAAAAAGTACATAAAGACAACAAGCAACCTTAGCTTGTTCTCACATACCAATATGAGTATGTATTTCAGTGAATTGATGTGAAGTGTAAAAGCAGACTTATATAACAATTATTTTTCCCTTACTTTTTAATTTTTGTATTTTGTAAAATTGTGTATAAGAAGGAACTCATGCAAAGACACAAATGTACTTTTTGAATCAGAATACGTTTTACTTGCTTCAGCAATCAACTATTCTTTTTCATTTCATTTTCTCTTCCTTCAACCAAAGTTTTAACACCAATGACTTCAATTCATCTAGTTTTGTGTGCTCAGGTATTCAATAATTTCCTTATTCTTAGCTGCGATCTCAATCCGGTGTGAGTATGAGCTAATTTTGCTGTGATTTTTAATAAGTCGGGAGATGGGTTCTTTCTCCAATCCATTAAGAACTTGAATTTGTGAAATGAAAGATGTAGAATTTTCTTGGGATGCTTGGTACTTTGACTGGGCTTGTTCTCAGGATTTCATAGTGCATTTTCATCACCTGTTGTTTGAGCCCCTACGATTGCATCTTTGTTATAGGTATTAAGTAGTAAAATGATGTAAATGTCTGTAATAACCTCACTTATGAGGGTAGATCTACGCAAGTATCCTTGTAAGTGTAACTGCAATAACAGCCTTCGCCTATATAAGATTTAGAGCCAACTCTGTAAAGGCATTCCAGAAAGTGAATAAAGGAGAATTCTTGGAGGTTACTGACCCCTCGAAAGGTCAGGTGATTCATTTTTTGAGTTCGGTTGCTTCAATTGGTATTCAGAGCAAGGTTGTATAATCTGGAAATTTTTTTCAGATTGTAATAATGGTGGAAGGAACTCGTCTTAAGGATTTGGAAAGCTATTTCGTAATGATGCAGCACAGTCAAGATCAACAAGCGAAGCAACTCGAGCAGCAATCAAAAACTCTCAGAGGCCATCAAGAAGCTTTGCAGTTGTTGAATAAAAAAATGGATATGCTGTCGGAAGTTTTCAATGTTGCTCAAGAGAATAATCAGAATACGAATGTGAATTTAGAAGATAACATTCCAGAGCGGGAGCCTGTAATTCAAATTATGAAGCTTAAAGATTTAGTTAAAGATTTAGATGAAAGTTACAAAGTTTTGAAAAAATCCTTAAGAGAGTGGCAAGATCAGGTTGTTGAAGACGACATAAAAGATGTAGCGAAGGATGAAGATGACCTTGCGGAGGTAGGAAAAGAAAATACCGTGGAGGTGGAGGAGAAAATAGCTGGGTCCAGGGAAGTCCCAAAAGAAACCCCCCTTCACGCAGTGTCCATCCAGAACGAGAGCTTGCCGTCAATTTCCACCTACGACGCTGAGTTCGATCGCATGCCCAGAACTCTGCTTTTCATTGGTGAGAACACCACAAACCTCATCAAATGCACCAAGATAAACGTCATCAACGATTCAACAGTCGAAAGGTTGGATCTCGTTTGGTTTGACAACCTCCATGGAAATTTCTTATGGACAAGTACGCCCTCTGTAACGCCGACTTCAACTTCTCGTTTCTGCAAAATCAGGCTTTCTTCTCAATACCCTGACCTTGTGGGCAAGGTCTTCTGAAGGATGGGTAAATTGTTATGGGTATTAAGTAGTAGAATGATGTAAATGTCTGTAATAACCTCACTTATGAGGGTAGATGTACGCAAGTATCCTTGTAAGTGTAACTGCAATAACAACCTTCGTCTATATAAGACTTAGAGCCAACTGTGTCAAGGCATTTTAGAAAGTGAATAAAGGAGAATTCTTGGAGGTTACTGGCCCCTCGAAAGGTCAGGCGATTCATTTCTTGAGTTCGATTGCTTCAATCTTCCACGGGTGGTTGCGATTATTGAAGGTTAACTCTAAGGTTTGGATTTCAATCAAACAAGAAACAACAAAAAACAAAAACAAATTAAAAAAATTGAAGACGAAGAGAAAGAAAACAAAGGAAGGGGACGACAATGTGCATGGTAAAGGTGGATTAGACGTCTGCTAGGAAGAGGATGGTTTCTATTCACGGGGCAAGGGGAGAGAGATGTAGAAGTGAAGGATACCGTGTAGCGTTGGTCCACAATTAGTGAGTTGTTATTTGAAGAAAATTAGTCAAACCAATTTGTAGGTATTCTCTTTTAAAAATCTTTTATGGAAGCAAACAATTTAATAAAAAACGAAAAAACAAAGAACAGAAGAACAAACATAGTTCTTTAGATAGTATAATTTGTGGCATTCTCGTTTTTGTTTTTATTTTTATTTTTATTTTTTGCCCTTTATCGAACATATAACTTTAAATTCGAGTTGATCAAAAAAAAAAAAACTTTAAATTCGAGTAATTTATGTCACGCCATCTGACAATCAGGCCTCGCAAGAGCTGCACTCCGTTTTAGATTGAGTTTTGTTCTTTAGGGCCCAATAAGATCTAAAATTCACCATCAAGGATTCACGATCAAGCATATAATGCGACCCGGCCCATCACTCATCAACGATATGATTGTACCAGAACCAATAAAGTGGGACAAAATTAGGAGTTGGAAACTACACAGATTCTGTTCTTCCAATAGTTCTTTCGGTGGGACCGTAGGATTTAACAAGGTTCCATAATTATCTGCTTTTCTATAAAAACGAAAGTGGGCAATTTCACGAAAAATTATGAAATCTGTATGTCGTATGTAAATACTAAAATATAGCACGTACATTTCTATTGTGCTTGCATGTTATATTTAAATAATTAAAAATCAACCCCTAAATCATAGATAGATTCCCACATGAAGCACGCTTGCGATGGCGAAAATATATGTTCATGTCTTCCCATGCTGTTGGGGTATTTTTCACTCGACCATGTCTGCAATATGGTCAGATAACTCGCTCGCTATAATTCGTTGGTGGTGGTTGTTGTGCTTGAACATTAATTAATGACTTGCAAATATAAATAAATGCCGTGATCAAATAAAAGAACACAAACATTTATGTGATTCAATATGAGACATACATGCATACACGGATTATGGATGTAAAACTTCTTATAAAATAAGTTTAATGTGGGCAGCTCTCAATCTCACGTGTTGGACTTAAATAGCTAACAAAAAATGCCAAAAATTGTAATTAAGGCCAAATAATATTAAAATATAAAATAAGAGGACTATGGTTACAGTCTAATTTAACAATCTGGAATGAAATCTTACTAAAGATAAACATTATTATAAAAGAAAATTAGCGAAGAATGAAAAAATTAATTAAAATAGTCTATTCGAAAATAAATAAAATTGCCAATTTTAGGGTTGAGAAGGGCCCCATCATGCAGATCTTGATGACCCAACGTGCACGCCGAAAAGATTTTGGTTTTGTTTACGACGCTTCTCCTATCAACCTTTTCTACTAAGTCTAGTTTTGATTTCTTGACCCAATGTTTTATGTCTTTCTTAATCTGCTTCCTTTCATATATAGCAGCTCCTAATTTGTCTCATTTATTCTTTGGTGGGCTTTTTACGTTGAGCGGTGGGTTTACAAGTTTGGTTTTATCTCTAACACATACCAACTTGTAAGTGAGTGGTGTTATATATAATTGTAAAGTTATAAGCGATATGTAGTCAATTTGATAAAAAGTAAGATTCATTATTAAAAAATTAATTTTTTATAAAATAACTACATGTTACTTGCAATTCCACAACTATAATTATCATTTCTCCCGACTTGTAAGATATAAATCGACACAAAATAGGCCGGAGGACCCTTTAATTAAAAAGGTACATACGTTTTTATTGGCCGCTAGCTTGTTATTGACAGCGAGATATAAACAAATTATGCTTACATTTTTAATCTCTGGCTAACGTAACCCGGGCGATGGAAGGCATTGTACTATTATCCCTGATAAACAAGTACAATCATATTAATATTTTAAAATATGAAGGTTTTTATAAAACAAGATTATAATTTCTGTAAATAATTTTAATAATATACCCTTTATTTTAAACAATATAGTTACGTAACAATTCTTTATATAGATCATTCATCATTCTGCTATCATTATTCGTAGGGTGCTACAATTTTATAAAAAATTCTGTACACTATATTACTATATTACTTTCATCCAACTTATAAATATGGTGTGGTACAACACATCATCTAATGGTAATAAATGATTTACATCTTATTTATTAAGATAAAAATAAAATGAGAATATGATGTATATCATTATTCACACCTTTATATATAAGCGTGTTTACGAGTGAAAGTACCAACACATATCAATATATTATATGGGTAGTGATTGGATTACTTCGTTTTTATTATTCGTTTATTATTTAATATATTGGAAAGGTTAGAGCATTTATGATAGATTAGTTATTGTTCAGTTAAAAATTTTATTTTTATAGATTTTAACTAGTAATTTTTTATTATACTAAATAATAAATTCAACAAATCAATAATTATTTTATTAAAATATTAATTTTTACCTTTTCATTTATTTTAATTCTAATTGTAATTTAAATATTTATTCATTATTAAAAAATACACATTAATTTTCTAACGTTCATATTATTCTTAAAGGTTGATAGTTGTTAAAATAAAGACGTTAAATTTAAAAAAAATAAAAATAAAAGAAAAGTATTAATTTTTATACTAAATATTTACGAAGAAATGACTCGAAAATTACGAAAACAAGAACGGAAAATGTTTTTTTTTTAATGCGCAAGAGAGTAAATTAGTGAAAAGAATGAATATTTTAATCTAAAAAATTATTTGACTAACACAAGAAATTAACTATATTTGTTGAGCCGAGTCATTATTTATTGGTTGAGAGTCGAGACTATTATAATTTCATATTTATGTTCATTAATTATTATTTAATTAAATATTAATTTTATTGAATTTTATTGTGAGTGACCTTATCGCACCGCGTAAAAAGGTTACCATTCATCAATGTCGACCATAGCCGTACACGCACGGCAGTAAGCGCTAGATTACAATTAGGAAATGGCCAACAAAGTACAGCTAAAAGGCGTGTGTAGGGTGTTGAGTGTTGAGTGTTGACTCTGCCTGTGTTTGCACTGCGTTTCCCGGAGCTATCGTGCATTTCCCAACAAAATTCCAGTGGCGTGCTACGCGTACTTTGGTCTCTTTCTTTTCTTTTCTTTTTTTACTCAGAAAACTTTGGTCTCATATTTAAGATAATATTTTTGCTATTTTTCATTCACACACTATCCTTATTTTTAATTTTTTGAAAATTTTAAAATTTTAAAGTTTTTTATTTTTTATTTATTTTTATTAGTACTAAACTAATTGAATTATTGTACTTATCATACATACCTCATATATTTGATAAATAAATAAATAAATTACATGTGATGTAGATGTAAAAATGTGAGTAAAATTTTTCATTTAAGATATTTCAATTACTTTTGTTGAGTATTGAACTTTTGAAGTTATTTTTATCTAGTTTTCTTTAATGAAATTGATTATATAATCTAATTATAAGAATTTCTTATGTAGTAGGATGAAAGTAGTATTTATAAAGTATGATTACTTAATAATTTGAGAAAATATCATAGATCAACGACTCTTCTCTATAATTAGAGTGGCTCTCAAATTAAATTTGCATCATATTTTAATTAGATAGAAATTTATTTACAAACTTACCTATAGACATTGTAAATATTTTAATTAAATATATCTCTATTTGCAAACTTATTTATTGACATATTAAATATGAGGACTGCTATATACACACATGCAAAAAAATACACAAAATTAATTTTACAAACTAACTTAACTTTATCTGATCTGTTAGATTTATTTTATAATAAAAATAATTTTACAATCTGATAAATCATATCAAGTTATATTAATTTGTGTGATTATTTGTGTATATCACTTTATGATTAGAGTATTTTCCATTAAATATATGAGTAGTGATAATATTACTATTCTCTTATTACTTATTTATTATTTATAGTGTATTTAAAAATTTTATTTTTTTATCATTTTTTTAAGTATTTTTTAAATATCTTTAATTATTAAGAAAAACTATAAAAAAATATATAAATTTCTTAATAACCACTTTGTTAATTATTAAGTAAAATAAAAATAAATAAATACAAAAAAATAATAAATAGATAATGGAAAGGTAGTAATCTTAGAATTTTTTTAAACATATTATCTTCCTTATAGCTAGCAAAATTTGAGTTTGTCTTAGAACGAGGAGATGGCACGTGGTGTTAATGGTCAACAAGAAAAGTTAATCTCGACCGCAACTTGAGAGGAGCCAGACTCGTGAATGCGGGGGTCACAAGTCACAACCACTGCGTTGTCGCTTTGCACGCCACCGAACCAATCTCTATTAAAGAATAAATATATGGAGGTTTGGATTGAGATATAAAATGAAATGAGTTTTAAAAATTGAATAAAATATTATTTTTTAATAATATTATTGTTTTAAAATTTTAAAATTTTGTAATAGAATTTAAAAAATTTATATTTTATATAAAATTTTAAAAATATATAATAATAAATTTAAGATGAATTAAATTTTAAATCTAAACCGGACCATAATATAACGACAAGCATGATGAAGCAACTCCGTCCACTACCAAATATTTAAAACAAAGCTAAAATAAAATAAAAACAAAATAGGGGTTAGAGGTATGGGCTGGGCTAGTTTTGGGAGTGGGTGTGTTGGATGGGGTCCTCTCTAAGGCCTTTGAATGGAATACGGCTTCTGGGTCAACTAGAGTCGGGGCCCACCTGCGACCTGGTCAAGGACACTTGGATTGCTTTCTCACGAGTAACGGGGAGCTGCGGGAATTCTTCACTTTTTTAATTTTAAAAAATATAGATACTTTCTTTATTCAAGAGTGAGAAAATTCGAACTTAGTTTTTATTATAGGTGCTAGTCATCCCTTATTGGAGAGGGGCTCCTCACCCCCACATGGACGAGGGTGGGAAAATTTTTCCCGCAATTCCTCCTCCTTCTCCTCAAATAAAAATTGAAATGATGGTATCGAGACTCACCTTCATAGTGGCAACAACAGTTTGTAAGGACCTCCTCTTCAAGGCTTTGAGGAAGATGATTAGGGATACATAATATCGTCTGTGTCACTACGAAGCCATAGAAGAACTGAAGAAGTTGCAAAGACAACAATGTTGCAAGAATCAAAAGCGTTTCAGACTTATATTCCTAGAAAAAATGTTGCATTTCAATTCTAATTGAAACATAATGTTGCAATTAAAAAGGCATCTCATTGAGGCCTTGAGTTCACGACTCCACGGCCCAGTCTAAGTTGGTTCACGGCTTCACGCATATCATATTTCAGTTCCCTTTTAATTTAGTTTCCTCTTAGATATAGGGTTTCAACTTTCAATTTTCGACAACTACATCCTTCATGCTGCCATGGGCCCTAGTTCTCCATTGCCCTCCTAACAACGACATTGATGAAAAGCAATAGATCAACCTTGTGAGGTACTAGCATACAAACCAAAAAACCAATTTGATTTCTATTTGTTCCCTATAATTTCAACAACCAAACAACTAAAAGAGAAATAATCTCCATTGAGAGAAAACATCCATTAAATTGATCAAATGGTAAGAAACAACAATACGAGTAGAAGACATCATATTTCTCCGCACAGGAAAAGACGATTTCTTGTTTGTCGCATAAGATGACTTTGGGTGCTAAGTGATATTGGGCAAAGATAGATAAGCCCTGAAAGGATTCGAGAGAAGGGGTGAAAATGGGGAAAAGAAGGTGGTTTTTTTTTTTAGGGGGGGGGGGGGGTTACAAGGGTAGGGGTGGGGTGGATGGGCAACAGGGGTGGGGCCCCGCTGCCAATCCTTATTTATCTCATTTGGATACCAGTTCTTCTATCATCTGGTTTAAAGGATCTTGACAAAAAACCCTAGGAATAAATTTAAAAAAATGCAATGACTTTTAAAATAAAAATAAAAAAACACAAAAGAAATCAACAATCATACATAGAACACCAAATTTTAAGTGGTTCGGCTTAATGTAAGTCTATGTCCATTGGATGGAATGAATTCATTATCAATGAAGGTGAAGTACCAGAAATCAATCGCACAATCTTCATAATCCCAAGTACCAATACGCCCAATGAACTCTCAATAATATTTACAAAATAATCACCTCTCTCTCTCTCTCTTTCTCTCTCTCTCTCTAATGTTTGGCTATCTCCAAATGTGCCAAAGTCACTTTACAGATAAATAACATGTATTTATATAGTGAGACAACGCAAAACCCTAAATTAGGCAAGTTTGCTTGAGCAAATTTAAATGTCGCTCGAGCGAATATTAGAGTTTACGTCTGGCTCGAGTTGAAAGTGGAGTAAGAATTGAGTGAACTCGTATGTGCAAATCTCGCTCAAGTTAAATATCGAGTGAGATTCAAGCCAAAATCTTGGAATGGCACTCACTTGACTTAGAAGTCAAGCAAATGCCAAGCGAGACTCTAGAACTGGAACTCGCTCGAGATTGACGTTGAGCGAGTGTCAAGCGAAATATCGGATTGAGACGTTTATTCAAGTGGATTAAAGTCACTTTTCAACTTGTGTCTTTATATGCAAATAGAAGATCATATGGTTTATAGATTACTTTTGCTATTAAAATAAACAATTATATTAGATTATGCACCTTTGAGACGAGAATAATAATTTTATTTTCTTAAAATTAGTTATATATATTTTACAATTGAAACGTACTACATAAGATCTATAAATACACACCAATTGTATAAAGTGTGAATGGTAGATTTATATATATAAACAAAAAAAAAAAGTAATAAAATAAAGGATGAATGGTAGATAGTAGATCTATAAATAACCAATAATAATAATCACAACAAGTTATATATTAACATATAACTAATCCAATGCAGTAAAAAAAAGTGTACTCGTTATGTAAATATGTGTTTATATTTACATATGCATACACCACTATATATCCATACACCACTGTCAATGCTTAAAGGCAATAGCAATAGCTCTTAAGGGTCTTCAAAATTTCAGATGCACCAAATGGTTACCTTTTTATGAATCATGGTTTTGCTGAATATCAATGGTTCCTTCCTTATTTATTGGAAGTGTAAAGCTATTATTTGTTATTGCTCGAAATATTTCTACAAATAATAATACATACAGTATAATCCTTTTTTTTTTAACTCGGTATAATCTATTTCAAAAGACACTTACAAGTTATTTAAAAAAAAAAGACAATTATAAGTTAATAATACATTATTTATTTATTTGTTTAAAAAAATACTTTCCCACCAAAAAAAAAAAAAACTCTTTGGCCGCAATCTCAAGTTACATGGCGTCGAGTCGACTGCCCGTCAAATTTTCAAAGCAAACCACGTGTAAACGAAAGCGCACCCCTTCGAGAACGAACTTATAATATTCGCCACCTCACATAAAGTTACACGCCCCCCACCGATTGCTCACAAGTTGCAGTCATGTGCCTGGTTTCGTTGACATTCCCACTCCCTTGAAAGTGAACACTCTAGTCTCTTCTCCTTTTTTTTTTTTTTTAACCTAAAATATATGATGTTTTTATCAACATTTTGAATAATGTATTTCAACATTTTGAATAATGTATTTATGAATGTATCGATTAAGATATTAAAATGAAATATTTTAATATTAATATTATTTCGTATACTATTTTAAGATAATCTACATAAAAAATATATATAAATACATATATAAATTATATTTCAAAATAAGAATCAATATATGAATAATTATATATATATAAATATAATTAGTCTAGTATGGATTGAAATAAAAATTAACAAAAACATAAAATAAATTTGAATGATCGAAATCGCAAATCCAATACGGTTGATACTGGCTAAAATATTAACCGGTACAAGATCGGTATTAGTCAAAATATTTATCGGTATTGGCCGATATTTTAATCGAAAAGATATATCCTTAAAATATGTATCGGAGAACTAGTCAGTATGACATGTTTCGATCATATGAGTCAGTACAGTACGAAATTAAAAACGTTAGTTTTTATCATCTTACTTGTCAATGTAATTAACTCAAATACTCATATTTTATATCAAATAATTAACTTCAATTTTGTCGAGGCTTGCTAACCTAATGGCACAAGACTTATTTCTTCAAAATGAAAAACTTGGACTCGATCCTCTCCCCAATATAAAAAATATATATATATATATGTATATATATGTTCAATTTCAATTGAAACGGAGGATCCTATTCTTTCTAATTGAGATGATATTATGTGAATCATCTTATTAACAAGTTATGTGGATGGTATGCTCTATACCATTTTTATTCGTAAAAAATTATGTTTCAAATAAAATTATGCCACATAGACAAATATCATATGAATTATCTTATTCTCAAGCTAGTATATAAAAGATACCATCCACATAACTTAAATGATAATATATCATTCGTATAAAAAATTATCTTTTAAATCAAATTATGTCACATGAACAATGTATTCATAAATCAGAGACTTTAGAATAGAACTAGTCATATCATACCATACATAAATACATACATATGTCATCATGTCTTAAATTCTTAATAACCATTTTTTAATTTTTTTTGTAGTGATTTGCTATAGGTTGAACTTTTATCCTCTAATTTTTGTTAGAAGAATACTTTATGTTTGTGAACCGCATAATGATGTTTGACCAGGATGATTTTCGTATCTTGATTCGTACGTCCTTTATAGAAAGGAAACAAATGGATAGAAAAAAAATGCAACAATAACAAAAAGAGATGGTGGGCATGAAAGTTGGTGCTTGGGTTAGTGCCCATCTAAGAGCATTTACATCCTATTTTTCCATTTTTTTTTCCTCAAATTTTAATAAAAAAATTATCTTTATAATTTTTTTTTTTTAATTTTACTCATCTTTAAAAAGTTTCCTAATCTCATTTCTTATATATTTTTCTCATCTATTAATATAACATTACTCTGTTATTTTTATTTTTATTTATTTTTTACTATTTTATTTCATATCATGATATTATTCTTAACAAAAGACAATAAACAAAAAGCTAAATAATATTTTAAGAAAGAATAATAATCTCTCAAACACGAGAAAATACTGTTCATAGTATCAAATCTTCTTCTATTTTGAAAGAGTGGATGTGAGGATTAAAATGAATTAAAAACTATTTTAGTCTCCAAATAATAGGGAAATTCTTATCCTAAGGGACCATTTATGAGTGTTCTAACGAGGCAGGTGAAGCTTTTAGAGTATGACTTTGAAGTAGTCTTATTAGTTGTTACAAATGGCCATTTTTTTTTTTAAATTTTTTTAATGTTACTTGTATTGACCCATCAACATGTAAAATTATTTTAGTTTTTACACATGGTAGATTTTTTAATTTTTTTTAATGTCATTTGTAATTGACCCATAAGCATATAAAATTATTTTTATAATATTTATTAATTCCTTTTATAATAATGTTTTTTTGTGATTAATTATAATGTTTTTTCTCCATTAATTTTTTTTACATCTTTGATGGGCAAAGGCAAATATCATCCGGAGAGCCCTCCCCATTCCATGTTTATTTATTTATTTATTTACTTTTTCTCCAAAAGCAGCAAATAATGCTTGGAGGGAGAGCAAATAGGAACATATATCATGAAATATTAAAACTGGAAATAGTATTGACGAGTGTGTTCTACGAATGATGAAATTTTTGGTACTACATAATTATTCTTTAGTTGTGGAAATAAGTTTCAGAGTATGGTAAGGTTAACAACTTCACCAAACGGCAGATTGAGAAGTGAACAATACGTTAACTTTATTCCCCCTAAATTAAATAAATGAAAGAAACTTAATCCTGTTTTTATTTATTTTTCTTAGACATCATATTAATTAGAGAAATTTTATTTATAATTATAACATAAAATTCTCGCTCAATTTTTTTGAAAAATGGGATAAATCTTTATAAAAAAAAGTTAATAAATTTAATACTCACGTAAAATATTATTTTGTAATAATAAGTTATATTTTTTAAATAATAATTCACAAAAAAAATTGCATGTCTTCAAACTATGTTAACTTCTCTATTTCTCCTGATAAGAGTATTTTTATTAGATTGGTTATTGTTAAAGAATAATTTTAGTTAATGTAATTTAGATTTTAGCTTTTAACCATTTTATTTATATAAGTCTTTGTTAGAATAATAATTATTTTTATATTATATATAACAATAAAATAATATCACAATAATTTAACTTTGATTGTTCATATCAAATATTTATATCAAATTATTCATTTATGAAGATATATAGTAATAAGTAATTAATAATTATTTATTTATTTATTTTTTACCATTCTACCTATTATATATTAATTAATAACCATATTTTAATTAAATTATGAGTTAAAAAATTAATTAGTAATCATATTCGATTTAAATTAAATTATTAATAAAAGTTTGGAAAGAGAGAGTAACTAATAAAATATTAATTAGTAATAATATTATGGGCACTACTAGCGAATCCGACTAATGGGATCTGATTGGGTCCCCATTTTTTTAGTTTTTTTTACAAGATTTTTGTTTAAGCGTTTTTAAATAAGATTGTGATTTTTTTATATTTTTAAAAAATATTTTAAGATGTTAAAAAAATAATGTAAAAAAATATATTTATTTTACATGATTTTTTAACATATTAAAATATTTTTTAAAAATATAAAAAAATCACAACATTATTTAAAAACATTTAATCAAAAATCATGTAAAAAAAAAAAAAGAAAGAAAATCGAGACCCAATCGGGATCCCAATGTAGGAATAAATAGCATTTTCTTTATATTATATGAAAGAGAAAAAAACTAATAAAATAAGAGTTTAACATTGGTTTGGAGCCTTTAAATTTAAAGTTTTATTTGATTTTATTATAGCAATAAATCCAAAATTTTGTCATTTGAACATTTCAATATGGGCTTATTGAAAGCTCCTAATAATTAAAAGCATATTAAATTTGACATATACTCAATTCAAAGAAAATATTTTGAATGATTGACGAAGAAAAAATAAGAAGATAATCGATTAATTATTCCATCGAGCAATGCTATCTATATATAGTCTCTAAATGCAAGTTTAGTTTAAAAACAATTTTAAAATTATAATAATATTTTATTTACAATAGTTTTTTTTAAAATTTTTATTTATTAATAAAACTGTAATACAAAATAATAATTTTCTATTCGATAATCTCCTCACCATTGCCAAAAGAGCTGTCATGGATTATGAGCAATGTGAAAGGAAAATATAAATAAATAAGTAGACAGAAAATGAGTCTTGTGCTCCAATGAATGAAAAGAAAATGACAAAAATTAATTAAGCAGTGGGAAAATTACAGATAAGACTGAGTCCTGAATCCCTCTGAATCATTATTATCCCAAACAGAAAAAAAAAAAAAAAATACAGAGAGACCAGAGAGATGGATAGAGAAGAGGGAAAGAGACATGACACATGAAAACACATGAAAGCAATACGCATCCAGGCAGAAAATTTACTAGTGGACATTAAAGAATGATGCAGAGGTCCGAGGGCCCATTTTAGTCATTTTCTCTATTTCATTATTTTGTAAAAAAATAAAACAGAATAATTTATATAAAAAAAAAAAAAACTAAAATTAAAGAAATGAAATCGATAAAGCAGCAGAGAAATCAGAGGAGGGTCGGTTTGTGGGGGCAAGAGAAAGGTCGAGAAATCGAGAAAAGGAAAAGAAAGAAAAGCCATTACAGCCAGAGAAACCCAAAGAACCCACTCCCCGAAAAAAAAAAAATTAAATTTAATTAAAAATTAGTTTTTATTTTCATTTTTTATTTTGTTGTAGAAGAGAAGGTGCTCCTCTTGCTGCCATACCCTATACGGTTCTCCTCCCACCCCCATCTCTTTCTCTCGCAGCTATCTTCTGCGCTATTTCTTCAATTATGTTCATCTTCTTCTAATCTGTCGTAGACCCTGTTTCGAAAAACTTCGGTTTGATTTGTTGTTTCGATCGGTTATTCTTTATCGGTGAATCATGAGGAGAGGGAGAGGAGCCGCGGCTAGGACTGTGGTCGCCGATGCGGCGGGAGCGCCGGCTACAGCAGTTTCGGCTTTGAGAAATACAGGCAATGAGCCACGTTATCGGGGCGTGAGAAAGAGACCATGGGGTAGATTCGCGGCCGAGATCAGAGACCCACGGAAGAAGACCCGTCTCTGGCTGGGCACCTTCGACTCGGCTGAGGACGCCGCCCGAGCCTACGATGCGGCGGCTCGGAACCTCCGCGGCCCCAAAGCCAAGACCAACTTCCCTCTCTCCCCGTCTTCCTATTTCTCTCCGCTCATTCCAAACCAGAGCCATCAAAACGGTGCGTTTGTGGATCATCACCGTTTGTACGCGATGAACGATGGTTTCTTGGAGCAGCAGATTATCGATCCCCCGAGGCCCGCCTCCAGCAGCATGAGCAGCACGGTCGAGTCCTTTAGTGGGCCCAGGCCAACGCCTATACAGTCCAAGCAAGCTTTTGTGGCGGTACGGAGACGACTGCCGAAGGCTCCTCCGTTGGTCCCGGAGGATTGCCACAGCGACTGCGATTCATCCTCTTCAGTGATCGACGACGACTGCGTTATCTCGTCGTCTTTGTGCCGGAAGCATCCACTGCCGTTCGATCTCAACTTCCCTCCACCACCACCACCGTTGGATGACGTTGACTTTTCGGGTGATGATCTCCGGTGCACTGCCTTGTGTCTCTAATTATTGCGATGATAATGATGATTATGATGGTTATTATCAATAATTTTTCCTCTATTTTTTCTTAATTTTATTTTTCTTCACATTTCCTCTCCTATTTTTCTTTCTACCTTTTCTCACCTTTATAAATGCGAAAAAAAGAAGAATTTATGAGAGAAGATTGTTACAAAACGATCCTGAATTTGCAGGAGATCACGCTCGCATGATGTTTGATGAAAAATCGCGCTTTCCTTTCATGTATGATGCCCTTATTTTTTTTCTTATGAGATGTGGGGGTTCTTTACCCACCTCGTACAGATCCTTCTCTGCAGTCGTCAATCCATTACCCAATTTACTTGGTTTGAAAATGAAAACTTCAAATCTGGTTGTATTTTTTTGTTCTTGTTTTTATTTTTATTTTTATTTTTTATTTTTTCTCGAATCTGATTTCTTCTGTAATGTGGAAGGAATAAGGATTAGATCAGGATAGTTAACAGCAAATCTTATATCGTTCAGTTTGGCCGATAAAGGAATCTATAAATCTGAAGACATTGTTTTTATTACCAAGTAATTTGGAGTAAATCGGTACCCAGCAGAGGAGGGGTGAGTTTAGTGTATTTTGTGTTCTTCTGTAGAATCTGGATGTATGAATTTCATTGGACTTTTGGAAGGGTTGATTAGTATTTGATATTCGAAGAAATGCTAGGGACAAGTATAACAGAGAAGCGAAAGATAAAGGCTAGTTTCGATACGGTATAATAAACAAAACATTTGGAATCAATTTCATTCAGTTTCGAATTTTAAGAAAGGACTTTCATTTTCGACATTAATAACACTTTTATTACATTGGCTAAAATATTTTTAAAAAAATATAAGTTTGCATATATCAAATTTTTTTTTTTTCCAAATTAAAACGGTTATTATTTATTTTTAAAGATATATATATTTTAATTTTTTTCTCTTTATTTTTAATTAAATATAATAAAATTATTTTAATATGTAAATAAATTTATATTTTTTAAAAGAAAAATTTTAATCAATTTAATAAGAGGGATATGAGGCAGGAGTTTTTCTAGATTTCAATATGCAGTTATTCCAAAAAATAAAAAATTTCAATATGAACATCCTGATGGCTGGTACCTAACTGGTTAATCCTACATAAATCTGGAATTGGAGGGAAAACGATTTCAGAAAGAAAAGAACAAAATGAACATATTTCACATCGCCCAATGTGCGAAAACGAAGATGCCGGGAAAATTCGTTCCGGGTCTTCCTTCCAAGTAGCGTCCAAGTTCAAAAGAGGCAGCATGGTGGATGAAAATTGAAATCACATCCTCCCTATAGGCTATGGCCCTCAATCTAAAGCTTAGGCAGACAAATGAATGAATACATGTTTAAAAGTTCATTACTTAAAACATCTTTTCTACACAAAAAACAAAATAAAGAGAGAAAGAAAGAAAAATGACTTTGCAGTACTCATTCATCTACGTACAAGTCGCGAACACAGCCCAGATAGTTGTGAGTATTCTTCAATATGGGTTCAAAGGCAAAGGCCCTTATTTTCTCTGGTTAGAAAGAACGGAAGAACATAAGAAAAATGTTGTTACGTTTGGCTGAACAAATATTCGGAAATCCGACTTCGGTCCGAGTTAGAGTTGGATTTTACTAGGGATGTTCATCCGAGTTTCGGACTCCCAAATGCGGAACCGGATTCGAAATTTCCTTAAACATTTTTTAAAAAAAAATTTAAAAATGTTAAGAAATAAATAAAATTTTAAACCGGGTCGGGTTGTACCCGGCCCGGATAAACACCCCTAGATTTTACTGTATTTACTGTAACAAATATTAATATATACTAATAATTTAATAAACTAATATAAATTAATTTAATATCAAAAAATTGGGTTGAAATTGGACAGAAATCAATACTATTGATTTTGAAAAATAATCGATGCGTAAACAATTTAAAAAAAACAAATTAATAATACCAGTTAAGTTCTAAATTTGATTAAAATCGGACTGGATAGCCTCTACATATCATAAAGTAAAAAAGATAAAGCTAAGTATGAAGCCCGCTTTGGCCCAAGTTTGACCCATGCCAACTGCTTCTAGTGAATCCCGATATCCCAACTACACGAAAGTGGAAGTCTTCACTTCCCTCAGTTCAGAAGCTCCTCGACAAGTACACTGCGAGAGAAAACCCTAGCCCTTCTGACGTTCGCCAAAATATACGATATTGAACACCACAAACTGCAGAGCAGCTATTAATCTCACTTGCTGTTGAGATTTCTCTCTGTTTAGGTTTGTTTCTAGTTAACTATGTATTTCCAAGCTCTCTTATATATTGGGTTACTTAAATTCTTGTATCTATTCCATATATGACGGCCTTTTCTTAAAGATTCTAAATGCTTGATAGAGTGGAGTTCATGGATTTTCCGCATGCCAGTTGCTTGATTAGAGTCCCTTTGACTCTGTTCAATTTCCAAGTAAGGGAAAAATATGGTAAATCTTAGTGGTGAACAAAATACCCGCTACCGACCCGACCCGACCCGAAAATTCGACCCGCTAAGCAATTTAAAGGAAACCCTTGCTTCCGAAATTCCGATACCTGCTACCCGTTACCCTTTTTTCTCTCGCCGATTGTTCTCATCTCTCTCTCGCCGGTTTCTCACTGTCGCATCTCTCAAACTCTCACTCGCTCCCTGTCGCCGCTAAGCAGGTAAATTGTTATCATGCTGTTGATTTAGGTTTTCTTCCAAGATTAGTCTGGAGTGTGTGAATCTGTATGGATTTCTATTTAGTCCTTGAACCTCGGTAAGTTTGTTCTTGGTTGTAATATTACCCGGCAAGAAAATGTGGATTTTTGGTTGGAAAGGGCCATCCGGGTTCTCAGCCTGTTCCACAGCAGAGCAAGTTACCCAAGGAATTGATGGAACCGTTGTCACTGCCATCGTTGCAGGTCGTTTCTTTTGGTCTGGTGGTATTTTGAGTTCGTCTAATTTCGTATATGTTTTTCTTTTAATGGATTTTTGTGTTTTCTTGGGAATTTTCTTTCAGGACCATGTGTTCGATTTTATTTTTTTTTGGAGAATAAATCGATGGGGTTTGTTTATTTCTAAATAACTGCTATTGTTCTTTCATGGATTCCAGCTTATTATCTAATGTTGTCAGTCCTATCTAAGCGCCATGATGTGCAAATTGGATCTTCAAGGCAGGGGACTCAGAGTTGTTTGATTGCTGGCTTATATAACAAAGTCATCTGCATCTGATATCTTGTTTAATTGTTCTTCTGGTTTTGTCTTTTTTTCATCTGCAGTATTTGAAACTTCCATTATTGGCTCTTGGTATTTGAAATATATGTAATGTGATCATTAGTGAAATATAAGAATGCTATCGGGTCACTAAAGCAACCACCTTAAAATTAAAAGAAAAAAAGGTTTTAATGGAATACCCGATAAGCTATCAGGTCGGTTATTCGGCTTATCAGGTATTTGACTTAACTGAGTACATAGTTATCGGGTCTGGTCGGCAGGCATGCTATCGGTTTGGATCGGGTCAGCATACGCCCCTAGTGGTGATCTTTATAGAGGAACTTATCTAGCAATTCGGTTCCCAGGGGTATGAATGGGAAATGTAGAAACTGATGTTTGGATGTATGTTAAAAAAATATGACTCGGGCAATGCAAGGTGCAATTGATGTTGAGGAGGAATTCATTTCGTAGTTCTTTGCATGGGATCTATATCATAAAAATGAATGGTGCTTGGAGGAGATATCTTGGATTTTGATATGCTTGAACCTGTACCTTATTATGTTATTGTTTTGCCCTTAAACCTAGCTCACAGTGCATGCCTTTAACAATAAGGTAAAACGAAAACTTCAGAAGTTATTTAAGAGAACTCGTAAGAGATGCAGACTTGTGTTTAACCAAGTGATTTGTGTTATTTCTCGTGTGGTAATTGACTTCCGAAGCACATAAGCGGGTTAGTGTCAAATGGGAAAAGAAGTTTATGTTCTCTATCCCAAAGCTTTGGCTTCATTTTAGAATTATTCATTCATTTTTTTTAATCTTTAGATCTGTCTAGAAAAAGACATAACGATCTTCAAATATTTGATTAACAATTTCTCAGTTTCTAATATGTAGAAAAACAGAGTGAAGATCGGATAACAATGCTGCCACAGCGCATGAAGAAGGCCATTACGGATAATCCAAAGAAGCTTGCCAACTTGATTGACCTTGTGAATCTTCCATCGACGCTCAGAGACTTCGTGGGCCAGTCTCAGATTTCTCGTCTAGGCTGTTTCATGCATGTCTGGTCCTACATCAAGACCCACAATCTGCAGGTTCACTCTCAGCATTTTTCAAAATTGAGGTTTATTTTGTTAAAATACTAATCTGAGAGAACGAAAAGATTCATTGAAAAAAATGAATGATGCTTTTGGACAAGAACCAGATTTGTATGATCTCCTAGACATACTCCCTTGTCACATTACTGGATCTCAATGACTTACAACTGATCATATGTAGGGTGACCATATAACTGAATGCAATTAGTGTTTTATTTACCTTTTTATGATTATAATTCTAACTTGCTACCTGTATGTTTATTTAATGCCGTAGACTTTCTTGACACTGACGAACATGGGGGTCTCTTTTTATTTGTTAAGGATACAAACAACAAAAATGTGGTCAATTGTGATAAAAAGCTGAAGAGTATTTTGTTGGGCAAGCCTCAGGTTGAGCTAGCTGAACTTCCCACGCTGATCAAATTGCATTTTCCTAAAGAGCCAAAGTAAGCTGTGCAATTGAGTTTAAGGTGCCAATGTTTGGTCTTCCCCCAAAGTATTCCCCTTCTCCAGATGCTCCTGAAAACAAAATTAGTTGATTCTTGTTGTACAGAATTAATTGATGAGTTTATATTCTATGTTTGAGTTTGTATCTGGTTTTGGCGTCAATTGTAGTTACTTCATCCACAGCATTGAACTGAAGTATTCTCCTTTCATAAGGTCTGTTCTCACCAAGGATGAGAGACACCTAATATTTGGTAGGTAAGTAAGAACATTTTCTCTCCATCGCATTAATTTAATAGAAATAGAAAGGTGCTGCAACTAGTTTAAAAGAGTGTGGGCAAAACTTTTTGCATTCTCACGTTTTCATGTCTTCTCATTCACCTGCCTGTTACATTATATACGTAAATTCAATAAAAAGAAAGAACACATTTGGTATGTGGTAGTGAAGTTTGGGGAGGGGAGGATCTGAGTTGATGTGGACAATTCCAATTACAACAGGGAAAGCAATACCATGCCGTCTGGCGTCTAGTTACAAGAGAAACTGGGCTAGACTAGTTTTCATCACATTATCAGCGACAATAGCATTCGTTTTCTCTGTGGGATGGAAGGAATCCCAAAATATGTATTTATTTGCATCTGAACATGTAAATGGGTTTATTTGATTACACAAATAACTCAACTCGAACAACCCCGTTCCGCAACATGCTTTTGCTGTATCCTCAAAACCTGCAATTATAAATTGTATCACTTATAGTTTGGATCTTTTGTACGAAATATGTGAGAGAGAGAGAGAGAGAGAGAGAGAGAGGGAGGTTACTATTCTAAGCCAATGGCAGAAACATTTTCCTTGGGAAGCACGTGGTCACACGTGACATTGAGTGCAAAATAAAAAATTTAATTAAGATGGAATATGGATGCCTTTGCTAGTGAATGCACATGTCCCGTACTCATGCATATTGTTTGAATCTAGTTTGGTAGAATGTCACGACAAAAAAAGAGAAATCTAGCTTATAGTCTGGTAGAAAGCTCAAAAATATGATAAGAGCTTGTCTGGATAGTGAGATGAGAGGAGTTGAAATGATTTTGGAATATTAGTGAGATTTTTAATTGAAATGAGTTAAGATGAACTGAAATAAGATGATATGATTTTTGTATTCGAATGGATCTTGAATGACTGAAAAACAGTGGATAAAAAGAGATTTTTATGAAGGAGGTATCAGGTGGCTCTGGCCTGTCATGGACCCAGCAAAGCAAGCTCTCTGCCAACCCATCCCTATTTTAAAAGACACGTACATAAATTACTTGCAGTGATGCCTGTAACTGGGATAATACCCCTAATTAAAGTTTAAACCAAGTTTAGGTATTAAAGAAAAACTAGTTCAACCAAGTGAGATGTAGAAGTAGCCATTTATCCATTCATACTACCTACCCTCCTCAATAACATGTTTGTCCTCTTGCTTGGTGACGAACCTAACCATATATTGCTTCAATTTGGCTCATCAATGACCCTGGAATCATGTTGCTGTCTAGACTTTATGCAATGTCAAAGACTCAAACCAATTCTAACATAAAAGTAACATAGCAAAAAGTTTACCAAACGACTCTGGATTCTGAATGATTTCCATGACGATATCATATGGGTTCGAAAACACCAGCCAAATTCCAGTCAGCTCCTTGTTCAGATTTGCAATCAATCCCTTCAACTTTTCATTGAAATCTTTGGCCACATTGTTGTATTCCTCTATGCACTCACTCCCGGACAACACGTTTATAGTTCTCTCCAATGGCAAACACCCCATCGGAGGAACTCCACTGATGCATATCTTCCGAGCTCCGAGATTGTAGAGCTCTTTGATGAAATTTCCTGCAATACCTGCTAGAAAATTCTGGTACTCCTCGATAGAAAACTCGGACGATCGTCTTGGCAAAACATAGTAGTTCTCTACAAAATCATTGGTTCCTATGCTCATCAGGTAGAGTGTTTCACATAGAACCTCATTTGCTTTCTCTTCGCCTAGATATCTTCTCAGCTCCTTCTGGTATTCCTTATAGTATTCCAGTTCTTTCCACAAAGGTATTACAGACTGCAATTAATAAAAAAAATTAGCCTGTACCTTCTCATAGATTAAAAACCTTTGGCATATTTGATCTTTGTAATTGAATTGAGTTTGAGTTCTGTTACATATAGTCACTTTTACATAATCTTTGTGCATTTTATTGATGTGATTAGCTAAAACAATTATTAAAAAAATAATATAGTCAATCATATTAATAGAATGTGCAAGAAGTACACAAACATGACTATACATAGAGTTTTTGATTCAATTTATGGTATTTTAGTAGACTATAAAAACTATTAAGAAACATGATCAAATTGATAAAAACTTGTTTAAGATGACTGAATTTATTGAAAATTCTAAAAATAAGACTGCAATTTTCTGAGTTTAGTAGTATGATTTTAGCAAGGTTAAAATAAATTTGACTTACTAGCACATCAGAAGTAGCATTATCATAACCAGTTCCAGCCGAAGCGAAGCATACTCCAGTTGCAAAATCTTTGATATCATATGTTGGATCCAAATATGCAGGGATTGTTGGCTTGATCCCAAAAGCTTCAGAAATGAAGTCTGTTGGAATTCGACCATTGGAAAACCTTCCGGTGGCCTGACCGCCAATGAAATTTTTACCATAAGGCTCGAAATTACTCTTTAGGATTGTGGAGATCTGGTTGTTATTACCTGAATCCACAGTAGAGTCTCCAAACACTATAATGGCTGGAACTCTTGCATATATGTTTGATAATTGCAGTAGGAGATGAGCTAAGAGGAACCAATATTGAATGGTCTTACAATTATTAGCCATCTCTTTTTTGCCCACTTTAGGTGTGGTCCCGAATCATTAGTTTATATTAATGCTAAGCCTAGAGGTGGTTGGTATTTTAGTATAGTTGGTAGGAATATTTTGTTGTGAGGAACGACAGCAGAAATTAGAAGCAAACTGAAGCTGGCAAAGGTTGTTGAGACTCCTAATCGCTTTTGGTAGGATTTTGCTTTGTGCATATGTATGTAAGTCGAGGAGAGTTGGTCTGAACATATATGAGGTTTACCATTTTAACTTTTAAGTAACCGTTAGCTGATGTAACAGAGTTCTATATCAGTGATGTGACAAAAAACAATCTTGCAGAAAGGTTTTTTCTACTCGAAAGGGGTAGGAATTGCTTATGAAAATACATACAAATGTGAGTTAGAAAGCTAACAATCAAAGCTCAATGAGAAACAGCAAATACTATATACAGTTGGAGAGTGTGTAAGTGTCGTGCAGTTACTTTGAAAACAAGTGAAATCTATTATTATTTTTATTTTTATTTTTTTATTTTTTAATGAAGATGTATTTATCCACAGTTAAAAATGACGTTTTCTGTTTTATAGCACCGCTTTTGTGGCGTTTCATTGAGTTACCGCTCACAATTTTAATGTGACGCACCCGTTTATTTAAGTAATGGGCTGTGGCTATTAATATAGAAAATATAGATTATTCTCTGGACCCAGCCCGGGAGTTCGGCTAGAAATAACAAGGCTTACCCTGAATGTTACCTTATGTAAGGACCTTTTCCCAACCCAAACAATGTTTTTTTGGGGGCTTTCTTTCTCCCTTGGGCTTTTGAAATAACAGCTTGTAATAATCCAAATAAATAAGAAGTAATATTATATACAATTATAAATATATAAGTATGGCATAATTATTTTTTTAAAAATTATTATTAAAAAATTAATTTTTTAATAGAAATCTTATATTATTTATTTATTTTAAATAATTATATAATATTTACATATTTAACGCTTGTAAATATCATTTCTCAAAAATAAATAAGCGAAAGAAATTTAGATCAATATCATGACAGGTGCTCCCATAGTCAGAGTGCCACACTCTTCTCGAATCACCCCACTTCTATTTTTACTAAACCAAAATAGTAACCCTCAAGCGTCAGGGAGTCCTATCCCCCATGGCAGCTTCCAAGCTACAGGCTTTCTGGAACCACCCAGCTGGCCCCAAAAACAGTTTTGTTCCATCCTTTCATCTTCTCTTTCCCTCTGTTTTTTTTCCATTTATAGTATGCTGTAATGCTACTTCAACTTTGCATTATATAAAAACGAGAAAAATGCTACAATTTAGTATTTTTTTGGTCTGTGTAATTCGTGCAAGAATAATCGGTCTAATGGTGGAATAGAGCATTTCGTAAGAACATGGGGGTGAGATTTTTTAATTTTTGATGCGCTCGTGCTTTGTTCTAATGGCTTATACGTAGGAACTTACTTGAAGCATGTAATTTTATGCAGAACTTATACTCTAATAAAATTCAAATTTTCTTTGAATTTTCTTGAGGATAATTCAAAATAGTCCTCTTTCGGCAGATAAAACTGCATTCTTTGTAAAGCAAAGCATTAAACTAAAAGTTTTGATTATCCCAAAGCTAGTTGCTTTGTCAAAATGTCAAGAGTGTTAGTTCTAGATTAATCATTAATCAAAACCTTTGTCCAAACTGTTTTCTTGGAGTTGCCTTGCTACTTGATCTTCTTGACCAATGGTGAGCTGTTGACTTTGTATTGGTTATAAATTTTCTATATATATATATATATATAATATACTCTCGACTGAATATAAACACAGATTAAAGGTTCTTTGGAAACTGTTCAAAGTGTTCTGTACTGTAGTCTTGTTCTGCAATACCCAAGTCTGGTCCTGGTTGGTGTATTTATTGATTCAATGAGATGGGGGTAAATATGCATGGATCGGTTATTTGAATGTATCTCATCCCAAATAAACCACACCACCTATTCATCATATTATTGGTAAAGATAGCAAGTTATATGTCTATGTAGAGTTAGTCAAGGGGGAGAGAACTGTGATTAGAAAAAGGGTCTACTGGCAAGTGTCAACCTTTCCTTTGTGACGATAAAATATGACTACTTCATCTTATCATCTTAGCTAGATATAAGGTACATTCATATCAGCACTAATACATCGAATTCCATCAAAATTTTGTAGTTAAGCTTGTTTAGACGAGAGCAATATTAGGAGGATGACTTTTTGAAAAACCTATCGTGTTGCATCCCCACTAGGAAAAAAAAAAGCGTGTCAAATGTCAAATGACCTTTTCGTCATTTCATCACCCATATCTTTTCCAACATTACTTAAGAACAAATACTTTTAAATTAATTATTACATTTTTTTTATTTTCAAATAAAAAATAAAAAATAAAGTCAATATTTTCCAAGCTCCAAATAAAAATAATATTAAAAATTTGAATTTTATAATATTTCCTATTCAACTTTTTTTCTCTTCATAAAACTTAACTAAAATGATACTTGATAAACTATTTCTGAAAACAATTGATTTTGCTAATACTTGGAATGAAAAAAACCCCTGTTCTTGAGTCAACTGCAGACATATTTTAGTATCAAGAAAAATGCTAAAGCCATTTATGAATTCTCCCGATTTTCATTTTTTTTTTATAAAATAGTTTAAGAAGCATTTTTTTTTTTAATTAAGTTTGTGTTTTTTAGAAAAAAATAATTAAAGTGATTCAAAAAATACTTGCAAAAGCATAAAAAAAAATATTACAGAATGTACTGATAGGTGGGAAGTGTCGGGACACCTCTAATAAAGTAGCCCTGGCACTTCCGCTTTAGTATCAAATACTGTACGTGTACTGTCATGCAAATGAGGGAGAAAAATATTTTTATTCGGTTTAGATCGAGAGATGAAATGGTTTTAAACGAGTTTTTAATATTATTATTATTTTAAAATTAAAAAAAATTAAATTAAAATTTGAAAAAAATATATCGAAATTGAAAAAATTTATATTAAAATTTGTATTTTATATAAAAATTTAAAAAAATGTAATGATAAATTTAAGATAAGTTAAGACGAACTTGTCTCGTTTATAAATTCAAACTAGCCCAAAGTCTATAAATTATAATGAAATAAAAAATAAATAAATTTTCTCCCTTTTGCACTGATAAACAAGAAAAAAAGAATAGAAATATTAGGATAATTTACGGGTTAAGTTGGTTTTTATTTTGACGAAGGGGTAAATTGATTTGAATCTCAATCATCGGCTTATCAAGCGGCTACACCACCTTTGATCTAATACAACGCGGACGTGGACGTGGAGTTCCCAAATCCTACTACTTCTCGTTTCACCCCCGTCGGTCCGTGCAAGTTTCTGGTCGTGTTCTTCTAGTTCTAGAGGCTTCCAAAACTGGAAATTAAAGCCCAACCCAACTCGGAAAACATATGGTGTATGGACGGAAACAACCTTGCTAAATCCCAAAATGCTCCATTTTGCCTTTGCAAAAACTCAAGCTGGCTCTTCTCGTGAGTCGTGGGCAAAGTGGTTCTATTCTATAGAGGGGTAATTTAGTCAAGGATTAAATACCCGTGTGAAGCCTTGGGATTTTCCAGTATCTCGGTTTTCTTTCTAGCCAAGCACCGTTAGTCCGTTTATATTTTTCTCATTCTCTTTCTCTCTTGCTTCGCACTTCTTCTCAAAATCCCCATTACATATTTGTCTCCAAATAATATTTATTTTTCTCCTCTAAAAAAATATTATTTTTCCGGTTTCCCTACTGCTCTCTCCACTAATTCATTGTCTGCAGCCATGTTCGTCTCTAGGGTTTTATCACGTGTCCCTAGTCGAGTCGTCCCACGGAGCTCCTTGCTCCTCCTCTCTGTTCCCCAAAATCAGCAGTCGGCAATCCTCTGTGACCGTCTCCAATCCCTTGTTTGTGCATCCCCGAACACGGTATGCATCGGATACCTGCCTTTATTTGTTTTTTGTTGGTGGTTGATTGCAGCCAGGGTTTTGCTAGGGTTTTAGGTTGCTGAAAATTATACTGATGTAGAAGGAATTTTGGATTTTTTTTTGTTCACTAAATGTCGTTTTACTTCTTTTTTTCCCTTATAGATCATAGTCTAAGCAATTGGAGTATAAAAGAACAATTCTTTTACGTTTATGTAGACTTCAAGATTTTACAGGTTTATGCTGATTGGATATTTGTTTTTTCTTTTGTTTTTTTAATATTTCAAAAGTTTTCATTTTGGTTTCTATATTCTTGTTGTAGCAAAATTGATTGCTGTCAAAGATGAAACTGATCTTTTTTTTAAAGAAATGTGTAACTCTTTGTTTTGCTTTTGGCTCCGCTTCATGTAACAATCACTTGAGGATAATCTGAATGATGCCTTTTGTTTTTGTTTTTTGTTTTTAACTTTTGACAATTGATAAAGAGATTCTTTGGTATTAAGAAAGTTGTATTTTCAATCCTAAAATGTTGCCGCCGTTTCAACACCATTCATAGACGTTTGGTTCATAGATGTTTGGGTTTCAAATTAGGTGTTTCGAAATTTCGTTTTCTTTATGCTTAAAAATGGTTTCGGTTCTGATTTTTTTTTCCTAATCTTCTGCTTCTATAAATGGGTGAAAGGATGTTTGTATGCCCCCATTAATAGTATCTGCAATTTTTTTTGAATTTTATATTATTTGTTTACTTTGGTATTCTTGAGCCTTTTTTTTTTTTTTTTTTTTTTAACGAGTTACGCATCCACGTTTTATGTTACAGTTAGTACCAAATCAGGTGTCTTTCTTACATCATTCAGCACCACACCTCTCCATCTTCCAAAGATTTGGAGTTTCTTCATCGGCCTCTCCTGAGCCTACTGAAAAGGGAAATGGGGGTAACGGAGAGAATAATGGCACTTCTAGGAATGCAGAGCCCTCAAACACTAGTGGAGATGCTAAAATTTCAGACCAAGCTGAAGATTCAGGTTTGGAATGGAGCAATGCTAAAGCATCAGATCCTATTTTGGAATCCCAATCTGTCAAAAGGAGGAGAAAAGGTACTAAACGAATTGCATTTTCTGATTCAGATTCAGAGAGTGGAGAGGAGCTTTCCATGGATGATTTGGTTAAACTAGTGGCTGAGAAGGAAGAGCTTCTGAAGTCGAAGCACAAAGAGATTGAGAAGATGCAAGATAAAGTTCTCCGTAGTTATGCAGAGATGGAGAATGTCATGGACAGAACAAGACGGGAAGCAGAAAACTCGAAAAAGTTTGCCATACAGGTTTGCATCTTTTTCTTAAAAACATCTTTTTTCACTGCTAATTGGCAAGCTACTTAACTCTTAAATTCAGGTTTATTATGAACATTTTCTTTTTCCATATCTTTGATAGTCTTCACACTGACATACTTGGGAAACATGTGGCAGAATTTTGCAAAGAGTTTACTGGATGTCGCAGACAACTTGGAAAGAGCTTCTTTCGAAGTCAAGAAGAGTTTTGCGAAAATTGATACTTCTACAGACTCTGCTGGAGCTCTGCCACTCCTAAAAACACTTCTAGAAGGTGTTGCAATGACCGAGAAACAACTTATGGAGGTAATATTTCTCTAGATGTTGCCTGTGGCCGCCCGGTCATACGTGATACAGCTCCCTGATTAAATGTATAAAGTTAAACTGCCTTGCATATTTCAGTAATTTTAAAAAAAAATGCTTGTCCTTTTTAATTTTTTTCTGATGATATAAATTAGTGTGAAATGTTCTTTGGAGCTATAATCTGAGGTACAAGCCCCTAAGTTGTAATTTACTTTAATTTTTTTCATTTTGGGTTAATACATTTCTTTAGTCAACATTTTGCGCATGGTTGTGCTGGGATCATTTTGCCTTTTGTTATGTAACATTCAAGTTAGAAGCTAGATCCATTGATTTAAAGATCATGAATTCTTTTGTTTCAGGTGTTCAAAAAATATGGAGTAGAAAAATTTGATCCCATGGATGAACCATTTGATCCACATAGGCATAACGCTGTCTTCCAACTACCAGATGGTTCCAAGCCTCCGGGCACTGTTGCTGCAGTTCTTAAGGTATCACTTTTAGTAAGACAATTGTTTTCTTTGTATAATTTTTGTATTATTACAGCTTAGTTTCATAATGGATGCGGACACATGTAGGGGCGAATTTAGACATTTTAAAAGAGGATATCTTACTTTCATTTTAATATATATGAAACTAAGACATATTCTATTAAAGCCACTACTACTCATTATCTCTATACCACACACTGCACTTATTATTTTTAATTATTGGTAAACTAAAGGAATTATTCTACTCAACATTCATACTGATACACCATATATTTGATAAGGAAAAAAATAAGAAAAATAAAAAAATCAAGCGTGGTATGTAGTGTAGGATCGATGCGTAGAATTTTTCATTCTATTATCGTTTGTTTCTGCCCTTCTTTTAAATGGGTCCCATTCCTTCAAACACCGTTTGTTGTTAATGGTGTTCAAGGGCTGTTGGTAGCCTAAGTAGTCATAGAATACTAAGCGTCTAATTATGAGCATTGATTTCTGTATTGCAGTCAGGATACTTGCTTTATGATCGAGTTATTAGGCCGGCTGAAGTTGGAGTAACTCCGGCAGCGGAGAATGCAGCTGAGGATAGTGCAAGCTGAAAAGGGCCCTCAAGCTTGAAGAACAGACTCCCTGGAGATTTTACTAATAATGATGTAAAATTTTGCGCTTGTTTGAGGGAAGATTTAGCGTAATGTTTTTCTTGTTTGACCGGCTTTAGGAACTATCTTGAGCACAGCACAAAGTGACAATTTTATATTTATTCCCCACTCAATCGATGGCTTATTGTTGTCATATAAGTCAAAAACAGACGCCACAAAAGGGTCTTGTTACAATAGAATATTCTGCTTTAAGGCAAACTTGATGGAGTAAGCTTTAATGAGATGCCGCTTAGCATTTAGCTGATTTCTACTCTCAAATGTTGCCGTCTCTTTACCTGTAGCCTTGTGACTCTGGTGGTGCCCTTCTTTGATGGCAATTACGATAAAATAAAGGAAAAGTAAGAAAAAAAAAATTCAGAGATTTATTATAATTTGGCGATATGCCTATATCTAGGGGAGTAAGTGACAAAAATTTTACTATCATTAAAATTTAAGAAAATTTACATATACCGTATCGGGGGTGTTGCTCTCTGACCTCTAACCTAATCAGCGTCCCCATAATAGAAAGTATCAAATTGCAAGGTAGATGCCCTCGCTTGCTACACTACGCTCTGTTCCTTTCGGCATCTGCTAATCTTCTGCTATACACGCATTACATATAAAGCACATACTCCAACATTTGGCTATTTCAGCCACTGCCATCATTTGCCTAGACATATGAACGAGACAGACCTAAAATTAAGCAAGAGTTTTGACTAGATCTCTCTCTCATCCAATTCTTATGATGTTATCTATAAAGGATATCTGAAGGATAGGCATTACTAGTCCTGCTGTCTGGAGGTTACATTTTTTAGAAATCATTTGTATCAAGTTTCAAATATATAAGTTAAATACATGTTTGCTCGTTATGCTACGAAATATGAAAGCTATGAGAAACCACCATAGATTGCTCATTCGGCACTACTGAACTTACTAGCTTCGATATTTATATAAAGCTGTAAGACAAACAAGGCTACGACTTTAGTTACAAAATTAAGCAGTATCACATTCAGATAGTTGACCCTACAATGTCCTACGATCATAATAGCCACCAAATACTGGCATCATGTAATTACATGAGCAATTTCTTCAGATCATTTTGTTTCTGCAAACACAGAACATCAACGTGTTGACCAAACCCCACTTGAATCTCTGTTCTGACCAACAGAATCGACATTGCTATTGTGGCCTTTCAAGCATAAACCCAAATCCAAATGGCTTACATTTGAATCCTGCAAGCCAAGTATATTATTGTCAGACTCCTGCTTTATACAACACAAACTTATCAATGATTTTTCAGTTCTGTGGGCACTAGGCACCACAGAAATTCACTTCATGTTCAAACATCTATCAGTTTGCTGCCAAGTTGATCTTAACTTCAGCAATGATGCACAAATTTTCTTTTTTATTGGCACCAGATGTCCCTAACGGCATCCTGACTAATCTCGGGAGTGCACAGACCCTCAGTAAGGAATGATGCACAAAAAAAATCTATGCACAGAAACCATAAGTAATGTTACACCAAGAAATCCATCCAGTATGGTACATTTCTAGAAAAATGAATAATTCGTAATTGCAAGGGACGATGCCGAGCTTGAGCAGTTGGGACTCTCAAATAAATTAATTGGCTTTATTTGAGAAATTACTTCCAACTTCTGAAGATTAGTAGCAAGTTGCAACAGAAGAAGAATCCTAGAATATAAGAAAATAATTTAACTTTCACACTTCAGCTTAAGCAAAAAGATATAAAAAAAACTAACTCTGGCCAGGAACAAGGAACACGACAAACACTGGAGAACAGAAAGAATAG
Source organism: Platycarya longipes (assembly GCA_036559045.1). NCBI lineage: Eukaryota > Viridiplantae > Streptophyta > Magnoliopsida > Fagales > Juglandaceae > Platycarya > Platycarya longipes. The sequence goes on along the minus strand of CM071800.1, from coordinate 971,277 downwards.
AATAATATGATTCTATGAGGATTATCATCCATTCCCACTTCCCGCCTTTTTTTTCCCCTATGTTATTGATAAAACAGAGGAAGATTGAACCTAAGTCAGATTTAACAGCATCACCTGAGTTTCTTTTTTGGGAACTTCATCGATGTTCAGCTTCAGATAATGGTCGTTCTGAATTTTGTTACCTTCATCTTCCGCATTTTTAATGTACGCCTTCTTCTGTTCTTCTAGCACAGCAATCTGCGCAATCACCAGTGATTAACTCTTGCTCATGAAAAGGGGAAATCTTGGAAAGAAGAGCAACAACAAGAAGTCTACTTTCTCTTATCTAGTGTAAGAATCCTCAACCGAGTGATCCAGTTGCTATAAATTATCAACAAAGAGGTGAAAAGAGCGCACGGGCTTTAGTTGGTTTGCAAGAAACCGTCAACTAAATTTCAAAATTTTCCTAAGAATTGTCAAGTTCCTTACATAAATTCAAAATCCAAGTAAAACAAAACTTGGTATGCGCACAAATGAAAACAAAACCCTAGAAAGAAGAAACCACTACACGTAACAGCTCAAATGAAAACAAAACCCGAAACTTTAAGAAAAGCCCTCCAGGGTCCCGATAATTACGTGAAAAAACCCTAAGTTCACAAAATAATACATATATAGTGTGTATGATTACAGGAGTGTAGCGGAACTTCCGTCTCGGTGGCTCGTCGGCAGAGTTAGCGGACGTTGTTTCAGAGACGGTGTTGGGAGAGATAGGGGTCCAGCGGCAGAGAAGAAGGCGAGAGCTGCCGTTGGGTTGGGAGTGGGAGCTGTTGTAGTTGAATCTGGATTGAGACACGTGGACCCACTTCTTCTTCCACTTCCTCACTGGGCCGCTGAACACAGCGGTTGATGGTCCGTAGCGGGAAGACGCCCGGCCAAGCCTCGAACCGACTCCCTCCATATTCGGAGACCGGAGAACAATATCGCGCTCCGGCCGCTGTGTGTGTTGTCCTCGTAATGTAACAGACGGGGCAATCCCAAGTTAGCTCAGTCGAGAGTGAGACAGGACTGCATAGCCTGTATCTGCTAAATGATACTTAGAAAGGAATACGACGCCGTTCTAACCACCTGCACGGCTGCACCCGAATTGCAGCACAACAAGTACGGTACGGATAGGGGGAAAGACGAGTAGGCCTGGACCCACCGCTCTCTGTTGTCCTGGATCCATCTGCTCGGCCCAATTTGTACTCGGCCCAAACTCCAGGCTCAATTTGTGCTCACTCCGTACGTATTCATTTTTTTTTTCCAGCGACTACTAAAACAAATATTAGTTTTGTGTTTTTTTGTCGACAAAATAAGAGAAGATAGAGATAAATTGAAATAAAAGTTAAAATTTAATTAAAATATTATTAGAATATATTTTTTAATAATATTTTTATTTTAAAATTTAAAAAAATTGAATTATTTTATTTTATTTTTGTGTGAATATTTAAAAAATTATAAATAATTAGATATAATTAATATGAAATAAGATGAAATGAGAATAGTTGTAAAAGATCCTGTCGTAATAGAATATCTCTGTCTTTTCAAGTTTGTGTAGAAAATGCCAAATCTCTCTTATTGGCTGTCTCCATCGGTACCATCCTAGTTTAAACGTTTGGTGAAAAAATGTCATTTCTAGCTATTCATTTGTCACACGTAATTTTTTGTAAATTTGCCTTTAGAGTCATTTTTGTCTGATTGAATCATCCTATAGTTTGATTAATGTGGTCTTTTGTTTTATTGATTTATTTATTTTAATGTGTCACGGAGTAACAGCCGTAAGTAGGATTTGAATCATTGATAGTCCAAAACAATTCCCATTACATAATTACATTCATTCCCCTGTCTGCTGTCTAGGCCACATGAAGCAAGCGACAAGGCCTACATTTTCGGGCACAACCTTATCCCCTCTGAATTTATCTGAGCCATCCAGGTGGATTCCATGCTGAATTTCAGTGGATTGGATTTTGTGTTTTGGTATTTGAAAATATGAATTATTTTAAATATAAATTAATTATACAAAAATAAATTAATAAATTAACATAATTTAATACGATACGTAAGATTATAAAATTATTTTTATTATAAAATATATTTAATAAATTTAATAAATTTACATAATTTATAAATTTATATATATATATTTTGTCTATAACAGTTTTATTTGAAAAACGAAATATTATATCTATTTAAACAAAGAAATAAGGAGCTTTATTCCAAAACCAATCTTGACTCTTTGAAATAAATTTTTAATGCTACTTTAGTACTTTGTAAGCTTGCTTGTAATGCATGGCACAAAATCTTCCACATGATTAATCCCTTTTGGATGGGAAGCCAAGGGCACATGAGTGTGGGGGTAAAGTATGATAGAGGGGATAAGACTCAATGCATTATAATTTTTAGTTTAGCAAAAATTAATGAAGGATGAAGGCCATCGTAACCAATCATATGATCACATGATTGGCTAATAATTTTCATCTTTTCCCTTTCTCTTTAATTAATGATCTAGCAAGCAACATCTACTTACGATCGGCAGTGATGTTTTTATTTTTATTAGTAAGAGAATCTTTATTGGATTGGTTAAATTCATTTTTAAAATTTAGCTAATATGATATTTTTTAAATTCAATCTTTATATTAAATTATCTATTTACAATTTATATAATCATAAAATATTATTAAATTAATAGATTTAATGTTTGATTAGAGTGAAAAATTAGTATTTTTATGTTTAATTAGAGTGAGAAACTAATATTTTAATATTTGAAGAATTAATTATAGTCTTCTATATTTAATTAAATACTTTAAATAAAATTTAAATATAATCAATCTAATGTAAAATATTTTTAACATAAATTATTCAAATTTTAGACATAAGCAAGCCAATGAGGAAGCTTTGAGGTAGGGTTGTTGAATACAAAATCTAAAATATGAAAGATTTTCGAATGCATTTGTATAGTATAGACATATCTGATTCGTGATGACAATTGACACCCAAGTCCTCACCAATATGTCGTTTTTCAGATTTTCGGGACGATCAGATATGAAACTATGACATATATAGTATAAAGGGCCCCACCTGGTCTGTCAATGTCCTTCTTCTCTCTCTTCTCTGTTGCTTCCATCACTCACTGAGACCAGAGCCACTGAGATCTGAAAACCCAAAAACCTCTGTTTCAAAGAAGATCTTGGGTAAGCAATTCTTTGTTTTTTTTTTTTTTTTTAATTTTAATTTTAATTTTTTATATTTTTTGACTTGAGTGAGCACTTTTCTCCACTGAGCTCTCGGCTCTCTGTCTGTTCTTTGGTCACAATTTAACTCTCTCCGTCTCACTGTGTGAAATCTCGTTTTTCAGTGCTGTTTGTTTTCTGGGTTGTAGTTGTCTTGATCTTGAATAGTTAAGATGTCTGGCTGTTCTGGAAAAGCTCGTCTTGAGATTGTGAATGCAGGAGTTTGAGCTAGAGATCTTGGTCTTGAAGCTTGTTTATTGCTTCAAGGGATCTTTAATTTTGGATTAGTGATTGATTCGGTTAATTAAGTGTGTCTTGAGCGGACGGCACGTTCTGTACTTCTGTTTTGTTGCTGAGAAAATGTGGAAGTGTAAAAGGAGTTATCATTTGTAGATTTCTGGGGACTGAACTATGCTCCATGTTGTTGATGGGAAAATGCGAGAAGGATTCAATTGGACTTTTCATTCTTTCGGTTTATATTATATGAGATATCAATATATGAAAATCTCAAGCTTCCAGTCGAAGGGAGGTTTTTGTTATCTCGAGTCCCGAACTGTAGATTCAGAATGTCAGCTTTGCTCCCCCCCAAACAGACTCTCTCTCTCTCAGAGTATTGAGATGTTTTGATTTCTAAAATTCAGCAAGTTCGTTTCATTTTTGTAATGTGTGCAATCACCTATCCGGTTCCACCATTAATCACTCTATGGTTTTGAGTAGTTTCTGGTATTTGATTTTTTTTATGCCCAACTGGATGGGATAGGGTGAGTTGGAGATCAAAATTGTGATGTGGGTCTGAATTCCTCTTGCCCCATTACTCTAGAGTTCCCTAAATACTGTTATTTATGAGCATTTATACAGATTCGTTTTCCATCTTTATGACTGCTGTAGACAGGCGACATGTTATTTTTGTCCACTAAGACAGAATTTCTTGCTTGTCATTAAGGCTTTAGGATTTGGTTCATGTTCATTGCACTTTATGTACTTTAGATAAGAAAACTTGATCGTGCGGAAAATAGCATGGAATGAATTTATATTCTCACCATTCTCTGGAATGCAGGTTAGATTGTAGTGTTGATGTGAATGGAGGTGACTGATGCACAAAATCCCCTTCTTGGAGAAACATGTGGTTCTTTACTGCATAAACTGCAAGTAAATTATCTTTCTTATTTGATTGCCAGCATCTGTTTACTGCTCATACATATGGTCTATGCAAATTGGCTTCTAAATTGATCCATTATTCGCTTTAGGAAATATGGAACGAGGTTGGGGAAAGTGATGAGGAACGAGACAAGATGCTTCTTCAGATAGAGCAGGAGTGCTTGGATGTATACAAGAGGAAGGTTGAGCTGGCTACAAAGTCAAGGGCACAGCTTCTTCAGGCCTTATCAGATGCCAAACTTGAACTTTCCAGTCTTCTATCAGCCCTCGAAGAGAAAAGTTTTGTTGGGATTGTGAGTAATTATTAAATTTATGCTTGCATTGCCAAAGTATTTTAGGAAGTATAATACTAATTTTTAAGTTAATTTATATTATAACAAGAAGTTTTACATTTTTATTTATTTAATAATATTATTTAATTTTTTGGTTTGATTACAGCCGGAGGAGTCTTCAGGGACAATCAAAGAGCAGCTTACAGCTATAGCACCAGTACTTGAACAGCTTTGGGAACAAAAGGAGAAGAGAGTAAAAGAGTTCTCTGATGTTCAATCACAGATTGAAAAGATATGTGGAGAAATTGCTGGGAACTTGAACCCTAATGATCCGGTTGAGACTCCTGCAGTTGATGAGGCTGACCTATCCCTGAAGAAGTTAGATAAATATCATGCACAACTTCAAGAACTTCAAAAAGAGAAGGTAAACTTTTATATTGATGACCAGTGCATTACTTGCATCGGAAGGTCCTTGAGTTCAAAAAGATTGTTACTTTTTTATCTGGCAGAGTGAAAGGTTACAAAAGGTCCTTGAGTTCGTGAGCACTGTGCATGATCTTTGTGCTGTCCTGGGGATGGATTTCTTCAGTACTGCAACGGAGGTTCACCCAAGCTTAAACGACTCTACTAGTGTGCAATCCAAAAACATTAGTAATGATACTCTATCTAGGCTGGCTAACACAGTCTTAGCATTAAAAGAAGATAAGCAGCAGAGGCTGCACAAGGTAACCTGTCTAGTTTTTTTGACTGTTGGTTCTATACTTCTATGGAGATTTTGATCACGTTTTACGTTCTTATTACTTGGTAATGCTGCATTTTCTGCTACTTGATGTCACAATTTTGAGAAAAACTCTCCCCCATCTTTGCTTAGCTGAAATTATATAAATATATTGATTTTTATGTAGACAGTAAACATATGTATGTCACATTCTTGTGTTTAGCAAAAAAGGATAGCACAAAATCTGTTGCAATGGATTTTGCTATCGCTGGATTTGATATGATGTAGTTTAGGTTATTTAGCACAAGTCCATGTCATACTTTTTGAAATTTCAATATTTTTACTTAAGACATGTTGTAGAATTTGAACATCTTCCTTCAGTTAGAGAAACAAAAACTTCTAGTTTCATATGGTTATTTCATTATTGCTTGATATCTTATAGGGATGTAAAACGCATATAACCTCTGGGTTGTAAATATCATTGTGTTGTGCAAGCCAGCTCTCCTCTTCACGGTTATATAAATATATTGATTTTTATTGCTTTTAATTTTGGCATCTTGACTTGCATATTACAGTAAATCGATGTAACTTTTGCTTGCATCTCTAATACACAGCTCCAAGAGCTGGCAACTCAGCTAATTGATCTATGGAATCTGATGGATACCTCCCTCGAAGAAAGGAGATTGTTTGATCATGTTACCTGTAACATATCTGCTTCAGTAGATGAAGTGACTGTTCCAGGGGCTCTTGCTTTAGATCTGATTGAGCAGGTATTTAAAGTCTTTTAAGTTCACAGAACTGAAAGATTCAATAAGTGATGGTGGCTTGTTTGTTGTTAAGGCTGAGGTGGAAGTTGAAAGGCTTGATCAACTGAAAGCAAGCAGGATGAAAGAAATTGCTTTTAAGAAGCAAGCAGAGCTTGAAGAAATATATGCCCATGCTCATATAGAAATAGATCCAGAGGCTGCTCGAGAAAACATTATGGCACTCATTGACTCTGGTGATGTTGAACCTGCTGAATTACTGGCTGACATGGATGATCAGATAGCAAAAGCAAAGGATGAAGCTTTCAGCCGAAAGGACATATTGGACAAGGTTGAGAAATGGATGTCAGCCTGTGAAGAGGAGAGCTGGCTTGAAGACTACAATCGGGTATGATGGTCTCTCTTCTATCTATGATTTCTATGATTCGGACCACGGTGATCAAGAAAAAATGGGTTTTATAGACACAATACTGATGTCCTGTTCAAATCCAAAAAGTGAGAATGAAATATATATTAACTACAACTGTCCCATGGGATGCAACTTCAAGGATGGATTTATCATTATGAATTTGGGCCTGTGTTCAATCAACATGAATTTGTGATTATGTTATTATGCGTATTGAGTCCACATCAAATATCCACACATATGTTTTCCTTTCCTTTCCATATTATTTAGAACACGAAGAGGAATTACGAAAAATTAAATGAAAGATTCATTATGTTATTGAATGGTTGAAATGTGAAAGAACTCTGTTTCTGTTGAGTAACACAGTTGCTTAGCAAAAATTCACTACAATATCTTCTGTGCCCCCAATCTAGAAAGTGCATGAAGACTAAATGACTAAAATTGCGTCTCTTAGTCAAATGTGCTTAAAGAGCTCAATTTATCTCTTCAATGAAGAACCTTAAGTTATTCAGAATATCTCTGGCATGCAATATGCCGATGCCAATAATTGCCTGATTTTATAACATTGGATAAGCACATATGTCCCTGTTTAATAGTGAGACACATCCACCTGACTAGAGTCCCACAACAGGTGATAAAAATTATTAAATAAATGTAATGCTTTATTTATGGTTTTCTCGCTGCTGACTTTGGACATTTCAAATCCTTGTTGAACAGGATGAAAACAGGTACAATGCAAGCAGAGGTGCACACTTAAATCTGAAGCGTGCAGAAAAGGCCCGGATTCTGGTCAACAAAATTCCCGGTATGTGTAGAATCAGAGGACTACCATAGTAATAGTGGCTTGGTTGAGCATGCAGTTATTATATTGTTGCAGAATTTGATGTGCATTAGTAGATGGAATCTGTCTCTGCATCTATGTATTTAGGGCTTTTACTGTGTCAACTTTAGACATTAGTGTACTTGGCTGTAGATGTCGCATGCCTGTAGATGAGTGACCTTTAACTGGGTCATGGGCGAAAATTGACTATCTTCTTGCTGAGACTTTGGAGGCTTAATTAACTTTAATGTCAATCAGCAACAGGCCCGTAGCAAATGAAATGATTCTTTGTGGATTGCTTTGAGGTCGTAGCTAGCTTTTATTTAGACACCCGTTATGCTCAACTCGAAGAAACAGTTCTGATGGTGGATTGAGTAAACTGTAATCTTCATTGCACTGAATTTTCATTTGATTGGATTTTGTGGCTTTTCAGCACTGGTTGACACATTGGTTGCCAAAACTCGGGCTTGGGAGGACGATTGTGGCGTATCATTTACTTATGATGGTGTTCCTCTTCTTGCAATGCTAGATGAATATTCCATGCTCAGGCATGAACGAGAAGAAGAAAAACGGAGGTTGAAGGTAAGTTTTGATTGACGGGATGATCAACTGGGTCACTGATAAATTTTGTGTTTATGCATGTGTCTAACATTGAGCAGCACAATCCCTATTTGGCGAGGCCTACTTTCATGTTTTTGGGGGGTTCAAATATACTAATTCGAAAGAGTCGCTGACTAGGATAACAACCTTTGTGAATTGTAGGATCAGAAGAAGTTCCATGAGCTGCAAAACACAGAACAAGAAGCCATTTTTGGTTCAAGGTCCAACCCTGCTCGACCTGTCGGTACAAAGAAGGTAGTGGGCCCTCGGACGAATGCTGGTGCCAACGGAACACCTACCAGACGATTATCTCTTAGTGCCCATCAAAACGGGGCCAGGTCGACAACAAAAGATGGAAAGAGGGATAATAACAGGCCAGTTGCCCCTGTGAACTACGAAGCCATATCGAAAGATGATGCTGCCTCCCATCTTTCTGGTACTGAACCAGTTCCGGCCTCACCCTGATTAAAATGGGGGAGAGATCTGTAGGCTTTACACCCATGTGAGATTACTATTGTTACAACTTGTAGTTTAAATGTGCTGTAGGATATGATCTATAGCGAGTAAAAATGCGGATAAAAGTGTTGTAGCTCTTGATGTGATATTGACTCGTGGAAGCTTTTTCAATCGTGTTGCATCGATCTGTTCAAGTTTGATCCATGGCAGCAATCCCAGATGACTCTGTTAGTAAGGCTGCCGCGAAGAAATGAGGACGACACTTAGACAGTTACAGACTATAATCACATGGTATTAATGCATAGTTATGATGTGATATTTTTGTGATTGGATAAAGTATGACGATATCTATATTCTAAGAGGATTTAAGACTTTTTCACTAACAAATACCCAAAAAAGAGCTGACCGACCGAGAAGGAACAATTTGTTTTCCAAGTTCGAATGATAACCAAGTGTTGTGTGTTTGCTGCTTCCTCAACAATAGTAACATGATTCTTAACGTAGATGTATCGGTATATTCAACCAGAGTTTGTCTCTATTTCTTTCACCTTATTGATGTTAACTGAAGAACTGATATTGGTTCTTTACAGGACAATAGATCACTGAAATTGGGACCTGAAGATAATTTTGATTAATAATAAAATGATCTTGTCTTAGCTATTAAATTAAACAAATAACATGGCCCCTTTTCAAAACTGCGTGCTCTAACTTTTGCTAGTTCATTTAGCAGTCAGCACTGCATTTCTCTGCGAAGTTGGAACCAAAAGCCGATCACCCCGGTATTGGTGGAAATTCCAAGAACTGGTCTAAAATTTAGAATTGATTGTATGTGTCGCAAGCCGTTAACCCAATAATGGATTTGGGTTTGATATTAATGGGATTTGGTTAAAACGGGTGACGTTAAGACATAATTCATTAATGGATATACTAACGGGTCAATCCATCTTAACCTATTAGTCACCCGATAAAATTTTCATTTAAAATTATAATTATATTATTTTTAACCTCAAAACAAAAAAACTCTAACCCTATTTCGTATTTCCTAACTCTTTCTCAAATTCTCACTCTCTCTTAGTTCTTAATTAAGTCACTTCTTAAGATTTAATTCACCCCTCACACTCTCTTCAAATTGTAGTTTTGATTTTTATTGTTTGAATTATAATTTGGACTTATGTAGTTAGTTTTATACTTTTGAGAGATGTTGTGATTTTAATTTTTATAGAAAATCATGTCAATCCTATTAATTGAATTATTTGGATTAATTTAACTCATTTACATAATGGGTTGACATAGGTCGAAATAGGTTGTGTCATGTCATTATATTTTTAATTAATTCATTATAACTGGTCAAAATGGGTTGTGTTGTATCAATCTAATATTTTAACGGGTTGTATAGGCTCATATCGTATAATATACACGATTTGGCATAACACAAGCACCATTAAGATCCGTTAATACGATTTGCCATGCGCCCCTCCAACTCTAAACCTTATGCTGGCAGTTATATTCACTTTTGATGTTAAATAGAATGATTCAGGGCCACAGAATCTGCAATATCAGTAGCTGGTTGGCTGCTTATGCTCTTCCTCCTTGAACTTACCTATGGCCAAACTGCAAGAAAGATTTGTGATAGATGCAACCAAAGCAATAAATCTTAATAAAAAGCTGCAACTGCATGCATATAATATGCCAGGCTGCCAGCCGTTCAAAACTAAAAGGTTTGGGATGAAGTATTTCCCAAGCACTAGTAGGAAATCAATTTAACTAAATTTTGGTTAAATTTTAGTTAGTTTGCATAAAAATTGACTATAATGAACTCAATATATATAATACTACAGGATTTTGTATTTTTATTGGCCAAATCAAGTTGTTGGCCAAATATTATATTTTGAACATAAAAAATTACTCTTTTTTAGATGAGTTCCACAACTTTTTGGTACCTAGATTTTACTTTGTATTAATTTAATAGGCTATTAAAAATATCAAAATTAATGTTTTAATAGAATATTGATAGATTTGAAGAGCTTGTTATTTAATGTTGTTGAAAATTGATTAATTAAATTTATAAAAATAAATTTTCGAATTAAATTTTAACAAAATTTTGGCTAAACCACTCCTAATTCTCTTATCACTTACAAACCATTGTATTATCCCCTAACATTTGGGATCTTCTTCAGAGATCACATGCTGCATGCAAGATTTTGTTTTGTCCTCAATATGGTTTTGTCTTTCTTGTTTTGCATCGATTGAATAACCTAGGCGGCTAGGTAATATATGTTGTGTTCATCACCATGACAAAAAACTTGTCGAATAAGCTGGTGGATAAAGCCAAGAGATGCAGTCCTAATTAATTGTCTATAAATGTAACATAATTTTTACGATTGTTTTTGCTGATATAATTGGGTAATTCACCAAAATATATAACGGTTTCGATACATTAATTAATTAGAGGTTCAACGTACGCCAAAGTTACTGCCTACTGGACCATTAATGAAGAACTACGCTCCTTGATTTATGTTTTTAAGCGATAACTGCTACTATTGCATCATTATTATCGCATCACTTTCATAGTTGATAGCAGTAACTATGCTTATATTATATTTTGATCCTTCTCTTCTGATCTTCTCAAAAAAAAAAAAACTTATATTTTCCTTCGAAATTCTCTTCTTGGAAACCCCGCCAAGAATCCTATATAATCTCTTTAAACACGCAAATGCAGCAACATTTGACAAGAAGGAATATTGAAAATCAACCTCTCTCTGTCGTATAATATCGATTATTGACGGATCGTTTTTTTTCTTAATATGACGATCTTCCGGAATTGCTTATGGATGATCATCACGAAGAAGAAGATCAAGAAGAAGAAGACGCAAACGCAAGCAGAAGAGAAGAAGCAGCATGTCATGAAATTGGTGAAAAAGCGCACTCTAGAGGACTTTCTTAGTGCTTCATCACCAGATTACTCCTACGAAGAAGACTGCAAAAATGGAGGCAAATACCATATTAATGTTCTTCCACAGTGTTTAACAGGGTTTATCCATCTTTGGCTGGAGAAGATAGATCAGATTGCTCTAACTCGAGGGGAAGTTTGTGTAGGGAAAGTCTTTTGAAAGTTGAAGAGATTAATGGTAGAAGATCAGATGATGAAGTGGGTGTTTCTTCCTCAACATTGAGCAGAAGCCCAAGTGGAAAGGCAAAGAAAAGAGTGAGCTTTAAACTACCTGAAGAGGCCGATATCATCATATTCCATTCACCACAAGAGAGTATTTTGATCGATGCAGATCAGTACTGATGGTACGTAGAAAACGCTGTGCATGGTAATAGTGACACACGAGTCTTTCCTTTCAATCGTTTTTGTGGCACCTGGAATTGTGGATTTTCGTATTGGTAAACGACAGGCGCAGAAATTTAATGTCGAGAAGAGCTGGAGAAGATGCAGATTATAACTCTTACAGGAGGGACAGTTTGCGTATGAAAAGTATTTTAAATCTTGAAGAGATTGATAGAAGATAAATGGGTGTTTTTTTTTTCAATATCGAGCGAAATTGGCAAGGTAATTAAGAAAGAGTGAGCTTTAGTCGGGATTAGTCGAGACACTTCAAGCTTTTTCTCATGTAGTTATAACATGCATGCTTTGTACTATTAATGTCGTTGTTGAGCCTAATTGAGGTATATGCACCATGCATGCTTAGTTTTTATTTTTTATTTATTTTCATGTGGTTCTGCATTTACTGACTTCTTTCAAAATAATTGCGCAGACAACTACAAATATCACTTCTGATCTTGTTCTGTAATATATTGTGGACCGGGACAGGGTGCATGGCTGATCTTCGTTTGCTTTTCCATTTTGGTTTTAAACATGATATAGCATATATAGCTTGCAATCGAGGAAAATCAAATTAATATTAAATAAAGTACGAATTAAGAAACATTGAAGTACATAGTTTAAGAACCGACTAATTAAATTAGGGACAATAAACTAGTAGAACTTTTATCCCCAAGAATAAAAAAAATTTGAAACTAGCTAGGTGGAGGAAAAATAAAAGTCGAATTCAAACGAGTACGTTTCACAAACTTTAAGGTGACAGATCAAGGAAACCCTTCATTCATAAACCTAAACAAACAAAAGAATGGAAATCCTAGATGTTTAATTCCAGATTTATGATTTCCTAGTTATGGTTTGGACAAGCAAACACATAAACAAACAAAAGAAATTAAGGAAAAAGTAATTATTAAAAGGTGATCACAAGCCTTAATCACTGATTGTACTCTCTTAATTTTGTGTGTTCGATTAATCTTTCTTATCCATTAGCCTTCTCTGATCTCTTTTCTTTAATCATGAATTAAAGAAAGGGATGCAACTATATGAAAGAATTGGAGTTGCTCTAGCAGATCTTTAGCATGAATTGTTGCTCTGCGCTCTACCCTTAAGAACAGCTCCTCACTCAAGCGGTCACCAATGTGGGCATCAACTAAGACACCGGACACACTCCTACAGCAATTGGCTAGAGCTCGACCAACCTCGGCCGCATCGTCTGGCTGGCTAACCACAAGAGGGCTGCCTCCTTTGAATACCTCTAGCTTGTTAATGGCAAATGACCCCTCGGCTTCAACTACTTCCTTAAAATCTTGTAGGCTTGGCGCATACACCGGAATGTTGAAGTTGTCACGTTTCTCACTGTTGACAAGGCCCTATAATTTTTGTATTAGCCCATGCATGTTAGGAGCCTTAACGCATTAAATTAACCAAAATCATATTTAACCCAAATTCACAAATCAATTATTTTTCCCATTTGCATTAACAGTACCATCTATTAATGGTCAATTATTTTGTGATTTTACTGCATATAATATATACTCGCAGACTAAAAATGAAATCACATTAGTACTAGTAATATATATATATATATAATCATCATCATGATCATCATGATCCTGATTAAAGAAGTTGATCATCAAGGGCGGGGTAAAAGGTACAAGCACTAACTTTGTCTTCTGTAACAAAATCTCTATCATGATCTCATCAGCAATGATAGATCGGATGGATCCCCGGAACATATATATATCTAATTGCTTTAAGATACGCGACGATGATTATGTTTGCTAAGGTCGATTAACACCTCCTCCCTCAACACCATTAATTATTCTGCCTGACATGTTAGTCTACAAGTAAATTGATTATCTGTAGCCAGTTATTTCTTGTCAAAATGATTATTTCTTATTAAATTGAGTTTGTTTTCGTAATAAATAGTCATCTTCATTACAAATAATTTATCACGAATATTTATTTTTGTTTTTGTAATAAAGTAATTAAAAAAACATTTATCATGCAGTGGATATATATATGTATATATACACCCTCATTTATATTCTATATAAATATGGGTCATATACAGTATATATGATCATGATGATCAGAATGCATGATAATAATTACCTCTTGGACAAGATCATCCCAAGCATCCTGAAAGTGAGTTCCAAAGAGGAGGCCAGCTCCACCTTGGTCTGCGGGGTCTACTGAGGTTCTCCCTAAACAGACAAGAAACATAGACCCAACTCTCTTCACCTCCTGTGATCTTGATCTAAGGAATCCTGCCAAATCTGTTTGAAACTGTTTCCTGTATTCCTTTGCTGTGCTTTCATCTGCTCCGTGGATGAACACCCTCCCTTTGTTATACGCCGTGGATTTCTTGTCTAAAACGCTTTCAGGCACCTGGTCGAGTACCCATATATATATGCACAATATTATTAATATTTCTGACTGTTATATTGCACAGATCAAGATATTAATCCCAAATTAAAACTCCTAGTAGATTGTTTAATAAAGTTAATAATGTTTGTCTTCTTTTTAGAAGAATTAGAAACTAATAGTTGAAAACATAACATAGAACTGATCATCATTTCCCTTTCGTAGAAAACAGCAGTTCCTAATTCAAATATTCCAACACTCTGAGTACCGGACCATTAGTATTTATTTATTGACGTACGTGCTGCAATAACTTTATTCTAAAAGCCGGCAAATATTAGATCCGACGAGTACGGCTACATTCTTGTAAAACGCCGTCGTCAACTTTATTCTTAATAATAATAACAATAATTGATTTACCTGAGATAGCCAATGCAAGGAAAACGCCGAGTGGAAGACATCAATGGACCTCGCCGGAAAAAGCCTCCGGTAGAAGGAACCGGGAACCCCGGCCGCAAAGTAAGACCTGTGGTTGTTCGCTGCTAGGCACTCCTCCATGCTACCGCCATAATTGGCTAGGGGAGGGAGGAGCTGAAAGAGAGTGTTGAAATCATTACTGGGGAGATCGGAGAAAAACGCAGAGAACTCCGGCGGCTCGTATCCCAAGGCCTCGTAGCGTTTGATAATGTGCTTGATAATTACATCGACGATGTATATGGAGTTGCTACCACATGAGCATCCGAGGTCTGCAACTACGAAGGGAACCTCCGGCGAGTTTAGTTGGACTCCGTCTAGGGTTTCTTCAAGGAGATGAAGCATGGATCGAGCATGTAGAGCCTGCATTCACAACCAAATAATGGAACCCTTCTAAATTAAGTACGAGATCGATTAATCAAGTACTGTGAAAATTAAAAAAGTAGAAAGATGAAGGGAAAATTAAGAAACCTGGGCTTTGGAATTGTTGGCATAGCTGGACTCTCCTTTGCCTCCTTTCATGCTCAGCATCCTTTCAAGCTTCATGTTAGAAACCACAACGTTGTCTCCTTTTGGAGCCATCTATGTTTGTACGAAGTGCTGAAAAATAGAACAAAATATAAGTAGTGATGGATATGCGAAAGTTTATGGCAGTGGAATAGAAAGAGAGGTGGGAGGGAGCGGAATATATAGAGCTCGCGAGAGGACTCATTAGGAAGGTTGTGTTAAATTAGAGAAATTCTATGACACAAAAAAATAATCTTATAAATTTACGTGAATATATATGATTTGTCAGATTATAAAATTATTTTTATTATAATTTATAAAGTAGATTTGATAAATCTTATAAAGTATTCACTCACATGATATAATTTATGAGGCTTTTATATATTAATACTAGTCTTTTGTTAAATTAGCCTAGTGTTGTGGTTAACAAACACATGTGGGCCCTTTCAACACTTCTATTTGAATTTTTGGTCGGTCTCTTTTAACCGGCCTATCGCTAATAAATTATATATATCTCTGTTAAAACTTAAATGTACAAATACACCATATCTAGTAAGATATATAACATCAATCGATCATCACGATCATCAACCGGATCATTTTTCAATCTCCTAAGTTCATGACATGCATTAATTCAGAATCTGTGAAAGATCATATCGACACTGATCATAATGATCAAAGGCAAGACATGAATGATGATCACATGTTATAAATTGTAATTTATTTTCTCACGATTCTGTAAAACCACTCTGAATGGAAATCTCTAGCTAGCTAGCTAGCTAAGGTTGAGCAGGAAACTGCATACACATGATGTGGATGCGTACAATTACAGTTTTATCTTTCTTCAAAACTACAATAAGGTACTAATTTATCTTACCAATCTATTTCTTTAGGTAACACCTGCTCTTTCAAACGTCAAAACATTAAATGAAGTACTGCCGATCTAAACCCCTCGATAAATGTCACCATATATCGAGTTTTTTTTTTTTTTTTTTAGTCCAGAGATGAAATCATAAAATGATTTAGAGAGAGAGAGAGGAAGAATTAAAAAATAAGATCAGGTGCCAAATATACTAGAAGATTTAAGGAATAAATTAAACAAAAAATAACCACCATGTGCACCAACCAGCAGTAGTATACGTAGTTAATTTCCAATTAGGGAAACAGGCAGAGCCCATGATGTAGATATGCATTATGATAACCTTAATCATACTGTTAATTTACAGCATAATTAGACATAAGTGTGTCTGGAATATGAATTTATCTATCTTTTATATATATATATATATATATATATATTATATATGCACATATGACCCTTGCAGCAGTGGTAGTACTACTCTTGCGGCCATGCATGAGCTATAAATAAAATAATTTAGGGAGAATTATTTACTATTAATTAATGACCCTAGCTTGCTAGCTCCTCAATATCTCATTAGTTCATATATTATACAGCCCCCGGCCAACACTAACAATCAATTAATTAACTAAACTATTAATTAACACTACAAGAAAAATGAGTTTTTATAACCCTTTAATTATGATAAAAATGTAGTCAATTTTATCTATAAAGAATCATTTTGTTAAAATTAACTAGCTAATTTTCTCGTAGTATTATTACACAGTTATACGCATGCATGCAGCATGCAAATGATCAACACAAAGATGAAAATTATATATATATATATATATACACTTATTAATAAAAGCTAGCTTGCTAGCTACATTATATATATATATATATATATCATACCCTTATAATTAATTAAGCTATTAATCTCGGCCTCCCAAATTAAATCTCGGCCAGCCTAGCCTGTTAATTAGTGATTTGGAGGCCATATTATATGCAGTACTAGGCAGTTGATCATCTATCATATTTATATATTAATTGAACGTCTAGCTAGCCCACCACGTAAACCTTAATCATTTTTAAAACCTTTTCAAAAGTGAAAGTTTATTGTCTGCATATATAATTAAGGAGGCTTTATAGTAGATAATGGGGGATCGATCGATCGAGAAGATCATAATTTAAAGCCGAATATCGATGCTAATAATTAATTATTCTCCGATCTATTAAACCATCACCCAGAAATCAAGGTTTACCTAATCCTTTTTTTTAACTACTAATTAATTACTAGCTAACTAGAATCCTAGTCTTTGTCGGATTAATGCTGGTGCATGCAAGCAACCATTTTAAGCCACCTCCACGTAAGTACATTTCTTTTATGTATTTGTAAATGGGGATAATTGGCAGCAGTTATTGTGTTGCTGTATACCTTCATATTTCCTTCACATATATTTTTTAATATTTTTTTTCTTTTAAATAGCGAGTGTACTATTGCAGTACACCGACGGTTCCTTTTCATTTTTCTTTGTAAATATATATAGCCATGGGATCGCAATAAATTAGTTTTTCACCCGAGTGAACTTTTATGATCGGAAAAATAATATTTACACTTATAAGAAATGCAAATCTCATGCATTTTTTTTAAAAATAAATAATTAATGAGAGACTCTGGGGCCGGTCAGACTGCCCCCAGCGTCAAAAACAGCGCAATTGTCGTTGGGCTGCTTTTTGATGATAAATACATTAAAATAAAATAAAACACAATAAAAAATATGATAAAAAAACACACAATAAAAAATATAATAAAAAAATAAAATGAAGAAAACATAATAAAAAACACAATAAAAAATTAAAATAGAGATAAATTTTAAGGTATTCGGCCTTGGCTGCAGTCCGCCGCCTCCAGTGGAAGGTGTCGCCCACCGCCACCGAAAATGGCAGACTGCTTTTCGTGAGGGATCGATAAGCGGGCGAGACTGAAGCACCCACAATACAAATTATTGATGGAACGCGTCCTCCTATTTTTTCAACTTTCGTGTAAAAAGTTAAATGGTCACATCTCAACTTACTTTAATGTTATATATTTAAACACATATATCGATGTATTTCATACATTTAAATATATCTGATCAATATATAAGAATCATAAAACATTATTACTATTCACAGATCAATTCAAATAATCCAAAATCAACTCAACACGACCCAATTAACGCAGCCTAAATCTGTATGCTCTCAACTAATAAAAGTACTCCACAATGCATGCCGTGATAGTCGCCGATTCACGTGAAACGTCTAGGCCAAAATATTTCTTGTTCTTCAGCATGCTTCCACCTTTATCTGATCTAACATGATCCTAACCCACCACCCTACAACATATATAGGTTTTCTTTATAATATATAATCAATTTTTCATATTCACTTAAATTAATAGTCCATACAAAGATATATTAAATTATAAATATATGTAATTATGGATGGGTTCCCTAGCTTGCTTCAAACCTATCCTTTGCCGTTGAATATAAGGCCGCTACTGTTTCTGCATTTTATATTAATAATCGAATACTAGATTGATACATATATACATACATACATATATATATTTCATGGCCATTTTGTGGTGGTTTTTTGACAAAGTTTCTGTTTGCTAAAGAGATCAAAAGGGTGGAGTGGTCAATTAGAAAGATATATACTAGTTATACAGTTATATATATATATATTTTTTTTTTTCTTTGCTAGATTAATCACGATTCATGACAATTGGGCCGGATTTTCGAGTATAGATTCAACATTCATATCCCCCATTAATTAATGGATGTTGATTGTGGTCAAGGGCTACGTAGGATTTTGATTGTGGGAGCGATCGAGGTGGCTGCTTTTGCTCGGCGGCCTGCTCTTCAAAGGAATTAACCCGGCAGGCCAGCCAGTACTACCTTCATGAATCATGTCCGACTATATATGTATATATATATGCTTGCCGTGTGAGGTTCTTTTTAGGGTTACACTTTATAGATAAAATTAAATTGATATGGCGAATATTGTTCCTAATTTTCAATTGGGTGCCGCGCGCACTTCATGATTAATACAGACAAACCCATTTGTGTTCGGCAGGGGCCATCATCATTATTAATGTTGCAAATTTGATTAGTACTGAAACGTACGTTCTTTTTCGTCTTTACTGTATGCTACAATTGCAGCTTGGCATTAGGTTATATGTTTACCAGACCAGATCTCTTTAGCCGACGATCTTAAAGATAATTTACTTGAATTATATTCAACATTCAGTTTCACGACAACCTCATCCATGCACGTACGGCTATGCAACCCTTTAGAGTAACAGCCGACAAACAATCAATTGAACGTATTAATGGTTCGGTACTACATTTACCAGGCAAAACCAAACATGATCTGGCCGGTTTGTCACTTATACAAAGACATGTCCATGCATCACTCTGCCGTAGATTTATATAAAGAAACATTTACAAGATTATATATAGGCTCTAGTTTCATAATTTTAACATATCATCTAGATTATATAATTACAAAAAAAGTATATATTATAACCAATTAATTGCAACCAAAAGATGGGTTTACAGATTTGTCAAAGAATGGGCATTAGGCATTTGGAGACTGAGATGGACTCTTCCTTAGTTGTAGATTGGACCATTAAGGCTAGATGTGGTGTTTGGTATCTGAAAGATTTTTGAGATGAAATAATGCTTATGTTGTCTCAAATGTTTTATTCGATTCGACATATTTATAGAGAAGCAGATGCAGTGGTGGACTTTTTTGCAAAACAAGGTGCGAATGGAATATCTCAACGCTGGTTAGATTATGGGGGGTCTGCCTCATTTTGCGAAGGGCCTTTTCAAAATTGATAAAATAGGTCTTCCTTACATTTGGAAAATTTAGCGTGTTTGGGATTTCTTTGTAAATATTAATTCATGGTCTGGGGAATTTGTTATTTGTTTGGTGATGGTGAATAAAGAGATTTTATTGGTTTTTTGTTTTGATTCTTGGGATGGTTTATTGAATAATTGTAAATCCCTAGAGTCTACGTTGTTTCCATAGTTTTCCTTCACCAAAAGTGAGAATTTTTGGACTAAACTTGAGAAGGCCACTCTTGGACAGGAGCGGAACCACTCATGCCTTTAGGCCCCAATATTTTTTTAAAAGTTAATTAGTATGTAAAAAATTAAATTTTTTCTTTATATAATTAAAATTGTCCCCCCCCCCCAAAAAAAAAACTCAAATTTTCAAATTTTTATTGAAATTATTCTCCCAATATTTTTTTTCATGTTTTCAATTTTCTCATACCCCATTGAACTTATTGAAATTCTTTCATTTTGTAATGGCCTCTAGTTAGCAAATTATATAAATCTTAAAAGAAATTATCTTATAATAGACATGTATTTTGTTTATACAATTTTATGCTTACATATCGCCCCCCAAATACTAAATCTTAATTCTGTCCCTGTTCTTGAACATGTGCCCTTGACTCTTTGCAAAAAAAAAAAAAGAAGAAGAAGAAAAAAATTATAACCAAAAGAATTATTTGCAACGAAAACAAACTGTTTTCTCATCAATAGTTTTTTTGGTTAATTGGTTATATATATTTATTTTTTTTATGGTGTATATTAGTTATGGATATTTGGTTATACTCTCATACAAGTTTGACATATTATAATATATATATGTGTGTGTGTGTGTGTGTGTGTGTGTGTGTATCCTTACAAAGACAATTAGATCTCGTGACCTCATCCTTTTAGGAAAACTAGCTAGTTGAACAAGAGCCACTCTATTAGAGCCGTATACACATCATGCCACTCTAAGTTCAAATCATAAAGAAGATATTACTCGAGGACAATCCAATGGTCCCAACATGCAGGCTCAGACATGCTCCAATACGCATAATACATGTTATATTGCCTTGACTCATTTACCAGAAGAGCCCTTACTGAGATGATTTTTCATGTACTATTATGTAATTTTACAGTTTGTTATGTATAGAATTGCTCTGATTGGTTTGATTCCTTAGTCTATTAGGAATTTGTTTTCTCTTTTCTTGTATTAAGCTTCCAAGCAGCATGTAATCAAAAGGCAATTCAACAGATAGAGAATTCTTTTGCTCATCCTCTGCTGCATGTTTTCATTTCCTGTTGCATGCTTTCTTTCCGTTTTTAGTAATTCTTACATAGTATCGAGAGCCAAAGCCTAAACATTCTCTCCAGTGGCTAACGACAAAACGTCTAATCCCTTTTTAGATTTCAATAACATCACCAATCCATATCACCTTGACCATGGTGACAACCCTTCTCTTTCGCTTGTCCCTGACCTCCTCACATCCAAGAACTATATCGCTTGGTCAAGAGCTATGTGTCGTGCTCTTCGTGCCAAGAACAAACTTGGTTTCATTAATGGCAGTCTCACCAAACCAACCAATCCTAAAGACCCTATTTCAGAAGCTTGGGAACAATGTAATGACCTTGTGGTCTCCTAGCTTCACAACTCTATCAATCCTACCTTGAAATCCAACATTGCCTTGGTGGATAGCGTGGGACAGATCTGGTCTGAACTTAAGGAGAGGTTCATTCAACAGAATGGTCATCGAGTCTTCCAGCTTAAGAAGGCTCTTACCAACCTACATCAGAACTCTGATTCAGTGAATGACTATTTTGGTAAGCTTAAAACCATCTGGGATGAACTCATTATTTTTGATACTATGCCTGACTGTACATGTGGGAAGTTATCTGTTTTGCTTAATCGTTATCAGAGGGATTGTGTAATCCAATTCCTCATGGGTCTCAATGATTCATACAATATTACCTGTGACCAGATTATGTTACTGGATTCCTTACCTCCCATCAACAAAATTTTTTCCATGATATAATAGCAAGAAATGTAGCACATTGTGCTTAATGGCCTTCTCACACCTGAAATTATGGCCCTTGTAGTCAAATCATATTATCCTAAACCTTTTTCCAAACCATCCCAGCAAACTAAACGTGATCAACCATTTTGTACCTACTGCAAGATACAAGGCCATACTCTAGATGTTTGTTTCAAAGTTGGCAATGCCCAAGCACCCATTTGTACTCACTGTCACATGACTGGCCATGTTGCCGACAAGTGTTATAAATTACATGGGTACCCACCTGGCCACAAGTTTCATGGCAAAAACCCACCTTATACCAATCCATCTGTCCATATGACCACCTTGAACTAGATCAATCCCTTCCTGATACACCAACCTTTACCAAAGACCAATACCAACAGATACTCTCTCTATTGCACTCAATCATTGTCATACAACTTGTTCTCCTTCTCCCAACATGACTGTTAACTATTTCTCACTTACTTTTTCCCTTCCATCACATAGCACACGCACACACTTACCTTGAATAATTGACACAGGTGCCACTGATCACATAATCTGTGACACCTCTTATTTTTCTTCCATCACCTCTTCAGTTTCATTCATGGTCAAGTTACCTAATGGTCATTCAGTTCCAATCACTCATATCGGCACTGTGCACATTACTCCAACATTAATTCTGCATAATGCTCTCTGTGTTCCATCTTTTACCTTCAATTTAATTTCAGCCAAACAATGAACATCTTCTCTTTCTTGTTGTTTCCTTTTCTTTTCACAAAACTGTTTTCTTCAGGATCTTTTGATGTGGACCACAATTGGCATGGGTGAGATGAAGAATGACTTATACCACTTGCTTGCAGCACTGGTTTCTCCTTTAGCTCTCATTGACTATTTTTCACTTTTCCTGCGTAAGACCATTTCTGTTTCTACTATTTCTCATTCTATTGATTAGGTTTCTGATTTTTGGCATTGTCGAATGGGACATACTCTCATCTCTAAATTACATGTAATAGCAGATCCATCTATCAAAAAACATGTCTCTACCATTTCTGTCACCAATCCATGTTATGTTTGTCCAATTGCTAAACACCAAAAATTATCTTTCCCTCTTAGCACACACAGAAGTACAACTTTATTTGAGCTCATCCATTGTGATATATGGAGGCCAAATTCTGTTGAAGCCTACGATGGAACAAAATACTTCCTAACCATTATAGATGACTTTTCAAGAAGTACATGGATCTATCTTTTTAAGAATAAATCTCATGCTCGACCTTGCATTGAAGCCTTTTCTAATTTAGTTGAAAATCAATTTCATGCTAAAATCAAAACCTTAAGAAGTGACAATGACCTTGAATTTCAAATGACTGAATTCTTCAATAAGAAAGGCATCCTTCATCTGAATACTTGTGTGGCAACTCCTCAACAAAATGGAGTTGCTGAGAGGAAGCTCTAACATCTTTTGAATATAGCACGAGCATTGCAAATCCAATCCAATCTTCCCGACATTTACTGGAATGATTACATTTTAACAGCAACATACATTATTAATCGTGTTCCCAGTCCTTTGCTTTTCGATAAGACACCATATGAACTCCTTTTCAATACTCCTCCAGCATATTCCCATATGCGCATCCTTGGTTGCCTCTACTTTATCTCAATTCTTTCTCATAATAGACCCAAATTTGCACCTCGAGGCAGAACTTGTGTATTTTTTGGATATTCCTTCAGTGTCAAAGGCTATAAACTTCTTGACATTAATTCCAAAGCTGTCTTTATTTCCAGAGATGTCACATTCCATGAGTATGTGTTTCCCTTTTACCAACACAATATACCTTCCTCATTTGCATCACTTACCCCTACCATACAACTACCTTCATATTTTCCTTCCTTGTTTCCAGACTCCTCCCTTATAACACCTTCCAACATCACTTCACCTTCCATTTCACCTTCTACTTCACCTTCCACTGCTCAAATACCACTTTTAGAATCTTCACATACCCCTCCCATCAACTCTCCTTCACCTTCATCTCCTTCCACTATACCTTCAGATCATGTAGAATTGACCCCACCTACTTCTCCTTTATCATTACTTCTTCTCGACTCTTCCACTCAATCTCCACCATCTTCACCACCCCCACCTCCCTTGAGAAAATCCACTCGAACCAAGAAAGCTCCCCAATACCTTCAATAATTTCACTGTCAATAGGTTTCTTCCATCTCACCTACTCCATCAGTGGACACGACACCTTCCTCAGGTACTTCATTCCCTTTATCTTTTATTATTTCATATCACAAATTGTCCCCCATATTTTCTCATTTTTCTGCCACTATTTCCTCACACACTGATCCACAAACATTCAAACAAGCTGTTAAAGATCCTGATGGTGTTGTGCAATTGAGGCTAAACTTGATGCTTTAGAACTCAACCGTACTTGGACCATTATAGACCTACCACCTGGTAAAATTTCCATTGACTACAAGTTTGTGTTTAAAACAAAATACCATTCAGATGGCACAGTTGAAAGAAAGAAAGTCAGGTTGGTAGCCAAAGGCTTCACACATAAACCTGGGGTCGATTTCCCTGAAACTTTTTCTCTTGTGGTGAAAACTATAACCGTGAGAACCATACTTGCCTTGGCTTCCATCAAAGGTTGGCATCTCCACCAGTTCGATGTCAACAATGCATTTCTCATTAGTGAACTCAAAGAAGAAATCTATATGAGAAAGCCACCTGGTTATTCCAAGGGAATGCCACATCAAGTTTGTAAATTGTTGAGAAGCATTTATGGCCTCAAACAGGCCTCCAAACAGTGGTATGACAAGTTCTCTTCTTCTCTCATTCAATTTGGCTTTACTCAGTTCAAATCAGACTATAGACTATTTACTTGTCACACTGCAACTTCCTTCACAACATTGCTTATTTATGTAGATGACATCGTGGTTGCTAGTAATTCAGTTGACTCTATTTTTGTGCTTAAGGATATTTTGAATAAGCATTTCAAAATTAAAGACCTGAGTTCTTTGAGGTACTTTTTAGGCATTAAAGTTGCTCGGAATCCTGATGCCAACGTAAGTATGCCCTTGATATTTTGGCTGATTTATGGATGCTTGCATCGAAACCACTTAAAATTCCTATGGATCAGAATCACAAACTCAGCAAAACTGCTGGCAACCTCTTATCTGATCTCACTCTATATCGGCATCTCATTGGCCGCATTCTCTACCTCACCCTCAAAGACCAGATATCAGCTATCCCACTCATGTTCTTAGCCAGCTCATGGATCATCCTATAGATTCTTATCTTGCTGCTGCTCACAAAGTGTTACTTTACCTAAAAAATTCACCAGTACAAGGCATATTTCTATCCTCCAAGTCCACCATTCAACTTCATGGATACTGTGACTTCGATTGGGCTACATGTCCCGACACAAGGAAATCAGTTACTGGATACTGTGTTTTTCCTGGCCAATCTCTTCTCTTAAACATCCAAAAAGTAAAATGTTGTCTCCAGGTCATCCGCTGAAGTGGAATACAGAGCCATGACTTCTCTTACAACTAAGTTTACTTGGCTAAGGCATTTGTTTGCAGACCTCCACATATCGCATCCTCAAGCTGCCAAGCTTCACTGTGACAATCAAGTTGCCTTGTATATTGCAGCCAACCCTATCTTCCAGGAGCGGACCGTACATATTGAGGTCGATTGCCACTTTATTCGGGATAAACTCTTGGAAGGCAACATTGAAATTGCACATGTTTCTACTACTTCACAGCTCGCTGACATTTTTACTAAATCACTTCCTTCTCATTTGCTTTATTCGCACCTCTCCAAGATGTGAGTATTCAATATCTATTCTCCATCTTGTGGGGGGTATTAGAGCAGCATACACAGCATGCCACTCCAAGTTCAGATCATGAAGAAGATATTACTCGAGGATAATCCAATGGTCCCAACATGCAGGCTTAGACATGCTCCAATACGCATGATACATGTTATACTGCCTTGACTCATTTACCAGAAGAGCCCTTACTAAGATGATTTGTCATGTACTATTATGTAATTTTACAATTTGTTATGTATAGAATTGCTCTGATTGGTTTGATTCCTTAGTTTGTTAGGAATTCATTTTCTCTTTTCTTGTATAAAGCTGCCAGGCAGCATGTAATCAAAAGGCAATTCAACAGATAGAGAATTCTTTTGCTCATCCTCTGCTGTATGTTTTCATCCCCTGCCGCATGCTTTCTTTCTGTTTTTAGTAATTCTTACACACTCCAAGAGCCACTCCCAACGGATGCTTTATAATGCATTTTGCTTTAAAATATAAAGAAATGCTTATAAAATTGTCTTCCATTGGATCTTTTATTTTAAATAGATTTTATATTTTGCTAAATGTAAGCCTCTACATGATCTAGAGGAAACTATTCATGCTTGTAAACACTTTTAATTAATTTATCACATATCTCGAGAAACCTAAAGGCAAGTGTTGGTATATTGTAATAATAAATAAAAAAGATTAAAAAGAATAATATTTAAATAATATGAAGAAAAAATTGATAAGCTAATGTATTGTATATTGTAAAAGTCAATATATAAAGTCAAAAAAATAAATAAGTTTTGATAATGTATTTTAAAGAATAAGATAAAGAATCCATTGGGAGTGCTTATACGAGTCACCCAATAAACAATATTAATTATATAACATGTTGTGAAATAATGAGAATATTTTTTTATATGTAAATAAAATGAGAATATTACAATATTATCCATCTCTAAGAATATAATAATTTTTTTTATATTTATGATGTTTCGACAATGTTTTCCTTGGAAAGCCGGACATGGCCCACGTTGATTGGTCATGAAGGGATGGGAATTTTGCTTCCCTTAACGTGGTTTTTCCTACAAATTGAGTATTAAAAACAGAGTTCATGAAATTGAGGCAAGTTTCCATGGATTCCATATGCCATCTAATTCCAATGGGTGAGACGAAATATAATAATAAAAGCGAAGGAATTAATAATTAATGCGAATGGATACATCTGAAGCTACCATTAATTGATCGATAAAACTTCGAATGAGGTATAAAGCCTACAGATATAATCAATAAACTACAGTTTTGGGAATCGTAGATATGCATGAATTTCAGGATATGGAACTACAATATGGTAAAATTAAAGGATTGGATCCAGGACGATCTGCATGACATTCATCATTTTTCTTTTCTATTTTCTTTTGTGACTAAGAAGCAAAGAAGTAATCAGGAAACTACTCAAAACATTGTTCATTCTCCCTCCCGATTTAGCCATTGTTATACATCAAAGACCAACTTCAACCCTAGACTCGTCGATCATGAGATATATATAAAAGAAATGCTATCTCATCATCTCCCACCATATACTTTATATATTTTTAAATTATTTCTTATTATTTTTTTAAAATTTAAATTTAACTTATTCTTGTTAAACTAATTGAGTTGTTTAAAACGAAGAAATAAAATAAAATAAATGTGAATATGATGTGCGAAAATGATAAGTAGAATTATTCTATATATAATATGGGTTTTGGACAGTCCCATTTCAAACTTGTTGCCGACCCTTTGCTCTATACCAAACGGGTTGATCCCCCTTCAAATAGAGTACTTATAGTGGAAGGAATCAATTCTACACTATAGTTTTGTTGACACGCTTATTGTTAGGGTGATTTATCGCTCCTACACCAATTGGGATGGGCCACTTCTAAGCAAACGATCAGATTGTAAGTCCACCCATTATATGCTTGTCAAATTGTCCATGTAAAAAAATTGGAAGATTCATTCCGCGGCCCATCTTGTTCGCAAAAATATGCTAGAATTTGTCAATCAAATTACACACAAAAAAAAAAAAAAATTAATTAATTAAATAAAAAAACTCACAAAGTGCCATAATTTTATAACATCCATTAGATCTATTTTATAATAAAAATAATTTTATAATCTAACATATCATATCAAACTACATCAATTTATAAATTTACTTTTGTATAATCTCTTTGTAGCTAAAATATTTTCCAAAACAGAAGTTCCTGTACAGCACATACATGTAAGGTGAGTACTCATCAATGGTTTGAGATCCTGATTACCAGTGTAAATGATGCACGAGATCACGCACATGATTATTTTTATCTCGTGAACAACTTTTATTATCCAGTGGCACAAACAAAAACCAATGAGAAATGATTTGTACAAGTTCCAATTAGACAAACCTCAAACAAATTCTTATAAAAAAGTAGACTCATTAAAAAAAAAAAATGAAAAAAACTATTCTTTATTAGTAAGATCCACTTTTTTACAAAGGGCTTATATGAGAATCAGACTTGTCCCTTATCCAATACTTCCTATTCATAATTTCATAGATGAAAGCTAAGTTTCATCCTATATAAGACCCCTGTATCTGCAATCAAATGAACAATAATAGGTGGGATTCTATGTTCGATAATTTCTACATAACACTGCAGTCACACGTAAACAACAAAGATGGTAGAATCAGACAAACAAGAAATGCAAACTCAATCATCCAACCAATCAGAAACAGAAAATTACACCTCTTGCTTGGCATTTGGGGAAAACTGATCAATAAGCCAATCATCTGACCACAATAATGAAAGTAAACCTCTTGATATCTATCAAATGAACACGGACAGGAATTCTATGTTCGATAATTTGCTGCATAACACTACAGTTACAAGTAAATAACAAAGACAATAAAATAAGACAAACGAGAAATGCAAACCCAATTATCCAACTGATCACAAACAGAAAAGTACCCCTCTTGCTCGGCATTTGGGTGAACCGATCATTAAGCAATGCGCAGATTTCTTTCGTATTACATGGGATCATTTCCATGCAACTGTATACCTTCTTGTTTATCAATGCAAGCATGTTGGATGGTCAAAAGTAAAACTTTACCAAATCCGTTTCATAAAAAATAATCTGGTGCAGGTTTCTTCGCAGGTGTCCCTCTTGATTCCTACATATCATTTCAATATTTCAGTATAGCACATAATTCAAGAAGTGAATTGATAACGCTGAAATGCAGCACAAAACATAATGCCTCTTCCAATGTTGAGTCATACACAGCCAGAGAATGTGCCTTCAAGTCGATGGAGAACCATCTATTTGTATGAATTGAAAACAGTTCGCATGGTGTGTACATATTGTCTGAGTCGTGTCCTTTTAATAACTATAACAGTTCGTGTCCTACAGGTACTATACCCCTTGGCCATGGCTCAGGTGGTAAGGATTAGGTATGTCTTAGGTTCTCACCTTAAGGAACCTAGCTGAACTAACTAACTAACTAAATAAATAAAGATAAAATAATGCAAGATTGCTTTTAGATAATAACACTAATAAAAAAAACTACAGAGGTTATAACTCAAGAGTATCAATGTAGGAAAAAGAAAGAAAAGTGTAAGCAGCCATTAATCTACACAAGAACACCAGCCTATTTTTCTCTGGAAATATATTGCACATGAAGCTTACATACAGACCTGTGGAGCAGCATCAAACACACGAAACTGCTTGTTCAGATTCTCATCTAACTCAAGAATTGCAGCTACATTACCACATCTGCAAGAGCATCCAAGAATGAAACCAAACCATTTGAATACCAGAACAAAGCAACAGAGAAAAACTTGAGTTCCTAATTTACCTGTAGCAGTAATTTGGAGCTGACCATACTGTAACTATCTGGCTATTGAACATCCATTTATAGCCTTCCATTACCAACTGATGGGCACGACAGATGTAGTCAATGTTGTTTGAATGATTAAAAGAAGTCACAACACTGCCGCCAAATAGGAAACCAGCACCACGGGGACTCAAACTCCAACCATCCACGATATCTTCGGGATCAGACCACAGAAGGTCACACATAGCACCATCATGAGGTACTTCTTGCTTCCGATCAATTATTCGTATCTGGTAAAGTAACATTTTTAGTATATAAAGCTTCAGAGAATATACATATATAGATATATCATATCAATATATATACAGATATGTATTAGTAGGATGGGTTCTTTGACCTGATCTAATGTTGATATGGCAGGAGAAAGTCCTCCATGGACACTGAAAATTCTGTTTTCAATGAGCGCTGATAAACTGTAACAAACATAATTGGAAATTAGAAGACAAGGGAAAGCCGTAACTATCAAAAGAACTATATCCGAGATGCCTATAAGTTTAGGCTGTGTTGGAAGCAACAGAAGCAGAGAATGACTATAATTGGCCACTGGCCACTAATGTGATATCTGAAGGTCAATACAGAACCTTACAAAATTAAAGACAGACACCTTTATATGACTTCTTTTCCCTTTGGAAAGTGGTAATGGAAAATAAACAACAAGACTTTTATCTGAACTTCGGTGCTTATTTTGAAGTTGGGTAACAAGGATGGTGTACTGGAAAGCATAGACACTGTGACAAGGAGATATGCAGGGATATTTCTGAGATAGCCTTTTGAGGTATCTGACACATCAACCTCAATAACTCTAAATGATATAGAATATTTTGATATTTGTGTTACAAAAGCATTAGCATGGTGAGACTTGAGTACACTTTTGATTAGGGTTTTGAGTAGAGTTGTAGAACCACAAAAAGCTCTCTCAGCATATATTATCCCAGAACAAGCAAGAAATTAAGCTGATGATCCCAACCATCCAAGTTGCTGACATTTATAACTCTAAATGTCTGACCATCCAAAAACAAGTGAAAAATACTCAATTAACTAATGCAAAAGTCACTTAAGTGGCCACCATGCTGTAACATCCTCAGCATATCACCCTTTGTACGTGGTCCATTGCCGTTGACTTTAATGGCAGGGACCTGCATGATTTCCTTTCATCCAATGCGCCTACTTGAAAGGCCTTGGTGCTTCTTGTAATTGGCTTTTGCCTTTGTTTAATGAAATTTTTACTTATAAAAAAAAAACATCCTCGGCATATCACTTCACTCCATAATTCTTACGCCTTCCTTACCCCCCCCCCCTCCTCCCCCCCAAAAAAAAAAACATACACCATCCTTAAATTCAAACAGACAGATGTCCTGAGTTTCTAAAGGATATTAGCAAACCTTAAGTAATCAAATATATCAGTGCAATATCTCCAAACATTCACAGATCCATATTTACGAAGACACTCGTCGTAGAATCCATATACCTGAAAAGTACAAATAAATGATAAATGTTCTGAACACATTGAAGGCAGGTTTGTATAGTGAGTTGAGATTAGATGAATTAGATGGTTTGTGAATAATAGTGAGATATTTGAGTTGAGATGAGATGAGATAGAAATGGTTTGAGTTAAAATGTTTTATGGGGTTTTGGAAAAGGAGAGAGAAAACGTTGAATTGTTACATATTGTTAGAATATAATTTTTTAATATTATTATTGTTTTGTAATTTGAAAAGGTTGAATTCTTTTTTGTGTTTTGTTTGGAAGTTTGGGAAAGTTGTAATAATTAGGTAATGATTTTTTTATAAGTAGTCACTAGGTAATGATTAGATGAAAAAATCAAAGATTTGAAATTGAAAAATATTTGTGTTTGTGGTGTTTGGATATTGAGATAAGATGGGGTGAGATGGTACGAGATGGGAGCATCTCTCTATCCAAACCAGGCCTTAAGTGTTGAAATAGACAGCCAATAGAAATCTAAGAGCATAGAAAGTTGAAACAGGTATTCCATTAGAGACTTAACCTGTGTGATTTGACGGCTCTCGTGGTTCCCTCTAATCAGAGTTATCCGATCTGGATACCTCACCTGATCACAAACAATTAGTACACTAAGAAACTTTTTTTTGATAAGTATGCTGACAAACTAATAAATCACTGATCCATAAATGAGTAAAGATACATGTAAAACTCATTTTACAACCCTTTATACAACCGTTTTTTAAATTGAGTGTATTTCTGTAATACAATGTTACTTTAATAAGTTATTCTACAAAAATGCCCCTCATTTAAAATAGGATTGTGTAGAGGGTTGTATGTGTATCATTTTCCTATATAAAAAGACTGAAAACATTGTAATTGCTTGATAGATTGACATTTGCAATATGGCATTGGCACATGGTAAGGTAACTCCATGCTGAACCAATTTAATTAAAGTAAGATACCAAAAAGTCCTTTGACTGCATAATCAGTTCAAAGTTCCCACAGAGATCATGAAATGGTGAATATTTACATGGTGAAAGAATACTCCCTGAAAGACGCTTTTGATTTGTTTCAGTCCTTATTTCATCACAACTGGGGCCTACTAGGAATAGCAGCTAGGCATTTTTGTATAGGGAGGGCAGGGTACCGCTTTTTTCAAATCGACCGAGTCTAAGACGTGTTCTAACTTAGATATGAATATGACTTGATTTTTAAAATATTAGTGGTTTATCCATAATAGAACTGAACTTGGGAGCCCTGTAGCCCAAAGGGAGGAAGAGGAGTTGATACCAATCCAATTTACTATATGTTAAACACAAAGCTTTGCAGCGGAAAAACATGGCAACAATCATGTAGTCAAATAAAAATAAGCTTCAGAATAACTCATCAATTCAGTTATGCAATGTAATGTTCCAAAGTAAAAAATCCTTGCATAGATGATAGTCTAATTCAAAATTTTGTTAACGACTTCTTTAAAAAATACCATGCTTTAGAAGCCACAGAAGTGGGATTTGTATGAGAACCTCCTAACGAAATGGCTGGAAACAATGTGAAAAGAAAAGAAAACGAATCTGAGAAATACAAAGAGCAAGTGCAATAAACTGCAAAGGCAAATAACATTCAATACAAGCTCACAGACAGCATATTATAAAATCAATACCTTCAAGGTTACTTGGGTTTTGTATTTTGTGCTTTTTAAAAAAGATTTCTTACTTATCCCAAAAAAGATTAATACCTTCAAGGCTAATAGAAGCAGAAATGTCTCCACAGAGTAAAATCCTCTGTCAACAAAATCTCCAAGAAACAAGTAGTTAGTCTTTGGGCAATCACCTCCTACTTTGAAAAGTTCTTTCATGTCGTAGAACTGCCCATGGATGTCACCACATATCTATGCAAAAAAGATAGCCAACTGAAATTAGCCACCCTGAAACACAATTAGAATTTTTTCAAAATTATATTTAAGCGTATATGATAAAATCTGGATTCCCTATTTCAACTTCAGCCTAAAACTAATTGCAGGTAAAATAGCTTTGCATTAATAATCAAAACTAAAAATATTGATTTGCTTAAAGGAACATCAATAACTGCTTAATTCCTAGACACTTTGACATTGCACTAATTCCCCACCTCTCATTTTCGCATGACCTAGAGGTAGCCAATAGTGCATTAGTCTACCGGATCAATGCGCAACAGAAAGTTACCCTCATAGTGGAATTTAAATACAGTCCCCCAGAAGTTGCTTTCACTTATAAAGACCAGCACGAGTCAGGGAGCACGATCCTTTTCTATAGAACAATGTCTTCAATGCTATCACCTATTGCACCTATGTTGGTTCCATAAGAGTACAAGAAGATCTGCTTCATTTCAGTGTTGCAATCATCAAATTAAAGCTGCCTTCAATATGTCACTTCTAAGAGATCTATAAGATCTTAGAAAGAACAGAATTGATGCATTTCCCAGCCATTGCAACTAGGCGGGAGGAAAAGTTTGCAGATCACGTCCATAAAATCTTAAAGAGGCAGAGAGGGAAACGCAAAACTAATATCACTGAAAGACTATTCATGAACAATTCCAGCACCCCACTGCCGAAAAAAGTCCTCACAAACTCTATGTTGGCCACGGATCATGCTTTTCATGACCCTGAATAAGATACTAGCATACTCTGTAAGTCGAAGGCTTACAATTAGGCCCATTTGAATAGTGAGATGAATGAGATGATTTTATAGGAAAGTTGAATAAAATATGGTAAGATATTATTTTTTAATATTATTACTGTTTTGAAATCTGAAAAAATTTGATTATTTACTATATTTTGTATGGAAATTTGAAAAAATTGTAATGATGAAATGAGATGAGATGATTGCTGTATCCAAACGGGGCCTTAATGCGGCAATTAATCCTAAGATCTGTAACTTCGTAAAACTGTGATGAAGAACAATGAGTAGCATCTTAACCTGAGTAGACTAACTACGCAAGCATGGTTCATTCGACACATATTAAACTCATTAATTGAACATTTAAACTTGAAAGACCACAAAGTTTGGCCAAACATCTTTCTCAGTAGGGCTTGATTTCTGAAAGTTACATCATTCATGAAAACTATTAGTGCCACGGTTCAGTTTTTAAAAACCCTAACCCTTATGTATCTCTACCCCAGTTGACTTCTCTAATACATAATTATCTTAAGAATGAAACCCAATAGTTTTTAGCAACTCCAAATCAACAATACTCCAATAATAATACCAAGCTGCTTCTTTCAATTTTGCGTCACATATTCCCAAATATAAAACAAAGATAGACAGTCCACTTGCCAAGATCTAGTCCAACATTGAAATCACAAAGACACAAACCAAATCAGTAAACCCTGCCATGAAAGTAGGATGTGTATGTGTGCGCGTGGGTGCACGCACGCACAAGCGCGCGCTCGAGAAAGAGAGAGATGAGAGACTTACTGTGACAGGGGCATCGACTCTTTGAACGTTGCTCTCTTCGACGAGGATTTCCATGGCTTTGAGGCAGAGAGCCTTGACCTCGGACTCCTTAAGAGGCTCGCATTTCTTCAGCTGCTCTATTTGCCTGTCTAGGTCTGACATCTCTCCCTCTCTCCCAGGCTAAACCCTCTTCTTCCTCAGACCCCGAGAGCAAGCTGATTTGGCCTTCAGGGCCCCTCTCCCTCGCGCGCGCACACACACACGCCCTCTCTCTCGGAATCTGCAACTTTTTTTACTAATTTGTCTACAGTGGGCTGTGGCTCTCCTATACCTTCTGTGGCTTCGATTGTGTTCTAAGGTTTTTGCAAAGAGGACACTTTATTTTGGTCTAATTGCATTCTTCCATTTGTATTTTACACCCCCGCTTTTTTTATTTATTTTCATACCCGAGCTATATGCAATGGAAAGCCTACATAAACGATAGGTCGAGGCAATTTATAAAGTTGTTAAAATTATATAGTTATTTTTTTTATTTTCATTTGTCATCTATGTCATTTGAAATATTTTAAAATTATGTTCTTAATACTAAAATAGATTGATTTAACATATTTTATTGATTTTAAAAAATATATATATATATATATTCTAAATTTTTTTAAAAAAATATTTAAATATTTAAATAAATGTATTTTTTAAAATATTTTGAAGCGCCAAATGTCAAAATAAAAAAGATATTGGACAAAATAAAGCAAAACAGAAAAGAGGGGGTTGGGGCCTGGGGGGATAGAAAATTATTAATCGACATCGCGTGAAAAGAATTATTCCAACTTTCCAACTTTCTTTTTAAAAAAATTGCTTGCCGTAAACGACGACGGAGCGGACAAACTGCCGGTTATTTGCGGTTGCGTACATCGGTCCCATTCAAATTCTTCATCGTTTTGATCACAATTCGTTTACCCACACAGGTATTTCTATATGCGCTGATTACCTTTCTATTCGATTCGATCCCTTCTCTCATTCCGTCAGGATCATGTAATTCTCACATGCTTTAGTTTTACTCCTTCACGAGCTGAGTTCTCCTAAACGTGCCGGTTTGTTGTAATATAGATGTTAATTTTTTTTTTTTAACTATTTTAGGGCTGCGATCAAGCCTCGCTCATTTAACTTTTTGGTTGAGTATTGTGCACTTTCTTGTATTTAATCAAGGATTTCTCATGAGTCATTATTTGATTTTCTATTGTGTAGTTTCAGATTATGAAAGTAAAACTTTGCTCCTGGGTTTTCTGATTTTTGAGGGGAATCTGAAATATTCTCTCTGTTATCAGACATTGAGATGGGGAACCATCCAAACAGGATGGCTGTATTAAATAATTCACGAATTTTAAGCATCGTTTCCCTTTCCTTAACTTGAGTTTCAACTTTTTTTTTCTTTCTTTTTTGGTTTACTTACATAAATCGCTTGTTAAACTTGCATGAATATGAATGTCTGACTTTTTACAAATAGCGGCTTAGAGTGATGGTGCATTAGGATTCGTTTAGCTCGCCCATGTAATTCGTCTGTTGGCTAATGGGAATTGGATTAAGGGTTGGTTCAGTAGAGACCTCATTTGTCAAACAAGAGGGTTGTCCTTGTATTATGAAACAATATTTTTTGTTCTTCGCCAAAATTTCTTGCATTTGCACATTAGCTAAGCTAGTGGGTGTCTGCTTCCCAGACTATCAAGTGAGTAGCTTAGCTGCTGTCAGTTAGTATCTGATGTTGGCTTGTTTCCATGTTGCTTAATTTGTATGATAATAAGCTTACCAACAGTGGTAATGGTGCTATGTATTGGAAGGAATATCCATTTTCTTGAAAAGCTCCTTGCTTCAAGTCTGCTTGCAGAAGGTGGCCTTTTGGCGACAAAGACTGCCTTTTAGTTGGTGATGAGTTAAAATTGCTATATAGCTTTTTTTTTTTCTGATCAGTAAGAAGTTTTACTAATCCACGTAAACAGGCAATGCCCAAGTACATAGGAAGTATCAAGAAAAATCCTAGTTACTTGCTACTCGCTATGGAAAGTAGCATAAAGTCATTAAAACACACTCCGTTCAATACAATAGAAATAAATTGCTATATAGCTAATGGTAGGTTCTAGTCTTTTCGTGTTCTTACAGGTATTGGGCTGAACAGCTTATGGAAGATCCATTAAAAAGTTTATTAATCTAATCCTATGTTTGTTATGCTATTATCCTTCTGCGTTTCACGTCCGTGCTTAAACTTATATTCATTTTCGTGATTTTATTTGTGGTTTAATGTCAAGAAGGCATTATTATGTGTATCAGTGCTGAAATTCTTTTACCATGTATTTGTGTGAGTAAATTTTCTTTAAATTGTTTACTGATCAATTCATCTTTTATATTTCAAAGCCGATGGCTTCTTCTGCAGACTCATGGATGAAGGAATATAATGAAGCCTTAAAACTTGCTGATGATATCAATGGCATGGTTTCTGAAAGGAGTTCGTTTCCGGCATCAGGTCCAGATGCTCAGCGCTATGCATCTGCTATACGGAGGAAGATCACAATATTAGGGACAAGACTTGATAGCTTACAGTCCCTTTTGTTTAAGCTCCCTGGAAAACATCCTGTGTAAGTTTTCTTGTTTAAAACTGCAATAATATTTTAAGAAAAGGGCTGGTTTTATCTTTAAAATAGATTTCGGACTAGAAATGTTGTCTTAGCATTCTTTCCTTTTTCTTATGCTCATACTATTTGCCAAAAAAAATATATATTTGTATAGTCATTCCAATTTTCTCCTATAATAATGTGCTATTCTTTTGCATACCTTTTTTTTGATAGGTAATCAAAATGATTTCATTAATAGAAAAAAGCTAAGGCCAGGTACACCGGTAGTATACTTGAGAAAACTTAGCTAGAGGTTACAAGACGAAAGAAGTTCATAGACACTTAGTCCGTTACAAGTAATAGGTCCCGCCCAAGAAAGCAAAGTTCTATAGAAGAAAATTTATAAATCCTCCAAAGATCTCTCATAATCCTCAAAGGTCCTTGCATTTATTTCTCTCCAGATGCATCAACACATACAGATAGGAACCATACGTCATATGGACGCCATCTGTGAGTTATCCCGGAGTCCTCTCCAACTGGTTAGAAAATCCACCAAATGAAGAGGCATAACCCAAGATAAGCCAAGCCTTGTGAAAAAATCATCCCACATCTTCTTGGCCACCTTGCAGTGTAGGAGTAAATGATCCACTGATTCCCTATGTTATTTACACATACAACACCAATCTATCACAATTATACGGTGTTTTCTCATGTTGTCTATTGTAAGAATTTTGTCCAGGGTTGCTGTCCACACAAAAAACGCCGCTCTCGAAGGCACTTTCGCCTACCAAATATTCTTCCATGGGAATCTAGGTAATCTGGGAGTAGAAAGGACTTGGTAGAAGGACCTAATTGAGAATATGCCTTTATTAGAGTGTTTTCATTACAACTTATCCCCCATGTCTCCTGTGATGTTGAATGAGTATAATGCTGCAAATAACTTCAGAATAATCTCCATCTCCCAGTTTTGGGCATCCCTCACAAACTCAATATTCCATTGAGGTGCGCCATTTGAAAGGACTAAGAGATCTGCAATCGATGCATCTTTTTCTCTTGCAAGCTCGAAAATAGTGGAGAAAGAGGCTTTAAGGCTAGTTGTGCCTCCACACCAAATGTCATGCCAAAAGCTAACATGTGATCCATCCCCTACTACAAGATCTTCTTGACCTCTGAATGACTCCCAGTGTTTTCTTATAAACTTCCATAATCTCACCCCGTGTATGCCTTGAACCTCATTCGAACACTAACCACCCCGGGAAACTCCATATTTTGAATCTATTACCTTCTTCCAAAGCGCCTCCCCTTCATTTTGGTATCTCCACAACCATTTACCCAAGTGAGTTTGATTAAATTTCACTAAGTGACGAATCCCCAAGCCACCCCCAGATATTGGCGTGCACACTGTTGGCCAATTGACCAAATGAAATTTGAACTCCTTTCCCATTCCACTCCACAAGAAGTCTCTTTGTAACTTCTCAATGCGACAGGCTACTTTTGTAGGGAGCGGGAATAGGGACAAATAATAGGTGGGAAGGTTTGAGAGGGTGCTCTTGATCAGTGTCAATTTGCCCCCTTTAGATAAATGTAACCTCTTCCAAGAGGCCAATCTACGCTCCACCTTTTTAATCACCCCGTTCCAAATCCTTTCAAATTTAAAGGAGGCTCCCACTGGTAGGCCAAGATAGGTGAGGGGTAGATAGGATACCTGACAACCCAAGAAGGTAGCAAAAAATTTTGCATCTTGAACGGCCCCCACGGGCACAAGTGTAGATTTTGACAGATTGACTCTCAGACCTGATGCAACTTCGAAGCAGAGAAGAAGTCCCCTCAGGGGTTGAATGTGTCCGTGGTGTGCACCACAAAAGATTAACGTGTCATCAGCAAATAAAAGATGTGAGATGGAAAGAGTATCATCCCCAACCGAAAAGCTATTAAGTAACCTTGCATCTACTGCTCTCTCAATCATCTTACTTAAAGCTTCCATAATAAATAAGAATAGAAGCAGAGATAGAGGGTCTCCCTGTCTTAATCCACGGGAGGAATTGAAGAAATCCACCGG
Source organism: Platycarya longipes (assembly GCA_036559045.1). Taxonomy (NCBI): domain Eukaryota; kingdom Viridiplantae; phylum Streptophyta; class Magnoliopsida; order Fagales; family Juglandaceae; genus Platycarya; species Platycarya longipes. The sequence goes on along the minus strand of CM071800.1, from coordinate 932,170 downwards.
TGAGCCATTTACCAAGATAGAGAACCTGACTGAAGAGATACAAAATTCTACCTATTTCTGTCATTTTTCCCCAAAGCCACATCTTGGAGCATATCTAACAGGAATCGCCAATTGACATGGTCGTGGGCTTTTTCCATGTCCAATTTGCAGATCAAACCAGACTCCCGAGATTTGAGGCTTCCATCCACAACTTCATGGGCAATGAGGACTGAATCTAGGATTTGTCTACCTTTAACAAAGGCATTTTGGGGCTTCGATATAAGCTTTTCTACCACCGCACTCAGTCTGTTGGCCAGCACTTTGGATAGGATCTTGTACACCCCATTCACAAGGCTAATGAAGCGATAGTCCCTAGAATCTAAGGACCCCATTTTTTTAGGGGTGAGAGCCAAAAAGGTAGAATTAAAGCTCTTTTCGAACCTAGAGTTGGCATGAAAGTCATGAAAAACTTGCATAAGGTCTTCCTTGATCACCTCTCAACAAGTTTGAAAGAAACCCATAGAAAAGCCGTCTGGTCCAGGGGCCTTGTCGCTAGTCATATATCTAATTACTTGGCACACCTCATCTTCAGTAAATGGCCTTTCAAGCCAGTCTGCGATCTGTGGATATAGAACTAAGAAAGATAAACCATCCACTTTGGTTCACCAACTGTGCTCTTCAGATAAGAGCCGTTGATAATATTGTTCCAAATGATTCTTGATAACCATCTGATCCGTTGAAGCTACCCCATCTATCATCAGTGTCTAAGGTATTGTACCTCTTATGAGAATTAGCCACTCTATGGAAGAGTTTTGTGCACTTATCCCCCTCCTTAAGCCAGAGTGCCCTAGATTTTTGACGTCATGAAATTTCCTCCAAAAGAGTAGCTTTTTCTAGTTCGGCTACTACCTGCTTCTTGCGAGATGCTTCTATTTCTAAAAGAGTTCTAGCTTCCTCCTTGCCCTTCAATGCCTGGAGTTACTCTAAAAGAGATTGTCTCTGTTGGTACACATTGCCAAAGACTTGTTCGTTCCATTGCTTCAAATCTTGCTTTTAAAACTTTCAATTTCTTTGCCATAACGTAGTTAGGATGACCTTCAAAGTTATAAGAGGTCCACCATACTCTAACTCTGTCAACAAAACCATCAGTTTTAAGCCACATATTTTCAAATTTAAAATATCTTCTACCACCTTGGATCCCTCCACAGTCTAGCATGATAGGAAAATGGTCAGAGCACAAGTGGGGTAATCTCTTTTGCACTATATCCGGAAAGTGTGATTCCCACTCAGGGGAAATTAGGAACCGATCAATATGCAACCAGGAAGGGCGTTCACAGTTGTTAGACTATGTGAAGGTACCTCCCATTAAAGGAATGTCCATAAGTTCCTGTTCTGCGATGAAGTCAAAAAACTCCCTCATGGGCCTAGAGATGTGTGTGGCACCCGACCTTTCGCTTGGGAAGCGAGTTACATTAAAATCTCCCCCAATGCAACTGGGAAGCTCCCACCAATTAGAAAGCCAGCCAGCTCATCCCACAAAATTCTTCTTTTTGGGTCTAGATTAGGCCCATAGACACCAGCGAAAGCCCACTTGAAACCATCCTCCAAATTCCTAAAGGAACAAGCAACCGTATACTCTCCCACACACTCCTCCACCATTTCAACCACCCTTGTGTCATACAATAACAAGAAGCTCCCAGAGGCGCCCCTTGTGGGCAGGTAAGACCACCCAACATGCTGCCCTCGCCATAGGCTATGCACAATTTGAGTATTTATAGCTTCCAGCTTGGTTTCTTGTAAACAAATAGCATCTCCCTTCCATTGTCTAAGTAAACTCCTCACCTGGAACCGTTTGTTTGTATTGTGCAGCCCCCTTACATTCCATGATATTATATTTGGCTTCATAGACAAATTGTCTTGCCCCTCCCTTTAACACACTTCCGACTCAAGCTCTTATCTCCTCCATCAACATTCATGTCCCAAGTAAGTCGCTTAAGTTCACGGTCCTTCTTCTTTGCTTAAGTTCAGATATGGACTGTGTGTACGCAGCCTCTGCAGTTGTAAGAAGTGCCAAAATTCTGCTTCAAAGCCCGTATAAGAAATACCAACAATATTTTTTATACTCCATGCAGTCTGAATAACCCAGTTTGATTCTTTGAGATGGAGAGAATTAAGAGGAGTGGGGTCTCCTTCCTGATCGGGTTCAAAAACAACCAGCGCACCATCCCCACGTTCCTCTGAGACTATCGGCAAAGCAAAGTCCAACCCAGTGGCGAGGAGAGGGCTAGGACACACCAACGACACAGTCTGAGGGAGTCCAGACTCAACGATCGGCGGCACAACTTCCAAAACTGGCGCAGACATTGACGAAAGAAATATAGAAGACGCCGACGAAGGAGATTTCAATCCAGATACCACCGGTATCACTGTGACCGTGGGAGGAGGACCAGAATACACCGGTGACACTGTCTGTGGAATTCCAGACTCGAGAAACTCCGGCAAACTTTCCAAAAGAGAAGATATCAGAGGTGGAGGTATCGGCGACAAGCTTGGTGGACAACTGAGTTCGCCGGGAGGGAGAATCGACGCCTGAGGGACAGTCTCATATGTCCGGTGTGCCGGATTTGCTATGGCCTTGGGCTCAGGCCCAGTGGGCTTCTTCACCAACCCAGAGGATGTGCCTATTTCAAAAATAGGCCCCTGGGTTGGTTTCCAGCATGAAGCTGGCAACGGGGCTGGGCTGCTTTGGCCCAGCCCATGAATCCTTTTGCCCCTGGTTTTCCTGAAGGCTGGATGTGGTTTTCGCGGGCCTAAGACTAACCCAAACCCACAAGGCCTTCTATCTTGAGGGCCCATGTCCGAAATTCTTGTTTCAAAAGAACCAATTCCTCCTTCACACCCATCACTTCTTCCATCAGACCAGACAGGTTCTTCTGCAAACCACTTTCTTCTACACCAACTTGTGTCAGTCTCCCAGCTTCCTTTTCCAAGTTGTCTCGCTCAATCTTTGTAGCTACCTCTGTTCGTAGCTGTTCCCCGACCGAAAGCACCTCTGGCTTCCCAGAGATTTGCCCGATACGAGGAAGTTCCAGAGCTTCCTTGTACGATAAGGTCCCAGAAATTCCACTGGAGTTTGGCTTTGAAGTCCTACCAACCTCCAACAAAGCCTCCGCTAGTCTTGCCCATGCCATCCCATTACTGACGCCGGGAATAAGGATGGTTTTCCGACATCCATCCCCACAAAACTCCACCAACGACATTTAGGGGCCGCGGAAATTGAAGCAACGTTGGAAAATGAATCCCCTATTTCCATCTCGGTGAGCAAAGTAATAACCTTTGCCCCCTACCTTGTTGCCAGCCTCCAAGGATCTTGACAACCACCTAGAGATGTCTAAGCTCACCCGAATACTCTGGACCACCTTCCATCCTTTCTCTGTTAAGATCACAGCAAGTCCATCCCTCTTAACCTCAAACACCTTCGACTCTGACGATACACGAATCATAGCAGCAAACAACCTAAACAACTAATAAACTAACTGAAAAACTGTTTCAAACCCATAACCATCGTAAAAAATGATTAAGATGGTGAAATGTAACGAAAAAATCTCTGTCCATTAAGCTCGGCCGATAAGAAGCGTTTTGCATACCTTGCCATGAGGAAGGTGCGTATGTTAATAATTGGGGTGTGTCAGTGATTCATATCAGTCTCTTGCAACGAGAAGTTTGTTACTTTGATGGAAACCTGCTTCTTCTGATCTAGTTTTTATCTCATGTTCTTTTCTCTTGAAAAGCTCAAGCTCAGTTTCTCGTGTTGATATTCTTCCAAATCCCAGTAATTTTTTTCATCAAGATTCAGGGCGCTGCTTTGGAGTTTGGATAATGTATTGGGGCAAAAAAGGTTGTGTATTAGCAGTGAATCTGAATTTAGGTTCATACTTACAACATAATTTTTCATTTTTATAAGAACATTTTTTGAAGTTCAGAGAATTTAATATAAAAGTCCAAAAAAGGGGGACTGATTCTAGTACTCGGGCAAGACTTGGACTGGATATAAAAGAAGTCAAGTTGAGTGAAGAAGGCTAACTGTTTGATATTTTGTGCTGTATCATGGAGGTATCACCTCTTAAATTCTGGGCACTGAATTTCGCTGTGGTGTTGAAAGTTCATGAAGTAAACTGTCAGTTGTCATGCCCTACCATGACAGTCAATTGCAGGTTGGATTCATGGATTGTAAACTAGAAAGAAGGGGATAATGAGGAATTGGAAGAGGTTGCTTGAAACGTCAGAGTTTCTCTTATATTGCTTTTCGTAATGTACTTCTTCTATTGGTCACCTGTAAATGTAAAGTATCTCCAATCCATGATGTGTTATTACAACAGCTTTTGAGGTTGCTGATTTTACCATATAGAAGCAAGATGGTACTATCTCATGGGCTACAGGGTTCTTTAATGTTGGTGTGAAAAGTATATATCTCTGATCAGGTAGAAATAATTGTATATCATTCTTTTTATATATAAGTAAACGATAGTATTAATAAGAATAGGCATAGCCCAAGTACACAAGATGGTATACACGAGGTAACACCTATCTAGGAAGAAGAAAAGGAAATAATTGTATATCATTCTAGTTGCTGTTACTTGAAGTTTAGTGACCGTTTGGATGATGCAGGTCGGAGAAGGAGATGAATCGTCGCAAGGACATGCTTGCAAATTTGAGATCAAAAGTTAACCAGATGGCTTCGGCATTAAACATGTCGAACTTTGCAATCAGGGACAGCTTGCTTGGCCCAGAAATAAAGCCAGCTGATGCCACAACCAGAGCAGCTGGTTTGGACAACTCTGGCGTTGTTGGGCTTCAACGACAAATTATGAAAGGCAAGTTGCTAATTATTTTTTAGACAAATACTTATCTTTGTTGTATTGTATTGCTTGTGTTTCTGCAATATTTGTGTACTTCGGCAACACCTGTTTACTTGTTACAATAAAATTATATTTAACTTGTAAAAAATATGCGTCTGCAATATTGATCTTTGTGTGGTATGCTTTTGAAGCAGAGCAAGATGAGGGTCTTGGAAAGTTGGAGGAGACTGTCGTAAGTACAAAACATATTGCATTGGCAGTCAATGAAGAACTTGAGCTACACACTAGGCTGATTGTATGTGCTTTCAGGAGCCTCACTGATTTCCTAAGTTGCTAGCCTTTAATTTTTTCACATTTGAGTTCCATTTAAAACTTAGTGATACTAAATATGTTGCTGTGAATTTTACAATTTCTTGCTCTTCCATTTTGCAGGATGACTTGGATGAACAGGTAGACATTACGGACAGCAGGTTACGGGTAATACACTAACTACTTTTAACTATCACCAAATCCATTGAATTTGACTGCACGCCAACATATGATATATCATCTTTGCCATTCTATTTAAACAAATAGCTTATTGATGTGTAACTACGTGTCTACATAGTAAATAGAAGGACAAAAATGTAAAATAACATATTAGTGTGTGGTGTTGGGATGATAAATAGTATCTCTCATATATATATATAATATATATGTATATATTATTGTTTGATGCTGTGGGATTTTAACTGTTTCTTTTGGGGATCTCTTATATTGTCAAAAACAGCGGGTGCAGAAGCATTTGGCGATTTTGAATAAGCGCACAAAGGGTGGTTGCTCTTGCATGGGTTTGCTCTTATCAGTTATTGGGATCGTGGTTCTAGTTGCTGTCATATGGTTGTTGATAAAATATTTGTAATAGCAACAATGGCAAACCCCACCATCTGTCTCTGCGTATCTTTGTGTGAATGGAGCTTTCTTCTTTCCCGTTATATGTTGTAACAATATATATGGGTTTCTTGTCTTCTTTGGTTGCTTTGTTTATCACTTTGTGTTAACGAAATTTCTGAGAGGTTTGAGATACTTTGTTAATTGCACTTGTTAATCGGCATATTCAAAAATATCTATATTTTCTTCCACTTTGCCGGAATTCCTTTTCTCGTCAATTCAAGTTTTAACTTCTCCATTGCTTTGCTTTCGACATTCAATAATGTGTTGATAAATCAAATGCATCCAACAATATGGTTTCAACAAATTAGTATTTCAAGAACGAATAGATTTCATAGATATAACGGTTATATATTAAATTACGGTTAATAAATCCACCACTGTGAAGTGGCCAGATTCTTGTGGTATGAGGTTTTGAATTGGTTAGGTTTAAAATGGGTTATGCTCAAAGAAGTGGATTTAATACTAGGGTGGAAGAATTTGAAGGGCTGCAAGAATGCGACGTGTTTGGGAAAATGATTCCTTCTTATTTTGTGATACATATGGCTTGAAAGGAGTAGGAGATATTTCAAAGTGAAGAACACAGACGCAGAGATCTTAGAGATTTTTTCTTCAGTATTTTGAATTTTTGGGCTAAAACTTTTGCAATGGAAGAACACAATCAGAATCTGTTTTAATTATCCTTTTATAGTTGGAAAGTAGTAGGTAATTCTTTTATATACGTTCTGTATTTTTTGGACTCATGACTATTTCTTTGGAAATAAAATCTCTTCTTACTTAAAAAAATAAAATATATATATATATATATATTAAATTAGCATTCTTCTGTTTACTTTATGTTTGACTTATTTGTGACCATTATGCAGACCAAATGGGTGTAATTGTTACTCTCGTTTAAATTCAACTTATCTTAATCTCATCATTATAATTTTATCAAATTTTTATATTAAATATAATAAATAATTTAATTTTTTTAAATTTCAATTTAATTTTTTCAAATTTTAAAACAATAATAATATTAAAAATAATATTTTATTTAACTTTTAAAACTTATTTTTATTTCTCAATCCAAACAAAGCCTAATATGCTTTTTTTGTTGGATTCTAGATTGGACTTTTTTGTTCAAACAGTAAACAGAAAGCACAAGATTTCAACCGACATTGATTCACTTCCATTTACGACTGGTTCTATCACATTACAGTCAATAGTTTTGACCATTTCAATTGAAAATATGAACAAGCACTCTCCAAGAACATTACCTACATAAATACGAGTGAACTCCAAAGAAAATGGCATTCTCATACACTCAACTCCTTAATCATTACAGAACTAAATGGCAAAAGGAGTTCCAAAAAAAAAAAAAAAAAAATCAAAAGAAGAGCTTTCTCGGAGATTGTCTGGACGGAATGGTTGATGGCGAGGTTGAGGATTTAATTCCCTTACTTTCTTGGGCCGCTGCAACTTTGTCCGCCAGCTTTGCTGCCCTGGGGTCTGTTAATAGCATCTTCTGAAATGAGTGGGAGAAGCCTGTAGCAATGATAGTAACATGAATCTCTCCATTGTAGCGGTCATCCACCACAGCTCCAAATATTATATTAGCAGAAGGATCTGCCAAACTCGTCACAACCTGAAAAACGTCATTACATTTGCATATATTAATACATTAACATGGAAACCATAGTGGCAAGTTCCAGTATTGAATATTGAATGCAGCAATCCCCCCCCCCCCCCCCCCCCTTTTTCCCAAAAAAAAAAAAAAAAAAAGAAATAGAAAGAGAAGTAGGAAGACGCGCTCCAATCCACATATTTACAATCCTAGACCCTTCTGGAGAAACTGCTGCCACATCGCAATGAATATAAGCTAACCACTGATAGTAACTTGCAACCTCAGGGCAATATAGAATAAATCAAATAAAAGACAATTGAAGCAGCATTAATTTTGCCTACTCTGAACTTCTCAAATATGCAACCGTTATTGGTTGTTAGAGAACAAAAACTCTCTCAATTACCTCAAATTGGACATTTCATTTCCATTCCCCCACCCAGAAAAAAGGGAAAAGGACAAAAAATCAACTTGCAGATTCTGGGGATTTCAGGCATGGTTCTATATCAGAAATTCACTTAAAATAAATTCAATATTATTCAACCAATTTAAAATGCAAAATGGATGCTAAAGTGTGCCTTCTCCTTCTTTCCCGAGAATACAGCAACAGAAAACAATACCTGAGATACCCTATTCACTTCCTGAAGGGTTATGTCCTTCCCTCCGGTAATATTGTACACTACCCCTGTAGCTGACTGAATTGAGGATCCAATCAGAGGAGCTAAAGTAGCTTGTTCAGCAGCTTCTTCTGCACGATTTTTGCTGGAGGAAACCCCCACTCCAAGCATTGCAGTTCCCGAGTCTTTCATGACTGCTTTTACATCTGCAAAATCAACATTTACCAGTCCAGGTATCTGCAAACGAACATTTCAATCTTCAAATTATCTAGCATAAGCAAAATGACCATGTCCAGGAAGGGGTGAAGAAATAGCTATAGTCATTCTATGATTTATGGACTATTCATTGGTAATTATAATTTCTTTTTATAGGTAATCAAGAAGTTTTATTCATAAAAGTAGGTAAAACCCAAGTACTCAGAGAGTATACATGAGAAGTACTAACTAGAGTTTAAAACCGAAAGTACAAAATCATGGACATTTAGCCCATTATAAACAATGGCCCCCACCCATAAGAATAATGATTTAAAAAGAAAACTTTAAACTTCCATTGTTCTCTCACGATCTTCGAAGCTTCCTTCATTTCTCTTATATGATAATTATAAATGGTCCTATGTAAATCTCTATTACTATATAACTAACAACATAATCATGTTATGTCTCACGAGTAGTCACAGACTAACTTAGGCCTATTTTGGATTTAGAGATAAGATAAGATGATATTATTTTATATGAAAGATGAAAGTTGAATAAAATATTGTTACAATATTACTTTTTTATATTATTATTGTTTTGAGATTTGAAAAAGTTAAATTGTTTATTTTATATTATATGGGAATTTGAGAAAATTATAATGATAAGATAAGATGAGTGAGATGAAACGTTTTCCAAATCCAAACATAGACTTAACCTTCTTAATTTAACCGGGTTAGATATTAAAATGTGAAAATACAGTTCAAAAGCACCCACCATGATTATGTCCGAAATTCCTTGCACTCCCTGACGTAGAACATCATCAGCAAGGAGGAAAGCATCCTGGAGGGGCGTCTGCTCATCAGCAATATCCAGGAGACGGTCATTGGGAATGACTATTAGAGTGTCAACATTCTTTTGCAACTTCTCAATAGCCTCCAATGCCTGAAGAGAAGTTAATAGGATATATTGAAACTTCAAAAGGCTATAGAAATTGGATTGTAGCATGGATACTGCAGCAATATTATAAATTATAAAGTTAATTCAGTGTGCCTATTCTCTATACCATCATTACGGTACATATTTTTTTATGAGAACCATTACATTAAATCTTACAGCTAAGCAAAGCAACTCATCTATAATAGTCAATATTCATAAACAGCACACACTAGGGTTATTTTTAAAGAACATTCCCACAATCATAAACCTTATCAAAGCAGATGGAAGAAGCCATCAATTACTGATGCACTTTCAATATTTGTTTTGCATATAGAAGGCTAGCTTTCAGCAATTCTTCAGGATTACAATTTGCAAGTGACAAAATTACAGCTTAAAGAGTACGATTCTTTTTTTGTTCTCTCAATTAAATAGTGGAGTTCTGACCATCCAAAGTAAAAGATAAAAGCACATAGTCACAAATATATTTCTAGCTTCAGAACAGGTTCTGGGAGAATAAAAGCAAGGGAAATTCTCCTAGAGCAAAAGGCCAGTACATATGTTTAAACGAAAAGAAAAAATAGGGCATCTGTTTGTATGGAATTCAAAAAATGTTGATAACACACATCAATTAAAGCACTCCAAAAGATTTAATTTTGCAATTTTGGACGTATACATAATACAGGTGAATAACAATGAAGATTTTCATGACTTCCAATATAGACCAAAAGTGAACCTGCCTGCAAGGATCTCTTACGTCCTTCGAAACCGAAAGGGTAGGTAACCACACCAACAGTCAAATAACCTGCCTCTTTGGATATTTGGGCAACAACTGGAGCAGCACCAGATCCAGTTCCTCCACCCATGCCAGCAGTTATAAACACAAGATCTGATCCCTTAAGAGCATTTGCAATGGCTTCTTTTGATTCCTCCGCAGCTTGTTCCCCCAGAAGTGGATTCCCTCCAGTACCTGCATCTCGAACAAATAATCCAATCAATAGACACGGCACTACATTCATAACGTAGATAAGAGCGGAATGGCAATTATATACAAAGAGCAAACAAGTGTAACCAGCAGACCGCTGGCCTTGGTTGTGATTATTGCCTAAAAGCTTCAATAGAGTGAACTAAGCAGATCAATTTGAGAATGGCAGACCTAGTCCACGTGTCAAAAGCTCTCCTATTTGAAGTGGGTTCTCGGCCGCAGACTTTAATAGTGCTTGTGAATCCGTGTTTATAGCATAGAAATCAACACCCTGAAATATCGAAATAGTAAAACATCAAGATCAACAATCTATATCTTTATTTATTAACCCATAAAAAAAAAATCACAACGCAACACGAGATAAACACAATACAACAAGAAACCACCATCTAGACGATTAGAAGACAACTTTCATACCGACTGCAGGCATCTTTTAACAGAGACATCATGTGAACGGCTTAGAAATGTAATAAAACCAAACCAAGATGACCACACACACAAATAATGACAAGAACAAAATGATATTACTGAAGTGAAACCGCAATGGGTATAGAAGGATAATAAACTCTCAAACACATAAACCACCAAAATGAGGGACACAGATAGAAAGAGGGACAAGGAATTTCGGAATTTGAGTCTAGACCCAAAAAACGTAAACGAAAACCCACGTTTAAACCACTGCCAATCATGCGATTAACGGCATTGTTGCCACCCCCACCGACTCCGACCACCTTAATCCTAGCCGATTCCACAGGGGCAAAGGAGCAGCTGACAACCCCAAAATGGTGTCGTTTACGGAAAGTAGTACTTCTTTGAGGAATGCATTCTCCCAAAGGAAGTCTCTTGAGTAATGGGGAGGCGATGTAAGAGGTTGAAATCAGCTCGTTTGGGTTTGCGAGCTGAAGCGTTGCCATTTCTACAGATAGTGAGAGACGGAGAGAGATGGGTTTTAGGGTTTAAGAATTAAAAATGAAATTAGAAAGTAAAGGTTTTTTTTTTTGTTTAAAAAAAAAAAGATATTTTGGAGAGATATTACAAAGATTGGATGGCTCCTGTGGATTTGACCATGGATAATATGTCGTTTTACTCCATTTAAGCATCCACATTCACTTCGTCAAAACCATTCACATTGGATAATATATTGTTTTACTCCATTCCATGCTTGCTTGCTTGCTTCGGTAGTTTCACTGTTCATTAACTTCTTTTACTATAACGAACATTAAAAACAAAAAGAAATAAAAAAGAGAAATGCTACTGCCACAAAATAATTATATAAAAAAAATTATAAATCTATATAGATTTATATGATTTTTTTTTTATAAGTAAATTTATATAATTTGTCATATCTGTTTTACAATAAATAACTTAATAATATGACAAATTACATCAAGCAATATTAATTTGTGATTTTTTTTTTTTGTATAATTACTTTATGGCTAAAGTATTTATCAAAAAAAAAATGCTTACATAATTATTATTATTATTATTATTATTTTCTTTGTTTTTATTTTTGTTTTGTGACCAAGCCTGTGCGCCTATGCCCTTTCACCATCGTTCATTAGGTGAAGTTTTAGATGGGCATGAGATAAAAATTATGTGCACTAACTTCCTTTTGCTCCCACGTAAAATAACTATTATTTTACCAGTACGATACATGTATCTCTGCTTTTATTTACAAAAGTCTTGTGGGGGTTAGCCTATAAATCAACAAACCAACTGCATAATGAAGAATTGGATACAAATAATGACAAATTCCATTTGAAGATATTTTACAGATAAAGTAGGAAGTGATCTAGACTGATTAAATCTGGCTGCTGCGCCTCCAGGAGAATGAGGACTAGGAGCTTAGTGGTGGGTTGATTAGGGCAAGAAACCTAGGATAATTCCACCATAATCAAAGATAAGAGTTCCCTCAAAGCGTAATTAACAAAATGGAAAGGTTGGTTCTTTCACAAGGACCATCACACTTGGATAACACTCGGTAGAATGATGTAGTTCAAAGCATCGTTCTGGAACTGAAGGAGGTTAAAAGACAAAATCACAAGATGATAACACAAAGCTTGAAATATTTTCCTATCATAATACCATTCTATATATTTTCCTATTTTTATTGGGTAATGCTAGTCATTGCCTTCACTTCGCCCCCTTCTGACTGTGTTCTACAAGTTCCTCAATTACCTTCACGTATTTTCTTTTTGCGGATTGCTTGCTACTATGCAGTCTGTCTATTTATATGAGAACTAACCTTAGAAAGGACTCATAAGTGGAGCCCATCTCAATTCTCAACCCCTCTTGCCCTAAATTTAGCAAGGATAACATGAGGTTCTAACTTCTCTTTATGGCCTTAGTACAATCAAAGGGACATAATCGACTATCACCCATATCATCAAAACTACAAATTTATACTTTCTTGTGATAGAATGATATCTGGAGTGAAACAGCAGCAAAAATAAAAATTTTATCCCGGTATGTATTGAGCAACAATGCAAAACCAATTTATGGTTCACGCTCAAACAAGAATTACATGCACAAGAAGATACTGAAGGATCCTTGAAACCAATATCAGACTTTGATAACCAGTTCATAACCCATATTGTTGGTTTACTGAGAATGCACCGATCATATTCCACAGGGAACTTCATTCCCCTTCACTCAGAATTGGGACAATGAGTGGTTTCATCTGTGCAAGGTATACGATTGCCCACCTAACAGAGCAAAAGAAGAATACAGCATTATAACGAAGAAACAATTATATGCCAACAATCTTGAATTATAGTTGCACCCAACAAGAAAAGAAAATATATATATATAAGATTACTAGGGTTTTAGAATCAGTAGTGTTTAAAATTTGCCAGAATTCACTGCATGAAGATTTAAACAATTTAACCGGATTAATCTAAGAGGACGATGCCTCATTGCTTTGATCACATATCCCATTTTAAACTACTGAATTATGGATTAGATGAAATGCTACCTAATCACAATAATTATTTGTCTTGGCCTCAAGTTGTGCACAAATGAAATGGCTTTTACATAAACACCAAATTAAATGGATTTTTTATGTATTGAACTCTTGTACCCGAGTATTTGAAGATGAATTTTTTAAACAAAAATTGCAGATTAAGCATGAACTTACATCATCCAACAGCAGACTGTTGCTGTGATAACCAAAGTTAGGTGGAACCTGAAATGAGAAAAAATTAGGCCATTTTGCTTGCTACAAGAAGCATATGAATGATAGAAGCAGATACACACATGTTTTAAAGGGAACGAAAATATAGTCTTCATTAGATGTTTGAACGTTTCAAATAATTTAAATTCCCCATAATCACATCTACTAAAACCACCATCAGATGATGAGAATGGTATTTCAATATTGCAGACATTGCGTTAATATCACAATAATATCTGAATATTGTAGCAATGTGAGATACCCTTATTTCTTATCAGCATTATGATATACACACCCAAACACACAAAAAGTAAAGAGCAGATACAAACATGACCTGAAAAATATCTACTAATCAAAAGGATGATAATGGTTTCATTCTAGTAGAGAGTGTAATGATAATGATTTGAGATTAAAGAATGCCCCAGTGGAGTGGGTTGGCTAAAAAGGATATCATCCTACCACAAGTTGAAGGTATACAGTGTGAACGGAAAAAGTACACCAATGAGTCAGAATAACGGTTTACATATTGAAACTTTAGATCTAGGCACATATCAGCGAAGATTTCTTGATGGAAAGGAAGAGCAAACCTATTAGCGCCCTGTTTGCTTGTCCTTAAATTTGAAGTCCATGCATTTGTGTATAAATTATCTGATAAACAAATCTACCACTCTAAAATGGGTAGGGCATTTCTTGAACACCAAGATCAAACCCAAATGACATTATTTCTCACTTCCCAATCAAAATACATAACCCATCCAACTTCATGGGACTACCAAACATAGCCCCAACTCACAAGTGATTTAAGCCGAAATCATATAACAAAACTAAGCCAAATGCACGAAAATTCGACCTAACTACTCCAATATAAGTCCGAATTAAACCTTGAATTAGCAGCAGCTTAATACAATTCACACAAAGAAGCCAATCAACAAATGGAAAAATAAAATAAAAGGAATCAAATTGTGTGTACGTACAGATTAGTAGAAGGTCCCCTGTTGCAGCAAAGTCTGGTGCACAAGGACGCAATGATCCCAGTCAGTAGGAAGATAAGGGTGGTCACCAAGAATCCCATGTCGTTTTCTCTTTGATCTGAGAGAGGAAAACCAATTGCTGCAAGGAAAAATGGGGTAGCAACCCGATATCGGGTTCGACTAAACCAAAAAGGAACTAGGGAACGAGCTGAATATGAGATCTCACCGAGATGAAAACTCTATGGACTCTGTTTGGTTAGCGAGAAAATATGGAAAACAAATGAAGGAAAAGAAGAAAAGTAGGATTTTTTTTCGGCTAGTTCTCAACTCAAGCTTGATATGTCGATTGGGCCGATTGCAGTCCAAGGCTCTGCCTAAAACTCGAAGTTTGAGATGTATATTGGGCTTATTTGGGCTAATGCCAAAACCCACGAAAGTCATAGATATTTGAGATTTTTCTTTTTTATTCTAGTTATTTAAATTTTGAGATTATTATTTGTTTTATTTTTTTCAATTGATTTTTTTTTTTAATTTGTTCAATTTGTAAGCTTTTAGATTTTTAGTTTTTCTTTTTTTTTATTCCTATTCAAAAATGGTTTTCAAGAATTTGTTCGGCTTTAAAAAAAGCTCTTTTTTTTTTTCCTTATCTTAAAATGAGATAGATTGTCCTTGAATTTATAATATTCTATACTATGTATGATACATGATTTTTTGAAAATTTCCATTTAAAAAGAAAAAACTGTTTAGTTATTTTTATTTTGTTGCTAAGTTGTTTGCAATCAAATATTATCATAGTTAAGAATAAGATGATCGAATGGCCCTTTATCACCTTAAATAGTTCAACCAATAAGATATTAAACAATGGGATGGGATAAGATTAAAAAAAAAAAAAGTTAAAAAAAAAATTTAATATTAGATTTATTTTGAAATTTCAATATTTTAAAATTTAAAAATTGAATTTTTTATTTTATTTTGTGTAAAACTTTGAAAAAATATAATGATAAATTTGAGATGAGATGAATTGTTTTGGAAAAAACAAACCGAGGGATTGGTCCTAATCGGTTGATGACGTTCGACAAGGCTTTGTAGAATGACAACAACATATTGCACAAGTTCCCAGTTCTTTGTGTGTGTGTGTGTGTGTGTTTGGGGACAAGGACGATCATTATCCTTTATCCCCCAATGGTCTGATTCTCAAGCAGAAAAATCTGACTCTCGGGACTCCCATTAATGTTTACTTTGATACATTACTGAATAATATCAAAACCAAACAAAAAGTTATGCCTTCACCTCCCTCCCTTCCGCTCAATAATCCTATATAAATCAATACACGAAATATGAACAACTTTATATAACAAGCCAAATCATCCCTGGAACATAATAAAAATAAAAAATAAAAATGATACAAACAACGAAATTTGCTTCTTTTCTTGACAATTTCTTGTGCTATACCATTTTACCATTGAAATCAAATGTTCGAAATGAACGTTCAAGCTAACAATTGTTGCCGTAACTTCTAAAACGTAAAAAAATGGGTTGAGGAAGGGGGTAACTCATCCCATGATTAGATTAGATGAACATACTACAAATTTTTTTTTCCGGCCGGAGATATTTAAAAAAAAAAAAAATTGTGAGTATCTTTAATGGAAAAAGGATAAAACAAAAAGGAATTATGTTGAGGGTAGGGTGGGGTGAGGGCGGCGAAGTAAAGACCAATTGAGCATCATTTTAAAATATCAGAATCTGAAATCAGGATCTACGTCCATTGCCCATGCAAACTTTGCCAGCAGAGACTTGTTGAATATCTGTGGAAGTTTGGAAACGTAAGAAGATATTGTAACCGAAAAATAAATGCAGCTAACAAACATACATATATACACCCACAAACATATATATATATTATATGTATGATTGCTGGTAAGATATTTCAGCCAAAAGATATTTGCAGAAGCTATTTACCTTCTCAATGGGAACTTCGAGCCGTTTGCACCATGCAACTGTGATTCGAGGGTCAAGGTAATTGATTTTGGACGTACCTAATGCCACGGTTTTCAGATCTTCTTTGGTCTTCATATCCCGCTCCATTTTCTCAATCTTCGTATTGGTTTGAGCAATTTTTTTCTCTATCCTGTTTAACATAAATTCTTACTGCAGTGAAATACCAAAGGCAAACAAGACAATAAATTTGCTTATAAAAGGACACGGGTAATCTAATATATTACGCTTCAGGAGCCAAATTTCTTCTTTTTCCATCAGCGTTCTTTAGTGGGGGCTTCCCTTTCTTTGCCCTGTCCAAATCTGTCTTCAACTCTTTCAGCAAGCCCTACCCAAAAAATGACAAGAGAAGATTCAGATAAGCATTGCAGTTTGCACTTAATCAACACTACGAGGCAAATGCAAATGTATGAACACCCACTCACTGTACATCGCTGATATGCATAACAAAGGTGATGCTACATCCCAATATAGCAGAATGAGACAGAATGGATACTGAAAATATTAGGACATATCTCCGATCTTAAAGCATCAAGAGATAAAAGTCTTCTCAATAGAACCACTAATATGTATGTGTGCGTCATCCAATACTTAAATCAATTGTAATTTCATTCTTCAGTCCCGTCTCATGCCAGCGAGTATTGAAGTTATTTATTCCTTCACCAATACACACACACAGCAAAAATGATTGATCTAGAACCTCTCTCTCAAGACCAAATTAGATCATTACTTTGTACTTTGTCCATGACCACACATATCTTTCACTAAGCATAAGGTTACTACCTGAAGCTCGCTAATCTTCTCATTTAATCTCGACATTTGTTGACTGTGAGATTTTGAAACACTGCGCTGATGATTACATATGATTGCAACCTGTAACCAGAAAATCCAGAAATTTATATTCCACAAGTAACTCAAAAAAGGAACAAAATCTTGAAATAACTTTTAAGACTTTTACATGGAGGAATTTTCTTTACCTCCTTGTTTGCGTGCTGGTAAACAACAATTTTCTCTGCAACATCTCCATCCTTGCTTTCCATATTCAACTGTCATAAACATGAAGCAATTTAGGGGGGGAGGGGATATATCTTAACAGGAATTTGGACAAAAAATCCTGTTTGATAGGACACATAGTCGATGTACTTTGGCTTTTGCTTATTCTTTCGTCAATAATACAAGATTACTTATCAAAAAAAAATTTGACAAAAAATCCCCTTGAAAGAAAAATAAAACATTTCAAGAAAATAAAACAAAAAGACTAGATAAGGCTTTAAACACTCATCATAAACAAGGGAATTATCTCAGTGAGGTCCATATGTTATCTTACCATATCATCCAACGTGATGGATGCATTATATGTTCGGAAGACTTTTGCTGTAAGACCAGGCATCAGTTCTTTCAAATGGGCATTCAATTTACTGGTGTCCAGCTGGTCGAAAAGATCATCAGATCCCTTTTTTCCTGGAGCAACAGAAAATATATACCATTGGCTTCACTCATAAATATTTATCACAGTCATATATCCCTTAAAATGATTATCCAAATCACTTGCCTGCTTGGAACTGTATGATTGCCTTGTAAACAGGAAGCTCGACTTCAACTTTATTTTCGTATCTAATTGAATCTTTACCAAGGAAGTTAAACTGAATTTACCAAAAACAGAGTTCCCTGGTTATCACTGGTAATAAAGTATAAGCAAGGAACCATCCAGGATGGTTTAAAACTTCTAAACTTATTCCACCATACCTCCAACGTGTTTGGGGCTACTGCCTTAACATTCTCTACTTTCAATGTGCAGCAACCAACAGTATCCGCCTCATCATCATCCTGCAGGCAGGCAATTGATAATATGAAGAAAAACCAAGATACCTTGTTTGACACGGAACGCAAACACAAGGATTTGAACATCTGATTTTCACTCAAAATTCGAAGTTGCTAAAAGCAAACAAAGAGTTGGAATGTGAGCAACACAGTGACCTTTTTCTGGATAAGTAATAAAAACTTTATTAACACAAGCTATAACCCAAGTACACAGGATGGATAAGAGAGGAACACCAACACAGCAACCCTTGTAAACTTTTTTTTTTTTTTGATAACCAAGTACACTTGTGTTTTGCAAACCTTTGAAAAACAAACATAGAAAATCAAAAGAAGTAACTAGTGCAAAGGGAATCCACAGAATGCCAGTCATCTTTGAAGCTAAACAATTTATTTATGAAGTGCTTATCAGCAAGCATACAAAAAGCCTTGTCCATCATCTCGCCTGCTTGCTTGTGTGTTTGTTTGTTTGTTGAGAGAATGGTATGCTTAAGGAATATATAGGCACAACTGAAGTATATGCCATCTACTCAGAATATACCTTCTCATTGCCAGCCCTCAGAGCTAGTTTATCAATAAGATAGGTAGCAACCGCTATTTGCCGCTTCATGACATCTTTACTTGTAAAATTCTTTGTGTATGCTGTCCTGATGTTTCCTATGTAGTCCTGTGCTCAAAATCACAAGGTTTTAGCAAGAATAATAAGATCCTTCAACATTATCCTAAACTTGCAACATGACTATTACTGAAAGGTTCAGGAAAAATTGATGAAAAGAGCCTTAATCATAATGATCAGCAATTTGATTCATGTAAAGAACCTTCAGCATCCTTGCTTTCTCGTATTTTTCCTTGTCACTTTGCCCCTTCAAGGTACTACTAGCCGCGAGAAACACATACTTGAATTCCTTAGGATTGATTGGATCGTTCCAAAAAGCTAACCATGTAACAGTATTATCGTGTCTTACTTCCTTCCAGCTGCCAAAGATTAAAAAAAAAAAAAAACTTAAAAAACTCCCACATAAGAAATGAAATAAAATAGATTTTGCCATCTTGGCCTAAATATATTTTTTAAAATCACGTAAATACATATATGCAAGCATATACAGAAATACATATTGTTTATGAAGATAAATGATAAAGCACGTCTACATCTTATCCTAAAAGGTTCCTATTGGCTTTTATTCTACACTGGGAGATCATGAAGAGCAAAACCTTTCGCGAGGGATGGGGCATTCTGGAATTGGAGCATCCTTTCCGATATTAATCGTGATATCTCTCGGACGAATGCGTTTTTTCAGCTTTCCCATCTGACACCATATAGAGGCAATCAACGACAAAATTAAATAAAAAAAATTTAGAGAAAATGCCTCCACATATAGCCGTGGGAAATTCTTGTACTCAATTGCACACAACTCTAAATTATCACAGGAAGGAAAATGTCAATAAGACCTTTGGATGCTCTCCACGGCCTCGAAATAATCCAGGTGGCTCAACTCTGAAGTTTCCAACCTGATAGAGATAAAATAAAAAATTAGAGGCAAATTAATGATAACAATAACATGCAATGAGGCCTGAGAAAGGAATAATAAATTATATTTATCGTCCATAATCACAGGCAATAAAGTGTCAATAGAAAAGAATCTATACAATGAAATAGAAAACCATGCAAACAGTATGGGAGAGCAGACATGCAAAGTAAAAAATTGAGACGTTTAAATCCTTTTCTAGACAAAATTTAAAACAAGGTGAAACTATTTTTCAGGTGTCAGAGAAAGTAGGTGATAGTATGAATTAACAACAATGCAAGAACTATCTATTCTGAAAGCAATCAAAAGTGTTCTCGCAGTCAATGCAAACACAATTTCTCTGCATAGTCACCTAAGGTAAAGGCCTCAACCATATGGTTGATAGTCTGAAATTTTCTCATCCAATCTTAGTATATGAATGACCCACTTCAACCTCACAGAAAATTTATTTTCTAAGGCGGATAACTTGTATAAATATGGAGAATCACATTTAAATCCCAACAGCTTGTCAGTTAGAAAAAAAAAAAAAACCAACAGCATGTTTCTAGAAAGGTCTAAAATGATAAGGGGAGATGAGTTGAATATGTCATTTTTTCATATTTGAAAATTTTATTAATATGAATAAAATTAAGGCAAAGCCCGGGTACACGACATACTCAAGAGCAAGTGGCTAGCTAGGCGAAGAAGAAAATTGACATATGCGATCTATCATATAAGTTTAATAGTCCAAACAACATCAAATTCAATCAACAGCCAAAGCTAGAGGTAACCTTCTCTTTAACACCATCAACAATGGCCCACATATACTTCTCCTCCTGATTCAATTTCTCTTCCTTAACCGCCTTCTTCTCCTGCACAAACAGAAACCCATAAGTCAATAGTTTTGAAGCAAAAACACACTGATTAGAAGGAGCATGTGACCCAATTTGACATATTGGCTTCATTGTAGAAGCAAAGAAAAGCAATTATGTGAAAAGAGAATGGTCACATTCACATCATGCTTCATGTGAACTTATCTTCCATACCCAGAAAGGAGTATAACATTCTAGCTCCGGAGGTAAAACATCATGATTAAAAATTAAAGGCCCAAGTAGTTCCAAGTCATTTATCAAACTTGTTATCAACAATTGGCATTTGAAGTTCAAATGTAGAGCAATGTGGATAAATGACAAAGGCATCCACTTTGCAATAACAATTTTGGACAATCTCTCTTTTAAATCATGTAGGATTATTTCTTATCATGGATGTAATCAGAAATATAATGGCATACAGCTATCAGCTTCATAAATGCAATGAAAAAATCCTCAACAAGAACATTTTCATGTGAATCACTTGAAAGCCGTATTGCACTCCGCCACAATTTCTTTTAATTGTGAGAATAAAAGGCCTAATCGCAGACCCAAAAAATCCTATTATTGGACACTGACAGAATCACATACCATTTTTTTTTATAAGTAATAAAAGATTTTATTCCAAAGAAATAGGCATAAGCCCTAGTACACAGGATGTATACAAAAGGAAATACCTACATCTTCCAAACAACAAAAAGGAGAATCACATACCAAAATATAGTCTGTTGACAAGAAAACATTTCAAAAAGTCAAGTTCTTTCAACAAACAAACGTTGGTCTCTGGCCACTGGCATCACTTACAGTGAAAACTAGTAATTGAGATGTAGAAGAAAAAATTTGGAAGAAAAACCAACTAAATGATGAGAAAGGATGATTTAAAATAGTAATCAAGCCCATCAACTAAACTTCATTGCTAATCAAGCCCACAAAGCATATAAGAGCACCAGCTTACTTCTGTACTCATTTGTTTCTTCTTCTCTTTTTCCTGTTGGCACCAGTCATATATTGGGGTAAAATCACATTTCTCCAAGCTCTGGATCACATGGTTTTTACCTAGTAACTTCCGCCAATCACTCCAAAAATTCTCTTTGAACTTATCTTTCTGCATGTAATCTGTATCTTTCATCACTGCAAACATAGTCGCAACCTGAAAATAGAAATTTTCACAGGTACATCAAATGAGGCTCAGAAACCATGAGGAAATAAGACGTGGCAAAGCAAAGTCAATAGAATTTGCATGGAAAATATGAAAGATTATGGAAATGAAGAATGTGTGTGTGTGTGTGTGTGTGTGTGTGTGTGAGAGAGAGAGAGAGAGAGAGAGAGAGACCTCCTCTTGGTCAGGATTCAAATCAACTGGCTTCCCGTTATAGTGCATCCTTACTCCATGAGGTTTATATGGGGGAGGAAAAATTACACCATTGTGAACCAAGGTAGTCCATTTCTTCTGTCCATCACCAGCACTAGGGGACATTTTTGTCGACTTTATATACTTTGAATTTTTCACTGCTTTCTTAGACTTCTGAGTTGTTTTCTTAAATGAAGAAGAAGCAACTTTTACAGGTTTTTGTTTTGTGGAAGAAGATTTGTTACCAGATGCGGATGGCTTCTTTATTCTCTGAGCAATTGGAATATGGTCATCATCATCATCTGTCTTTAATTCTGCTTTGACTGACACTTGCTTAATCTTCACGGTTGTGGATGTATCTGAGAGCTTTGTCTTTTTAACTGAAGACTGTTCCGAGGAATTGGCCTTATCTAGGGGTCTCTTACCCATAACCATTGAAGATTTATGCTGTTTTTCCCTCAAGGTGGAGCCATTTTGCTGAATTTTTGAAGCTAAAGGTTTCTTTTCTTCAGACTCATATGACTTACTATTGGTCGTGCCCACACTGGATTTGAATGGGAACCGTGAAGACAATGGAACTTCATCGTCTGAGTCTTCAGAAGATTTTTTTACAGCATTTTTTGACACCATTAGCAATGATGATGTAGGAATGTGTTTCCCGATCCCTTTGTGGGCAGGGTTGGAGTTCCCCTTGAGTCTAGAACTTAGTGGTTTGTCATCTTCAGAATCCTCAGAATCACTATTTTCTGAAGAAAACATTTCCTCCTTAATAGATCTTGACATCTTCTGTTCAGATGAGTGTTTTGCATGAATGTCTGACATACTCAATTTCCTCGAATTCGCTACTGGTGACTTCTCAGGTGATGCCTTCACAGAGGAAGTTGATGCTTTTGGGCTAGCTGCAGAAGATTTAACTGGTGATGCCTTGTTAGATGTAACCATCTTACCCTTCTGTGAACTCAAGTTTTGACCATTGGAAGAGGATATGCCAGAGACCTGCCTCCCAGATTGTCCATCATGCCTTTGAGACGATAACTTGTTCACTTCTGAATTCAATGGATTTTGTTTGACCGGTGGTTTACTCCTTTTGAAAACTGTAGGGCCATCATCCTCATCAAAGTCGTCATCATATACTGATTTACCAGATGTTTGAACAGCCATTATCCAATATGAATATGCACTGTTACATCAGTTTCTGAAAAAAAAACAAGGAAATGAATGAACGGATGGGGCGCCACTAAAGACTCAAAAAGCACAAGTACTTGAATATCGATTGCAGTACAAGATACAGACAACTAATATTGTAAGATTAATTTACAAGAAAAGGTCAGTCAGAATGAATTGTTCAGCAGAGATTATGATGCATTAGATTCTATTAGAAAGTGATACCACTGGTTTAAGCAGATTAATCAAGAAATATATCAAGCCCAACACCAAAAACAGTAGCTCGGGTACACCCATGACAAAACCAAACTTAAAATGAAAACAGTAAAAATCATAGGAAGCGGAGCTTCTTGGGACAAATCCAAACCAAGCTAGACAAGCGACAAAACCAAACTGTAAATGAAAACTTAAGCGTGTCACATTGATACACGGCAAGCAGTCCACATGCTTTCAACAAGAAGCTCAGCTCCCTATGGTAGTCACCAAAATATTATAATTTCTAACCTACCTCAATTACCAGAAACAGAATATAAATCAGAATCTTACATTTTCAGTTGTTAGATCCTCATATACCGTAATTCCCAATAGAATTCGGGTTGCTAACTATTATCGGAAACAGCCATCAACTTCAGCTAATTAGGTGTACAAACTTGGCAGAGCCAATGTTCATACTCTCTCCGTACCCCCAAGAGAAAATTTTAAAACTAGGAATTTCTTTCCTCAGCTTTCTAAGCAACCAAACAAACTGTTTACACGGAGAACACCAAATAAGAAAGAAAAAACTGCGTGAAAATCTAAGTCAAATAAGCTGATACAGAAACCCTAAATTGAACATTATTCATAATACGTTCATAAACACCAATAAGATACAAATGGATAAACGAAAATAACATGCAATAAGATCAATCCCTAAATGGACATAGGAAGAAGAATAAAGCAAAGAGAGTCTCACATACTTGTCGAAAACCAAAAATTTAAATTAAAAAAATGTTCTCTGATCCGATTGTTTCTGGATTCTTTGCAAATCTGAAAGCTGAGGGAGTTGATTGGAAGTAAATATTAGGAAAAAGGAAACGAAAGAGAGACTTTCGCAGTTGGGTTGGGTGCCTACAGAGAAAGAGAGACGAGGGAGGAGGGGGTTGGTTCGGTTTTGTTTCCTGTGTTGGTGAATTGCTTAACCTGGTCCTCATGGCCCGTGGGCTTTTGTGGCTCTGGCTCACACAAGAAACGATAATTCAATAAAAGGCCCATAAATTTGAGGAAATTGTGAATGTGGTGAGTGAGAATAAACTCTCTTGAGTCCGGCTACCAGACGATTCAACGGCCAATATTCGAGACACATCAGAAGAGCACCAAACGATGCCGTTTTATTATGGATAATTATGGATTGGTCTTTTAGATTGACCGGTCCCCAACAGCAACAAAGGTCTCCATTTACCAAAGTTGTTCGAAGACTTTGACAATGTCTGCCAACAACATTTCTCTGTCTGAGGGCTGAGGCTGAGCTAACCTTCAGGTTTCATCAATTATGCCTACACAAAACTTGAAAGGAATCAACAAAAACAAAAACAAAAGTGAATAAAAAAGGAAAGAAAATAAAGTCCTCGATTGATAATATGCGTTGTGTCTGAAAATGGTTTTGAGTTTGACACACTGTACTTTATTTTTCAAAAGAATGAGGATGCTTTGCACGGTTTACTCGTTGTGGCTGTCAACTTTGTTCGCCCAATACATATTTCAAGGTCACCTTTGTTGACCCATACCAAATTCCTTCTTCAAATATTTAACCGTTAGGTAAGGTGGTCATGTCTTTTTCCTTTATTTTTTTTCTTTGTTTTGTCCAATGTAAAGTGTAAACTAGCATCTCAGTATACTTTTAAAATATATATATATATTTAGAATTATAGAATATATAAATATTACATAATCGTTTTAAAATAAATAAATAAAGGCAGACCACAAAAAAAAAAAAACTTAACCTTTTAATAATAAACTCTATATTATTTCAAAATATTTATACAGTATTTATATATTTCACAACTGTATATAATATTATTTACTTTTTCATGGTTCTATTCAGAACTACAAAGGGATGACCAACTAATTGAGTAATATTTCAATCACTGTAAGGCCACTTCTTTTTCATTTCATTTAACTTTCTATAAGACCTTTACATCACTTACTCTCTATGTGGCATAATTTAATAGTTGCATGCACCGATTGACAATATGGGTGTCTAACTTATACAAGGGGCAACTTATAAAAGCAATCAAAATTGAAGATTCATGTATAATTTTGTCATCGAGATGACTTCTCAATATTTGTGGGAAGAACAACCATGCGCCCGTCACAACTACAAATCCTATAGTCAACGGTCCCGAGATTGCCCGATGCAACTGCCACCTGTCCATTACCGCCTTCTTCGCCACTATCTCGATCACCACGCACAGGCCATGTAGGACAAAGAACCATGTCACCTCCCACGTGGGATCCACACGTGTTAGGTAATAATAAACTAGTTCGTGTATGAGGCCCGAGACCAAGAAGGTGGCGAGCACAGCCGGCATTGAGGCCCAGCGTGGCCCAATAACATTTGCAGCCAGAAGACGTGTCGGGTGATAAACTGTGGGGCGCAGAATGCTTGTGACCATAAGGTTCCATCTACGACCCCAAAAGTCCTGCAGTGACGTGGCAAGGTACGGTTCGTTGAACTGTGGCTCTAGCTCAAAACCAAAGATGGCTCGAGCAGGAGTAGCAACTAGGGCGAGGATAATCTCTACGCCTAGGTAGAGGTGGCCACAGTACAGAGCTAAAAGGACGGATGGGTGCAGATTTGGTCTATGGTCATAGGCTCGTATTATCATAACAAGAAGCAAGGCTTTTATGAGAAACAAAATGGATCTAGGCACTTTTGTGGTCAAGTTTGGAGATGATTGTTCGGAGTTTTTGGGTTTTTGGTAAGATGGGTTTTTGCCATTTCTGGTGTTTAAAGGCTTATGATCTTTATTCAGAGTTGGGTGGTGTTTGATTTTGATTGGAAGGCAAGCGATGGAGATGAAATGAAAGAGGTTTGGAGGGGGTGGGGAGAGAGGGCCTTGATCAAAGGCGAAAAGGAGGAGCTTGAAGTTGCCAAGCCAAACAAGGAAGAAGGTTGTGGTGGCACCCAAATGGAAAGTGTGGAGAGTCAAGGGGAGGATGGTGAAGAAGTAAAAAATGGGAAGGAGAAAGAGGAGCCTCAACATGCCTCCTCTGATTCGGGTAACTCCATAATAACAATAACACAGAGATGCTATCGCTAATGTCCATACCTTGATGAAGTTCTTCATCTCACCTTCCATTTCTGCGCTCTCTCTCTCTCTCTCTCTCTCTCTCTCTCTCTCTCTGTGATCTTGAATGTAATGGTGGAGACTTTGAATTCGAGCATGGCCGTCACTACTCTAATAAAGTGAATAATTAATATTATAATGCTGTCAACAATTAGTTAAGTTATAGTCAACATTAAAGGCCACGTGAATTCTGATAACAAAATAAATAATTAATTGATTAATTAAAATATAGTAAATGATGCAACCATGTAAATGTGCGCTGTACACACAAATTACGAGAAATGGCATTTTCAAATTGCCACTTTTTTTTACGCTTACCATAAAAATTTATGATTATCAAAACTGTTACATGAAGATCAAATTTAGCATGATTGCTCGATCTCAAAGGCGCGGACCTTGCAGGCTGTGATGTGCCGAAGCAAGGAATGATTAGGTCCCATTTGGGTTTAAATTTAAAGATAGATAAGTTTAAATAGATTTAATTTATTTTTTAATATTATTATTATTTTAAAATTTGAAAAATATGTATTAAAATTTAAAATATATATATTGAGATTTAAAAAATGTGTATAGAAATTTTTATTTTGTATAAAAATTATAAAAGTCTAATGATAAAATAAAGATGAATTGAGATGAATTTTAAATATAAACGAAACCTTTAATCTTGTGGAAAACAATTTGTTACATTAATCACTTTCAGCTACTGCATCATTTGCGAGAGAAGAACAGTTTATAGTTTAAACAAAAAAGATATAACATACAGTAACGTGAATAGGTTGGCGTGTGAACACACAACATTGCAAGACAACAGGTTTAAGGCCTAAATGGTACGTGGGCACCATAGCTAACTCAATTCAGTGTGGATAGGGATGGCGAAAATCAGGAGCAAAACCCATCCGACCATTTTGATACCGAGGATCGGGAGCAAAACCCATCGGACTGTTTTGATACCGCGGTAGCGATTCTGGATAATTATAAGAGCCGTTTACATTCATCATTGAGGGCTCGAACCCGAAGGTATTCATCGGTCTTGCAAACTGATTCAGCTCATCCAGCCGGGGTGCATATCGCTGCATTGCCGATGTATTCATCCTGTAAGACAAGTCAGCTGCAGATGCATTCATCCTGTAAGATGACAAGTGATCAGCTGCCATACTTGGATGACCATAAGTAGATGGCATTGATTCGATCTGGCTGTATTGATGCTCGTGACCTGCTAAGTAATTATGCCTTAGCGGATCAAGGCCGTGCTGCCCATAAAGGCGAACCTGGGACCTTATATCGCTGTTGATTGTGGGCATCTCTTCCAACCTAGTGCCGTAAGATCTATAACTAAGACTGTCTGAGCTGTCTCTCAAGCTCCCTGCAAGTTTTTCCTCCCAGTTTCTGCCCCTATAATCAGAACCAGGACTGACATCCATTGACGGCGCAGGAGTCCCACTCAAGGAGGACACGTTGCCACTCTTGTAGTACATTCTGCCCATATCATCAGGAATGCCGGTCTGGTTCCCACCGTAAGCTGCTGCAAACTGCAAACGAGAACCAGATGTGCTCGGCTCAAAATGCTGATGGCCACTCTCACCAATCTCTGTATGTACTGAAGGGGTCTCATGAGATTTGGCTTGCCTATTTTCCAAAGAGGATCTGCTGTCAATTATACTGGGTGAAGCACGGCGAGGCCTTCCACCATCCATTTTGTTATCTGATGATTTCTCACCATTTCGTTTTCTGAACTCTTCGTTCTTACGTTTCCTCTTTCTTTTAGAGTTCTCTTTGGGCGGATTCTTCACATGGCCCTCATTCTGGAGGCTTTCCATATCACCCTTGCTGCGCGGGGAGCTTTTTTTATCGCATTTGCTGATAACTGCGTCGCCTCTGATTTTTTCTGGTCCATCAGTTTGTGTGGGAAGATCATCAGTCATTGCAGAAGTAACACCACAATGATCATGACTGTCCACTGGATGATCATGGATTCTATTCTCAGGATGGTTTTTTTCAATATCTAATCCTTCTTGCTGCTTGGAGAGGTGACCATTGTTTTCAGCAATGATTTTGTGTTTAGCAAACCAGTCATGACGACTCCAAAGAGACAGTGGTGGCGTCCTCAAATTCCACTGATCCATTTGTTTTTCATTGTCATCAACTGATCCGGGCAGATAAAATGACTGAAAATGGAGATACCAAGAAAAGCACCGTTAACTCTTCAAAGAGTTTGCCACAACAGAATTACCTGAAATAATCTTACATTACCTTTCCTGACAAAGAATGATCATCCTCCCAAACAAGATCGTAAGGTTGTTTCTTTTTGTCTAATCTGGTGAAAGGTAACAAACATAAAAAAGCAGATCATGAGGTAAATTCCTTTATCTAACCAGGTGCACCAAATATAGAGGTACCCGACAATGGTTCACATCATCTTAGATTCTTACTAAAGGAGGTGCTATTTTCATTGTTAATGTGCCTACAGTTGAAATTATTTGTGCCTACCACTCCATACCAAGCAAAGTCAAACTAAAACTAGTGTGTATGTGTGTGTGTGTGTGTGTGTGTGTGTGTGTGAGAGAGAGAGAGAGAGAGAGAGAGAGAACCTTTCTGTCTCTGGCGGTACAATAAGAATAAGGAGCTTTGGACTAAATTCAAGAGCCTTGTCAATAAATTTGTTTGCCAAACTTGCTCTGACTCCAAAAGGAGGATTTAGCCCCATGATCTACACAAGAAAAAAAAAATAGTAGTAAATCATTTCCACTTTCATACAGACATTCATTATGATTTCTAAATGGAAAAGACATCATTTCTTACTAATCGTGATCCTGTAGGCAACTCCTTAGGTTGGACGGTCATCCAGTCCCTCTTCTCAAAATTAAAATCAATCTGCCGAAGGTTCACGACAAAACAAAGTAATTTTTTGTTTCATTTTTCTATCACCCAACACAAAATGACATAAAATAGCAAAATCAAAATAAACAAGTTTTTGTTTATACATGGTAAAATATAAATAAATAAATAAAGTAGTTTTTGTTCATAGGTAAAATCAGAAGAAACAAAGTTAATCAAGCAAAATGTTGGAGTGGTCAGAATGAAGAACAAAGGGTAAACGTCAGCGGCCCGTTTATACTACTTAGAATTCATGCTAACATGCTAGCCTGTGCAATTAAGTACTAGAGTACAATACCTACAAGTGAAATTCAAATTTATTCTGAAATCTTTTATCATATCATAGTTTCCCATCAAAGCATTGCTTTTCAGCCAATAAGGCTGAAGCACCTAAAAGTAGAGCCTAGAAGTTTGCCCTTCTAAAATTTCAGTTGACACATTCTTGTTAGGAATTAGATTTATTCATAAACAATCCAGAAATGATTGAAATCAACATTCTTGTTAGGATATCTATCCAAAGGTCAGTATATTTGGAAGCCATTTTCCAAAAGCAAGTATTTTGGCCTGATTAGCTTGGTCCATACTCGAAACATGGAAGAGTTCAAAACAGAAACATATTTTAATTCATATTGGTCTTGATCCAAACCCAATTTAAAGAAGTTCAAAACAAATGGTTAAATTGATAACTTTGACCAAAACTAGGCACATGTTAATCAACCAAGACTCAGATTGATTTGGCAAAATTTAAAGCACAACAATCCAACCTCAAGGTAAATACCAACTGAACATTCTATTCTTTTCTATTAATCAAGAATAGAGCTTTTTCAGGGGAAAAAAACAAGAATAGATCTGATTGTAATATGCACTCAAAGCAATGTAGCCCCAAATATGAATCCATACAAAAGTAAACTCAAGTACATGCATGTACACAGACATGTTCCAGTTCCACCGTCCACAATTTTAATAAGTCGTTTGTCTATTGCAAACCCCATGTCAAACTTTCAGGTCCAGGGGAGAAAAGGAAGAGAGAGA
This sequence comes from Platycarya longipes, assembly GCA_036559045.1. NCBI lineage: Eukaryota > Viridiplantae > Streptophyta > Magnoliopsida > Fagales > Juglandaceae > Platycarya > Platycarya longipes. The sequence goes on along the minus strand of CM071800.1, from coordinate 901,992 downwards.
GAGGGGGGGTCGAATAAAAGAGTGGGGGCCACAGGGACAGACTCCAATTACAGTTTTGAGGAGTTTGGTTCGCCTATGCTGCAAGCTTTATTTGTAATGATTGCCTTCACTCACTTGTAATATTCAACCCACATGTCACCTGTGAGATTTTGCTTAAATTGACCCTAGTGTAATCAAGATGACATGCGAAGGAAAGCATTAAGAAAATGGGACATTTTAAAGAAGAAACATTTCTGTAAAAGGAAATAAAACGTCATCTGTTCATATCACTGAAGAAGTTTAGTGTTTCAAAAAAGTGACTTTTTTTGGCACCTAAATAGGGAGGCGGGGGAACTCATAGCATGAGAAAATGATCTATGGTGCACAAAAGAGTAGAACAATAAACTGAGGGAATTTCTACTTCAACTTATCTTCCCTCCCCGCCCCCCCCCCCCCCCCCCCCAAAAATAAAAAAAACCACAAATCTCAATATCAGTAAGTTCTTAGCGCACCTTATTTCTTTTTTAAAATTCCACCTGTAAGTGGTCAATGGAGAGGCCTAGCGCCTCCATTTTTTTCTTTTTAACATTTATCAATCTCCTAGCATCCTGGAGAGGTCTTCAAGGCAATTCCTGATTGCAGCAATATGAAAAACGGTTCCAATATGCCTATGGTGGAATTGACTTTTTAATACTTTATTCTAGATTACTATGCATAAGTGATGCTCTTGTATATTTTCTGTGTACTTGGACTTTTGCCTATTTATTATTATGATTAATAATAATTTTGTTCACCGATTAAAAAAACATTCAGCCTGTAAGTCCCCAGTTTTTCATGAGAAGACTTTTAACCAACAATTTTCACCCATGTGAGATAACAAGAATGGGAGATGGAACTAAAAATAAAAAATTCCTCTGTTGCACCAGACACAGTGCCACATTTCAAAGCCCATGTCCAACCTTGTACATATTATCTCTACCACAGACATGTTTAGAAGTAATTGAAAAGGGCTCTTTTTTATATACACATAAAAGGATCGATACAAGAAGAGGTCAAGATTACCTTTGCTTGAAAGATATCATAGTTTCTGTAAGAGCACTTCTTGCCTGTCTCTTCCAGTTTTTTCTTCATCAGGACACTAAAATCGTTAGCACCACAACAGAAGTCCACTATCTGTTCAAAGGAGCAATTTATGATCAGGAAAACAACGTTAATAACCACTAATTAAAAAAATGCTCGTAATGACACATGACAAATAATCTCAATGAAAACCTTGGAAGTGATATTATTACTCCATTAATAGAGGACAGATAGAAGTTCTACTGTCTGAAAAAGACAGGTTTTGTTAACATGGCAGTGCCAAAATGGTATAAGAGGCACAAAGTCAAGGGTTTTGGATACAGAAAATGTAGAAACCGTAAAGAATCAAAGAGAAGAAACCATTTTTTTTATAAGTAATAAAATACTTTATTCCCAAAAGAAATAGGAATAATCCCAAGTACACAGGAAGAATACAAAGGAAATACCTACAACTTTCCAAATACAAAAAGAGATACTAAAACAAAAAAACTAAAACAGATTCTGAATATTTTGTTTTAATAGGGATATTCAAGATTGGAAGCTTTGCGAAGCTTCTGATTTCCTTGCTAAGCTTTATGATATGAAGATTTGACTCTTCTAACGAGGATAGCATGCTGTGGATTCATGACTCTAAATCCACTTTTTCAGTTAAATCCTATTACAAAGTGCTGAATTGTAAGGGCGATAATGCTTTTTCTTGGAAATACATCTGGAAATCTAAAGCCCCTAGTAAAGTAGCATTTTTTGGCTAGTTGGTCTGTCTTGAGAAAATTCTAACCATTGACAACTTGAGGAAAATGGGGCTGCTCATTATTGATTGGTGCTTTATGTGTAAGAAATCTGAGGAATCTGTCAATCATCTCTTCTTGCATCGTGATGTGGCATCAGCCTTGTGGTATGAAATTTTCAATAGGGCTGGTACTGCTTGGGTTATGCCTTTACGTGTGGTAGATTTTTTGGCAAGCTGGAACACCTTTTTAGCTCGTGGAAGCAGTGCAGATTTTTGAAGAGTGGTCCCTTTGTGTTTATTTTGTGTTTATGGTCCGAGAGGAATGGAAGGTGTTTTGATGATTGTGAACGCTCTTTTGGGGCTTTGAGGGACTTTTTCTTTAGTACTCTCAATTTTTGGGTGCACAACCTTGTAAGGAAAGGGATTTCTTGTAACATCTTGTCTTAGCTTTCCTTTCTAGCTTGTATCTAGTTTTTTTCTCTTGTACACTTCCTGTATACCTGGTTTGGCCTATTTACATGAATACAATTCTTATTACCTATCAAAAATAAAAATTCAGAATATTTTATACCATTACAAAAGCTTTGGCCCAACTACACAAAGTGCTAAAGAAAAAGTCCCTAAGTTCTCCCAAAGACCGTTCTTTGTCTTTGAAGCATCTCTCATTCCTTTCTTGCCATATACATCACATAAGACAAAAAGAAATCAGCTTCCAAACACTCACCCCATTCTTGCAAGTTGCAGCCCTTTAAACTCTCCCACCCATCCGTTAAATCCACTACATCTTCAGGCATAACCCAAAGTAAACCTGTCCAATTCAATGCCTCATTCCGCAAGAATCTTGCCACTTTACAGTGAAGGAAAGAGGTGATTAACTGATTACCCATCCCTCTTACACGACACACCAATCAGCAATATACGTTCCTCTCCTTCTAAGATTATCAATTGCCAACACTTTGCCCAAAGATACCACCCAACAGAAAAAAGCTACCCTGAACGGAACTTTCACTTTCCAAATATTTGTCCATGGAAATATACTGCTTTTAAGACTGGTCAAAATTCTGTAATAAGATGAGACTGAGAATTTAGAATTTCCAGCAGGGGTCAACAGCATGTTGTCCTCCACCAAGTAACAACTTTGAACTGTAAAGTCTTTCCAACAATGCTTTAACTTCATCCACTTCCAATCACTAACACACCTTATAAAAGTAACATCCCAATCAATATTATTATCACTGCTGCAATAAGACTCACCTACAGCTGCATTTTGATCCCTTGCAATTCTGAAAAGGGCAGGAAATTCCTGCATTAGAGAAGTATCCCCCCACCACAAGTCATGCCATAAAAGTATCCACTTCCCATCGCCCACCTTCAATCTAAAATGATTTGAAAAAGAACCCAATCCTTTTCTGATAAATTTCCACAAATTCACCCAGTATGCTTCACTAGTTTCTTTAGAACACCAACCTCCCCAAACTTCCATACTTTACAACAATAACATTTTTCCATAGAGCATTAGCAAAGAGAACTTTGTTTGAGAAAACAGCCCTATATTGTTTGAACAGTCACTTGAGTTTCAAAAGAAGAGAACTTTGTGGCCCTGAAATTAAACCCACCTACCGACATCTTCACTTGGCAATACCCATGATAAATGCATCAACATAACAACCATATTTGGATTACATTATAGATTGACCAAAACCTTTCTTGGGGAAGTATCAAGGAAGTCTCATGACCATACTAAGTGAATATGGAGAGCCTAACCTTGATAATTTAATCCAATATGCATACCATTTACACCAAGCAAACCATTTGCTAGAAATAATATCTTTGGTCTTACTTTTTTTTTTTGAAAGGCTAACCCATCGTCACCCTTCACCTAAGGCACTAACCGGCATCACCATCACCTAAGACACCCCACCACCACCACCATAGACAAGGCTGACGGACTCCAGCTTTCTCTGTTGAGGGCACTTCAGACGTCAGTCCTCCCTCTAGTAACCTGAAATTTCTCAAATTTCTCATAGACGTTGAGGAGATTTCTTGGAGGTGTCATCGACCATCATACTTATGCCTCCCCAACAAAAACAAGACTAATGGGCTCCAGCGACTCCTTTGAGGACACTTCAGTCCTCCCTTCGGCTATGAAATTTACGCCCTGTTTGTCTTTAGAGATGAGATTGGATAAGATGAGATAAAAATTAAAATAAGAATAAAATATTGTTGTAATATATTTTTTTAATATTAGTTTTGTTTTGAGATTTGAAAATTTGTGTTGGGATTTGAAAAAAATGAATTGTTTATTTTATTTTGTATGAAAATTTGAAAAAGTATAATGATGAGTTTGAGATGAGAAGAGATGAGTTGGAAAAACAAACAAGGCCTGAATCATCAAGGAGATCTCTTAGACCATCGTCCATCATATATGTGCCTCCAACACCACATACAATACCATTGGGCTTAGGCGACTCCTATGAGGGCACTCTGGTGTCGGCCCCCCTTCGGCGATACAATTTTCTCAGGAAACCACTCCTTTTGATTTGCTAGCGCAAACCTAGAGAGATGATGCCGAAGATGATGAAGTGAAAGGAAGCTTGATGTTTGGGAGATGATGTTGTGATTTCGGACCATAGGATGATGAGACGCGGATTCATTTCAGATGGAAGGTGAGAGGTGGTTGAAAGTGGAATAAAAAACTTTGTTTACATTAGAGGGAGGAAATAGCTTTCGTATCTTTGAACGTAGTAGAAGGATAGCTAAGTTCATGTGCCTATGTGGGACGATAGCTTCATGGATTAGTAAAAGGATAGAGAATTGTTTAGAACTCATTTGTCATGATGGATTCTTTAGGGAGTCAACATCATATTAACACAAGGGGTAGTTTTCGTCAACTTTCAGAATTCTGGAATGGGAGAGGAGGAAAGATTTGTTGATCGTCCCTAAAGGTGCAGATGACATCGGATGGAAATGGAAATGTTTTCTAAATTCCATTCGAAGCATCACTAGGTCCAAAGTCGATGTTTTGAAGCATGCAACATAGGGGAGTTCGTTGATGGAATGACAGTGAGAACATACTGTTTGGAATTTTAATTCCTATGACATAGAAAACTGATGATTTTTTAATTTGCCTTGTCATGAATCAATAAAAGTTAAGACCAAAGATATTCTATATATCAATAGGAGTAACCAAAGTACCCCATTTTCTTCTTCTGAAAGAAGCTCGTCTGCTTCTTTCAAAGTACTCAAAATCATGGAAGGACCCCCATCTTCAACTGAAGTGAACCTTAAAAAAAGGTACCAACCCCAATTGCAACTGGTACTGAGGGCAGTCAACTTGTGAATCGGCGTGAAGAGTGATGCTGGCATCCTTTGACCCTATCTGTGATGGCATCGAAGTGTCTTTTGCTTGCGCACTTGAAGTCTTCAAACCCGTAGGATCTACCCCCTGCCCTTTGTCCATTTTCAACCCACCACCCAAACCCATGACTAGGTCCAATCCCTCATCCACATTAATCATAAGATCTGTCACATATTCCATAACTCCCATCAATTGAGCTTTAACAGCCCACAAGACCCCCTCCACTTCTCCCACGCTCAAACACTTGACCGAGGTAGCCTTTCCACCCTGCACCACATGGTGCTTGCCCCAATATTTTGAATACCGTACCGGTGGACGTACCGGTCAAGGTATTGGAGTAAAATATTTTGGTACCTGTACTGTTTCATGTGTCGTTTCGGAATAGTTTATACATAAATAAATTATATATTTAAATACATATATCAATCATATTTCAAAATAATAGTCAATATATGAATAAATTATATATATAAATATATATGTAATTAGTTTAGTCTGAATTGAGGTTAAAAAAAGTAAAAAATAAAAAAATGGGGTAAAAGGCCGAAATCTGGTACGGCCGAAACACAGGCTCGTATTTTAGCTGGTACGCCCGAATATTGGCTAGTACAAAACAACCCATTATTTTGTTCCAGACAGTTGGCCGGTATGGTATATTTCGGTCGTACCAGCTGGTACGATACGAAATTTAAAATACTGGCTTGCCCCCCCTTCTCCCAATTTCACCTAACAATCTTTGTCTCCTACAAGTGCCTTACTCTTTCCTTCCGCTGTGGAGCTATTCTCGACTGGACTCCCCGTTGGTGACCTCAACATTGAGGTGTACGAGGCACCTTTGACCGAGGAATGCCTGAATGCACTTCTTCATGCCTAAATAAACAATATTTCTGTGGGAAAATCTGTTCCTAGTTTCTGATGAGAGAAGGGAAAATCAAATTTGTTGATATAATGACTGGTGTTTGTGGTTAAAATGGCTGGTGTTTGTAAAAGGCAACACTCAGAACCAAAAAGTACTGGGAAACATGACATCATTTCTGCATAACAACAGAATATATTTTAATTGTAAAGAATAGAATCTGATCCTGAGGCGGTTTTTTTTTTCCTAAGTCTGAGGCGGTTTTCTATAAGTCAAGGAAAAGCTTCATGTAAAAGAACCTGTATACTTCCTGTGTATTGGGGAAACACCATTTCTTACTTAAATTAAATTTATCTTACTAATTAAAAAAAACACTTCATGTACAACACTCAAAAACACCTCATGAAAGCCAGCAAAGGAATTCTTTAACTAAGTTGACTGGTAGAATGGACCCTAGTAGAGTTTCACCATACTTAGTCTCAGGTAAAATCATTTATTGATTGTCACGATTATTTTTCTTTTGAGATTGTAACTAGGAATAACATCACAACAATTAAAAATAAATAAAATTGAACTATCTTGCAAAATAACAAAACCAACATAAGCTGTGAAGATTCTATGGAAGTTAAAATAAACAAACACAAATTCTTACCGTGTCACCATTTTGTACATACCAATGCAGTTTATCAACAATCTGCATATTCAAAAGCATGCTTTAGTACTCCAAGCCCCATGACATAGCAAAGTGATTCTACATACTCAGCATATATACAGAAGAGGTAGCAGTGGAAATATACTAAAATTGATGGCAAAGTATATCATAAGAATAGTTAAGATAAAAAAAAAATAAAATAAAATAAGTGTCAGGAGTGAGGAAGTAATGTGACATTTACTTTGACATGAACTTGATAACCTAACCAAGTTCCCTTGTGTGCAACTATTAACACATGTACATATACACTCTCCCCTTTCACTCAAGATTCTCCTCTTCTCCTGCACAATGATGTTCTCTATTTTCCTTGGTCTCCCAAACTACCCTCTACCCAGGCCAAACCAAAAACAAAGTCATTACACATTAGCTTATTATTATTTTTTCATTTGATTTTCTAAGCACCAAATGATGTCACAATAAATAGCAAGAAATCTCCCCAATGATAACAAACACACCACACTCCAACCCTAAGGATTGGCTCAAGTGGTAGGGGCCTTGGTTTCGGTAGTATGCTTCCTTCAGGTCTACGGTTTGAAACCTCTTGGGGGCAAAAAAAAAAATAGGGGCCATTGTACTAGGAGAATGTCCCATTGAATTACTCGAGGTGCAATTGTGGGAACTCCTTGCCAAAAATCTGGGAACCCCCAAGATTAATCGGTACTTTGTTCTCGGATGCCCAGTGCCAATTAAGGAAAAAAACGCACCACATTCCAACATGAAAAATAGATCTACATGCCAGAGAGATTGCTTTCTTTATATAGCATACAAAAGGCAAAGTACAAAGGAAAGAAAAAAAAACAACAAAAGAAAATAAAATAACATAAGAGAACACCAAGTATGATAAGTTATTAGAATAATCTTGATGCAAAAAACAAAATTACTGACATTACCTCTTCAAGTTTCTCCATTTTCGTAAAATGTCGACCGTAGGATGTGTAACGATTACCGTAAAGGAAAGGTGCCAGATATAGTCTGAGCTTTTGCTGCACAATTATAAGTAAAATTCAAATGCCAAAATATATGAGTGCATATGGGCAAAGCAAGCCTGAAGCGTATATGCCAAGGAGCATAGGAAAGCGGCAACAGAAACATGATTTTACCTTAATGAACCAACTTTTTTCCATAAAAGAAAGGGATTCATACAAAAATTCACAAAGGTTACCCAATCTTTCCATTCTTAAGAAATGCATTGTTTTACAAAAACTGATGAGTGAGAACTGTAAATTAATTGTTCCAAACACTTAAGAGTAAATTTCGTAATTAGCGAAGTGAATATTTGTGGAAAATGATTCGGCCTTGGTTTATGTGGTGTATTTGGCTAAAAAAGACATAATTGAAGTTTCAAAGCTTCTGAGAAGACAACAACGGATCTTAAGAACGATCTTTTTTAATACTTTTTATCAATTAATAAAAAAAGAAGATGCTTAGACTGTTCTCTAGTTTTTAATCTTTTTACTTTTGCAGTTTAGGGATTTTTTTTTTGTATACTCATTATGTACTTGGCTAAGACCAGATTCTTATTAAAAGGATGACTTATATAAAAAATGGTGAATTTAATCATTTAATTAATATTCTAATCCTCTCATGTGTGGACATACTACCCTCCTCCATGGCGGGCTCAACATACAAGATATTTTGTACTTAAATGAAAGCTATGGTGTTAGAGTCAAGATTCAAGCTCTGCTATGATACAATGTTCAATCATTTATTTTCTAAAACATTTAAAGCATTCTTATTAATCAGAAAAAAATTATAAATTAAACTGATGGAGAAGGTTAAAATAATGATTTAATTACAAGAACAGCATATTATTCTCAAGGTGTGTAACGGGGCTAAGATTTACTTTTGGCATGATATATGGTGTGAGGATTCTCCTCTTAAGGCTGTTTTCCCTAACCTATTCAGGATTGCTAGAGTTAAAGGGGCTGCTGTGGCTGATTCTTATTACCTTTCCAACAATGAGATTACATATAAAAAACAAAAAATAAAAAAGATTATATGAGAAGAAGATTGACCGGAGCAGGGAGGATGGCTTGCTATGGGTCCACACTAATAATTCCAGATTTTCTGTGAGCTCTTATTGTTGATGTAAAATTTAGTAGTTGGCAATTTTCTAGTGAAAAACCTAATATAATTGAGTTGTAACTAATGGTGGACAGAGTACACATGAAGAGGATCAAAATGGCTCAGAAAAACTGAACACAGTGATCTCGCTCGACCCTCGCTCGACATGGCGCTCGAGCGAAGTCCAGGCAGAGACTTCGCTCGACACTCGCTCGACATGGCGCTCGAGCGAAGTCCAGGCAGAGACTTCGCTCGACACTCGCTCGACACCTCGCTCGAGCGAAGTTAAGGTTTCACGAATTCCTTTAGGGTTTAAGCGCCGTTTCAAGAGGTGGCCTATAAATAGACTCTTAAGTCTTCTGCTGAAAAAGAGGAGAAATACAGAGGAAAAACCAAGGAGCCACATTTCATCCCTTGAGAGAAACTTCTCCATTGTTTCAAAGATCATTCTCTCTTGGATTATATTACTCCCTCACAACACACATTCAAACCTTTAGTGAGTTCATTGGAGTGGACGTGGTCATCAAGCTGGAAGAGTTCTTCAAGGAGCTTGGATGAAGAAATCAAGGTGTTCGTGTGAGAAGCTATAGAAAGGTCGGAGTTCCGGCACTACATGCGTGTAGAGATCGAGTGGGTCACTCGTGGTGTTGCAAGCCAAGTTTAGTTGCTACAGTGGGTCTGTGAGTGTTTCTAAATTTGTTGTAACAAACTAAAATTTCTATAGTGGATTAGAGGTGGTGTCTTACACCCGGAGTGGTTTTAGATTTTGAAGAGGTTCTTCAAATGAGTTTCCACTTCGTAACCAAAATCTGTGTGTTGATTTCTTCGTTGATTGCTTGTTTATGTTGATTAATTTTTTAACTGCCAAAGTTTCTGTTATACACCTATTCACCCCCCCTCTAGGTGTGTAAGGTAATTTGCTATCGCTTTTTCAATTGGTATCAGAGAGGGTACACTTCGTTAGGATTAATTTCCTGAGTGTGATTCTGCTTTGGTGGTCAAAATGGATAGGTCTCAATCCCTCTCATCACCACCATATTTTGATGGTAGCAACTATGCTTATTGGAAAGTTCGAATGAGAGCGTTTCTTAAGTCTATAGATGAACGTGTGTGGGTGTCCTTGATAAGAGGATGGAAAGAGCCCGTCACCATTGTTAATGGAGTAGAAGTTCCCACAGACGTGGACAACTACTCAAAGGATGAGTTGAGTGAAATTAACTGGAATAGTAAAGGCCTAAATGCAATTTTTATGGCCGTGTCTCAGGAGGAGTTCAAACGAATCTCCATGTGTAATACAAGCAAAGAGGCATGGGACATTCTTGAGATCACTCACGAGGGAACTAGGGCTGTAAAAAATTCTAAACTTCAAATGCTTACCACCAGCTTTGAGGAAATTAGAATGAAGGAGGATGAAACATTTGATGTCTTTTATGCAAGATTAAATGACATTGTGAACTCTCGGTTCAACTTGGGAGACAAAATCCCAGAAAATAGAGTTGTAAGAAAAGTCCTCAGATCTCTTCCTGAGAGATTTCGTCCCAAGGTTACTGCAATTGAGGAAAGTAAAGACTTGGATGTCATGAAAATAGAAGAGCTGGTGGGTTCCCTGCAAACTTATGAACATACTCTGCCATTGGATAGGAAGAGCAAGTCCATTGCTCTTAATACAATTCAAGAGGACTCAGATGAGTCATTCGATGAATTAGCAATGAGTGACAGAGAAATAGCATTTTATGCTAAGAAGTTCAGAAAAATGTTTGTAGCAAAAAGGCACAGGAGCCAAAGACCAGAGAAGAAGAAGTTTGGGAGATATATTGAGGGGTCAAGTTCAGAGAATAAGGAAAGAGACTCCAACAATTACATTAGGCCTAACAAGGACAAGACACGAGTACAGTGTCATGAATGTCATGGATTTGGTCACATTCGTTTGGAGTGTGCAAATTATAAGAAGAGCAAAGAAAAGGCAAAGATTGCCTCTCTAAGTGAAAGTGAGTCTGAATCGAGTGACTCATCTGGCGACTCCACTCACAAAAGGAATCTCAACTACATGGCTTTTACATCTTCCGTTGGAGACATAGATCAGTGCAGTGAACAAGCGTCTGATGATTGTGACATACCGGAAGATGAGTCCGAGTGTGAAGATCAGCTGCAAGAAATCTATGAAAGACTTTACAAGGAGTGCGTGAAATTGAGAAAAGTCAACAAAGCACAGACTGAAAAGATAAATCAGTGCAAACAAGAAAATGATGAGCTCCAAGGCAAACTGAATGAAGCTTATATCTTGACTGACCAATTGCGAAAGAAAAGTGAGGCTTTGGAAGATGCTATGGAAACTAAGGAAAATGAATTAACCCAGCTAAAGGGAAGATTGCAAGCTTTTTCCACTGGAAAACAAAATCTGGACAAAATTCTAACTCTTGGAAAGCCCTCAGGAGACAAGAGTGGAATAGGATATGTTGGAGGAAAGTTTGAAGTGGGTACGAGCTCGAAAACTCCTCAAAACAGCATGGTGAAAAATCACTCACTAGCAAAGGGAAAGAAAGTTATACATGCACAAAAGTTTGTTTCATCTCAAGAGAAACAAATAGCTCACAACACGAGACCCGTGTGTCATCATTGTGGGAATTTGGGTCATGTGAAAACAAATTGCTTGAAATTTAAAAGACTCACCAGAAAATCTCCTAAGGATGACTTGCCTTTCAGGGGACAGCAAACCTACAGAGAAAATCGGACATGTCATAATTGTGGCAAGTATGGACACATCCGACCAAACTGCTATGTGCTTAATAAGTTTCCTGTGAGAAATGAAAAGAGAGACTCAAGAAGAGGTCACTTCAATCTGTGGGATCAAGTCATGGTTCTCACTAGACAAAATGCTCGTCTAAATGCTAAGATAGACAACCTGACAAGTACCCAGAAGACTGTGCAAGTCAACTCTCCAAAAATCAAAAGAGTGTGGGTCAAGAAGGAGGAAAGAGACACATGTCACATTGCTCACATTGCCTTGAAGACCCAGAATAATTCACTGTGGTATCTTGATAGTGGGTGTTCTCGACACATGTCCGGTGATAAAACTCTTTTTAAGACAATTGAAGAGTACAAATGTGGGACAGTGACATTTGGAGATGGTGGTAAAGCGAACATAATTGGGAAAGGTGAAATCAACATTACTGGACTACCGGCATTGAGAGAAGTTCTGTATGTTGACGGATTAAAAGCAAATCTTCTTAGCATAAGCCAAATGTGTGATAATGGTGCTGAAGTTCGGTTTTCAAAAGATATGTGCATTGTTTCTGATAACAATGGACAATGCTTGATGCAAGGAATCAGGACCTCTGACAATTGCTATGGTATCGCTCCCACTTCACATTACAGCTGCAATAGTACTAAAAGTGAAGCCACTACTCTCTGGCATCAAAGACTTGGGCATGTGAATCACAAAAATTTGTCAAAGATTGCTAAGAAAGAAATGGTGATTGGACTGCCCGAACTTGGGAAAGTGGAGACATCTGTTTGTGGATCATGTCAAGTGGGAAAACAAGTTCGAGCAGCCCACAAGAACACAACAGATATCCTGACCAAAAGACCCTTAGAGTTGTTACACATTGATCTTATGGGACCCTCTAGGACTGAAAGTCTGGGGGGAAAGAAATACATACTGGTGGTGGTAGATGATTTCACCAGATACTCTTGGGTAGAATTTTTGAGGGAAAAGGGTGAGGCTTCAAATGTGATAAGGAACTTATGTAAGAAGCTTCAAAATGAACAAGGGAACCCTATTGTCAGAATCAGGAGCGATCATGGACGAGAATTTGATAACTCAAGTTTAGAGAAATTCTGTGATGAAGAAGGCATTCGTCAAGAATTCTCTGCTCCCATTACTCCACAGCAAAATGGAGTTGTTGAAAGAAAAAATCGAGTTATCCAAGAAATGGCTCGAGTTATGATGCATACCAAAAATGCTTCTGCTCATTTTTGGGGTGAAGCTGTGAACACAGCATGTCACATTGTGAATAGAGTCTACCCTCGACCCAACACTTCTCAGACACCATATGAGCTGTGGAAAGGAAAGAAGCCAAATGTGAAGTACTTCAGGGTGTTCGGGAGTAAGTGTTACATTTTAAGAGATAGGGAAAATCTGGGTAAGTTTGACCCAAAGAGTGATGAGGGAATATTCCTTGGTTATTCCAGAAACAGTCGTGCTTACAGATGTTACAATCTACGCACCCAAACTGTCATGGAATCCATCAATGTGGTTATAGATGATACTCCTAAAGAGGAGTTGAATCAAAATCAAATTGATACACCAAGTGGAACTGAAGAGAACTCTATTGAACTTAATGAAGATCAAGAGACCTCATCCACTGAAAAAGTACATACTCACAAGGAGCCATCTTCGAGAGTGAAGCTAAACCATCCTCAAGATAACATAATCGGGAATGTAAATGAAGGGATGAGGTTGAGGAAGAAAGTGATAAGTCAACTAGCTCACTCATGTTACATCTCTCAGATTGAACCAAAAAGGGTGGAAGAAGCTTTAAAGGATGAGAATTGGACAAATGCCATGCATGAAGAAATTAATCAATTTGTGAGAAATGATGTGTGGTACTTAGTCCCAAGGCCTGAAAAGCACAATGTTGTAGGTACCAAATGGATTTTCAAGAACAAATCTGATGAAAATGGAATGATTGTACGGAATAAGGCAAGATTGGTGGCACAAGGTTATGCCCAAATGGAAGGAATAGACTTTGATGAGACATTTGCACCGGTGGCAAGACTTGAGTCAATCCGAATACTATTAAGTGTTGCTTGCCATATGTGTTTCAAACTCTATCAAATGGATGTAAAGAGTGCCTTCCTAAATGGGATCCTTCAAGAAGAAGTGTATGTAGAGCAACCAAAAGGTTTTGAGGATCCAAAATACCCTAATCATGTCTACAGGTTGAAGAAAGCCCTGTATGGTTTGAAACAAGCTCCCAGAGCCTGGTATGAGAGGCTAACTTCGTATCTTTTGGAGCACAAGTTTCTGCGAGGAAGTGTGGATAGGACACTTTTTATCCGGAAAGTGGGTGAGGAGATAACTGTAGCTCAAATCTATGTGGATGACATTGTGTTTGGATCATCCATTGATGACCTAGCTCTCGAGTTTGCAGAAGAAATGAAGAATGAATTTGAGATGAGTATGGTGGGTGAGCTAACTTTTTTCTTGGGACTCCAAGTAAAACAGCTAGATGAAGGATTGTTCATATCCCAGTCTAAATATGCAAAGGACCTGCTGAAAAAATTTGGATTAGATGGGAGTAGCCATGCTAGAACTCCCATGAGCACAAGTGTAAAACTTAATGCTGATGTGTCAGGAAAGGGGGTTGAGCAATCTCTGTACAGAAGCATGATTGGGAGTCTACTGTATCTCACTGCTAGTAGACCTGACATAGCTTTCAGTGTTGGCGTTTGTGCTAGATTCCAAGCAAACCCCAAAGAATCTCATCTTGTGGCTGTCAAACGCATACTTCGCTATGTGAATGCTACAGTGAATTATGGAATTTGGTACTCCAGAGATTCCAATACTGAGCTTGCAGGCTACTCTGATGCTGATTGGGCTGGAAATGCAGATGATAGAAAGAGCACTTCAGGTGGATGTTTTTATATGGGAACAAATCTTGTTGCTTGGATGAGCAAGAAACAAAACTCCATTTCTTTGTCTACAGCTGAGGCTGAATACATTGCTGCTGGGAGTTGTTGTACTCAATTGCTGTGGATGAAACAAATGATTCGTGACTATGGTATTACTCAAGGTGTGATGAGCATCTATTGTGATAATACCAGTGCCATCAACATCTCTAAAAATCCTGTCCAACATTCTAGGACCAAGCATATTGACATTAGGCATCATTTCATTCGGGAACTTGTGGAAACACATGTAATTACTCTTGAGTACATTCCCACCGAACATCAATTAGCCGATCTTTTTACCAAACCATTAGATGGTCTTCGTTTTGAGTGTCTTAGAAAGGCTATTGGTATTTGTGCCTTAACACAAGAGATATAACATGCATTTCATACATTGCATGCATATCATTTTTTTTTCCTTTGCATTGTTATTTTTCTTGTCTTCATTCTCTTCTTTGTCTTTCCCTGATTCTTTTGCCTTTTCTTCAATGTGATGCATGACCTTACTACTAGACAGCACACTTTCAAGCATGTGTCTTGTGAAAATTGTATCATAGGCTTATGTTGCAAAGGTGGAAGATGTGTGTCACTTTAAATATGCGTTTTGCCGCACACACTGCACGCCTAGCTCAATCTCTTGACATTTGACCTTATGTGAGACTTTGGGGAGGCAATCAAAAGTGTAAGGGGGAGCCTTACGAGTGATCAGAATTGACCTCGGGCTAGATGACCTGTGTAAGAACTTTTGTATCCAAAAAGGAAAGAAAATGAAGAGGCTCTATTATTGTATTAAAAAAAAAAAAAAAAAAAAAAAAAAAAAAAAAAAAAAAAAAAAGGGGGCAGAAAGAAAGAAAAAGGGCCAAAATAGAAATCCTGACTCTGGTTCTATTAGACACAAGAAATTAGGTCCTAGCAGCATTGGGTTTGACTTTCTGCGCTTTGACGGGTCTCCCAAGCTCTTATGGTTTCTTGTTTAGCCCAACCCCACTCACACCTCTCGGTTAAAATTTCTTGATTGAGCAAGAGCACTGTCTAAACACGCATAGCCATATTAATTGTGACATACAGTCTTTATACTTGCGTGGCTTTTAGAGTATGATATTATTTTACACTTGCTCTGCTACGAATGTTTTTAAATTTATAAAAAAAAAAAAAAAAAAAAAAAAAAAAAAAAAAAAGGGCTGGAACTTCGCTCGATATCTCGCTCGACCATAAAATCTCGCTCGAGCGAAAAACCCCTATATTGCGCTCTGCATCGCGCGATAAGCCCAGATTGCCGAATCCCTTCTCCCCTTTCTCAAACTTAACTCATCTTCTCTCAACCACTCAATCCAAGCCTAAGCATCTCATTTCCTCTCAAACACTCAATCACCGGTAAGCTTATCTCTATCCATTTCTTCTTCATTTTTTTTTCTCTTTTCTTTTCTTTCCCGTTGCATTACATTCATGATATTGTGTTTGGGTTATTTTTTTTTTTTCTTGTCGGATTTGTTTTTAGAAACTTGGTGGTTCATCTTTGGTATGGATGAACCTATTAGCATAGTGTTGTATTTAGGGAGGAATGGGATAATTGATTGGGTGTTAAACCCATAATTGCACAGCATGCACACTACCTGTTCGATGAAATGCCTCAATGAAAATTTGTCTTCCATTTTGTCTCTCCTTTGGTGCATTGCTTTTTAGACAAATTGTAGGTATCATTCATAGTCTACACACCTTGTTTAGAACATTATGGGTCACATTTTAGGCATGTTAGGCATATAAGGCATTTTAGGCATTTTAGGCATTTTAGGCATGATGGACATCCATCTCCACATCATATCATATATGTCTCACTGTCTGTACTTGGTCCATTTACAGCTATCATGGCATCCCGGCGTGTTCGTCCTCGCACTGCACCATCTGCCTCTCGGACTTACTTCCACAGTCCTCAAGCTGAGGAACTCTACACGCAGAACTTTTCCCATCGCTCCATTCTTGTGGAACGTGAAGTTCTTCTAGGTGAGTTTCGGGATACCTATCCCATTGTCCCTCGGATTTTTGAGTCGCGCCAGTGGCTTGCTTTAACCACTGGTCATCCCGCTCCCTCGGTGGAGTTGGTCAGGGAGTTTTACTCGAATATACATGATATCTCAGAGGGAACTTTTCAAGTTGATATCCGGAATATCACTTTCCGGGTGACTCCCGATCTTGTGGCAAATTTGCTGGGGGTACCTCGAGTAAACAATCCTATTTACCCCTATCTCCATACCCCAGCCCCTAGTAGACCTGATTTGGGTCGTTTTCTCACTAGGAGTCCTATGACTTGGACTGGGATTCCTCCTCTAGCGACCAAGTCCTTTCCCCATGCATACCAAATTGTGAGTCGGATTGTTCTGACCAACATATACCCCACTGGTCATTATAGTGACATTGGTCCGGATCGTGCCCTTCTCCTACATGCATTGCTCACTGATGTCCCTATTGATTTGGGCGGTCTTCTCTGTCGGGTCATGATTGAGGCCCATATGTCGTCCAATTTTCGAACTGGTCTTCCTCTTGCCTGTCTCATTACGAGGATAGCAGTGTCTCAGTCTGTGGCCTTCCCGCCCCAGGAGCTTAGAGTGAGCCTGAAGACACCGATTGGCCGGAAGACCATGCAGCTAAGTCAGGCGCATCTTCCCAATGTTGAACCCGCACCTGCACATTCTACTCAGACCAGACCTATTCCTCACGCTCCTGAGACCAGCTTGGGTCCTTCCAGCTCGGGTTTGATGCCACCAGCTACAGAACCATCTCGGCAGACCCTATTGGACTTTCTGATTAGCATTCAGCAGTCTGTGACCAGCATGGATACTCGCATTGATAACCGACTTAACAGTCTTGAGACTCGGGTTACTCAATTGGATACTCATATCAATGCTCGGTTTGACACACTTGACACTCAAGTGATTGAGCTTGGAAATCAAGTTCAGCACCTTCTTGCTGATGAGGAAGAGACTGATGACGATTGAGACCCCTTACCATTTGTGACAAAAAGGGGGAGTGATCTTGGGGGATCTTGGGGGAATAGATAGGATTTAGGGGGAGCTAAGCTACTTTGTAGGGGGAGTAACTAGTAGCTTGTTGTTCTTAGTTTTACTATGTGATTATACTCTTGATGTATTCTGTGTTGGACTAATTGCTATTGAAGGTTTAATGTTAAATTTTTATGGCAATTTTTTTTTCACTTTTGAGTTCATCTGTTAAATTCCTTGCAAGTGTTTTCTGTTGGTACGTTTACATGTTTGTTAAGTGTGCAGATACTTCACTTGCCAAGACTAAACCTACATGTGGAAGTCCTGTTGTTTGTGTGTGATAGGATTAGGTCCAATGTATAGGTTAGAGGTTTTGTCACAGAAATGCCAAAGGGGGAGATTGTTGATGTAAAATTTAGTAGTTGGCAATTTTCTAGTGAAAAACCTAATATAATTGAGTTGTAACTAATGGTGGACAGAGTACACATGAAGAGGATCAAAATGGCTCAGAAAAACTGAACACAGTGATCTCGCTCGACCCTCGCTCGACATGGCGCTCGAGCGAAGTCCAGGCAGAGACTTCGCTCGACACTCGCTCGACATGGCGCTCGAGCGAAGTCCAGGCAGAGACTTCGCTCGACACTCGCTCGACACCTCGCTCGAGCGAAGTTAAGGTTTCACGAATTCCTTTAGGGTTTAAGCGCCGTTTCAAGAGGTGGCCTATAAATAGACTCTTAAGTCTTCTGCTGAAAAAGAGGAGAAATACAGAGGAAAAACCAAGGAGCCACATTTCATCCCTTGAGAGAAACTTCTCCATTGTTTCAAAGATCATTCTCTCTTGGATTATATTACTCCCTCACAACACACATTCAAACCTTTAGTGAGTTCATTGGAGTGGACGTGGTCATCAAGCTGGAAGAGTTCTTCAAGGAGCTTGGATGAAGAAATCAAGGTGTTCGTGTGAGAAGCTATAGAAAGGTCGGAGTTCCGGCACTACATGCGTGTAGAGATCGAGTGGGTCACTCGTGGTGTTGCAAGCCAAGTTTAGTTGCTACAGTGGGTCTGTGAGTGTTTCTAAATTTGTTGTAACAAACTAAAATTTCTATAGTGGATTAGAGGTGGTGTCTTACACCCGGAGTGGTTTTAGATTTTGAAGAGGTTCTTCAAATGAGTTTCCACTTCGTAACCAAAATCTGTGTGTTGATTTCTTCGTTGATTGCTTGTTTATGTTGATTAATTTTTTAACTGCCAAAGTTTCTGTTATACACCTATTCACCCCCCCTCTAGGTGTGTAAGGTAATTTGCTATCGCTTTTTCACTTATTACAAGGCACTTACCAGTTAAGGGGTCAGAGTATATCCGTGGATAAGAATTTAAAGAGCTAAGGTGCCAACAAGGTCACTTCTTTCTATTGGTTGGTGTCCCTAGGTAAAATTCTGACCACTGACAATTTGAGGAAGAGGTGTTCAAGTGGCTGAATGGTGTTTCATGTGTAAGGAGGATGGTGAGTCTATCAATCACCTTTTCCTTCACTGTGAGGTGGCAACTGCATTATGGAATGAGATTTCAGTTAAGGCTGGATTCTTCTGGGTGATGCCTTAGCATGTTTAGATCTTCTTGCAATCTGGCCATGCATTGTGGGGAGAGATATCAACACCACAGCTATGAAAATGATTCCCTTGTGCTTATTTTGGTGTCTTTGGTTAGAAAGGAACAGGAGATGTTTTGATAATTGTGAATGTTCTTTAGGGGAAATTAGAGAGTTTTTTTGTTGCACCTTCAGTTTTTGGGTGAAAAATCTTGTGAGCAATGGGAATGATTGTAATGTTTTGCTTTAGTTTTTTCAGTTTCAACTTGTAAATATGTGTTTCTCATTTGTATACTCCCTGTGTACTTAGGCCATTCCTATTTACTTGGAGTAAAGTTTCTCTTATTACTTATCAAAAAAAAAAATTACAAGAACAACCATATATATAGATGATTGTAGCATCACTTTAACTAGCACAGCTTCAACCAATGAAAACCATAAAGAAATTGTTAAAAGAAAAAAGGCAAACCATATACAGACAAAATACACAAAAGAACACGTTCAAAGTAATAAAATGTACCCAAAATGCATACATTTTGGGTTTAATTTGAAAAGGAAAAAGAAAACATGCTAGGCAAAAGCACATTCAGCATCTTCAATACCATATTTTTATGAGTATTAGAAAAGATTACTTGGTTTTCTTTTTATGATATAGGCCCATATACCCTATATTCCTTTCCTCGATTTGATTCTTTCAATGGATAGAGGAATTCATATTGAAAATAAGTGGGCATAGAGCTGGACAAATTTAAAGATATGATAATAACTGAACACGGAATATAAAAAGGAAGGCAATTGCTCCATCAATTTCCCGAGATAACCAAAAATAACTCAGAGAACTGACTGAATTTAGAACAAAAGGGGGTAGGAAACCACCTTCCAGTTGAATATCTGTTTCAGAACGGCAGGTTCACAAACAGCTTCTGCATCCTCAAGACTGAAGCCCTCCTCTAGCTTTCCTAAAGCAGCTCGAACAGCCTATGTGTACAAAAGGGAAAATGATAAGCTCAAGTCTTTTTTTAAGAAAAAAGCTAGATGACATCGATTTCAAACAGTGAGAACATAAATTAAATATGTACCTCCATTGACCCCTCTAACTTCCCTAAAGTAATGTTCTTGTCCACGTTATATTTTGAAGAATAAGCATAACCACAAGGAACTTTGTGCTTTTCCTTGATCTCTTCTAAGGTTATTGATGATGCAGCATCTCGCATCAGAGCTAGTAAGCTACATTGTAAGAAATATATCTTGGAATAAGCATCATCTAATGTACAAATTGGGATGTTAAAACAGTTGGCCATCAGTCAAATCATGATAAATCCCTTGTAAAATCAATTTTATAATTACCATAAACACTTAAAATTTCCAAACTTGAAAAAAACAAAAATAGTTTCACCTCCTTTCTGTATCAGCATCTAATGAAGGCACTGCACTGCTCAGCTTCTTTGCGCTCAGCTTAACTGCCTCAGATTTACTAACTTTACCATCATGTGTATCTTGCTTGATGGGCTTAACTTGCCCAGATCCCTTCATGAAGTCGTATAACCTATTACCAAGAGAAGGTTTGTTTTCCTCAGCAGTGGAGGACCTACCCACCTCTATTGAGACAGACCTTGCATTTTCACGCAAAAGCTTTCTTGATGATGCATTTACATTCCCTTTCCTTGAGATATCTGATACAGATACTATTTTCCTACTCTTTTTCATATTCCCCACCTTCACAGATGAGAATGACTTCAGATTCTGTTTAGCTGTTTTCAAAGCATTTCTTCTGTGGGACAAGTTCTCTAGGGCAAGATTTCTCTTTTTTGAAAAATCTTTCACTTTGTTTCCAACAAAATCTGATACTTTCTTTTTCTCAACTGCAGTCAGCATACCAGGGAATTTTATGTGATCTCGTACTGGAGTACCTAGTTCTTCATCAATCTCATGTTTTCTGGACAGTTGGATAAAAACATTAAGCAAGTACTGCCAACAAACTGAAGGGTAAAAAATTCAGCTCATTTCGACCACTTACAAGCAGTATATTAATATACGGTTGGGTAGCAGCCCTTCCCAAGCCCTTTGAATAATATCTTCATCATCTACATCTTCAAAAGCAATCTCCCTGATAGATGCAAATCAAGCATCTCTTACACTTTTTTTTATAAGTAAATGAAAATTATTGATACTATAATAGGCATAGCCCAAGTAACTAGGAAGTATATAAGCGGATGCACCTAACTAGGATCTAGAAATGGATACAAGGAAGCCATGGAAATTGGGACCATTAAAATCTATAGCTATGCCCCCACATTAAAATCAAGCATCTCTTATATTGAAATAAGCATCTTCTATTTTTATTAAGAATTTGGACCAATTATCAGATGTCCCGAAGAGACAGGAAGTAGCATGTTCTCATAACTAGGTACCCGGATAAAAAAAAAAAAGAAGAAGAAGAAGATATCAGTAAGGACTACCTTGGCAAGCATTTCCTGTGGTATGAATTAGGACAACGTCTGCATACAGCAAGCTGCAATTGATGATCCTTCTTATTCTCTCCTTGTTTACAAACACAGCACTTATGGATCGGACATGTAAAAGATCCCCCCGCAGCAATTGTTTTCTCAAGCTCTTCTGCAGCAACTTCATTCTTCTCATGGAGCAATTTTGCCACACAGCTTGGATGATAAAAATAGCCACATGTAGCATTAACACAGGGGAAGACCTAAAAAATGCAGTCAGTAGAATTATTTAGGGTCATTCAATCGCATATCAATATAAATAACAGCACAGGAAGAATGGAAGAATATTCATTCAAATCTGTGATGGACATTCTACTTCCAGCCGGTTCACAGAATATGATAGCAGCAACCAATGGCAATTAAACAATCTATAGTGTGAAAAAATATATATATATCTATGCCCATGCACCAATTGGGAGAGGGAGAGGGAGAGAGAGAGAGAGAGAGTATCATGAATGGCTTATTTCTGATTGAGCTCTTGTCTGTAGAGGGTAAAAAGAGAATAGAAAATGAAATTTCAAAAAGAATATTATCACGAAAAATAACTTCAAAAATAAAAAATAAAAAAAATCTCTCCAAAACATCTACCTGAGCAAGCTATCAGGAGCTAAAGCAGTATAGGCAAGGTTTGTCAAAAGAAAAGTAAATAAAGAGTGCTTAAAAAAATACGTCAAGAGAGTTGCTTCATGGAGCTAGCAACAAGACATTAGATAAATGAGAGATGGAGATTTAAAAGCTGGAGGAAGAAGTGCTTAGAAAGTGAGACAGGAATACATAGCTTAAATGAATGGACAGATGCCTGTTTTTTTAAAGAATAAATTAGATCTACGGTAAAAAAATAGATCTATGCTCGTAAGAATTAGATTTGTTTCTTAACTGGAAAATAAATAAAAAATTGTATTTCATAGATTAGAGACAAAAAAAGGATTGTAGTTCATAGATTAGAACAGAAAGATAAAGGAACATTATAGAAGTAATTTCAAAAGCAGAAAAAAGAAATAAGAAAAGCAAGCTCACTAAATTTCCCATTAAACTTGCGAGACACAAGTAAATGTGAGTAAAGCCTGATTAGAGAGGATTTTCTTTGTTCCCTGCTGAGGGGACAAATCTATCATTAAGCAAAAACTTAAAAACAGCCATCAGTATCTTTCTTACCCTTGGTTCTAAAACTGAATTCTTCCCATTCTATAATACAAGACTCACCTGGGGGAGCATAAACAAAATCATTGGTCCAATTTCTTAGATCTTAATTCATACCTCAGCACCTGAAAACTTATCAGAAGAGCCCAACTTTCCACAAGCAAAGCATTGATGCTGTTTATACTCGCAATTTTTACATACGAAGTTTGGCAATTCCTAAGTTGAAAAGGAAAAAAATAAATGTCAATGCTAAAAAGATAGATATAAAGAAGGATAGAGATTCCAGAGAATATATGAAGCGTTAGCATACATCTACTTCTTCCTGCAAAAGACCAAGAGATTCACATGTATCTGCATCCTCTTCAGTTGGATGAAATGACCTCATGCACCTTCCATCACAGCTGCATCAGGGGACAAATAACATCATACAATGCAGAGTCCACCAAGCAGAGGACCATGAATAAGGACCTTCTGGAGATCCGTACGCCAAATTAACCATAGACAATTTAATCCAAAATATTTGGATTGAAAATTAAGCTCATTAGGCTCTACTGTACTTAGTATGGTTACATGCCATCCTATTGTTGTTGTGTGTTAGTAATGGTAACAACAGTTTTGGGCAATGATAATCATGATTAATGATAAAATATACAATTCAAGCACATATAGGGATCTTCTTGGGGGTGAGTAGTAGAGGTGAAAGGGAGGGATACGTATCAATGGTGCCCAATGGAGGTTCAGAGTGCACATGATGTAAGTGAGAAGACATACATTAGAAGACGACGGAAGATATTGAAATATAACAGATGTAATGTTGGGGATGGGAGCCGCATTTGCTTTTGACAAAATTTATGGCGTGGAGAGGTGCAATTAAGAATCCTTGATCCTAAATAGAGATACAATTACAGAAGAGTATATGCATAAAGCTACAAACTACAACAGTGTTGCCCATCGCAGCTTGGCATTGTTCATAATTTTTTTCCTTGGTTAATTTTAGTGGTGCCAATCTTTGGTTGGGGAATCGATAACATGGGTTACACGTCATCTAAGAACCACATTTTATGTGAGGTATATTAGACTTTGCTACGAGACTCAATGGCAAATATTTCATCACAAAATATTTATCAAGCAAAGTGTCACAGCACAAGTGGCTTTTCACTTAGATCTTGACGACAATGCTTTTCACAAGTGGCTTTTCGCAGCACAAGTTCAGCACAAGTGACAACAATGCATGATAAAATCTTTTTTTTCCCCTATAGATAATCAAAAATTTTATTGATAACAACGAGTAGGCATAGCCTAAATGTACAGGACGTATATAAGAGAAGATTAAGCACCATATAACCAGTAAAAAAGTCCATACCACAAAATATTACCACCATTATCACAAAATGCACAAACAGAATCAAACACGTCCTCAACTTCATTGGACTCATCGTCTTCTTCATCCAAAAGCTCATCATCCACATCATCGACTATAAACCCAGACATTGCTGTCATTTGAACGTTCTGAAACACCAATAATAAGTTTACCGACTTAAAAAATAATCATAATAATAATAAAAAGAAAAGCTATAAGAAAAAGAAAGTTACGAAGGATAATGGGACAAAGAAAGATATGAGAGGCAAGCAGGAGTATAACCTCGTCACATAGTTTCGTTTTCCCGGGACTCTCATTGAGGAATGTACATAAAAACTGTTCAAATTACAAGCTTTCATTAGAATACAAATATAGAATGATTCCCTCATTCTATCAAATAATAAAACCCGACTATACATTTTCTAAAAAGAAAAGCTTAAGCTTAAGCAAAGATCACATATCCTCCAATATAAGAAAGTAGTGAAGCCAAGAGATGATTTTATGAACAATAAGATAAGAAATCTAATATAAAAGCCAACTAATAACAATCAAAGAAAAAAACTAAGCTTGAGTGAATTAAAAATATTTCTTTTGAGTAATATTAGTGGTAGCCACAGAATAATTCAGCAGTATCTAGAACTTTCTTCTTTAGTCAAGCAGTACCTAGAGCTTAACTCCAACCAAATCCATCTCAAAAGTATTTCTGTTTCCATCTTGTTCGTGTAGCCATAACCAGAGGTCCAGAAAGTTCAGAAGAAAATAAAAAGATCCTCCAACAAGATTCCACAAAGCCCACACCGATAGGTTTTAAGCATAAGGAGCATCGTAGGGTTCAAATAAACATATGTAAAAAACAATGTTAATATGCACATTGCGTGTCAGGATTGATAATTCGGGGGAAAAAGCTATACAAACCTTGGACTTTGCTAAGGTGTCATCCCTGCTAACAGTTTCACTAAGGAGAGGCATGTGATCCGTTAGATCATTCTCAGAAGGTCTGACCTCATACAAGCTTCAAAATAAATAGCGGTCAAAATCTTGCACGTGAAGAGCGAACAAAAGGAAAGCCACAAAGGTTCCGGACTATGAAAAATACCTGAAGACTTTAGACAAGTGATCCCACAAAGATTTTCCAGATGCTTCGGGATTTTTCTTAATGAAGTGCAGGCAGTGCACTGTTATCAGAATACTTCGAATTATATCCTCGAAGCTTTTTCTAGGTTTCTGAAGTTTGATCCAATTGTTTTCCTTAGAGAGTACATATATCTGAGGATTCACATCGGAAAGATCAAACCTCCACGCAATCACATGCTTATATATTTTTTGAAGTCCATTGTCAGTCGTTCCATGCAGGAATATGATTTCGTTGTTGCCACATTGACTTTCGCCCTCTTTCCATTGAATTGGCAAAACAGCAAATGAAATCGGTTCGTCCTTGTCATCTTCAAAATAGTAATTTGAAACACATTGTGGCAAGCCATCAGCCTCGTCATCAGATGATGCCATTACTCTTCTACAAGTCACCTGCAAGGCTGCAACTTAGCAAGATGTCAAAAAGATGCTATAATAAATATTAAAAAAATATTACAGGGCTAAACGTTTCTTCGTTCTTTCTTCCTGACCAAACAACATTGACGTTGTTTGTTTATATGTTCGTGGAAGCTAAAAAACGTAGTATCAAATTAGGCTGTGACAGAACTGCTGAGAAGGAGAAGCAACAAAGTGTTGGGCATATCTTGTCTTAATATGACATCGAATTTGTAAAGAAACGCACAGACTCCGCTTGGTTTCCGAGAAGAAAATTAATGAAAGTACGGCAATCAATCAAAAAACAGTTGGAGCAGTAAAAGAAGAAAACAATAAAATTTCCTCGCAAAGTGAAAAGAGAGAAAGAAACAAGTCCTGCAATTAAGCGTAACAAGACAATACGCATGCTATTCGCTCTTCATAAACCCACTTCCACATTCGTATCGCTTCATTTTCTTTATTAGTTCCGGCAAATAAAAAATAGCTCCAAAATTCAAGAAATGGATTCAGATGTTTCACCTAATCGGAGCCACTGCGAAACCCTAAGTTTGTGTGGTAAAGGTGATCAATCGAAAAGCCGGATTCTTGATTTGTGGATTACAGCTGAGAATTTTTCTCTCTTTTGCAGCAATCACTAATATTTTGGTAGGAATTCGGTAACAGTTAACTAGAACGCGGGTGATTGTGTTTTCTCCGGATCCCGAAGGCTCTAGATCAATACATTTCATTTGTAATAGGGTTGTTTGTGCGGTACTTAAAACGGACTTCAATGAAATTATCTTATTTTAATTAAATAATTTTTTTATTATTTGTTGTTAGAGTCAAAGTGTCAACAAGTGTTTTCTTGATGGGAGACGTGGGATCGGTCTATCCGATTTTCATTAAAAATAATTTATCAATAAAATATAATAAAAAATAAATTTTAAAAAACACAATAAAAACATAATAAAAAATATAATAAAATAAAAATACAATAAAAAATATAATAAAAAAATAAAATAAGATAATTTAAATTAGTGTTTGGCCTCAACCCAAACGGCGTCAACATTGTCGGCGATGGACGACACCGCCTATCCCATCGTAACCGTCGGCGTCCGGCGCCCCCACGCCTGCAACAACGACCCCGACGATCTGATAACACCCCACCAAAAATCGTCCATGATCAAGACCCTAGACACACATTGACACCTGAGTTGGCCCCACTTGTGGCGCCAAACTCAACATTGGAGGACTCCCTTGAGAATTCTAAGTGTGTCCTAGGAAGTTCAGAGGAGACATACGAGTCAATTGGAACGTGGCTCACTTGTTCCCCTTTGACTGTGCCACGACACAGCCTTGACAGCACCATGACACAGCCACTGACATGCCAGTACGCCCCATTAGCATGCCAGCGTGCCAGCCAACCCGGGTCATGCCCAATGCCCCACAGACCAAGACATGCACGGGCTCATCCGAGTCACCATCAAGCCATGTGCACACTAACTGCAAGCCATGGCCAACACCTGACCATGGTTAGCGTCTTTGCCATGGACCAACCAAGGCCACCTGAGGTGCTAACCAACTAGTATGCCGTTTACACCTATGGCTCATGCCATGGGTGGCCAAGCCCACCATCCACCTTTGAAGGCCACGGCCATATGGGCCTCCAAAACTATCTTATTTGTTTATTAGTTACTTTTAGTTATTTTATTTAATTAAATAATTGTTAATGACCTTTTGGGGGTTTCCACTTTGTAAATTTTATAAATAGAACCCTAGGCCTCTTAGTTTTTCACCCCTTTGATCATTTGACATTTTGAAGACACCTTGTGTGTGGAGTGACTTCCTTAGGAGCTTAGGCCGGCCACCTAATGTGGTTTGGATTTTCGGTGCTTTGCACTTGAGCTTCTTAAGGGTGCAATTCGTAAATCCCTTTGGAAGATGATCATCCGTGCAATTCGTAAATCGGTGATCCACATCTATCCTTTATTTATCAATCAAGTTATTGAGGTATTTCTTTCATTTGGTATCTTGTCTATTTTAATGTTCTTGTTTATTTTAGTGTTCTTTTGTTCTTAGAGTGATTAGGAGTTCATTTTATTTGTTTGATTATTGAAAAATTACAAAAAGAGTGATTGAGTATTTGTGTCTTATTTTGAGTGCCAAATTCACATCACTTGTGAATTTGAGAAGTGAGTGTTTTAGTGTCTTGTTTAAGTGCCAAATTCACACCACTTGTGAATTTGAGAATTGTGTGTGAGTGTTCTTAGTGAGTTTTGAAATTCACATCACTTGTGAATTTCGGATTCATCAACTGTGAGAAAGTGAGTGTTTATGTTGAAATATTGAAGTGACTGTGTGCATGTTACATTGAGTGTGCCGAATCCCAATTGGTACATTGAGTGTGGCGTGTTCATCCATTTATTTGCATGTTCATCTAAGTTCCTTGAGTTTACTTGAGTTTTCCCATTCCCCAAACATTCTCACACGGCCAACCCTAGCCATCCCTTACCATAATTGCCCCACCAAATTGCCATACACACCTCACCATATATACCATAACCGGCCACTCAATCACCCATCAATTTTACCATAACTTCGCACTTCAAGACCAAATCTTACATCTCATACCAAGCTTGGCACAACCAAGCCCTAGCTCTACTTGCCAAATACACCAATCCACTTACCAAAAATACTTCACTCGGCCACCCAATCTCTTGACTTAGCCGCCCACTCATTTCCATAACAACTCATCCTATAAGCCATAAAACCTTAGTTGACACATCACCTTATCCTTATCCTCCCACCAATTCAAACCAACTCAAATTCAAACTAATTTAAATTCAAATCAATTCAAATTCAAATCAACCTCAATCCTACACAAACACCTACTCGGCCAACTCATCCATTGGAGATAGCCGAACCACATTAACCACCTCATCAATCTTATCCATTCTTATCATATTTCTTCATATTTTCTCTCACATTCAATCAACTATTTCCTTTCTAAACTTATTCAATTTCGCCCAACATAAGCCCTACATCACCGGCCACTCATTCCCTCCAATTCAAATCAAATCAAATCACAACAAAATCATATCCCATAACCAAATCATACTCGGCCAAGGCCATTTTGCCATAACCGACTATCTCTTGTTACCTTATCCATCATAACTTCTCATATTTCTTTCAACCAAACTAATTCAAATTCAAAACCCAAATCAAAATTCAAATCAAATCTCCAACAACCATAACCGGCCATCACTTCCCATTTGAATTCAAAACTTTCTATTTGAATTCAAATCAACTTAAATTCAAATAACATCACCTCCTATATTTTCTCACTTAAATCCACCTCATCTCTCATCCAATTCAAGCCAATTTTGTGCCCCCTAGCCCTTGCATGACCGGCCACATAATTCTCCACCAATTCAAATAATTTCAAACTCAAATCAAACACATTCCCCATCCCTAGAATATTCGGTCATGCCACATATGCCCAAGCCGAATTCTACTTTGCTACCTCATTAAATTGCCACATCATTCTCTCATTTGATTGGTCTTCAATTGAAGCATTGAACCAATCAAAACCCACCTCCACATCACACATATTCGGCCGCCATAACCCTAGTGTTGCCGCC
The DNA here is from genome assembly GCA_036559045.1 of Platycarya longipes. Lineage (NCBI taxonomy): Eukaryota > Viridiplantae > Streptophyta > Magnoliopsida > Fagales > Juglandaceae > Platycarya > Platycarya longipes. The sequence goes on along the minus strand of CM071800.1, from coordinate 872,808 downwards.
CACCTCACTTGGCTATAAGCCATACTCCTATTTTTTAGGACTTATCCAAAACTACTCAAAACCCTAGATCCCTAACCCTAATGACTTGTCCAAAACTCTAGAGGAACCCTAAGCCATATTCGGCCATCACATGCCCTAACCAAATACCATCTAGCCTAAACACAAGCTATCATAGCCGTGCACTCCAAATTACCCTTAGCCGTGCATCACATTGCTCCAAACCTAGCCAATTAGTCTCTCATTCACCTCTAGCAACCCTAGCCTAGCCCCATTCATCCACTACCTTATTCAAATGACAAAAAACCTAACCCTAATCCTCAATCTCGAAATTCCCCTTAGCCTCCACTAAAACCCTAGCCCTACTACACCATATGACCCATATTCCTTATCAAAAGGACCCCAATACATAGCCCTACCCAAAAGACATTCCTTTAAACATTTTCTAACATAATCTACCACTTAGACCACCACATCTCCCTATCCAAATCAAACATGTCCCTTAAACACCCTAATCTCATTGTCACAAGAACTCGAGAGAGTAAGAGAAAGTGCCTAAACCGATCAAACTTTTGAGACTATTTAGTCACAGGAGGAGACGTGCGTGGAGGAGGACCCGCATTGGTTAGGGGCTAGACCGAGGCCCCTACCACGACCTTCGGTGTGCCCCATGTAGCCTTAAACTCGTTTCGGATCCGTACCGGTCACTATGAGGTGGGCGGTGTCGCCCACCGCCGGCGTCCGTTTTTCAAGAGGATCGAACAGAATGATCACGAGTATTTCCCTTTGTTTATTTCTTTGTTATTGTTTGTATAGCCAATGAAGAATGAGCAATATTAAGAGTATATGATTTTATGTACTTTTTATAAAATCAATGACGTGATAAAAATGTCACGTCAACCAAAATATCAAAAAAATATATAAAAAAAAAAAGATAAAAATATAATAAGAGAGAAACATAAATAAAAAATATACATAATTAGATTAAAAGATGTGTAAAAATAACATTTATATATAGTATGTATGAAAAAAATACATAAATCGTATACAACTAATATTTCTCATGAAATATTGACACTTGGAGTGTCCTGAGATGCTAAAGACTTACAATTATCTTGAGGCCATGTGCTTGGCACATGATATGTGAATATGTTGTATTGTTGAGAAGAATTTAAGATCGCTGGATCATTTATACGGGTCGTTATCTATTCCATTTGTATAAATATGTAAAGTGAGATTTTTTAGGATTAGATCGTTTTGAGAAAAAGATGATGTACGAATGATAAATGTGCGAAACAAATGAGAATTAGAGTTTGCTTCCTTGAGAAAGATTTAAGTGATTTATTGAAATCTTGTTCTTGAAGCTAGTAGCTACTCGTGTAAATACTTTGTTGCTTTGAAGATTCATCAATAAGATCGATCGTTGAGATTGTTTTTGACGTAGATGTAGACCATTAAGATCGAACCACATTATATTGTGTGTTCTTTCTGATTTACTTTACTACTTTTATATTTCTATTATTTTATATTGTGATCTTTAATTTTTTGGTTCTAAATCTGTGACTTGGGGAAAATACTTGAAATCCTAATTTAATTTCTCAACTCAAATCTTGAAGCTTTTTTGGATTCAAATCAGTAAGGGAACTCGGGTTGTAACATTTACAATTGGTATCTAGAGCTTAGGTTCTTATGGAGATTACAAAGTTTGATGTTGAGAAGTTTACGGAGGATAATGACTTTGGCTTTGGAGAATCAAAATGAGGGCATTGCTTGTCCAACAAGGATTGAAAGATGCCCTCATTGGTGAAAAGAAAAGTTCCTCCTTATCTGAGGCAGGAAAGGAAGTAGTTCAAAAGACATCCTCCAAAAAACCCACAATGACCTAATACTTTATCTCGGGAACAAAATCATGAGAGAAATGGCTAATGAAGACATTGTTACGGGTATTTGGCTAAAGTTAGAAAACCTTTGTATGACTAAGTCTTTAGCAAACAAGCTCCATAAGAAAATTAGACTTTCTATATTCAAGATGACCCCTGGAACATCAATAAGAGAACATTTTGATGAATTCAACAAGATCATATTAAATCTAGCTAATATAGACATTAAAGTTGAGGATAAGGATCAGGCCATCCTACTGCTGAATATTCTTTAGACTCTTCACACCTGAATTTAAAAGAGACCATGATGTATGGTAGGGATACTCTTACCTTAGATGAAATACAATTTGTACTCCATGCCAGATAACTTCAAAATAAGGTAGATACCAAATAAGAACATGGTAAGGGACTGTCTGTTAGGGGTAGAACAAAAAAGAGAGACAATAAAGGTAAGTTTGAAATCAAAAGAAATAAGTCTAAATCAAAAGGAAAACAATTGAAATATTTTTTGTGTCATAAAGAATAGTACTTCAAAAGGGATTGTCCTGATAAGAAACCAAGTTTAGGGAACAAAATCAAAGAGGAAGGGGATGCATCTGTGGTATTAGAGGACTAAGAGAATGTTAAGATGTTAAATGTGACTGAAATAGATTCAGGAAATTAATGGATTTTTTATTTAGGATATTCATTCCACATGTGTCCAATCAATGATTAATTTGAGACCTTATCTAAATTGGAGGGAGGACATGTAATCATAGAAAACAATAAGTTATGTAAGATCATGGGATAGAGTCTTTTAGGCTGAAATTACATGATGGCATAAATAAACTTTTAAGGGAAGTCATGTTTATACCTAAACTGAAGAGAAATTTGATTTTCCTAGGTATGCTTGATCAGTCAGGTTATGCCTTTAAGTCTGAAGCAGGGACTATTAGGATTACTAAAGGTTCTCTCACTGTGTTGATAGGAGTGGTAAAAAAAAATTCTTTACACCTTAGTTGGCAAAACCATTATTGGGGAGGCTTCCCCTGTACAGAATGCTATAGATGATAAATTTATGCTTTGACATAGGAGACTATGACATGTTAGTGAAAGGGAACTTATAGAACTACATAAACAGGGTTTGTTAAATGATGCAAATCTAGACAACTTGCCTTTTTGTGAAGACTGCATTCATGGAAAGGCAAAGGGAGTTAGTTTTAAAAGGACAATCCATTTGACCAAACAAACCTAGACTATATACACTCAGATCTGTGAGGACCTACTAGAGTAATTTCTCATGGTGGAAGAGATTATTTCCTTTCTGTCATTGATGACTACTCAAGAAATATGTGGATTACGTTCTTAAAAATAAAAATGATATATTTGGAAAGTTTAAAAAAATGGAAATCATTTGTGCAAAACCAAGTAGATAGAAAGCTAAAGACTTTGAGAATTGATAATGTGTTAGAGTTTTTATCAAATGAGTTTAATAATTTCCGTAATAAGGAGGGGATTCTTAATCACAAAATTGTGAGATAAACCCCTCAACAAAATAGTTTGGTTGAGAGAATGAATATGACCGTTTTAGAAATTTTGAGATGCATACTGTCAAATGCTAGGTTGCCAAAATCTTTTTGGACAGAAGCTACTTATAAAACAGTGCATTTTATTAATAAATGTCATTCTTGTAATAGGGTTTAAAACCCTACTATAATTATGATCTGGGAAACTTCACAACTATGATTATCTAAGAATTTTTGGCTGTGTAGCTCGTGTACACTCAAGAACAGATAAGTTAGACCCCAAGACTATTAAGTATATCTTTGTGGGGTATTTTGAAGGGGTTTAAAGGTACAAACTATGGATAGATGAACCTGGTAGGCAAAAATGTATTATTAGTAGGGATGTAACCTGTAATGAGTTCCAAATGGCTAGGGTACATAAAGTAGATTCATACTATTTTCAACATAAGCCTTTAGGTGGTGTATAGATTGAGATGGAGTAATCCAATTCCACACCTAAACCACAATATGGTCAAGTCATAAATTATGAGGTGTCAACCTCAGAGGATTTGGACCAAGGTGGAGCTAACTTTTACAATTTAGTAAGAGATAGAAAAAAAAAAGATTTTCAAGCCACCTCAAAGATGTGGTTAAGCTGACCTCATAGCTTTTGCTTTGACTGTAGTAGAAGAGGCGGTTTACCAAACACTAAGGTCTTATATAGAGGCTATTGCTAGTAAGGAGCCATCTAAATGGATACTTGCTATATATGAAGAAATGAAATCTCTCAATAAAAATAAAATTTGGGTATTAGTTACAAAACTAAATGGAATTAAATTAGTTGGATCCAAATGGATTTTTAAAAGAAAAGAATACATATAAGGGGTAGAAGGTACTAAGTATAAGGCAAGACTAGTAGCTAAAGGCCTTACTCAAATAAAATGAATTGATTTTAATGAAATTTTCTCCCCTGTTGTTAAGCACAATTCTATTAGGTTACTGCTGTCTTTCATTGCTTATGAGGACCTGCATTTAGAACAGTAAAATATTAAGATTGCATTTTTGCATGTAGAACTTGAAGAGACAATTCATATGCATTCCCCTGAGGGCTTACAAATGAAATTAAAGCTGATCAAGTATGTTTACTTAAAAAATCTCTACATAGATTAAAGCAATCACCTAGACAATAGTATAAGAGATTTGACACACATATACTTGAAAATGGTTTTAAAAGAAGCTACTATTGATAGTTGTGTCAATTACAAAGATGTAGGTGGGACCTTAATATATCTTTTACTATATGTAGATGATATGTTAGTAACCTGTAAGGATTCTGGTCTAATTAAACAAGTTAAGTGCATGTTAAAACTAGAATTTGAAATGAAGGAGTTAAGACCTGCTAGCAGGGTTTTGGGAATGGAAATTGTAAGGGACAAGTTGGAAAGATGTCTGTACATATCACAAAAAGCTTATATTTCAAAAATTCTAAAAAGGTTTAGTATGGATCATATTAAAGCTGTAAATACACATTTGGATCAACATTTTAAATTGTCTATAAATCAAGCTCTCAATACAGAGTTAGAAATTGAGTTTATGCATTAAAACCTCTATTCTAATATGGTGGAAAGTATAATGTATGCAATGATCTATACAAGACCTGACCTTACATATGATGTTAGTGTTGTTAGCAGATTTATGGGTAATCTTGGATGGTCTCACTCGCAGGCTATCAAATGGGTGTTAAGGTATCTTTCTGGGACCATAAATATGTGATTGAAATATGGGGTTTATGTTGAAAAGGGTTGTGAGAAACGGTTTTGTAGACTCAGATTATGCTGGTTATGTAGATATCATCCCTAATAGGGTATGTGTTTACTGCATTTGAAGAGCTATTAGTTAAAATCTAACTTACAACCAATTGTAACTTTATCTACAACAAAAGTCGAATATATAATTATAACAGAGGCAATAAAAGAGGTCATATGATTAAAAAGGATATCAAATAAGTTAAGTATTTTTAATGGGAATATCACTGTCTACTGTGAGAATCAAAGCACTATATACTTAGCCAAAAATAGGTATACCATGAAAGGTCAAAACATATAGATATTAGGCTTCACTTTATAAGGGACATTATTGAATCTAGAAAAATTAGTGTGGAAAATGACCCAACTGAAGACAACCCTTTAGACATGATGACTAAATCCCTACCTTCATCTATTATTTAAATTTAATTAGCATAAGATCTATTGAAGGTCCCTATTAGAGGGACATTGCAAGAATAACCAAGAGGATGATAGGAAACTTGGTAAGTTTGTTTGCCAAGGTGGAGATTGTTAGAGTCAAAGTGTCAAACAAGTGTTTTCTTTGTTTCTTTGTTATTGTTTATACAACCAATGAAGTATTGATACTTGGAGTATCACGAGATGCTAAAAACTTACAAATACCCTGAGGACATGTGCTTGGCACATGCTATGTGAATATGTTGTATTGTCAAGAATAATTGAAGACTGCTGGATCATATACACGTGTCATCATTTATTCCATTTGTATAAATATGTAAAATGAGATATTTTTAAGGATTGAGCCATTTTTATATTCTATACGGTCACGATATTGAAAAAGAGAAAGGTGCGAAACAAATAAGAGTTAAGAGTTTGCTTCCTGAGTGATTTCTTGAAATATTGTTATTGAAGCTGGTAGCTACTCGTGTAAAGACTCTATTGCTTTGAAGATTCATCAATAAGATCGATTTCTGATATTGTTTCCGTCGTGAATGTAGACTATTAGGGTTGAACCACGTTATACTGTGTATTCTTTTTTATTTACTTTACTGCTTTTATATTTCGGTTATTTTATATTGTGATATTTAATTTAGTGATTATAAATTTGTGATTTAGGAATATTAATTGAAACCCTAGTTTAATTTCTCGACTCAAATCTTGGGGCTCAAGTTCAAATCAGTAAGAGAACTTGGGTTGTAACATTTACATTTATAAATTATACTATCTATTTTATTTTATTTTATCTCATCATCAAGTCTAGACCCACGAAAGTTCACCAAGGTCTGGGGGAATCCAATACCAAGTCATGTCTTGAATCCGCCTATCGTGTTGGGCACTCGCTCGATGATTTTTCATCTAATTTTTACGACAACAAAGTTGTACATTACAGCCTCGTTTATATTCGAAATTTATCTCAACTCATCTTCATTTCATTATTACACTTTTATAATTTTTTTTTATATAAAATACAAATTTCTATACACATTTTTCAAATCTCAATACACATTTTTCAAATTTCAATACACATTTTTCAAATCCTAAAATAATAATAATATTAAAAAATAAACTAAACTCATCTCAACTCAATTCATCTTATCTCTGAATCTAAACGGGACCTACATTGACATCTCATTTTTATTTAATTATATAATATTTATTATTATTAAATAATAAAAACTCATCTATAAATAATTATTCAATAACAATAAATACATTACATCTTACATAAGAAATGATTATTTAATTATAAAATTTTCATTTTCACACGCATCAACCATTATAATTTTACCATCACATTTCTTAAGAAAAAACTAGGTAATGCATAATTAACTGCATGTATAAGATTAAAACTCCATTTAGATGTTAAAAATATCTTTAATTATTTATAAATAATAATAAAATAAATTATGAATAAAAATAAAATAATAGTTAATAGTTTATAAATAATAAGTAAATAATTAAAAATACTCACAGTTACGTTAACCAACAAATCCTAAGACTAGATTTGGAAAGGAGAATGTCTCAAATATACTTAAATATTTTTTATTACTATTTATTATTATATTAATATTTTTTACCTATTATTATTATTTATTATTATTATTTTATTATTTAATATTATTTAATATTATTCACAAATATTTTTAAACACTCTCAATACTCTCAATATCTAAAAGTAACTTAAAAAAATTTCTTCAATTTTGCAGAAATGAAAGTATAAAATCCAAGCTACTAACGTCAAAATGGGCTAAAGTCAAACCCGCATCATATCGCGTAGCGTTTGAATGGGATGACGATTGACGATGACTACGGTACTATTTAACGGTTCATTCTCCCAGAGACTGAGTTGAACAAGAAGCATCCGAAGAGATTGGATATAACTCATTCGACAGCTTTTTGCAGGCTTCAGTACCTAACGATGGTCTCAAGTTTGAGAGGCATCCCCTGGTTCACCAGCGGTGACAGCAAATAGATGGCCATGATTGGTCAAATGAAAATATGAGCCAGTTCTCCAGTTTCTGTAACAAATTCATTCATAGAGGGATAAATTGTGATTGCATACTATTTTTTACTATTTTTTTTAATTATTAAAGATGTTTAAAAATAATTTAAAAATAAAATAAAAAATCGAATACATTGTAAATTAATAAAAAAAAGAGTAAATTAATAGTAAGCTTATCATCATCGGCCATATGAGCCCCAAAACATTTCTCATATTCTAAAGCTGCCAGTAATCTCGAAATTCCTGACAATCCGTTGACATTCTCATTATAAGCGCCTTAAGTAACATAAATAATAAAACGTCCATACAACTCGTAAACAGACACTTAAATAGTAAACTTGGTCTTCAATTCAAAAGCAACACACCAAAAATGAACTATTACTGTGCTAAAGCACTTAATTAAAAGTATCTTCTAAATACCGGATCCGACTCTAGATTCTCTGGCATGCAAACTCGTCCTCATCAGTATCTAGATGCCACAGAGAGAGAGAGAGAAAGAGAGAGAGAGAGAGTCAAAACTCAGTAAATAGATCAATAATAAGGTACAAAAAGTAACAAATATCTTCTATTTTAAGGGCCAAGACTCAGAAAATTTGATGCATCATAAAGTAAAAGTTAGTAACAAATATCTTTAATCCCTTGGTGATCGGTCTACACACATTTTTACGTCCTATGTGAGGCCTGACAATCATAAATATCCTGAATCCAAACTCGAGGCCTTACAAGTGGAGTTCCCGCATTCGATCAATGGTGGAGCACAGGCTTAGGCGAACCTCCACGAACAATACAAAATGGTTTGGTTGCCTTTACCTTTTAAGCTCTGGTACCAATGCACCATCACGCATACATCTCATTCATTAAACCAAAATACATTTTTTTGGTGCATCTGTACATCAATTTTGTTTCTTCTCATTTCTTTTCCATTTTTTATAACAAGTTTGCAATGAAACCTACAGACAAAAAAACTTACAGGCCCCAGCTTTTCTTCCATGGCTGCCCTTCTTTGTTCAAGTGCCGTCTTAATCGCCAGGAAATTTTATGTGGTCTGTTATTGAAGCTCCAAGTTCTTCAACAATCTCATGATTTCTGGTTAATTAGACAAACATTTAGCAAGTACTGGAAAAAAGCCTAAGCGGTAAAAAAAGGCTGCCCATTTCAACCACTTACAAGCAGAATATTAGTACACGGTTGGGTAATAGACCTTCCCAAGCCCTTGTTATTATACCTTCCTCCTCTATATCTTCAAAAGCAATCTCCCTGATAGAAGCCCATCAAGTATCTAGACGTCATTTATAATTAAGTATAAAAAAAAAAGAACAGAAAAAGATAACAATGAGGAGTACCTTGGCAAGCATTTCCTGTGGTACGACTTAGGACATCGTCTACATACAGCAAACTGCAATTGACTGTCCTCCTTATTCTCTCCTTGTTTACAAACACAGCACTTATGGATCGGGCACGTAAAATATCCCCCTGCAACAATATTCCTCTCAAGCTCTTCTGCAGCAGCTTTATTCTCCCGATAAAGCAATTTTGCCACACAATGTGGATGATAAAAATAATTGCATGTAGCACTAACACAGGGGAAGACCTACGCAAATGCAGTTGGTAGAGTTATTTAGAGCCATTGAATTACACATCCAAATAAATAACAGAAGAAGACACAACAAATTAACATCTGGAGCAATTACAGAAAATACAAAAAACCACCTCTGAGAAATATCTACCTGAATAAAGGGAGCTCAAGCAGGAAACCCAAGGTTTGTTGTATGGAATTTAAACATTCACAGATAAAGAAATAACAAAGGAAACAAAGAATAAATAATTGCTCCTTGAATGCAATTACAGAATAACTGAAAAACTATGGAAAAGAAAGAGAGTCTAGTGAGAGAAACCAGGGGGGAACAAATCAAGAGTATTTACACAAGGAGGAAAGCAATTTACTGGGTGATACTGATTGTAAATGGGAAATAAATTAGAAATGGAAATTTAAAAGCTGCAGCAAATAAACTGCAGCAAATAAAAAAAAAAATGTACAAACAAAACCGTTAGTCCAATTTCTTAAGAGCTGAATGGTACCTCAGCACCTGAGAACACATCAGAAGAGCCCAACTTCCCGCAAGCAAAGCACTGATGCTGTTGGTACTCGCAGTTTTTACAGACAAATCTTGGAAGCCCCTATGAAGTTGAAAAGGAAAAAATAAATGCTGATGCAAAAATTAAAATAAATAAATAAAAAGGAGATTCACTTTCAGAGTACACATAAAGCAGTAGCATACATGTAATTCTCCAAGCGAAAAGCCAAGAGAGGGACACATATTTGCACCAGCTTCTGCAGTTGCATGAAATGATCTCATGCACCTTCCCTCACAACTGCATAAAAACCCAGATAACATCATACAATGCAGAGTCCACCAAACGGCAGATCATGAGTAAGAAGTTTCTGGAAATCCCTATACAAGTGCACGTATGGAACAAAAGTAGCATCAAGGTTTCATATGAAAATAATAATAATTTTTTGTAAGTAGACACTCTTGAAAATTGTTGGTAGGCATACAAGAGTATCTATTGGTTTGAAATGGCGCATACAATCAGACTTTAGAATCCTCTACACGTTGAAAAAAGTTATCCCTTTTCTATAACTTACATACAAAATCATACAATCCACCAATAATTGTACTTGGCTGTCATTACTAACATCTGTATACAGTAGTGTGTTAACAACAAATAGCAGTAACAATATTATCATGAAATGTTGATTATGATTATAAAGATTAAAATAATAAAAGCACAGGAATATATATTTTAGGGCAAGTAAAAATCAATATGGGTGATCTCGATTTTCAAGGGCAATTGCACGATTGGGAGCTTGAAGCTATTACTTTTTGGATTTTCTGACTTAATTTAGTGATGCAAATCTATGGTAAGGGAACGCATTGGATGGGTTATACGTCTAAAAGTCACAACTTTGACGTGAGGTCTTGTTATCAGACTTTTCTAGGAGACTCAGATGGGAGATTTTCCAAGGCGAAGTTGCTGGCACAGGTGGCTATACTCACTTAGACAACAAAACCTGGAAAAATATTAACAGTAGATCATCTAAGAAAGTTGAAGAAAATAATAGCTGATTAGTGTTGTATGTGAAAAAAACTGGGAGCAGTTCATTACATCCTACATTTTGCCATTGCTAGGGAGCGTTAGTCATCAGTTTCTCTTTATTGAAGATTTCTTCGATGATGCCTAATTCAGGGTTAAACATTTAGCATATTGGAAAGGCGGCTTCAAAACACATGGAAGTAATGATTATGGGAGGAACACGTTATATGGAGGGATGATGCTACTTAGCACATTCCATTTGACAACACCTTCTATTTTTTTAATTTTTTTTTCTTTCAATCATCAAAAAAATTAGTTTCTCTCATTTTTTTCTTCCAATCATATTTGAAAAGCATCAATAAAAATTATTTGACATGGAGGGATAATGCTACTTAGCAGACTCTATTTGACAACCCCTTTAGACAACCATCAAAAAGATTATTTTCATATTCATTTTTTTCTTCCAACCATATATGACGAACATCAATAAATTAAATATTTTTTCAAAGAAAATGTAAAAATTTGAACAAATAAATAAATAAAAGAAAAGAAGTTTTATTCATGGTTGTAAAAAAGGATTGTCACACGTGATGCTAAATATCATTTTCCCAAATGGAGTATACAGAGGAATGGAAAGGCTTCAATTTTTTCATGAATTTTTATTTTTTTTATTTTTATTGGCACAGGGTGTCCGAGAACAAAGTCCCAAAATTGACATCACCATTCCTAAGATCATATTATATATTTTTTTGGGTTTTGCATATATCTTGTATATTTATATTGTACTAGGAAATACCATTTTATATTTTTAATAAAAAAAAATCAATTTGAATGATAACATCAAGACTAAAATAAAGGGAGTCCCAAATTAATCTAACCTACAATACTTGATGATATACAATAGAATTTTTTTATTCAGTATATACCATAAACAATTAAGTACCAAGGACAAAGTGCATACCATAAAATCTCACCACCATTGTCACAAAATGCACAAACAGAATCAAACATCCCTGCAACGTCATTTAGCTCAACTTCATTGAGCCCAACTACATTGAACTCAACTTCTCCATCAATGACATCATAATCCAAATCAATGATATCATGGGGCATAACTTCAGGCATTGCTGCTTTTCGAACAGCCTGCAACACCAAAAAGCCCAGTTGCTTAATAACAATTTAGAGAAACATAAGAGGGGAAAAAAAAAGAACTCGCGTTGTTTCGTTCTTTCTTGCTAACCAAACACAATTAGCGATGCTTGTTTATCCGTTCGTGGAGAAAGAAACGCAGTGTTAAATGTTGTTTGGACGCTGAGAGAACTGTTGATAGGGGAAAGCAACTATGGTTGGCATATTTTGTTTTAAATGCAAAGAAAACAAATAGGGTTTATTACACTGAATGCAAAGAATCCGTTTGGTTTCCCTGAATAAATAATACTAAATCAGTCCGTTAAAAAATTACTCAACAGGTCGTGTCAAAACGTAAACGATATACCATTATTCATCTTAATCAATTTAATCAGAACAGGACACCTCTAGAGATTTTTAGCGACGTAAGCCAAACTCAAATTAAACCAATCAACCAAAAGAGATTAAACAGTCCAATAAAAAAAAAAAGGATTAAACAGTGAAAGTGAAAACAATAAAAACAATCCCCACGATATTAAGAAAACGAAACAATTTCTTCAAGTGAGCCTAAAACAAAAAAGACAACATGCATACCCTCCGCTTTCAGAACTTTGCTTAAATTTTGTTTCTCATCACTTTCTCAGCAAACAAATAATAGTATAGGGCTCCGCAAACAGAAATAAAAGTTCAAATTCAAGGATTATGTGGAAAATTTTTACCTTATCAGAGCCGCTGAGAACCCTAAACGTCTGAGCGTATGGTAAAGGCGACCGATCGTGTCGTCCTTGGGCTGTGACAGACCGATACATATAGTAACGTATTCGTCGAAGCAAGACCAGCACGCAGGTGAACGTATATACTCTGTATCCCGTCTAGATCATGACCGCCATTATGGTGCATTTTCGTGATTCGTAGAGGGACCTACAAGAAGTTCACTGTTGCAATCTTGGAATCCGACACCGCATCTTCACTCCTCTTGTCACGCTGAGTTGGCAGGGACACGTAGAAAGTAGAAACCATTCTGCTAGTCGTGTACCCGAATTTGCCATGCCATTTTCTGAAAAATATAAATTTTTAGACAGAATAAATTTTTTTTTTAGCTTATTAAATATGAATTGTATTATAGTCTATATAAAAATATTTTAATTTTATGATTAAATAAAATAAATTTTTTAGATTTTTAAAGTTTTTTATTTGTAAATAAAATTATTTTAATTAATTTTATTTTAAAATAAAAATTTCTCTATTTATTTATTATTTAGATTCAAGAGTGGAATCATCTTTTAATTTGGAGATTTTGGCTTTTCAAAATTTTTAAAACATGATAAAAATTAAATTTTAAAAAGTATTTATATGAAATAGATTATATAAAAAATCAATAATTGTCTATTCCTAAATTTTATTTTGTAAATTAATCCCCCAAACTAAATTTTTTAATTTTGTCTTTGCTTGAATTACAAAGGAGTCTAATTTTTTGAAAAATATATAGCATTGCCCTTTTAGATAATGCTACTATAATTTGATCAACTTTATTTATCCGATTAGTACAAATCATTTTTTCGTAATTCTTCGTTTGAATTCAAAGATAATTTAAGATGAATTTTAAAAATTAAATAAAAGATTATTTTTTAATATTATTATTATTATTATTTTAAAAATTGAATTAAAATTTTAAAAAATTAAATTATTTCTTATTTTATGTGAAAATTTAAAAAAATTATAATGATAAAATTGAGATAAATTGAATTCATCTTTAATTTAATTATTTGTTATATATTTTTAAAAAATAAAAATTAAAATTAATTTATTAATAATTACTTTCTTAATCATTTTAAAAAATCAATCAATCATTTTTCTCGATTTAAATAACATTTTTTATTTTTTTATTTTTAGAGAAGTCGATTGAAACTCGAGTAGAAGACATATGACAATGGGCATTACCAAAGTTTTACATTCTTTCTTTTTTTAGGGAAAAAGCCTGCCCCAAAACTGGTCTACCTTCTAATTCTACACATCAACTAATGTGACAAACCAGATTTAAGGGAAAATGGTTTAGAATCTAAACTTCCCTCTCTCCCTCCCTACTTTTTTGCTCTCTCTCCTCCCTCTAATGCTGAATCCTTCTTTTCTCTCTCTGTTGAATCCCTCTATCCCATCGTGATTCTGTGTGCCCTATAGAAAATTTCTCTGCCAAATCCCTCTATCCCGTCGTTTGCCCTCAAGATTTGAGAAAAACCCTTCTTCTACACCATCCTTCAAAATTCCACTTTTGTCCATCCATTTGCAAATAATCATAGGATTATAACATTGATAATTGATGCGGCAAGCCAGCAGCAAAGAACCAAACCACCATCAAATTATTTTTTACTTTTGTGAAAGACCAAAATAAATACACAACGAGGAATCCAAAATTGACTTCGGCCGTAAAAGAGAGACCTTAGGAAATTTCGAACACTCAACAAATATCTAACCATATCGTCAGTATACCACTAATTTTGTTTACAATACCTAAAAAGGTAAAAAGATCTATTTAGGTTGGAAAGTGAATTAAATTCATTTATATTTTATCATTATATTTTTAAAATTTTTCATACAAAATATAAATTCTAATATACATTTTTTAAATTTCAATACATAATTTTTAAATTTTAATTTAATTTAATTTTTTTAATTTTAAAGTAATTTAATAATATTTTCTCAAAAATCAAATAGAGGAGAAGAAAAAAGAAGGCGGCGGCAACGCAGAACCTGTGAGAGCGTTGGCTTGACATGGGATGTTGAAGCTGCTATGGCACATTTTCAAAGCCCAATAATTTAATTGGATGTTCTATCAGTTATTGCGCTCAGCATTATTGTTTTTGTTTCGTTTTGCCCATATCTCAGCATATACTTTTTCAGGAACTTCCCTTACTTTATTGTGAAAAGTTCATTCCTTTTGTTACTTTAGCAATTAAAATTTGCACCTTTTAACCTCTGAAAGGAAGATACTTTTATAGTAATTAAAATTATTACTTTAAAAATAGGGTGATAATGGAGACCATTCGAATTGTTTTCAGCGTCAAAAGTAGTTTAGATTGGACTATTTTAAATATACATAATAAATATAATAAAAAAAATTCTAAAAAATATAATAATAATAAAAAATACAATAAAAAAAATAAAGTAGAGATGATTTTAAGAGGCATTCGACCTTCAGTTGATCAGAATCACCGTCGATGGCAGTGGGTGACTATCGGATCCATTTCAGGTTTAAGGCTGTCGGAGGCACACCGAAAGTCGCTGGGGCTCGTCATTGCAGGGGTGAACTCGCCGGAATCTGTCGATCCCGATGGCATGAACGATGTCGCCCACCGCTACCGGGAGCGGTGGGCTGCTTCTAATGGGGGGTCGGTCGACTCCGGGATTTCTCTTAAAAATAACCCCTGACAAGTATTTTGTAATAATATTGTGATTTTTTTTAAAAATGTTTAAAGATGTTAAAAAAGTTATTAAAAAAACACTATAAATACTCCCCTTTATTAATATATAATTAATTTTTTTGAAAGAGAGACGATAACATGGAACAGAGAGAGTATCCTATCCTACTTATTTTCCCTTTTGCATCGGACTGAAAACTAACTAAAAATAAGAACTTACTCCTACAAATTTTTTACTCGTACAAACATTAGAGCTAAATATCAAGACTAATGTCAGTTTCTGATCTCCAATGCCTTGCTTTCTCAAAGCCATTGACGTAGTTCTCAAAATCATCAATGGTTTGGTCAATCTCTTCTTGGGTGTTCATCACAAAGGGTCCAAACTGCACTACAGGCTCCCCCAACGGTTCTCCCCCAACTAAAATGAATCTGAGGGGTTTGGAGGACTTGTTCCATGCCTCCAACCCCTCCCCTGAGCCTAGAAGCAGAAGGTGGTGAGCTGAGACAGGCGGTGATTTTAGACTTCCAAAGATACCTTCGCCTTCTAATACATATACAAACGCATTCCATGAGGTTGGAATTGGTTGTTGAAGATGAGCTCCTGGTTTGAGAGTGAAGTCCATGTACATTGTCGGAGTCCTTGTGTAAATTGGTGACTTTGTTCCCAAGGCTTCCCCAGCTATAACTCTGACTTTGATTCCATCTCTGACAGCTTCTGCAATGTTTTGGCTCTGTATTTCTTGATACTTCGGTTCAATCCTGTGAAAAATATGGAAGTCAGTTAGATAATGAAGTTTTCCGCTCTTGGGTATCGCCAAGTTTTCAAAAACAAAAAGGGATAGCAAGTTTGTCCTTGTTTTGCAATTTTTGCCAAATGTTATGGCAAAGTACTTGAACAATGTTAGTAATGGAAAATGGGCATTAACTTCTAACAATCAAAACTAGTGGGTGCTAGGATCCATCATGACAAAAGATTTTTTTTTTTTTTTTTATATTGGTACCAGGTTTTCGAATCAACATCCCGACTAATTCTGAGAGTGTACATATATTCAATAAAGAGTTTCATGCAAGTACATATCAATTAATTCAAATAAAAAATTCTCCTATACAATGATTCTTAAAAATTATTTGCACCAAAAAAAATTTGAACATTAAACTTAGAAGGAACATACCCTTAAATCTAAGGCCTTTACCATCATGACAGAAGATAAAAGGCAAATTGCTCAAGATGGCCATATCTGGCCGGCTGGTATTGACACATGCACCCAATATTGTGCAGCCAAAAGCACTTTAGAAAAAGTTTCATAATAAAGAATGATAACATTAGAATATGAAAAAAGCCAAAAAGCCAATTCTGGGTTGAAATAATATTCTGGTCCATGATTTTATCATATAGTGACATCAAATATATGTCATATGTAGTCAGTCTAATATCTCTAATAATAATATTAAAGGGTTTAATTACATTTTATGATTGGAGGAGAGGTTGATCCACAACTGTAAGCCCTTTTGGGTGCCTTGGGCGGCAGGCATTTCTGAGTGAACAATCCCTTTTCCTGCAGTCATCCACTGTAAGTCACCCGCTCCAATTGTCCCCTTATGCCCTTCAAAATCTTCATGCGTCACAGATCCCTGTTGACTCAAACAATTGCATTTAATTAAGGCAACTGTTTCTCACCTCTAAAAGTTCAGTCCAGGACTTATTCAGGGAATTAAAAAATAATAATAATATTGGACCAAGTATGAGATCGGCTCAAAAATGACACCACATTTTTTTAAAATAAATAACACCACCTTGGAAATCCCCTAACTCCTTCTCTCTTAGGAATTTGGACTTATTAGCTAAAATAACGTGGCATAGCCAAGTTTTGGTATTTTCAGTAATGCTCTGTTTAGGTGGTATAGTATCTCATATCATCTGAGAATATTAATAAAATAATTTATAAATATTAGTAAAATAGTAATAAATAATTTGTAAATAACAGTGAATTGCTTGTTAATGATAAAATATTAATAAATAATTTATAAATAATAGTGAATTATTTATAAATAATAACAAAATAATATGAAAATATCTGAAAATTAAAAAAAGAGTCAAAAACTCATAATATTTTATATTAGTGCGGCAGAATGATGAATTAATGGATATTCGGATACCTGCAACATGTAGGTCACTGTCTCAAACCCTGCAAAGAGGAAAAAGAAAGAAAAAATTATGAGATGGGAGTGTAATCAATGATTATCTTGACAGGGAGAGTGATCATTAATGCACAAAAGTAAAGACAAAGAGCCAATAATCAAACCTCTATGTGGATGATCAGGAAATCCAGCAGGAGCAGTAACTGCGACGTTCAATAACAAAATATGAGCAAAAAATAAAGAGCGATCATGTTTAGTGAAGAAAACAGAGGAAAGCAGGAATAACCCACTAGAGAACTCATCCAGAACAAGGAAAGGATCAAAGTATTTCAGCTCAAACCTGAGAAAAATTAAGGTAAAGACCCATTAATCCAAACTAAACTGCTCAAACATGGAAAAAAAAAAAACACTAATTTTGAGATGACCCTCTTGGTCTTACCGTCCTATGCTCCTTCTAACAATGGCCCCTGCTCCTTCATGTTGTGGCCTTGCCAAGAACTTCCTCTCCACCAGACGTGCTTCTTTTACAACTGTACAGCTTTCAGCACCACTGCTCTTTGGCATTTTTTCTGTGTCAGCTTTCAGCTTTTCATCAAATGTGAGAGAACAACGAAGATATAAAGCTATATATAAAGGGAGAGAGAGAGAGAAATAGATAGAGAGACTGAGAGAGAGACTTTTTATAAGATGTTTAGTGAGGATTTATTAGGGAAGGTCAAACGGAAGGCCAAATAACAAAGACCCAGATGAGCCAGGGCAGCTTGCTTGAGCTAAACGGAAAGAGACTTTGTTTAATCCTCATGTGTATAGCGTCAGCATCTCGTATTGATGATGTACGGTGTACCCTCTTGGGTTAGTGCCACCAGCCACATAATCATCATTCCATTAGAGATTTTCATTATAAAGTCTAAAATTATTTTTTTTTAAATATAAAATTATATATTTATTAAAAGACTTTTATTATATTAGAAAATAATAGTGGGAAAACAAATAAAAATACTTTTTATAAATAATAAAATTAAAATTTTATCTAGTTTTTGTTGGACAAAATTTTAGTTTTATTATTCATAAAAAATATTTTTTTTCTCTCCTTCTACTTTTATCTCTTAATATTTGATTAATTATGATCAAATTTCTTTGATAAATACATAAATTTGTACTTTTTAAAATCTAATTTTAAACAATCTAATGAAAATGTTTTTATATTGATAAATGAAATAAAAATATTATTTGATATATCTGTAATAAATACTATGATATATTTATTATGTAATAAACAAGTTATACATAATTTTTATCAGGCATGATATGGTTTGAGATCCACCTTAATGGTCCCTTTTGGATCATTCTCAAATATTATTTTCTTTTATTTTCTAATAACAAAGTACCAATTTATCTCAATATAAAATGTAAAATTTGATCCTTGCCTCGAGCTTATCGCTCCTAAATTACTGCTAGGCATAATTTGTCTTCTTTTTTGTTGTCTTTTTTTTTTTTTTTAATTTTTTTATCATTTTAAAATATCTTTTAAAAATATATAAAAAAAAATATTAATGCACTAATAATTACTTCATTAATCATTAAGTAGAAAAAAAATTCAAAATTCAAAAAAAATAAAAAAATAAAATGTCAAAAAAATATATCAAATTGAGTGAGTATACTATTATTATTCTATATAAAAAAGCAATAAATTAACGATTAAATGAATGTTTAGACAGTGATTGAGATAAATGAATTAAGATGAAAGTTGAATAAAATTTTATTTTTTAATATTATTATTATTTTAATATTTTAAAAAAATTAAATTATTTATTATACTTTATATAAAAAATTTGAAAAAAAATATAATAATTAATTATGTAGATAAAATTAATTTATATGAGTTTAAAGATTTTTGAATTTCAATTGGATTTATAATTATTATTATTATTATTATTTATGAGATAGATTTTGGAAAAAGGTCTTCCTTCATAAACAACAAAAATGATAGGGTGCAGCCTAACATACCGACAGTTCCTTCACATAAATAATACAATTATATTATTGTAATTATACTGTTCATATAAGAGAGCGCCAGTATACGGAGCTGCCCCTAGCACATCTCCATGGACAACTTAGTGGTTATATATGGTAAGAATTATATTGTAAGAATCACCCGTCATCAATAGTTCCGCAGTTTGAAAAACGCTTCTAAGTGACAATGCTATATTGAATTTTGATTGAGATCATATTCTAGCCTTCTTTTTATTTGTTCGTAGAAAATCAAAACAACCAACCCTTCTTGTTTACTTGTTCAACAGAAGGAAAACAGCTATCAATAGACGTGGCGAATGCTTGATTTTTCCTCTTACGTCTTGTCTATTTCTTTTGTATGCACCGCCATGCTCTTTCACTTAATTTCATTATATTAATAGATCTAATATTTTGATTCTTTCTAAATGTATGTTTAAAATTACGATGAGAAATGTACCTCATAATTTATAGTTTATAACTTAAAAGGTCATGCTACCGTGCCGTCTACAACTTATTGTTGCATGTTACTGCCTAGCCAAAATCATTTGTTCATCTTTTTCTATTTTTTTAAAAATATTTAAATATTTTTTAAAAATATTTAAATATTTTTTAAAAATATAAAAAAAAATCAATATATTTAAAATCACTTCTTTATCATTAAGTAAAAAAAAATTAAGAAAAAAAATTAATTCGAGAAGCGGTCTATTAGAGGTGTACATTTGAGATAGCATAATAGACTTATTCTAACTTAAATAATAAATTTTTATACTTCAAAAGTTATTTACTGTTTGATAAATATGTATTTAAAGTGTTTTTAAAGTTAGCTACAATATTTTTTAAAAAATATATAATTATTTGTAATAAATTTTTAATAAAAACTCTAATTTAATACTTTTTAAAAAATTGACTTTTAACTTTTTTAATCAACAAAAATACTTTTTATAAAATTATTAAATATATTATTTTTTCTTTAAAAATACTTTTAATTACTTTAAAATATTGAGAAATGAGGGGGATCACGCACACTCAGCGCATCCCCCTCACATGAATAGTGCATGTGAGGGGGATGCGCTGTTCATGTGAGGGGGATGCGCTGAGTGCTGCAAAACACAATCTGCTCTAAATGTCAACCACGTCCGTTTAGTATCGTCCATCTCGTACTAGTTTAACAACACATGTTGAGTCCCAAGGGCCAATTATATGCTGTACGAACCCATTTCTCTATAAATGCTAGCAATTATTACATATTATTTATTATATTTATAAGTGTAGAGTAGTATATTATTTAAATCATTTAAATTATAAGATTTAATTTATAAAATCTCAAATTTCAAATTTCAAATTTCAAATTTATATTCAATTCAAATTATAATATATAAATATTTTACTAAGTATACTCTGTGCACCGAAAATATCCAATAATATAAACGCTGCAAAAAATTATTAGGAAACCAAAGGTGATGTGGTACGACTTTGCACTTTGGCCAACCCATGACTCTAAATCAAAATCAAAGTGGGTTAACTGTACGGATTATCTAGATTAGGATGAGGATTCGCTTATTACATCATCAATTTTCATCAACAATGGTTAAAAATATATATATATTTTTTGAATAATTGGCGCCGGTCGTCTAGATACAGGGGCATTAAGGGGCATTCCCCCCCTCCTTCCACCTGCCCTTTAATATATGGGATGATAATTTTCTTTTTAAAAGCTTTAATTTTTTATGATAATTTAATACATATTAATTATAACACATATTTAAAATATATATATATTATTTTTTTATAATTTAATAAATGATATTAATATTATTTTATATTAATTCCCTCTCTGAAAAATTATATAAAAATAAAATAAAAAATATTTTATTATAATTTAATTTTACTTAACCTCCTTAAATTAAATTCTTGGTTCCGTCCTGACTAGACAAAACGTCCGACTGACCATGATTTTCTTTTAGTTCGACCAATCACGCTCGAGACTCGGATCCCACAAGTTAATGACATCATTGATAGAGCAGCATGCGCCGTTTAAGCGAGTCAGACCAAAGTTGATCGGTGGACTAATTTATTTTTTAAGTGCATATTTATTCATAAGCATGACTTGGAAGGTAGGAGGTTGCATTCAGGGGCGGAACTGTGTCTTGTAGATTGGGGAGCTACCGCCCCTTAAAAATTTTAAAAACAAATATTATTTATTATATAATTATAATTTTAAGTGTAAATATTCTTAAAATATTTAAAATTATCCCCCCAACACTCAAACACTGTTTATATAACTCAAATATTCTTGATTTCATTAATATAATAGCCTTAATTCAACATACTAAAAAGTTTAAGTCGCACATGATAGATATGCTTTCTTCCTTCAACTTTTACTATTTGAGCTCGAGAGAGTAGAGCATTGACACGGTCAATGCTATTTGAGAATAGCATTGACACAATTTGAAAGGGTAACACTAGGTCCTGTTTGAATTTCAAGACAGGATAAATTGAGTTGAATTTATTTTTTAATATTATTATTATTTTAAAATTTAAAAAAATTAATTTAAGAATTAAAAAAACTGTATTAAAATTTATATTTTATATGAAAAAATACAAAAATATAATGATGAATTTAAGATAAATTAAGACGAACTTATCTCATCTTCAAATACAAACAAGACCTCGACATGCTAAAACGCTTATTTGACTAACTTTATGCCATGCACCCAACCAAATGCCATTGCTTTTACCGGATCTAATGGATTTACACATAGAGCAGAAATAATTCTTTTTCAGATTTGAGATTAAGAGAAAGCAAAGTCCAAAGAAAATTTCACAGAACTCAAAAGCCTACCCCAATCCCATAGACATAAAAAACAGAAACGGTAAAAATATATTATCTTTCTTTATTTGTTTTCGATGAGTATTGTGCGGTTTGTTTAATTTCATATAAATGATATCATATAATTTTTTCTTGTCAATATGAGCTTACATGGTTACATGATTTTTTTTTTCATCTGGATCATTATTGACTCCATTGACTTTTTTGCCTATCACATGTATATAATCTTTCTTGCACAACCTTTGAGATGTTTTTAACCATATAATTAAATCAGTTACTAGCTAGAAGTTTCAAGAGAACTTATCTAATAGTTAAAAAAAAAAAAAAAAAATCTAGAAGATTCTTGCATATGGGAGGCAGCTGATTATCTAGCTATATGATTGATAAGAAGTTTTTAGAGAGAGAGTATGTGAAGAATTTATTAGTTATTACA
Source organism: Platycarya longipes (assembly GCA_036559045.1). Taxonomy (NCBI): domain Eukaryota; kingdom Viridiplantae; phylum Streptophyta; class Magnoliopsida; order Fagales; family Juglandaceae; genus Platycarya; species Platycarya longipes. Next base: position 850,105 of record CM071800.1, on the reverse strand, counting down.
TGCTTTTTTTGTTCACTTGTTAATGGTAATAAAATTATAATAAAAATCTAACAATTTTTATATCATTTTTTTTATAACTATCATTAGGTACTTTTGAAGTTTATTTTTAAATTGTATAATTCTATAATGTAAGATTATTATTTTTATATAATTACGTGTAAAAAATACATATTATTGATACTGACATATACCGCACACTTTATGATTGCCACCCATACATCAAATTCTAATTCCGTCCTTAGTTGCATCCCAATGGAGGGAGGTTTGCAACAATAGTTTTGAGGCTTTGGCTTAAGCTTAAATTGTTGTAAAATATATATATATATATATATATATGGTGGTGTATTTATTATTGGAAATTTTTATTTGCAGTCCAGATTGCATGCGCAGTCAGTCCATTGATGAAAAAGAATAAAGGATAAAAAAAAAATCATTTAAAAAAATATTATTATAATTTTAATTTTTTTTAAAACTCCATGACAGTCTCCATTTAAATGTAAGTAGACTTAACTCTTTTATCATTTTTCTACGTCCCTCTATTTTTAGGGCCCGCTTAGATTTAGAGATGAGATGAGATGAGTTATGAATAGTAATAAAATGAGTGGTTGAGATGAATTGTGAAAGGGTGTCCAACTCATCCAGACCCGAGCCCAAAAGGATTATCAGGCCCAAGGCCCGTAATCTGCACCCATCACCATGCGGTGTCCGAATTCAACTAGGGAGACTGAAACCGGAGACGATCCAAGTCTCTGGTTATCCCGACTTCGGCAGAATGAGATTAAATTGGCTTCGAGGACACGCTAAGGCCAGAACGACGATTCACGTACTGATATATCTCCTGGATCCGCCTCACATCAAGATCACTCCCGCATTTATGAACGACAGATAACCGCCGGTCTACAGATCTCCCCTCTTAAATGCGGAGACACTATAAATGCACAACATTAATTGCTAGATTGACGAAAGATACAGCGGCATTTAATTCCTCTTTCCAAAAGGGTCTAATTGAGCATTAAATGAAGGGATACCCAATTAATGCGATGAGACCGAGGGAATCAGATCAGGTTTTTCCCTATCGAGGATGACGATCGAGTGATGTCCCAATTTCCAGCTCTTTTATCATAAGAACCCTCATTCAAAAGGAACACCTATAAATAACACCAAACCAAAGACGAAAATTGGCACATTCTCAAATTCTCTCAATTAAACGTCCATATATTTTCTCTCTAAAGCTAACTTGATCGTCGGAGCGGTCCCGGACCCCGATCTCCCTTGTTCTTGTTTTGCAGGTTACGGTCGGTCGGGATTTGATAAACCAGACTGCAGAATACGTCCTTAACAAATTGAAATTTAAAATGAATGATTAAAATAAGTTGAAAGTATGAGATGAAATGAATTGAACCTATTTTTCAAAACAAACAATCCCTTAGTGACAAAGGCAGGCTTGATCAAAGACTTCGTGGGACAGTCCCTTCGGAGTCTCCAGTACTGGACGATGAGCCGATTGTTACCAGATTTGTTTCAACCCACTTTATTTGATCTGCAATCCCACTTTATTTGATCTGCAATCGATGCAATGACATAAAAAATGCTGTACTTTGAGTCATTGATCATTTAAAAGGTTCCCTGTTTTCAAAAACAGAAAAAAGAAAAAAATTAAAAGGTACCCCACGCGGGAGATAGTTAAGTACTCCGATCCTTTTTGAGTTTGCAAGCAACTTATGCCGACACAAATGACAAAACAGTCATCGAATCCTCCAAACTTTTGGAAAAATAAGAAAGAGAAAATAAAACTATTCAGAGATATTAAAAAAATAAATAACTTATTCATTCGAATTTTAGATTTAAAAATTCTAATTTTTGATTTAAATTTTTTAAAAAATTTTTAAATAAAAATGTCAAAATTATTAAAAAAAAAATTCAGAACTGGGCCAAATTTTTGGATGAACATGCCTAATTTAGATAGTAAAATAAGATAAAATAATTTCCATCTCACTTCTGTTCCAATGGACCTTAACTCAAAGAATAGACTTCAATATCTCACATAATGATACAGCACTTAACGGGCTTCTTTTCACTTTGTTTGTTAGCCATCTGCACTGGAGGCGGAGCCGTTTGTTTGTGAATAATGGTCTCCGCGTGTGGTGAGGTCGGAGGAGAATCATGATCAGGCACAATCTCAGAGCGTACTGGGTAGTCATCCCCATAGTAAGCCAGTACTCTTCCAAGTTGGTTATAATTCCCATAGTTATAACCCAGCATTCCGTACTGGCCATGAATATGATCTCCATAACTATTTCCATAGTCGTAGTACCCCTGCATTAATCTTGCATAATTTCTAGTATTCCCATCATGATGGTCATGATCAATGTGGGAAACATGCTCTCCTTGGACAAGTGGGACGTTGTTCCTATGTTGTCGTCTGGAATCCACCCAAAACAGTTGTGCATGTTTTCCTGTTTTTGCTAGCATCTTTAGAAGCATGGCTGGGTCTATGTTACCAGACACATATGCCAACCCTTGTTGTCCGTCAATGTTGTAGGACACTCCTAATCACGGGACATTAATTTGTAGGAATTTTAAACTATTTTTCAATAAAAAATAATATTTATAATCATGAAATGGGTAAACATCGTACAATTTTTTTAAAAAAAATAAATAAATATCATAAAAAACATAAATTTTTAATAATAATTTTTTTTTAAATAATTATATAATATTTACATATTCTACTACTGTACGTAACATTATTAATTTTAAACATAAGAAAGGACAAATTAAATACCTTGGATACTGCCCAAAACTTTGATCATTGCTTTATGCCATCCAGGAGTTTGAGTGTCCACCTTCAAAGCACACGTCTGTTGAAAGCAAGACAAAAGAACATAGGAAAAGGAGTAACAAAAGAGAGAGAGAGTACGAAACATGAGTTCCATAGAGTACCTACCATATACGAAGAGGACTCCATCAGACCTTCTTATGACCAAAATAAAGTTAATATAATGTCTGTCTTGCTTTTCAATCTTAATTAATATTGATATTAGAAATAAGAAACTGTTTCTTAAGGAATCAAACAAACTGTTTACACGGAGAAGTAGAACACCGAATAAGAAAGAAAAAAAACTGCGTGAAAATCAAAATCACTGGAGCTGATACAAATGGATCATAAACGTAAATAAGATGCTTAAGATCAGTCCCTAAATGGCCATAGGAAGAAGAATAAAGCAAAGAGTCACATGCTCGTAGTTGTCGAAAACCGAAAATGAACAATAATAATAATAAAAAAAAATTCTGTGATCTCGGAGTGAGAATGAATTCAACGGCTAAGATTCGAGACACGTCAGAAGAGCACCATCCATATCGTGGGTTTTTTTTTTTTAATTGTTTCCCCTATTAATATAAGATCTGGCCCTTGATTAGGTCAAAAATACGAAGGAAACTTCAGATTTTTCGTTACAAGATGATGCTGATTGAGAAAACGAATCCATAACTCATATGTTTTGCATTGAATCGTGATCCTACGTATCTTTCACTATTTGGAAAGTTGAATTGCCAAGAAAAAACCAAATATTTGAGTTATAATTAACTATCCGTTACAAAGATTTGAAACAAGAATAGTATTACATATAATTATAATTTTATTTAATTTCATGATTTTCAACTTATCAATAATTGACATATAAAAATATAATTTTTTTTTTTTAAATTTTTCTTAAACATATTTAGCATTTTCTTTTAAACAAATACAAAGAACGTTCAGTAATAATTTTTTTTTTTAATCCAACATACAAATATATTTGTGGACCAATTTGTACACCAATACATTCATATTGGCTGATCATATCCTTTATTTTAAAATTTGACTTTATGATCAATCACTTTGCATGATTGCGGATATTACTGTACAAAATTGCTTACAATCAGATTTTTCCAAAAAATATTTCAAGGATCAAAATACGGGTTCGACTACAGTAATTCCAGATGTAAAAAGCAACCTAATTGCCACATCATTTCTAACAAAATATAGTCAATAAGACATGGTATAATAATAATAATAATGAACCAAAACCCAGTAATAATAAAAACCAAAAACAAATTCTGAATCTATATTTATAGAAAATATTATCATCCTCTCAACATTTTTGAATGTGGCAATAAATGATTGACCGGCGATAAGAGCAAATATTAATCGCACAACTAATAATAATATTAAGTCATCAAGGACAATATTCCAATTAAAAAATCAGAAGCACCATGAGAAAAAGCTTCTAGTAAACTGGTTCGCCTAAGATTTTAAGTTCATTGTCTATGGGGAGGAAACAAATTCCAACAAAACAGAAATTCTGATATGAAGTTGTGGTAACAAAATTTTAGGCAGCTCCAGCCCCCTTGCCCTTCTTTCTCTGGATCTTCTTCGTGTAGAATTCAAGCTCTTTGCCTTCCAAGATGTATCTGTGGCAAGTCCATTTCGGTCAACAGTTGCACTTGCAAGTCTTACAAAAGAGGGTAAATAATGCACTATATATGTCCCAGAATTATGTGGCAAATGAAAAGCTCTCATCAGATATCACACAACAGAATTCACATCCATCTTTAGAAATTATGAGACTCATTACTTGTTTTAAGCTGCATTTAAAAGAGGGGGAGGGTGGGGGAGCACTTTTTCGGTGTAGACAAAACAAGGACTTTTGTAATATCTGAGACAACACACTTTATGGGAGAGGTGTGTCAATAAGCAATTGTAAATGTAGAGACCATTAGAAATTAGCAGACACCTGCTAACAATGATGATTTTTTTTATAAGTTCCGCATATAACAGAATGTCGAAACCTCTGAGAACATCCCTTTCAATGCATCTGGTAACTGAAACGAAAAAAAAAAAAAAGGAAAGTAACATACCCATCAGCACGGCCACACTGTCCGGGCCTTGATGAGATGCAAGCTAGTAAACGACCACTACCAAATTGCTCTTCAATGTGTAGGTCAAGCTTGCGATTCTGTTGACGCTTCTCAAGCTTTCTCTGGACATGGTTGCTTTTCTTCACCTCCTCAGTAGCAGCAGCAGCAGCAGCAACATCACCCTCCTATAAAGCAATGGAGTGGAAAAATGTAAAACGAAAACACTAATAACTTAAGTCCAAAAAAAAATACAAACAAACTTGCTTGACAAATATAAAGCATGAATATAACTTTCACAATTTTTTTTATAGGTAAATTATCAAACATGTCATAATTTTTTTTGATAGGTACATTATCAAACATGTAATTTTCACAATCTTTGACGACCCATCCCACTCAAAGAATAACTAAAACAAAACCAATTCAGATCAAGCAAGTTAAAAACTTCATATGACACCAATTGCTCACACCAAAAGAACTAATAATGATGATGATGGTGATGATAAGAAAGACACGAGATTTCCATAACCAGTGATGTAAAGTATAATTTAATGATAACCTCTTCAAACCTCTTCAACTTTTCAACAACAGTAACTAAAACTAACTGTATCTATATGTATAAATATATATATCCATATATAACAGTATCTAAAACTAATGGTGCAGACCTACCACTTGAGAGTGTGACAGGGGCAAAAGGGGGGCAGAGAAAGTGAGAGAGAGAATAGATTCAACAAATAATATGAACAGAAGTACACAGAAAGAATGAACATATCCCTACCTCCCCTTCTTTCTTGATGGAAGCTGAAATCTTCTTCTTGCGACCAATGTCCACCCCATAGTGCTGGAGATACCACTGCTTGAATGGTGCTGCATCAACCTGAACAATAGCACTCTTCACCAAAGTCTGAGTTCGAACCAGCTCGTTGTTGGATGCATTATAGACCACATCAAGAATACGGGTCTTCCGAGTCACAGCTTCACTCCCCCATGAGTAGTTTCCAGTGTCAAGCCTCAGAGCACGCCATTTAACATTACCACCTCGAACCCTAATCCTCCTAACTGTCTTGTTGCTTGACAGCTTTGTGTTTGCAGGTTGCCTTCCGAGCTCATACCTTCAGAAAACAAGATAAGCCCATTGGACGGGAACACAAGATAACTTTAAATTAATTTAAGTAATGTATTTCAAATTCTGGTGTTATTTACTTTTAAAGATGAACCCAAAATAAAGGGAAGAAAAAACAGGTAGACTGGTTACCATTGAAAACTGTGTGTTTACATTTAAAAGTATCATGCAAAAGGGAAGAATAAAGGGAAGGTATTAAGAAGACGTTCTCGTAGAGGGTGTTTCATGGGGAGGTGTGTTTTATTCCAGCTCGGGCTTGATGTGTTTTGGGTAATTTTTCATAGGCTTTTTGGGTTCATTAGGAGCTCTCTAGTATGGGCTAGGTGTTTTCTTGTATACATCCTGTATACTTGGTTACTCCTATTGATACGGCTAGGTTTGGCTAACAAAGTATTCTCAGAATACTCCACTCCTATTCATTACTTTATTATTACTTTTCACCTACTTTTTTCTACTATTCATTACTTTTTCACTTTTAAAAAAAAATATATCATGCAAAGACACCATTATTAAGAAAAAAAAAAGGACAGTGTCAGGGTTTAGTAATTGTGGTATGCAGGTATCCTTCAAAAGAATGAAATACTTCAGATTAAAAATTAGACAAGAACCATTGATCAGTGAGAGAAATCAGATTTTCAACAAGTTCTGGCATACAGGGAAGATGGGGCTACCTTTCCTTCAAATAAAACAGACCCATCAATCAGATCAGAAATAAAACGAGCCGATAAGGCTTGGACTATGGGGTTCTAGGGTTACTTTCTATCAGAATCAAACCGTTCCTTAAATCATATAAAAAGGGCACAGAAACTAATGAACCATATAAAAAAAATTCCAAGCTTAAGGAAATACTATTCGCTAAAGCTATCATTTACTGCCTAATGAACAGGGGGGGAATTGAGGAAACCTAAGGACCAAGATTATCACACTACAACATTTAAGTCAATCCCTTGCGTAAACGAAAACATCAGAAAACAAAGGACATTACAACCATAATTCATTTTTTCCTCTCGGAATTTCTAAGCTAACAAAATTACCGTAACTAAACAAGAAAATAAAAATAACGGAAGTAAATAGGTTTTTCAGAGTTACTTGCGCTTCTTCCTCCAAGCCTTCTTCTTTCCTCCAGTGGCACGCCTCTTGTGCATAGAATCCCGAGAGATACCTACAAATCCACAGAATCACTCCAAATTAGCACCGCGAAATCGGGGAAAAAAATCAAACATTGAAAATAGGTAGGAAAAATTAGAGCAAATAGAGAAAGACCCATATTAGCAGTGTGGGAGTTCTAGGGCTTCTGTCTCCCACAAATCTCTCAAACTACTGCGGAGCAGCTAAACTCTGTAAAATAAAAGAAATATATGAAAGGAGGCGACCTAGGTTTTAAGTTTTTAACTAGCCATGAAAAACCGAACCGGTCGGTTGGTCTCGGCTCATGAGGGGCTGCCGGTGTGTGGGCTGTCCTACCACATCTTTATTTTAAAATCCGTTTAAAATTCAATTTTCTCTAATTATTATAGTACCCTCGATTAATACGTTCAGGTATTGTTGTGGACTAACATTAGGTCTTTGGGCTTAAGAAAATACTCCCGTAGTACATTAATGGGCTAATTTTTGGAGGCCCATTGAACTTCCTAGAATGCTCATCTTGGATAAATTTTTAGGCCTATTGTACCGTAAATAATCGCGAGCTAGGTTGTTCTAAGCCCTAGTTTCCATAACTTCAATATATACCCTTCAAGATTAGTGATATAAGTTCAGTTTTGGGCTTAGGAAAGTACGCGCGTGGTAAATTAATAAATTAAGGTGTTGTTTGAAATATACAATTAATCTCATCTCATCTTTTGATTGATTTCAAAATTTAGGTCGTGTTTTATTTTTTATTTTTTAAATAAGATGAGATAAAAAGAGATAAAAATTAAAAATTAAATAAAATATTATTATAAATACTTTTTTATTATTAATTTTATTTTAAAATTTGAAAAAATTAAATTTTTTATTTTATTTTGTATAAAAATTTTAAAAAAATATAATGATAAATTTGAGATAAAATAAATAATTTGTGTAAACAAACCAGACTTTAAACTATAAATAATTTGTTGTATAATAGGTGGATGACCACCAATTACCACACATGATTTGTTGTAAACTTAATCATGCATAGATGTGAGAGTTTGTTGTACTTGCCACTTAGTTGTTGAGCATGTGATAATTTGTTGTACTTGTCACTTAGTTGTTGAGCATGTGAATTGATTAGCACAACAAATCATCGTGTAAGTTGCCTATAAAAGAGGTTTTGATGATCATTTTGTAAGAGATAAGAAAAGAAGTGAAGTGGATAACATTAAACTCTTGAAAAACAAAATACTTTCAATCTCTCTGTATTTCTTCTTCTCCTTTGCAATATTTCAATCATTTATTGTTCTTCTTTAGTTTCATAACATGTTATCAATACGAAACTCTACCGATTCTGAAGCTAGTAGTCTTATTCTTCAAGTGAGTTTTTCAATATATTATTTACAGTTTTTGATATAAATATGATATATTTTATTGCTGATGATTATTTAAAATCTACATGATTTTATAAATATGTTGAGATACACGTATTTATTTCATTATTTATATATATAGAAAATGACAAATCTTACAAAATTGTAATTCGTTACTCTTAACATTTTCGAGAAAAATTATTTGTCATGGATTCTTGATGCTAAAATCCATCTTAATGCAAAGAACTTGAGAGAAACAATTAAATAAGGAAATGGCGCGTTCCTGCAGGACCGCGCTAAAGTAATTATTTTCTTTCACCACCATCTTCATGAAGAATTAAAAACTAAATATCTTACAGTAAAAGATCCATTTATTTTATGGAATAATTTAATATAGAGATTTGATTACCAGAAAACTGTCATCCTCCCAAAAATAAGTTATGAATGGTTTCACCTGAAATTATAAAATTATAAAAGTGTAAGTGAATATAATTTTGCACTATTTAAAATAAGTTTATTGCTAAAATTATGTGGTGAGAAAATCACCAATGATGATATGTTAGAGAAGATATACACTACTTTCCATGTCTCGAATGTGCTCCTGCAACAGCAGTATCAAGAGCGAAATTTCAAAAAATATTCAGATCTTGTATCATGTCTTCTAATAGCTGAGTAAAACAATGAGCTTTTATTAAAAAATAACTATTCACGCCCTACTGGTTCAACATCATTCCCTGAAATGAATGATACTAGATTTGTATCGTTCCCAGAAGCGAATGGTGCATCATTTTGAAGAAATCGATAGTGTGGATGTGGTAGGAGAAACTGTAAAAATATTGGTCCTAGAAGTAACAACATTAAAAGGGATACTAATAATAATATACCATATCGTCAGAAGTGATACAATTTAGAAAGGGGTAAAAACCCCCAAAATAATTATTCAAAAAGAAGTGAAGAGGTGTGCTATAGATATGGAATGACTGGACACTAATCATGTACCTGTCGTACAGTCAGACACTTAACGAACTTATAACAAGTTTCTATAAAAGGGAAGAATAAAAGGGTTGAAACAAATTTAATAAAACTATCAGATGATTCATTAATTGTAGATATTACTCATCTTGATGTTTCTGATTTCTTTAATAATTCTGATGATAGAATTGATCACTTGATTAGATATGGAAGTGTTTCACCCAATTAATGTATTTTCTTTATTATTTGTAATAAAAATTTTGTATATTTTGTAGAATCATGGATCACATGGATGAACTTTTTATCTCTGAGTAGAATGATAAAAATGTATGTCTGGCTGATAATGCTACAACTCACATAATTTTTAAAGATAAGAAATATTTTCAAAATCTAACATTAAGTAAAACCTATGTCCATACCATATTAGGTTCTTCAAATCTAATTGAGGGTTTCGGAAGAGCTTATATTGTGTTGCCTAATGACACCAAATTTTGTATTGATGATACTCTATTTTCTTCACAATCTATAAGAAATTTATTAAATTTCAAAGATACATATTGTAATGATTATCATATTGAAACAACCAATGAACGCAGTAAAGAGCATCTTCTCATTACTAAAATAATATCGGGCCAGAAGTTGTAATAGAAAACTGTTGGCTCTCTCTTCTGGATTGTATTATACAAAAATGAAAATAATTGAATCGTATGTGGTAGTACATTAGAAGTGCATTGACTCCAAAATATTTATGACTTGGCATGATCGCCTTGGACATCCGAGATCAATTATGATGAGTCGAATCATTGATAATTCGCATGGGCATCTCTTAAAAAATCAAAAGATTCTTTTACCCAATGAATATCTGTGCTCTGCATGTTCCCAATGCAAGTTAATTATCAGACTATCTCCCTCAAAAGTCGTTGTTGAATCCTCATCCTTTTTACAAAAGATTCACGGAGATATTTGTGGGCCTATTCATCCATCAAGTGGACCATTTAAATATTTTATGGTTTTGATTGATGCATTAAGTCGATGGTCACATGTTTGTCTACTTTTCACTAGAAATGTTACATTTGCTAGACTTCTTGCTTAGATAATCAAATTACGAACACAATTCCCCAAGTATCTAATTAAAACCATTCGATTGGATAATGCAGACGAATTTTCGTCTCAATTTTTTTATAACTATTACATGTCAATAGGAATAAATGTTGAACATCTTGTTGCTCATACACACACTCAATATGGTCTAACTGAATCTTTGATCAAAAGATTTCAGCTAATCGCTAGACATTTACTTATAAAATCAAAACTACTTGCTTCTGCTTGGGGATATGCTATACTTCATGCAGCATCATTAATTCGTATTAGACCATCTGCATATCATAAATATTCTCCATTGTAGTTTGCATTTGGTCAACACCAAATGTTTATCATTTTCGTATTTTTGGATGTGCTGTATATGTTCCAATTGCACATTCACAGCGTACAAAAATGGGCTCTCAACGTAGATTTGGAATATATGTTGGTTTTGATTCTCTATTTATTATTAGATACCTTGAGCCTCTTACAGGAGATATGTTTAAAGTACGTTTTGAGGATTGTTACTTTGACGAATCAACTTTTTCATTACTGGGTAACGAAAAATCGGTACTTAAAGCACGAAAAAAAAATTACTTGGGTCAATTTGATCTCTCTACAAATGAATGTAAACTAGAAGTTTAGAGGATTATTTATTTATAAAATGTTGCAAATTAATTACCGGATGTATTTACTGACACTAAAGGTGTAGTAAAATCTCATATTCTTACTATTAATGCTCCAGTAAAGATTGAAGTTTTTGAAGGACAATTTGTCAAAATAGCAATAAGTGAGTATAAGACACACCTGGAGCGTGGAAGACCTATTGGTACAAAAGATAAAATCCCTCGAAGGAAAAGTATATAAAATGAATTTGATATTCCTAAAGAACTTATGCCCACAATACAAGTTACAAATATAGTTGATGCTCCTGAAAAGGAAACTTCTGAATAGTACAAATCTCCTAAAAATGGACCTCTTGAATAGGTGTTTCATGAAATGTTTTCTCCTGAAGAGGAACAGGTACCTGAAAATAATGAGATCTCAATATATTTCATTAGTATTGGAGAAATACTGGATAGAAACAAAACAGTTATCGATAACATATTTTCATATAAAATGGCACTTGACATTACCAGAAATAATGAAGAAAGTGAGTCAAGAACCGTCGAAGAATGTCGACATATAAATGATTGGCCAAAATGGAAAGCAGCTATTGAAGTTGAATTAAATGCGCTAGCAAAGCGAGAAGTATTTGGACCTGTTGTCCAAACATCAAAGGGTGTAATGCCTGTTGGATATAAGTAAGTATTTGTATGAAAACGTAATGAAAAAAATGAAATTGTTCGATACAAAGAACGATTTGTTGCATAAGGTTTCCCGCAGAAACTCAGGATTGATTATGAATAAACATATTCTCTCATTATGGATGCAATCGCATTCAGATTTTTGACTAGTCTGGTTGTTACAAAAGGATTAGAGATGCGGTAGATGGATGTGGTCACTGTATATTTATATGGATCCTTAGACCATGACATATATATGAAAATCCTTGAATATCTATTGAAAGAATGATTTGAGAATAACCCTATATGTCCATGTGTTTTTATTAAGAAATCAGAATCCGGATTTGCCATTATTGCGGTTTATGTTGATGATTTAAATATTGTAAGAACTCATGAAAAGATATCAAGAACCGTTATATATTTAAAAAATGAATTTGAAATGAAAAATCTTGGCAAAACAAAACTTTATCTCGGCCTGTAGCTTGAGCATTTGCCAAATGAAATTTTTATTCATCAATCCATGTATACAGAAAAAGTCCTGAATCACTTTTATATGGACAAAGTTCATCTCCTGAGTACTCCAATGGTTGTTCGGTCACTTGATGTAAATAATTATCCATTCCGTCCTTGTGAAGACAATGAAGAAATTCTTGATTCTGAAGTACCATATCTAATTGCAATTAGAGTTTTGATGTATCTTGTAAATTGCACTTGACCTGATATTACATTCTCAGTTAATCTGCTTACAAAATATAGTTCTGCACCAACTCGAAGGCATTGGAATGGTATTAAACATGTCCTTCGTTACCTTCATGGTACGGTTGATATAGGATTATTTTATTAACATGGATTAAGTCCAAAATTGGTTGGGTATGCAGATGTAGGTTACCTTTCAGATCCACACAGAGGTAGATCTCAAACTTGATATTTATTTACTTATGGAGATACTGCCATATCATGGAGATCTGTCAAGCAGACACTATCTACCACATTTTCAAATCACTCAGAGATCATTACTATTCATGAAACAAGTCGAGAGTGTGTTTGGCTAAGATCAGTGATTCAACATATCTAAGAAAAGTGTGATCTTTCCATAATCAATAATAGCCCAACAATTTTATATGAAGATAATACTGCTTGTATCACTCAAATCAGATGAGGATATATTAAACGTGACAGAATTAAACATATTTCACCTAAATTATTTTATACTCACGAATTTCAAGAGAAAGGTAAAATTGATGTCAAGCAGATACGATCAAGTGATAATCTGACAGATTTATTCACGAAGGCATTATCAACTGCGACATTCAAGAAAATTGTGTAGAATATTAGAATGCGAAGACTTAAAGATTTGTCGTCATGCATTTTTTAGAGGGAGTAAATGTCTTGAAGACTTGTGCTGATTGTATTCTTTTACCTTCACTGAGGTTTTGTTCCACTGGGTTTTTCTGAGGTACACAATAATATTGTACTATTTTTTCTTCGCTATTAGTTTTTCTTCCTACTGGGTTTTTCCTTGGTAAGGTTTTAACGAAATAGATTTTTTATAGATAGTCATCCAAGAAGGAGTGTTGTATAATAGGTGGATGACCACCAATTACCACACATGGTTTGTTTTAAACTTAACCATTCATAGATGTGAGAGTTTGTTATGCTTGCCACTTGATTGTTGAGCATGTGAGAGTTTGTTATACTTGTTACTTGGTTGTTGAGCATGTAAGAATTTGTTGTACTTGTTACTTGGTTGTTGAACATGTGAGAATTTATTGTATTTATCACTTAGTTGTTGAGCATGTGAATTGATTAACACAACAAACCATTATGTAAGTTGCCTATAAAAGAAGTCTTGAGAATCATTTTATAAGAGATAAGAAAAGAAGTGAAGTAAATGACATTAAACTTTTGAAAAATAAAATACTTTACAATTTCTCTATATTTATTTTTTTTCTTTGTAATATTTCAATAATTTATTGTTCTTCTTTAATTTCATAACATAATCTTCATTCTAATGAGATCAATTAAAGGGAGTTGGAAACAAAGATCAAATTTTATGCAAAGACGAAAGATTTCCGATATTTTGTATGGATCGAAAGAGTAAGAGAACCGACCCATTACTAAAACCTAATCAAGCACCTGCTTGCATATCTGAACATCGGAAGTGACGCTTTCTTCGTTGTTGGATGTTGGGGGACCTGGGAGGATTGTGGATGCCATTCCTTAAAATTCTTATTTCTTACCCATAATTGTACTTTTTTTTCCTCGAGTAAAAGTTCTCACAACTTGTACACCAATATGATCATATTACCCATAATTATACAAGTATATTTGTGAACCAATTTGTACACCAATATATTCATATTGGCTGATCATATCCTTTATTTTAAAATTTGACTTTATGATCAATCACATTGAATAATTACACATATTTGCAAAATTGCTTACAATAAGATTTTTCCAAAAAATATTTCAAGGATCAAAATACGGGTTCGACTACAATAATTCCAGATTTAAAAAGCAACCTAATTCCCAAGGGAAATGCAACCCGTGATCTATAATTGCCACATCATTTCTAACAAAATATAGTCAATAAGACATGGTATAATAATAAAATAATGAACCAAAACCCAGTAATAACAAAAACCAAAAACAAATTCTGAATCTATATTTATAGAAAATATTATCATCCTCTCAACATTTTTGAATGTGGCAATAAATGATAGACCGGCGATAAGAGCAAATACTAATCGCACAACTAATAATAATATAAGTCATCAAGGACAATATTCCAATTAAAAAATCAAAAGCACTATGAGAAAAAGCTTCTAGTAAACTGGTTCGCCTAAGCTTTTATGTTCATTGTCCATGGGGAGGAAACAAATTCCAACAAAACAGAAATTCTGATATGAAGTTGAGGTAACAAAATTTTAGGCAGCTCCAGCCCCCTTGCCCTTCTTTCTCTGGATCTTCTTCATGTAGAATTCAAGCTCTTTGCCTTCCAAGATGTATCTGTGGCAAGTCCATTTCGGTCAACAGTATGCACTTGCAAGTCTTACAAAAGAGGGTAAATAATGCATCTATATATGTCCAAGAATTATGTGGCAAATGAAAAGCTCTCATCAGATATCACACAACAGAATTCACATCCATCTTTAGAAATTATGAGACTCCTTACTTGTTTTAAGCTGCATTTAAAAGAGGGGGAGGGTGGGGGAGCACTGTTTCGGTGTAGACAAAACAAGGAATTTTGTAATATCTGAGACAACACACTTTATGGGAGAGGTGTGTCAATAAGCAATTGTAAATTTAGAGACCATTAGAAATTAGCAGACACCTGCTAACAATGATGACTTTTTTTATAAGTTCCGCATATAACAGAATGTTGAAACCTCTGAGAACATCCCTTTCAATGCATCTGGTAACTGAAATGAAAACAAAAAAAGAAAAGGAAAGTCACATACCCATCAGCACGGCCACACTGTCCGGGCCTTGATGAGATGCAAGCTAATAAACGACCACTACCAAATTGCTCTTCAATGTGTAGGTCAAGCTTGCGATTCTGTTGACGCTTCTCAAGCTTTCTCTGGACATGGTTGCTTTTCTTCACCTCCTCAGTAGCAGCAGCAGCAGCAACATCACCCTCCTATAAAGCAATGGAGTGGAAAAATGTAAAACGAAAACACTAATAACTTAAGTCCAAAAAAAAAAAAAAACTTGATTGACAAATATAAAGCATGAATATAACTTTCACAATTTTTTTTTATAGGTAAATTATCAAACATGTCATAATTTTTTTTGATAGGTACATTATCAAACATGTAATTTTCACAATCTTTGACGACCCATCCCACTCAAAGAATAACTAAAACAAAACCAATTCAGATCAAGCAAGTTAAAAACTTCATATGACACCAATTGCTCACACCAAAAGAACCAATAATGATGATGATGGTGATGATAAGAAAGACACGAGATTTCCATAACCAATGATGTAAAGTATAATTTAATGATAACCTCTTCAAACCTCTTCAACTTTTCAACAACAGTAACTAAAACTAACTGTATCTATATGAATAAATATATATGTCCATATATAACAGTATCTAAAACTAATGGTGCAGACCTACCACTTGAGAGTGTGACGGGCAAAAGGGGGGCAGAGAAAGTGAGAGAGAGAATAGGTTCAACAAATAATATGAACAGAAGTACACAGAAAGAATGAACATATCCCTACCTCCCCTTCTTTCTTGATGGAAGCTGAAGTCTTCTTCTTGCGACCAATGTCCACCCCATAGTGCTGGAGATACCACTGCTTGAATGGTGCTGCATCAACCTGAACAATAGCACTCTTCACCAAAGTCTGAGTTCGAACCAGCTCGTTGTTGGATGCATTATAGACCACATCAAGAATACGGGTCTTCCGAGTCACAGCTTCACTCCCCCATGAGTAGTTTCCAGTGTCAAGCCTCAGAGCACGCCATTTAACATTACCACCTCGAACCCTAATCCTCCTAACTGTCTTGTTGCTTGACAGCTTTGTGTTTGCAGGTTGCCTTCCGAGCTCATACCTTCAGAAAACAAGATAAGCCCATTGGACAGGAACACAAGATAAATTTAAATTAATTTAAGTAATGTATTTCAAACTCTGGTGTTATTTACTTTTAAAGATGAACCCAAAATATAGGGAAGAAAAAACAGGTAGACTGGTTACCATTGAAAACTGCGTGTTTACATTTAAAAGTATCATGCAAAAGGGAAGAATAAAGGGAAGGTATTAAGAAGACGTTCTCGTAGAGGGTGTTTCGTGGGGAGGTGTGTTTTATTCCAGCTCGGGCTTGATGTGTTTTGGGTAATTTTTCATAGGCTTTTTGGGTTCATTAGGAGCTCTCTAGTATGGGCTAGGTGTTTTCTTGTATACATCCTGTATACTTGGTTACTCCTATTGATATGGCTAGTTTGGCAAACAAAGTATTCTTAGAATACTCCACTCCTATTTATTACTTTATTATTACTTTTCACCTACTTTTTTCTACTATTCAGTACTTTTTCACTTTAAAAAAATATATATCATGCAAAGACACCATTATTAAGAACAAAAAGGACAGTGTCAGGGTTTAGTAATTGTGGTATGCAGGTATACTTCAAAAGAATGAAATACTTCAGATTAAAAATTAGACAAGAACCATTGATCAGTGAGAGAAATCAGAGTTTCAACAAGTTCTGGCATACAGGGAAGATGGGGCTACCTTTCCTTCAAATAAAACAGACCCATCAATCAGATCAGAAATAATACGAGCCGATAAGGCTTGGACTATGGGGTTCTAGGGTTACTTTCTATCAGAACCAAACCGCTCCTTAAATCATATAAAAAGGGCATAGAAACTAATGAACCATATAAAAAAAATTCCAAGCTTAAGGAAATACTATTCGCTAAAGCTATCATTTACTGCCTAATGAACAGGGGGGAAATTGAGGAAACCTAAAGACCAAGATTATCACACTACAACAATTAAGTCAATCCCTTGCGCAAACGAAAACATCAGAAAACAAAGGACATTACAACCATAATTCATTTTTTCCTCTCCAAATTTCTCAGCTAACAAAATTACCGTAACTAAACAAGAAAATAAAAATAACGGAACTAAATAGGTTTTTCAGAGTTACTTGCGCTTCTTCCTCCAAGCCTTCTTTTTTCCTCCAGTGGCACGCCTCTTGTGCATAGAATCCCGAGAGATACCTACAAATCCACAGAATCACTCCAAATTAGCACCGCGAAATCGGGGACAAAAATCAAACATTGAAAAGAGGTAGGAAAAATTAGAGCAAATAGAGAAAGACCCATATTGGCAGTGTGGGAGTTCTAGGGCTTCTGTCTCCCACAAATCTCTAAAACTTCTGTGGAGCAGCTAAACTCTGTAAAAGAAAAGAAATATATGAAAGGAGGCGACCTAGGTTTTAAGCTTTTAACTAGCCATGAAAAACCGAACCGGCCGGTTGGTCTCGGCTCATGTGTGTAAAACCGACCAAAACCTAGTATTCACTATTCAGCTGTTTGGGCCGTCATTTGGGCTTGTATTTTTTATGACTAGATTATTTTAAAACCCGATTAAAATTCAAATTTCTCTAAATTCTAATTATTATAGTACCTCGATTGATACCTTCAGGTATTGTTGTGGACTAACATTAGGTCTTTGGGCTTAAGAAAATACTCACGTAGTACATTAATGGGCTAATTTTTGAAGGCCCAATGAACTTCCTAGAATGCTCATCTTTGATTAATTTTTAGGCCTATTGTACTGTAAATAATCGCGAGCTAGGTTATTCTAAGCCCTAGTTTCCATAACTTCAATATATACCCTTCAAGATTAGTGATATAAGTTCAGTTTTGGGCTTTGGAAAGTACGCGCGTGGTAAATTAAAAGATTAAGGTGTTGTTTGAAATACACAATTAATTTCATCTCATCTTTTGACTGATTTCAAATTAGGTTATGCCTAATTTGTTTTCAAAGATAAAAAGAGATAAAAATTAAAAATAAAATAAAATATTATTATAAAATATTTTATTATTATTAATTTTATTTGAAAATTTGAAAAAATTAAATGATTTATTTTATTTTATATAAAAATTTTAAAAAATATAATAATAAATTTAAAATAAGATGAGATAGTTTGTATAAACAACAAGACCTGAAACTATAAATAATCTTCATTCTAATGAGACCAATTAAAGAGAGTTGGAAACAAAGATCAAATTTTAAAATGTAATCGAGCGACTGCTTGCATATCTTCATTCTTAGGCGTAGCACTAGCACCATCCTTTATGCAAAGACGAAGGATTTCCGATATTTTGTATGGATCGAAATGGTAAGAGAACGGGCCCATTACTAAAACCTAACCAAGCGCCTGCTTGCATATCTGAACATCGGAAGTGACGCTTTCTTCGTTGTTGGATGTTGGTGGATCTGGGATTCTGGATGCCATTCCTTAAAATTCTTATTTCTTACCCATAATTATACTTTTTTTCCTCGAGTAAAAGTTTTCACAACTTGCCTAAAGTTGAGAGGCCAACTCGTTATTCTGTTCCATACTCATTGCTGCATACAAAAGCATATTTTTGCGGTTAATGCCACAAACTGACTTTCTAATTGCAGCCAATTCATGCAAAGTAGTAGTCTTTGACACACTTGGAGGGTATGAGGATGGGGTTCTCGTTGGTGGGTTCATTGGATTCTCAAATTTTGGTGAGAAATTATCATCCAGGGAGGTCAAAGTTTCAATCTTTAAGTGAAAGAGGAACGCATACCATCAATTTCAAGTTATCAGAGGTTCGTTCTCGTTCAGCAAGAATTTCGTTTAGCAAGCGTGAAGCAATTGAATTTGAGGAGAGAACAAGCCCAGATGAGGTGAACTCAGTCTTCAAAATTAATGTGGAGTGCAGAAATTTATTTTATTTCTTTCCTTATTATGAATTTGTTGGATCACTTCCTTTTAATGATAACATAACTTGTTGAGGTTAACCCACTTTCCAGTTCCACTTGTATATAATTATAATATAATTCATTGATGTTAACACCATTTTTCCAGTTATCCTTCCCTCTGTTTTTTTTTTTTTTGGGGGGGGGGGGGGGGTGTTGTTCTTGCAATTTGATTGAATTAGGGAACTCCAAATGTGCAATAAACAGAGCTTCTTATTGACTGCTTTGATGGATTATCTATGCTTTATTATACTGAAAAGTAAGACATCAATGACGACAACGATAGTTTACCATCCATTTTTGTCTGCCTTGTGGTTAAGGCATATCTGATAAATACGTATAAGGTTCTTCATAAGAAAAGTTTATATGCCTATAGGAATTGACAAATTGTATTGGAAGTAGGGATCATCTCTTTTTTAAAGTGTGGTTTAATGGGACGTTTATGGAGGGAAGTAAGGAGGAGCGTTTGAGCGACATTCCAGCAGCTGACTGGGGGAGAGTTTGGTTTGGGTATTAAAAAAAAGTAAGCTTGCATTAGGAGCTGCTGTGTATCACTACTTATCAAAAAAAAAAAAGGAGCTGCTGTGTATCACATAAGGATATAGAGGAATTGCAGGATATGTGGAGGCTGAGTTCATTCTGAAGAGAGTATCTTGAAAACCACACGTGGGATGTAAAGCCTCAGGTGTCTTGTATAGATGGTTTTAAAATCACTGGTTTGAATTGATATTTATGTCGTCTTTGGGTTATTGTCCTTTTATCCTTAGCAAATGAGTCATTTGCTAGTTTGTGGGTTGGCTGAGAGTGTTTTTTATGCTCTCTGGTAGGTTGTTTTGAATTTGTGTAGCTAAGATCCTGTATACCATACTTCATTGCTATTAGTGGAATGGCTTATTCATCCAAAATAACCTTGAAATATATTCCTTCTATATCGTCATACAGTGAGAGTTGGAAGTTGCATATGCAATTTATGGATCTTAATTCCAAGACTTGGAACTTCTCATTTGTCTTGCATAAGCAAAATCGTGCAAAATGGTGATACATACAATATTTACAATTTCGGTGAATGTGCAAAATGGTTTGGTGGCTAACTTGGTTTATTTGTCTGAAAGGTCAGAAAAGAGATAGAACAGTGCTATGAACTGATACGAAGACTTGGGAGGGGAGTTGTTTATTTGGGTTCGTCAAGGATGGGACCTGGTCATTCACATTACAAGCAAGCACTGGAGTTGGGTAGAGAGGCAAGTGACTCTGTATTGCTTCCATCGTTTCTTTATTCCTATGATGATTAAGTGTTGGCAAGTACCATGCATCCTGATAAGACTTAGCAGCAAGCAACTACAAATTGCATCTTCGAAATAAAATTTTCTTACAGACCAAGGCTTGAGGTTTCTTTTCCTTATGAGCTTCTTCCACTGTGCATACAGCAGATTGCGAACCTTTTGGACTGCACTTCATGGTCAGGGGCTGGTCCTGGGCTAATGGATGCTGCTACTAAGGGTGCTTTACAGGCAGGAAAACCAGTTGGTGGATTTAAGATAGGTAGAGAAGCTGGTGAATGGACAGCCTCAAACTTTCATCCTTATCTGCCTTCAGAAACATATCTGACTTGCAGGTATCCTTGCCATCTTGTCTCAGATTTTGATGGTTCTCAGTTGAATGAACTGCTTTTATGATGCAGGTTTTTTTCTGCGAGGAAGCACGGGTTGGTGGATGCTGTAGTCAGGAGCACCAGCTCTATTAGAACTGCTGTTGTTGCTCTCCCTGGAGGTGTTGGTACTCTAGATGAGGTGTTTGAGATATTAACACTGATTCAACTGGAAAGGATAGGGTCAGAGCTTCCGGTTCCCTTCCTTCTAATGAACTATGATTCATTCTATTCAAAGTTATTGGAGTTCCTTGATAATTGTGAGGATTGGGGTACCGTGTCCAAAGGAGAGGTTGCATCCCTATGGAATGTTTGCAACAGTAATTCAGAGGCTTTGGCTTATTTGGCTGACTTTTATAATCTCCCACTTAGCGACAAAGGCAGGCTTGCTCAAAGTCTTCGCGGGACAGTCCCTTCGTAGTCTCCAGTGGATGATGAGGTAGTTGTTATTAGATTTGTTTCAACTTGTAATGACATTGAAAATGCTATGCTTTGAGTCCTAGATCATTCAAAGGTCCACCAGGGTATTCCTTTTGGGTTTGCAAGCAACTTATCCCGACACAAAATACTGTCATCGAATCCTCCAACTTTTGGAGAAATAAGAGAAAAAATAATATTGTCATCTAGGCTTCTTCATCTGGGCCTTTACCCGGCTTGGTTTTGAAATTTTATTTATTTATTAATGATTGTGGTATTTTTAATTAAAAATTCCAAGAAAATTCCGGATTTGGAATTTGGATGAACATCCCTAATGTTATCGAATCATCCGGAAGAGGGAGGTGAAGTTGAAGAGGAAGTGCCAAACACACGGTAATTGTCATTTTTCTTTCTCAGGGAAGATGGATTTGCAAGGGCGGGGTTGCTGCTTATTAAGTCCTTCGAGGACAAATGAGCATGCCCCAAAAGTGAGGCAACTCTGAAGAAGGGCCTAGGGAGCACCTGAAAAAAAATAAACACAATGAGGGAAAATAATATCCAATTTCATTCTTGCACTTACAAAGTTTTGCCTGTAGGAGTTCTATGAATTTGCACACACTAGCCAACTATATCGGCTATGGCCAAGAAATTTGAACTGCCTATTTACCTGTCTTTATAAAACTTCTCATTACTTGTATAAAATAATAATAATTAAAAAAAAAAAGCTAAGACATTGAATGTACAACAAGGACAACTTGAAATGGAGAAATAAATATGGTAATAGAAATAATATTTGCGGTCATGAAGTGTGTTGTGCAATCTCTTAAAAAAGTGAATAAATATAAGATTCATTAACGACTATATGTAATAGTACCATGCATGAGATGAAAGTTCAAGTAAAATTGCATAGTAGCTACCCCTTCCGAAAGCGAATCTAGAATGTATTCTGAATGGCATGCTGAGAACTGTAACGAGTAAAGACGGACAAGTGATACTAGGTAAGAGCTACTTTATTTCACTTGTTAAGACGAATGCGGCGACGCTATATGTTTTCGTAACTAAACAAGATGTGTTACGATTGGATAATACATCTAGTAAACTACTTTCTTGAAATATTTTGATTTAGAAATATTTTGATTTGGAAGGTAGATTTTAAAATTTAAATATAAGAAATCAAATTTTACCATTTAAGAGACATGGAGGGAATGCTCTATAGTCTATACCAATTTGAGAATAGTCTGTAGAACTTTACGAGGAATACAAGGAAGAGGATTTGAACTTAGAAGTTAATTTAACGTGTACCAGTTTACAAAGAATGAATCAAGCAAATGCCTTTTACAAATCTCTAAAGAATGAATATGCAATGTCATTCCTTGGTCTCCAGGGAGAGTCAGCTAATGCATTCCTCTAAACACCTGAACATAAAAAAACATAAACATAAAGCGAACTAATAATTGAATGAACGAATGAATGCTTGGACCCGAGTAGGGTCTAATGATGCAAGCCCATATCTCACACAACAATGGCTCCAAATTCTATTTATATATCGCTCCAAATTCTGATCTCCATGCCTGATCACAACGTGGGATTGCTACGTCGGAATCCTCTTGATATAGTGGTTGCAATGCAGATTCTGGCAATCTGCTTTCTGCAAGATACTTTTTCATGGTGATCATCTCCGTCTCCTGTTTTCTTTTCAGTTTCTCCATTTGCTTCTTTAACTTTTCATTCTCTTCTTCAACCCTTGTGAAGTTCTCCTGCATTGATATGAAAATCATTATAATCATGAGTAACGTCGGAATCAGAAAACTACTAACAAGAATCATATGGTTCCGTTCTTGTTTGTAAAACACAAGTCATCAAGATGTATGGTTTGTATGAAAAATGATATTTGCAGTCAGTCAGTGTGCAATTACTGCATAATTATTTTGAAAAAATAGTAAAATGGGAACTTACATAAAAAAAAATTAATTTTTTAATAATAGATTAAATTACGCGATATTTACAGTAGAATTACTCGTTTGTATAAGAGACGGATGAGCTACCTCTGCAACAGATGCTGCTTGTTCAGCTTCTCTCAGCCTAGCAAGAAGTTCTCCAGCAGCATGAACAGCTTCTGCAGTGTCTCTTAGTTGAATTCTAAGACTCTTGTTCTCCTTTTTCAACATTTCTCTCTCCCTCTCCTTCTTCACCCTCGATGAAGAAAATTCTGCAAAAAGGAATTTGGCAAATCGAGAGCCTGGACCTTTCTTTCCTACCTTTGCAGCTGCCCTCTTTACCTCTGCTATCCTTTCCGTGATTGCACGATGCCTTCCAGCCAATTCATTATACTTTTCTTGTAATTCAGCGTAGTGTTCGACCATCCTAGCATGCCCAATAACTGCTCTGTTAAGTGCATCATCCAACTCTTCAGTGCACTTCTTCTCTAAGCTCAACTCCATCTCCACCTGCTCTGCACGTCGCCGCTGTGATTCTAGGTCAATTCTCAGCTCATCAGTTAAGGAAATCCAATCACTCTCCATTTCTGTCCATTTCTGAGTTTCCCTCTCTAGTTCTTCCTTACCATCTAAATTATCTACACCACTTTTTCGAAGTTGTATCGATCGGGACAACAGAGAGGATGACTTCAGCTTGCCTTTTAACCGCTCAATTTCCTTGAGAAGTGCTTCCTTCTCGTTCAGATCAAAATATCTGTTCCCAAACTCAGGTTGCACGATTTCCTTCACCTCACATTTTTCCTTTATAACCTCTGGCTGATTAGTCTCGACAGCACTGCACCTTAGAAGCTGCATAAACCACCACACCATGAAAATTTTGAGAAGGGAATTTCCAACACTTGAAATGCAAGATATATATTTAAAGCTTCATCCTTTCGTGAAATAGAATCATTATTCTTGGTTTCCTTAAAAGGGAACTTTTTCATTCTCTGAATCATCAAGACTAAAAAGTGTATTGCTTACTTGATTATGCACTTCTTCTTTCTCACGTTTGTACTGCTCAACCTGTAGGAAGTCAGATTATCCATAATGAAATTACAAGATTGATCGTAAATAACCCAGGGGGGGAAGAGGGGTATGTCACAATTCTTTGTCTAGTTTTAATTCATTTCAAGATTATAGTATTCATTAATTTTCAAAATCAAATAAGCCCACATGCCTCAAATCACAATATCGAACAAAAATAAAAATATGAATGATAAAGCAAAACAATCCAACCACAAGACTAAGATTTTGGCGACAGTGAAAAACCCTTTGTAAAACCCCCATTATAAAAATTCGAGGATTTATGAAGGTCACACAATTCTTATTACCAGTCGATTCAACTGTTCAATTTTGGTAGCTTGCTCCAAACAAACATTTTCAAGCACCACTCGCTTGCTAGATTTTCTCATAGCGTTCCCTGCATCCTGAAACCGCAGAAGCAGAAAAATGATTAAACAAATCAGAAATTGATTAGATTGAATCACACTTGCCAGTAACTAGTTAAGTGTTCCATACTTTAGGATCTTCATCTTTCAGTTGGGAAGTTTCTTCCTCATCAACTGCTGCAGTACATGTCCTCAAGCTATCCTGGACACCATTGGAATCCTTCTCAGCTATTCTCTGTTGGCATGATGCACAAAGCAAAGAAACAGATGCATTGGCCTCATCAACTTCTGGACAGGATTTCAATCTCAAGTGCTCAAAGGATAAGGAAACTAAAGATCTGTTTACTGCCGAGTTCCGCTGGTGACAGTCAATGATCTGTAAACCTCTTTGAAGGCTAGCAGCCAAACTCTCGGCGGGGCTTATCCTTGTCTTGCTTGACTGCATAGAAGATTTGATCTGCTCACCCTGTTTAAGGGACTGTCTTAACACATCCAAGTTGAACTTTGAACTCTCCAATACACTGTTCTGACTTCCTAAATGACTTGACAAGTTCTTGCTTTTCCTAAAGGAATTTCCAATTTTCGGAGATTCAGACAATGGAGGGTCTTGGAAAACCGGGGACTGACAGCATGAGCTAATCGAAATTCTCCCTCTGGATGCAATGTCAGAAGCTGTTAAAGAGTTACAAGCACTCGCAAAATTATCTTCTGAAGCATCATTGGGCTTCTGAAGAAGATCATTCCAAGGTTTTTCCATACTTTTGATTTCACTGTCTGTATCCATAGAGTCTGTCTCACAACTTTCGTCCATCGAATAGAACTGTATGGAATCCCTATTAACAGATGCTTCTCTAATATCCTCTTCATAACTATCTAGATGCTGACAAATTTCACTTATATCATCTTCATCAACATTCATCTCTTCATCAGAATCATTATCCATGGGGTTAAGGATCAAAGAACGGTTAAGGCTTACTCTCAGCTGATTTAAGCTTTCACGTACATTTTGTTCCTGAAAATATCTATTTTGACTCCCTGCTGATGTACGGACATTAGACTTTGCTCTTATAAGTTCTTCCTGAAAACAGAAGATAAAACAATAAAAATGGATAAAACCACAGTTTGCGTCTAGTTATAGCCTTCAAATTTTTTTTTTTAATAGATAAATGATTTGTACAAAATTCCGTACAAGCTCTTGTAAAAAAGTGGACTCCACCTAAAAAAAGTGTAGAAAAAATTATTTTTTTATCAATGGAACTCACTATTTTACAAAGAGCTTATATGTGACTTGTATATTTGAGCTTTGTACCTAGCAGTACTCTTTTTTATCTAGCTCTAGTAGGGAACTTAATACCTTCAACTGACGAATTTGATCACTCAGATCATTAACATCATCCTCTGTGATTTCATTTATTACCGGCTCATTTCTAATGAATTTCACCCGTTGTCCAAATCTGAGAGTTCTCAGTGTATCACAACTATTTCTGCAAGGAATAAAAAAAAAAAACAGATCCATTATTTTAGAGGAAGAAAAGAAACAGAAATTTCGAGCTCTGTTGATAAAATTTTAAAAATTTGTTCTAGAATTTCACGACTTATGATGATGACCCGATCAAATAATGATACTTTTTTAAAACACAAAACAAGTCATATACTTGTTTTCTGGGGATATGGCACAGATAACTGTGAGTTTGGCATTTCCACCGAATGATTCTTGCAGTAAATGTGTTAAACAGGAATCCCCGTATGAAACATCTTCAGATTTTCCAGGCTGAGCACCTTTTGCAAGAATATTCACCAAGTGCCTGCACCAGTATAAGAGAACAGTGATTATGAAACAATTTTGTTAGAACCAACCACCGCAATTATGTTGATATTTCAATCTGTCATTAGCATTCGCATAAGAGGGACATAATTGAAAAACTTCAGCAATTCAAACCAGTAATTGCATTTTTCATTCATTGTACGGAATACAGATATCTTTAACAATTCACAAACACACCATCTAAGTGGAAAACTGCATAAAGGATTACTCATGAAACAAAATTCTCCTAGGGTCGTGGCATCATCATACCCAAGTTTTGACAAGGACCTCTTTAAATGTTTGCCTTCCCTTGCAACTTGTCTACCGACATCGTCACCTTTATTTCTATCAAGTCCGGCAAGATCAACAAGGCAGATTCTGCTTGCTTTTGAACTATTAAAACACTCGGATGATGTTCCCTGCGGCATCAGTTGATACAAGAACACATTAAGGCCATGTTTGGATTGGGAGTTGAGCTCAACTCATCTCATATCATCTTATCATTATAATTTTTCCAAATTTTTATAAATAGTATAATAAACAATTCAACTTTTTCAAATTTCAAAATAATAATAATATTAAGAAGTATTATCTTAATAATATTTTATTCAACTTTTAAAACACATCTCAATTTATCTCATCTCAACTCATTATCCAAACCATACCTAAAGTGATGGAAAAACAAGTGGATAATAACAGTTAACTATAGTTGATTAAACACTGAGATAACCATATCACCCTCCGTGAATGGGTCTATCAGAACTAAGCAACCCTTTTTTCAGATCACTGATAACTGACAAATATATCAAATGATACCTTACGCCAAGACTCAATGCAAAAAGTAAAAAGAATATGGGATCTCGAGCTCTTAGAATTTAAGCTAGTTGCTCCAACTTTTCTACTTGAAAGCCCCTGCATCAAATAAGCAAAAACCAAACAATGCACCAATGTAAAATCATTATTGAGTATGTAAAGCGCACAGATATGTTAGTAAATTCATCGAAAGAAAAAATAATAATAACATCCAAACGTTCGAAATATGGCCAATGCAAGAGAACTTTGAATGATCGGTGCTTGCTTACCTTGATTAGGATTTGTGTCACATCCTCATAGCTAGTCACATATTCCTCAGTCAAATTCTCAATATACAATCCATTTTTCGCATCATCCTTTATCTGAAACAGTTTTGACCAAACTTGTCATTATAGTGCAAAATGATGTCAAGTTTAAAAATGTCAAATGATTTGACATTTCACCTCAAGATTTCGCTGCATTGGATCAAGTAAATCGCCAATTCGTTCATTGTATATCTGTGATAAGAAATCAGTAAGACAAAACATCTTAATAAAAGTAATCAAGAAAAGGAGATATCACTTATAGACTTAAAAACAAAGCAAATACCTCAAGAAAAGAGCAACGGCACTGATAATTAGTATGTTCATCTTCGGAGTTCTCTTGGTCCTGTATGTTACAGTTCAAGCAAAACAGTCACCAACCAAATATTATTACTTATTTTCACTTTCAATAGAACTTAGAAACAAAACATACTCTCTGAATCTCGGAGAACAACATTTGGAAGATGCGAGGAACAATGCCCTGGCGACTACTAGCCGAGGGATCCTCAACCATGGCGCTTGGTGGACCCCACATCGTGTAAGTCTTTCCACTTCCAGTCTAATGAGAATTCAACAAGGTTACTTCATTGCTAATTACACAATCAAATATGAACTGTTTTCTTCTTGTCTCGTTCTTGTTACTTGATAGATATAAACCCGATATCTGTGCAAGATACTTTGGTACAAGTAAATTTAAAAAATGAAACATAATATTTAATTACCTGTCCGCATGACAAAATTGAAGTGTTGTAACCAGCTAAAGCATCTCTAACCAAGGGGACTCCAACCAACTGGAATACGTCTTCCTGGTATAAACCAAAATTAGATCTCATAAATAACAATTTTCTTACCCTTTGTTTGTTTACCAAGAAATATAAGGAAAACAGAAGGGTTAAAAATATGTATCGCAATTCCAGGCAGTTGAGAATTTCAGAAAATGTAAATTGTTTCCAAAAATATTCCATTAAGTGAATCTTTAATGTTTAACCAGGTATAAGGTGACAAATGAATTTCTTTGAACAAAGCAAAGTAATACTCAATAATAAACTTGAATATAAAAAACGTGAACGCCAGGATCAAATGCATACCTGATTCGCATTGGAATCAAAAACTGAATCGAATGTAAATTTTCGATCCCCAACAGACAATGTGTCCAACGAGGTTTTCTTAACCGTCTTATCCCCTCCATTATCAGGCTTGATTCTCACAACCACCTATCAGAAGGTTCAAATTTAAATTTTCATCCAGACTATTCAGATTTTTGTTTAATAAAAATACAAAAAATTGTGACTAAGCTAAGATGTACCTTCACAGGTGGATCCGGAGGTGCCAATACATCACACTGACCCTCCGATCCTACAATCTCATCCTAAAAAACCCAACATTCTCAAGAGTAAATCTTTCAGTTTTGCTTCAGTAGAAATTTTTAAAGTGAACACAAAAATGTGATTTCAAGAACTATACCGTTGCTGACGGAGCCAGTGGCGCCGGTGCTTCGCCGGCAATCGGTTGCCGCGAAGTCAATATTTTGGATGGTGAGGATTCAGTCGCCGCCAAATGGACTTGCGGATCAGCGGTCTGGATGTTCGGATCGGTCGGCGGAGTGTTCTCTGCGTTGGATTTGGATAAATTGAAGTTTGAAGAGTTAGACTTGTGCTTGGACATAGATCTCGGAAGAAGGTTTCGGATCGACGAGGCCGATATGGTCCCAAAGAACCGATTCTCCGATGTCTCTGCAATTTGATTGGACTTCATGGTTCACTAAGCGATCGAACAGGCGTGAGATAGAGAGAGGATGAGGAGGGAGGGAGGGAGGGAAGGCCTGGATTCGAAGTTAGTTGAGAGGGAAGGAGAAGAAGATCGCTTTCGTCTTTTATGGCGATTTGACCGTTAGACATTCGAATTTTAATCGTACCTAGTTTTGAAACGAGTGAATTACTTCAATACCCCTTTCATTCTCTTTAAAATCATTTTTTCCGTTGTTACTCGTTTCCTTTGAGATGTATTCATACAAATTCAAGTTCCGAACTAGATGGATCATTTTTATCAGACCGCTAAAATAAAATAATCCAATTTTATAATTAACAAAAATAATAACAAATGTCATAAAACTCATTTATGTACCCATCTTTTATTTTCTTTAAGATTTCAACATAAATTAGTTTAAGGGACCATTTGAATTTGGAGATAAGATGAGATGAGTTGTGAATAATAGAGTTAAAATTAGTTGAAAGGAGTTGTAAATAATAAAATTGAATTTAAAAAACAAATTACCCATAAATATCTTGCCCTACTTTTATTCGAGATATTTATGGTGGTTATAACAATACCTTCTTCTTTTTTCATCTTAAACCCGTATTTTTCTTTTTAAGAAAAATAATTTGTAACGCGTGAACTCAAATCAAAATGATAAAAGATGGCACCATTCTATTCTATTAGTAAGTAATAACAAATTGTTTAGGCCGATTACAGCTTTACATGTGAATAATTCATTTGTAATATTTAATATATATATTTTTTTTACAAATCAAATTATAGAATGAAAAGTTCTACTTATCATTCCTTACTTGATTTATAACTTTTCTATTTTCATTTTAAAAAATACATATTTATGTATAAATATATGGATTTAAATAAAAAAAAATTGAAATAGTAAATCATATTATAAGGAGGTTTTCCCCATAGGCCAAAGAGATAAGAAGGAGGTTGAGGCAAGAGGCCTAAATTGGTATGGAACGACCCTTTCGACCCGATCTGAGAGAAACCAGCCTTCCAAGTAATTAAAAGGATGATGCTACAGACAATACCACTCAGCATGACCTATACTTGTTTGGGAAACAGCATCAGGAATGAGACCAGCCATTCTAAATCACCATTCAAGCAACGCTAGACATTCGAGTGTCCCTCTAATCGTAAGATGGGGATTAGGGAGAACCGCTAATCTAATTGTATGAAGACATCAGCGGGCGAACAACGAGATTAGCAAAAGTACGCATGCAAGAAAAATACGCCGCATTGATGAAAAAAGGAAGGGAATCACGCTACATTAATGGTGCCCCAATTCGGGCTCCACATTACATTAATATATTCGTCGTATTAAGGCAGGTTGCAATAATCAAGCATAAAAGATTCCAAATCAAATTTGTGTTGCGTTTCAAAATCTTCTGTTACAATCTTGTGTCATTTAACTTAATGTTACACATCTTCAAATTTATTGTAATTTATACTCTTTCAAATTATAGTAGTTGTATATAAATAGTTGCCAAGAAATAGGCTATGTAAATGCTGTATATATTCTGATTCATTAGTCAGTAAAAGTGTGGAAGTTTCCATTGAAATTGTGTCTCTAAATCTCTAAATGGTATTAGTAGAGCCCTTCTCTAATGAACAATACATCCTAGATTCCAACCATGTCTTCCTCCATAAACTAGACAAAAAACTTTCAACCAAACACCAATTCCTTGCCCTCTAAAGAAAATTCCCTAATTGCTCTCAATATTTGACACAGATTAATGAAAAATTAACACCATTCATTTTTTTTTTCCAATGGAGAGCATAATTTGAAGCTCTCCTCATAGGTTATGATCTCCTTGACTACTTCAATGGAGTTTCACAGTGTCCTCTCTCAACTGATACAAACTATATCAAGTTTAGCAAAACAAACTTATTGGGTGCGCTAGGACAAACTAATCCTGAGTGCTATACTTTGGCCTCCACTAGTATTACTCCCCTAATAGCCACCTCCAAAACTTTTCACGAGGTTTGGAAGAAAACTCAATCATATGTATGCTAATAAATCTAGAACCCTAGCCATGCAATTCAAGGAAGAAATTACCTTGATCCATAAAGGGAATTGCTCAATCCCTGACTAGTTGCAAGCGGTGAAAGCCCTTGCCGATGAGATTGCCGTAATCAATTATCTGATTTCTGATGATGATCTTACTCTTTATGTTCTAAATGTACTGAGTTCTGATTTTAGGGAAATAATGGCGTTGATTTGAGCAAGAGAAACATCATTGGCCTTTGAGGAGCTTCACGACATTCTTATGGGGCATGAAAGTTACTTACGTCAATTGGAGATCACCACTCAACAACTTGTGGCTTCTGCACACTTTTTTCATTGAACCAAAAATTCTCCAGGTGGTTCTTAAGGAAAAAACCAATATAAAAACAATGGTTCTTCACGGGCTCAAGGGCAAGGTTGAAATTCACAAGGGCCATCAAAAGACCATCATAAGCTTTCAAACCAGTAGCCCAATCAGAAAAGGTACACATAGAAATGTTAATTCTGTAAGCAAATGAGCCACACGGCCAAGTATTACCCACAAATCCACTCTTGTTATGCCATGAGTAATTGTGTCACTACATCATCCTAACAAAATTGAAAGTGGCTTCTTGATTCCGCTACCTTCCACAATATCACCGGCCACCTGACAAATTTATCAATACGTTAGAATGTGATGGTATTGATGAAGTAGTCATTGGTGATAAGTCAAGTTTGGTTGTCCCACACATCAGTTCTTTGACTTTAAATTCCCAACACAGACTTTTATTCTTTGCGACACTCTTTACGTTCTCGATATTTGCAAAAACTTAATTTCCATTCATCACTTTACTTCAAAAATTAATGTTTTTCTTGAGTTTTACCCCTTACATTTTTTTTTTTGTGAAAGATCGGACCATAGGGGCGATTTTACTAAGAAGAGCATGTGAAAGTGATGTTTATCATTTTTCGAATTCACTGGTGGGCGCATCTTCAAAAATGGTTTCAAACGTATATGAACGGACCTCGATTGATGAGTGACATAAGCATCTCACATATTCTTATTTAAAAGTTGTCCAATATCTTGTTAAAAATTGTTTTCTTCCTGTTATGAATAAAAAACTAAATTCCTTGTGTCTATCTTGTTCTATTAACAAAGTCCATCAGCAACCTTTTAGACCCACAAGCTTTCAAATTCAAGTCCCCCTTGACATCATTTACACTGATGTCTAGGGACCCACACATTGTGTTGGCCTAGATGGTTTCCATTACTATTTAATTTTCATAAATAATTACACGAAATACATATGATTTTATTCCATTCATATAAAATCATGTGTTCGAAGTATTTTTTTTTAGAGAAGTACTGGGTGCAAGCCATGCTTGTACAAGCCCCACTAACATGAACATTGCTTTTACTATTTACATGAACAGTAAAAGTACTGTTAATGTGAGTGGGGCTTGTGCAAGTCTAGCTTGCGTCTAGATTTTTTTTTCCCAATTCTAAAAAATTGTTGAAAAAAAAATTTCAATAAAAAATAAGAAGTCTCTACTCCAACAATGATGGAGACTATATAAGTCTTAAATTGTTTCTCTCTCAACATGGAATAAACCACTACATTATTACTCCTCACACACTTCAACAAAACGGTATTTTTGACAGACGTCACCGTCACTTAGTTGAGACAGGCTTACGTTACTTCATGATGCAAATCTTTCCTTCTCGTATTGGCTCTATGCGTTTCAAATCACAACTTACCTCATAAACCGTTAACACACACCTCTCCTTCAAAATAAAATCCCATTTGAGACTCTTTTTAGACAAAAATCCAATTATCTCAAATTAAGAGTTTTTGGATATGTCTGCCATCCATTAACCCAACCTTATAACACTCACAAATCCTAACCCAAAACCACACCGTGCATTTTTATTGGTTACTCATGAGCCCAAAACGTTTATAAGTGCCTAGAGCCCAAAACCAAACGCATATACACCTCTTGACTTGTACTCTTTGATGAAATCCGAACCCTAAAATCACTTCAATCGACATCTGCCTTTTTGTCCGAGCCACCATCTTCGAGTGAAGTTTTTCATCCAACAATAGCAATCGCGCAACCATCCTCACCTATTGTTACACTAGTGACTTTGGACATCATTCACACTCGGGACTCATCTCCTCAAGGTAACACCCAAAACTCATATTTTCATAATTTATCAAATCATCAACAAAATTTCAATTTAGCCTCTTTGTTGCCTTTGTTTGTGAATGAGAATAACAATGAAAATCTTAAGTCATTTTTTATTCCCTTACAATCATCACATTCGGGTCACCCTGTATCAACCCTAGGTTCCACTGAAACACCTCCATCCCCAAATAGACGCACTCATCCCATGACAACTAGGTCAATAAATAATATTTTTAAGTTCAATTAAATAAACATAGCCACCAAACATCCTCTTCCTCAAGGTCTTAAACCGACATGTGTGACTCAAGCCCTATGCATGCCTTAATGGCGTTTAGCCATGCCTAAAGAGCTCGCTGTCAATGCTCTCATGAGACATGGCACGTGGGAGTTAGTACCAACTCCTAAAAGATATAATCCAGTGGGTTGCAAGGGGGTTTTTCGGGTTAAGTGAAAAACTGATGGATCCATAGATCACTTTAAAAAGCTGATGGGTCCATATATCACTTTAAAGCACGATTAGTTGCCAAATGGTACAATCAACAACTCAAAATTGATTACATGAAGACTTTTAGTCCTTTTTACATGATGAAATATATGGGGATGTTTATATGAGTCAACCTACAAGGATCCATCTCAACCCAATCATGTGTGCAAACTACGAAAATCAATCTATGGCCTTAAACAAGTCCTTCGACCTTGGTATTCAGTCCTCAAGAATGCACTGTTATAGTCGAGTTTTCATAACTCTTAAGGCAGATTCCTCACTCTTCATTTACAGAAATGAGTCAATCATTTGTTAATTTCTCTTGTATGTGGATGATCTTGTGCTTATCGAAAATGACTCAAGTTTTGTGCACTCTATCATAGAAAAACTTGGTCAAAATTTTTCACTGAAAGATATGGGGGACCTGCATTACTTCTTAGGAGTAGAATTTGTTAAAACTCGTGAGGGCTTATTTCTATCACAGAACAAATGCATCCGTAATTTGCTGTCCAAGATAAAAATGGGTGGTGCTAAAGATGTCTCGACACCTTTATCCACTAGCACATCCTTAAAAGTAGTTGATGTATAAGGCTTCCTTTGGTAGTATAGAATTTTTGCTTGTAATTGGGAGTTTTTAATATCTCTCACTCATTCGCTCGGATATATTATTTATCGTCAACAAGTTATCTCAACAACAATGCACCGGACAACAGTTAAAAGATTGCTTAGATATCCAAAGCAAACAATTTTTCATGGTATTCAGCTTAAAAAGGATACCCCTTGACATCTTACAACATATTCCGATTGGGCTGGAATGTTGATGATTATACTTCTACTTCAGCCTACATAAATTTTTTTGGTTCCAATCTAATTTCATGGAGTTCAAAAAAACAAAGGGCAATAGCACGATCAACTACAAAAGCTGAATATAGGTCATTAGCCAATGTCGCTTTGAAAACAATGTGACTTCTTAAACTTCTCAATGAACTAGGTTTTCCCCTCAAAAGTCCACTTTCATTGCTAATTGACAATTTAGGAGCAACGCATCTCAACTTTAATCCAGTTCATCACTTAAAAATGAAACACATTCAAATCGATCTTCACTTTGTAAGGAGCTTAGTTAAAAAATGAACACTTTAAGCCAAACATGTTCACACCCAATATCAACTTGCGGACTTGCTCAC
This sequence comes from Platycarya longipes, assembly GCA_036559045.1. Lineage (NCBI taxonomy): Eukaryota > Viridiplantae > Streptophyta > Magnoliopsida > Fagales > Juglandaceae > Platycarya > Platycarya longipes. The sequence goes on along the minus strand of CM071800.1, from coordinate 814,812 downwards.
CAAAGCACTGTTTAGACAACGCACTGAAAATTTACGCTCAAATATTGGTTTTGTCGATGGAAGCACAATCTTGTAGAGGCATATTAAGGCAGGTTGCAATAATCAAGTATAAAAGATTCCAAATCAAATTAGTGCTGCATTTCAAAATTTCCTATTACAGTTTTGTGTCATTTTAATTTACTGTTACATATCTTCAAATTTATTATAATTTATACTCTTTCAAATTATATCAACTGTATATAAATAGTTGCCAAAAATAGGCTATGTAAATGCTGGGCTTCTAATAATTCGATTCACATGTATGCGAACACGACGTTAACACATATATTAATATATGGTGTATGAAAAATAAGTAGCTTTGGAATACGTATCCTTCGCACTTGTATTTAAATAAAATTCTTCAAAAATATTACGGGTTTGAGGGACAGATTTTTCAAATGTTATGTTAAAGATTATAAGATAAAGATTATATAATATCACTTGTTATATTAGATTTATGTTATAAGATTAATAGATTTAACTAATAACATTAGAAATTCATATTATATCAATTAGATAACATTAAATAATAAAATTAGAAATTTTATATAATATCACATGTTATATTAGATATAATTAAAAAAAATTATAAATATATATTGGTCTGATTTGATTTAAATCGAGTTTCAAAATATGAAAGTCGATGTTGCAACAGGCCGTTTACAAATTGGATCGAGCCCACTAGTTAGGTCTAGTTCAACTAGTCTTTTGATTTTGTTTACATCCTTAGGGACAATTCAAGTACCATGCCAATTGCCAAAGACTAGAGTTTGACGCAATCAATCAACTAAGACAGACAAGAAGTACAGAAAAAGAGTAATGGTTTATACAAGTTTAAGGCCTCTTTTATATTCGAAGATGAGCTCAATTCATCTCAATTCATCTTCATTTTATCATTATATTTTTATAATTTTTTATATAAAACACAAATTTCTATACACATTTTTTAAATCCCAACACACCTTTTTTAAATTCTAAAATAATAATAATATTAAAAAATAAATTAAACTCATCTCAACTCATCTCATCTCCAAATCCAAGTGGAGCCTAAATATATAAGTTTTGCACGGTTCATTATAATCCAATAGCGATAACTTATGTGTTATATTTTACATAGTGAGATTAAAGTAAGATTAGGGCTGTATAACATAGAACATTACCCATGTATACACACACAAAATTGGACAAGGTGGAATACTGCCTATTCGCCTACACCACACATCACTCCTAGTTTAATTTTATTTCTTTTTATTTTATTCCTATTAAACTAATTGAGTTATTTTATTCATTATTTATATCCCATATCCCACATACTTGCAAAGAGAAAAATCCAAAAGATAAAAAAAAAAGAAGTAAAAGAAGTATATAATATAAGAATGCTGCATAGAATTAAACAAATATATTTACCACTATCCAACTCGCTATCCAAACAAGCCTAAGAGTATCTTCATTGGATTATGCAAATGCAAATATAAAATTTGCATAATATTATATAATTTTGTATTTGACTATTCTTTTCAAAATAGCTTATTCCCACATTAGATTATTCATCTATTAGTTAAAATAATAATAAATTATTATCCATTTAATAATATTTTCTTTTCAATTTTTTTTTTCAAAATTAAGAGTTACATGAAAATATTAATATTATATAATAGGAGACTTGGATAAAGAGAAGAAATTAATAAACTTGGAAATTAACCCCATATTCAATTGTTTTAATAACAAAATATACGAGAGGAAGAGAGAAGAAAATTGCAATTCGGTAGAGGCAAAAATCGAGAAAGAGACAGAGTTTTCATATTTTTTAATTGCATTTGGTCTAACTATAATATAATTTAAATATGACCCGCAAATCTGATTTTATTGTAATAAGAAGTCATTTTTTGTATATACATAATACATTGTAGTGAGTTTTTAAATTCTATTATGTAAATATTGTATTGAATTTGTATTTATTTAATAGAATGCTTAAGGTGAACAAATATCTCTGCCACTCTGACCTCATATATATATATATATATATATATTTTTTTTTTTTAAAGGACCTTGACCTCATATTTGGTTGATATTTCACCATTCAAAATGATAAGTTTGGATTTGTGTAACATTATTACAAGTTCGCTGTTTTAATAATGGAGCATCTTCTTGGTTTGGACCATTCGGAGATTACAAATTCCTCTCATCGTCACAAGTTGATGTGACACAATTCACACCAATTTAGATATCGACTTTTCATGCATTTTTCTTTAGTAAGATTTACACAATTATTTACCGATGGAAAAATGTTGATTACAGCTTTTGTGTGTTGCAGTCTAACAATACATGAAAGTTGCAGCACATCGAGACTGCTGTACAACATTTCTCTTTATTAATATTATTGCGAGATTTATGATTTGAATAACGTTAGAGTGCATCCAACACTCATTATATTTATTTATATGAATAATACAATATGTATTGTTATGTGAATGAGTGTGATGAGTGTTGGATGTACTCGATATTTTTTCTTATGATTTATATGATGGATGGCCCGTGTCATAAAAATTGTTTTCTAAAAAAATAAAAAAATAAACATGTTATTTGATTGGCCGTTTTACTTTTTTTTCTTTTTTATGATAATTTTTCTATTAAATGTTTTTTTCTTTTTCCTTCTCTCTCATCATGTCATGAATGAAGAAACACTACCCATCTTCACTCTCATAATATCTTTGACCCAAAAATCCACGGATTTTGATACGAATATTGGGTAAACACGTGAACGGACAAAAATAAAAATAAAAATTTCTTTACCTTAATTTGTGGGAATCCTATGCATTTATTTAAAATTTTCTTGTTCTTTTATAATGTTTAAGGGTTCATTTGTATTGTTTGTATGGAAAATAATAAACACTCAAAACTTTTCACAATTTTTTTATATAATTAAAGATAATTTACACAATAATATATTTTGATATACTTAACAAATAAAAGTTCTCATCAAAACAATAACAATGTTGTATGAATTATCTGTAAATTAAGGATTGATGTGGGATTAGATGAGCATTTTAACGATCGAAGCAGTACCAAGTCCGACACGTGCTTTTCAAAGTCAATTACTAAAGTGATTCAAAAAGAGGGATTACCGTCGTTGCCACAATTTCAAAACACATAAGACTTTACATATATATTAGTCGTCTTCTAGAAGATGATTTCAAGAAGTGTCCATATCTCTTTAAATTAGAAGAGATAATATGTTACACGATTCTTTAATTTAATGCAAATACGATATGATAATAACGAATTAGAATTTAGTTTTATTCAAACGAATTAATTTGTTAAAACATGATTGTTTAAGAGGTTGATAGCAGGTTATTCTATTATGATACATTAAGAAAGTTAAAATTACAATTATATCTAAACATAAAATTATTAGAATTTTAATTTTGATATTTTATTATTTAGATTGTAATTTTGGACTTATAGTTAGTTTTTTAATTCTTATAAATATGTGATTTTAATATTTATATAAGATTATACTAAATTTAATTAGGTCAAACGAGTCAATTTTGGACATATTCAACCTATTTACATAAATAGGTTGAAACGAATTATATTTTGTTATATTAATTTATTTCATAATATTCCCCAATATGTCCAAACAGATTGACACAACGTGACACGTTATGTTAATGTGTCATGTTAGGATTTGAAATTTTGACACGATAAATTTAATGTGCCAAGTTAAAGTTAATCCATATAATATGATATACATACATTGACACGACACGAACACGACCCGTTGATATAATTTGACACTCTTACTTTAAACAATATGACATCCAATAATTTTACTTTCCTCAATTCTTTTTATTTTCCCCAAAGATTACAAAGGATGCTCAAAGATTTCAATTCAAAGGTTTTCCTAAATCACTAAAGTTAATAATGTTAAATACAATTCAAATTTATTTTTGAATAATTCTATTTGCAGTCTTTACTTGAAGATTACACTTGCAGACCCTTTATTGAATGAAAAAAATTATCATTTCAAGAGGATTATTATTATAATTTTAAAAAATATTAAAGATAAAATTATGTAGGCTTGCATGAGTAGTCCTCAAATAGAGACCATACATAATATTATAAAAAAATATATGAAAGATTTATATATTCTACAATTATAAATAGTATTTCTCCATTAAAATGAATATATATTCTACTGACATAAATTCCAAGTAAAATCTAATTTTAAAATTTCCACAATCTCAATTAACTTCCAAAAATAAACCCAAGGGATCACAACGACTCAGAAGTGTAGATAATTATTTCCATTATTTTGATCTTTTTTATGTTAAATTGAAAGTTTCATTCAATACAAAACAAAGAGTCTTAAAAAGTGTACGCAAATTACGGCACCTAATTCTCTGAACATGTAATAACACGAGTTAGAACAGGAGAAGGTATAATAAAGGCAGATAGATGGGAGAAAGCTACAATAAATGTCTTATTTCCAAGTCTCCTCTCATCCATGTCCATCGCTTTCTAAAAGAAAAAGTGAGAAAGAAAACAAAAGACAATCAAGGAGGAGAAAGTGAGTTTCTTCTTTGCCAGTTTATACCCATCATGGGAGACTCTTTTAAGGCCCAAGGGTCACCTCAATAAAAGGGAAAGTGACCTTTCTGGACTAGAGGGAGAGGGGTGGGTCTACTGTCTAGTGGGCCATCTCTTCAAAAGTCTTCATTGGATTGGATTGCCTGATTTCAAACAGATTTAATAAAGATGATTGAAATGTTGAATTATTAGTCATTTTAGCTTTATAAAGTAATCAAGACTCCTTGTCACAATAAGAATTATAATAATAATCAAGACCCCACAACCCCACAACCCCTAACATTTGCTTTGATTAATACAGTAAAAGACATTTGCTTTGGTACCCATGAAGGAAGCTAGGGCCCTTGTGGAGGAACTGAAGTGTAAATTCACTAATCTTCTTTGCAATACAGGTGTGGTGTCTATACTACAAACTTGTTTTATTTATTTATTATTTTATTCTTATTAAATTAATAATTTTTTTTCTGTTCATTATTACCATATCACATAGTTCCTAAAAAGAATATAAAAATAAAAAATCAAAGTAGGTGTATGATGTAGGAATGATGAATATAATAATTCTTTACCAAATATCTATCCTACACTTCCCACTTTAGGTAATTAATCTATTATATGCAATTCTCCGGATTTTTTTGAATTAATATTAGATATATTTATAAAGGGTACGAATTTTATGTTGTCTTTTATAAAATAATGTTTCTTATTTGAAAAGAATAAGTTTTATTTTTTGCATACTTTTTTAAACAATGAGATTGTTTTTTTATAAAAGACTGTATAGCCTTGTTTGTTTAAAATAAGAAAATTTGAAGTTGAAATGTAAATTTTAATAAAATATTTATATTTAAAATAAAAGATATGAAGGTAACTAATAAATATGTATGGATGTCTCATTGTCCATATGGATGCACAATATTGCTTATTTATAATATTATTCAAAACTTATTCAAGTCCTTTCTCTTTTTTTTTTATTTTCTCACCAAGTCCTTACTCTTTTTGTTTTTTTTCACAAATAATTTCATCTCATCTCATTTGTCTTATTTGTTTTTAGAGATGAGATGAGATGAGATAAAAATTAAAAAAACAATAAATTATTGTTGTAATATATATTTTTAATATTAATTTTGTATGGAGATTTGAAAAAATAGTTTTAGAATTTGAAAAAATTAAATTTTTTATTACATTTTGTATAAGAATTTGAAAAAATATAATGATAAATTTAAGATGAGTTTGAGAATTTTGGTTTCATTTTCCAAAACAAATGGGCCCTTAATTTCAAATTTATTATTATATTTTTTTAAATTTCCATACAAAATAAAATAAATCATTTAACTTTTTCAAATTCCAAAATAACTTTTTTAAATATGAAAATAAAATTAATATTAAAAAAATATATTATAATAATATATTATTTTTTTAAAAACTTTTATCTCAACTCATTTTTAAAAATAAATTAAGCTTAAATACAATACATTATTTTTGCAGCAAAAAAAAAAAAAAAAAAATTCCCTTCACTTGCTCTTTTAGTGTAAAGTCATTATCACAATCTCCCTCATGAAAAGTGACAGTACAACCATTATCGACAGTGAGTATATGACCCCTTTCAGGAAAGTGTATTTGTTTTTGTTGCTATGCTATTAGCCTATTATCTCCTCCATTGTAGTCTTTGTTCGTTGGGTTAAAACAGTAAAGTTGGTAATGCATCAAGATTTTGTTCCTAATCTTAAAGACCATTGTATGTAAACTTCCTAATCTTAAAGATCATTGGATGTAAACATCTCTCGCATCTCAGATTATTATCTTTTTAATCTGCACGAGTTAGACAAGGATATAGATTTAAAGGAAAATGATTTAGTAAAAAGGATTATATAAAAATATATGAGTAATATTAGAGCGAAATCAACGCTCATCATAATCATACATATAAATAATATATATTATACTGTTTATATGTGTTGATCAGAATTAACTCCACTCAATATTTTTTCAAAATATATTCACCAACTGTGTTATAACTTGATATGATATTATAAATAATAAAATTATTTTTATTATAAAATAAATTTTATAAAATTATATCATTTGTAGACTTATCGTTTGATTGATTGATTTTATTTTATTTTTAAAATATCATTTTCATTATTAAAGGTCACCCACAACATGATTGCAAGCCCAACTTACAAGCTGGAAAAGATGGCCTGCAAGATGAGAATATGACAAAGTGTACAGTTGGAACAGTGTGCCCTTGTTCCATGTCCCACCTACAAAGCGCACTAACGTCCTCTCTGATTGGTGCGGCCGAGGCTGACGCGTGGGGCGGCATATCTGCAAAAACCCAATTTTTTGAATTTTCTATCTTCCCAAACAATAATTAATACAAAATATTCCATAGGTGAGCAAAGCAACACTTAGATCTTAGCCGAAAAGGAAGATGAATTATTCCATAATAATAATAGAAGGCCCAGAAGAGCAAAAACACCTCATAATTACTAGTTGACAATAAAATACATATTATCCTTCCGACAAAAGCCTCAGCCTTCAGGAGAGTGTAATTGGATAGATTTTATTCCGTTTCTTGATATTCCTCAATCCTCCGTCTACAAGCACTTCTCAGCTTTACTTCTCCAAAACCATCTCGATTGACGAACTGGGTCGTTAACGGTTTTGGGTTAGAGCACCAGAATCTAAAGGCAAATATCGGTTTGACTCGCTAAACCCCAAAGGTAAGAAAAGACAAACATAACACAGATTTTTGTTTTTGTGCCTTTTTTATATAAATTTATTGTTTCCTGATTTTTCTTTGCACGGACGAATTTCAAGTGGGTTTGTTTTTAGAATGCAGTGATAGAATCTCGGTCACTGTGCTTCTCTTTTTGCTTTCCTCGTTTCACTTCCTTGGATTGCGGTTGTAGCGTTTCTGTGAAGAAAATGTCGGTTGCTTTTTTGGAATCTGTTCATATCTGGTGGCTACTGTTTCTGGGTCGGTCTTGGCTTTCAAGTAGTTGATGTGAAATGGGTCGCGCTTTCTTTTTAAGTTGGGGGTTCTGGGTTTTGGGAGCAGCTGACTTGAAAGCCTCAGTTCTTTAAGAGATTAGGCGTCTGGTTTTTGATTCGTGGGTCTTGGCTTTCAAGTAGTTGATGTGAAATGGGTCTCGCTTTCTTTTTAAGTTGGGTGGTTCTGGGTTTTGGGAGCAGCTGACTTGAAAGCCTCAGTTCTTTAGGAGATTAGGCGTCTGGTTTTTGATTCGTGGGTTTTAGCTTTCAAGTGGTTGATGTAAAATGCTCACTTCTGCCAAGGGGTTCTTTGTTTTGTAGGGTTTGAGATTTCAGCGTTAATTTTCAAATTTTCAGCTCAGCTCAGGTTTTCGGTTCTCTCTCAAAACTGGCTTTTGTCTAATTGAAAGTTGGTCTAGGCGGCTAGGTTTTGTCAGTTCATGTGGAAAGTCTTACTCTGAGAATTTGACTTCCGGAGTTGCGCATCTTGCTTTTGTTTCAGCTTAGGCTGGGGATTAAGTTTGTTTAGTTCTCTGTTTGCTCATATCCACGAGTTTGGCTTAGGTTCTGGATCTGAGGTGCTCTGTTTCTACCAGACCAAGAATTTCTAATTTTGGCTTAACTTGTTTCTTAGTTTTTGGGTTCTCTTTTTTTTTTTTTTTCCTGAAATATTTTGGGTTGAGTAAGAAAATCAAATCGTCTTCGATTTTTCTAATCTGAGGCTTTAATTTGAGGTCATTTGGTTCTTTGTTTTCTTCAAATAGATCCTTCTGTGCTTTGCCAGGATTCACTTCTGGGTGATATCATGGATTCCCCGCAATCTGTTGTGTCACCATTCAAGAACTACCTCGTAGCCGAGCCGGAGAAGGATCATTCCGACTTCTTCCGACGGAGCTCCAGCTCCTTGTCAAAGGCAATTGAGGTCAACAGCAAGGAATCTGCTGTGTCTAACATGGAGGACTTCATTGGTATTCTTGAGGTTTATGTACACCAGGCTAGGGACATCCACAACATCTGTATTTACCACAAACAAGATGTTTATGCGAAGCTTTGCCTGACTAGTGATCCTGAAAACAGAGTCTCCACCAAGATCATTAATGGTGGTGGGAGGAATCCTGTCTTCAATGAGAATGTTCATCTCAACGTTCGGACAATAGATTCCTCGCTCAAATGTGAGATATGGATGTTGAGCAGGGTGAGGAATTATCTTGAGGATCAGTTGCTGGGGTTTGCTTTGGTGCCATTATCTGATGTCTTTATGAAGAACTGGAAGTTGGAAAAGGAGTTCTCTCTATCTTCAACTGATCTGTTCCATTCCCCAGCAGGATTTGTTAAATTGTCTCTTTCCTATAACGGGGATTCGCCGGAAGTAATGGCTATTCCGGCCACAAATGCTACTGTTCAGGATACAGAAATATCCGAAGCTGTTCCAAATGATTTAGATAAGATTGAGTTCCCTGATCCTAAGATTGTGAATGAAGATCAGTTGATGGTTTCTGAGTATATTGGGTTGCCATGTAACAGTGTGGATTCTCATGATAGCTCTGAGAGTTTGACTGCTTCTGATGCTGAAAATCATCATAATACGGAAGATGTTGTTCATGTTAATGGAGAAAGCTTCTCAACTGGAACATCTGATTCCATCCAACGTCCGAATGTCGACTCTCCTCTGAGCAATTTGTCCACTAATGGAGTTTCTTATCCTTCAAACCCTGCATGCTTGGAGTCTTCTGATGTTCTGGAAGCATCAAAATCCTCGAACCCAGAAGGCGATTCGGCCCCGAAAGAGGATATTGGGGATGTTAAAGATGGTGAGAGTGAATCCTCTGCAATTACAAAGCCTGCTGTCAATGTTAACATTGAGGAAGAACAGAAGATGGTGCAGCAGGAGATAGTGGACATGTACATGAAAAGCATGCAGCAGTTTACTGAATCATTGGCAAAGATGAAACTGCCTCTGGACATTGACAATGGACCATCACCAACCAAATCAGGGAGTCCAAGCTCTGATCAGAAATTACAGGCATCAAAGAATACTGGTTCCCGTGTGTTTTATGGGAGTAGGGCTTTCTTCTGAGCTTCTGTTAACTTGGTACAGGGGAAGACATGTCTTAAAACAAGTGACTTTAGATTTAGGTTGATGTTTTCCCTTGTATGTTGGGATGGTTTTTGTACCAGCTACAAGCTTTGTTCTAATGCAATTGCTGCTATTTTATATATCTAAGTATTCTGACGTGTTTTCTTCTTTCTGAATCCTGAGTCCTTTCTTCATCAACAACTATCATTTATAGGGGAATCTAATTCCCCTATAAATGTATGGGAACATGAGTAACTTTTTAGTCCCACATTCACATGCCATTTCAAAGCTAAAGTTTTAGTCCCACATTTTGACTATAGTTCTTTTTTAGAGTTATGCTACTTACAGTAGTTATTATTGTGTACTCTTTGCGCACATTATTCATGTGATTGACGAAAGTATTTATTTTATGTTAAAAAAAGTGATACAACCAATTATATTAGTGAAGTGCAAAAAAAATGCACAAAAGCGACTCAAATAGGTTTTTTATTTTCTTTATCAATTTAAACTTCTAAAATAAATGATAATTTGACATGATCTTAGAGCGAAAGTTGAGTCTTTTGACTTTGTGATGATTCGATAGGTCTCCATCTATACACATAAATCATGATATATTTTTGAGTGCTGGCTGAACAAAGCTTGTGAAGGTGAATACTCACTCTGCCGTGCAATCTGGAGAAAATAAGCTACTTTCATTTGCCAATCTTTACAAGGTTTTGCGCAATTTCAATGCGCACTTCCATCATTTCTCTTGCATTGATGTTCATATTTCGTTTGAGTGGAATGAACCCCATGTTTATGTCTCAATTGTCCCCTATAATCTATGCCGTCAATTGAGGGCATATATTATATCCATATATCTGGAATTTGGAATTTGGAATTTGGAAAAGATAAGTTGGCAACTTCTTAATCTGATAAAGACAGTTTGCCAACTTGTGATGCATAAGCACTGGACATATTCATCGTGCACAAGATCATTAACTTTATCAACTCTTTTTTCAGTTGTTTTGTTTTATTTATAATGCAGCTCAACATTTTAAGGCTGTGATACAATAAACCCCCACACAATCATATCCAGGTTGATTATCAACGACAATGAGGTCTTAAATTCAGTCATACTTTTCACCATTGTTAAGCTGGTTGATCGAAATGTTTTCCAAGAATAAGAACCAAAATTTATGCATATATGTGTTTGGGACGTAGCCTTAAAACCTCAGAAATAGAAAATCAATTAGCAATTGGAAAGATCATCAAAGATACAGCTAAAGAAGCTATAAATGCATCATATCGAGTGTTGGGAATCTGGACCTCCCAAATTCACCACCCCCTAGGATCAGAGCCTAGGTTTACCAACATCCAGGATTCCAAGTTTAAGCCTGTCGGGTTATAGCAATTATATTGAGTATTGACTATACTCTGAGAGCACAGAGAGGAAAAAAAAGGGACTATTCTTGGCTTAGTTTTTGTAGGCTGATCAGGATTATCACCACCAGAAAACAGGAGTGAAATCAAGCAATTCATTTCATTGGCATAGCAAGTATAAACTTCTCTGTAAATATCCAATTAGAAAATGAACCGAAATATTCAGTAACTTATTTGATGGGGATCCTAGAAGGACGTCCCTATAATGTTTCACACTAGTAATCAAACTGAACCTCACATACAAGCTGAGATAAACAAATAACAAATCCCAACAATGAAAAAAAAAAAAAAACACCAAATCCCACTAACAATATGAAAAGAACTGGCAACTTAGCCAGATGACAAAAAATCAATATCTATTTTCTTCTAAAACACAAAACCGATGGCGCGCCTCATCAGAGATACACGATACATTAATTGGAACCAATCTTCCTGAGTATTTATCCTGCAATCTGATTTCACACCTCAACCAAATTCCTTGAAAGGAACCTAAGCTCTGAAGAGAGAAAAAAGAAAAAAGAAATCCCAAACCTTACACAAATACCTTGTAACTGCTTTCTCTCTGAATAGGTATACTTCAAATCCAGGAACCTCACTAGCTAGCTAGCTTTATACGATCAATTTCCTTGTAAGCTAAATTATCTTAATAGTCGACTTTATGAAATTCAGAATACTTCACCTGTTTCACCAATATCTCTTAGCCTACAGTTACAATCCGATATCCACATAACAAATCTCCTATGCAGCAATTCCTGAAGCAAGGGATAAGTTATCAGTAACTGTGAATATTATGACTCATGTATATAAGCAAAAAAGAGCCCAAAACCAAGTGCCAACTATCAAAGGATTGCATAGTGATGGAAACTAATCTGCTCATATACTTTTGAATGATTTTAGAAATTCAATTACATACTTTTTGACAAAACAACAACTGGGCAATATATGGCCCTAGATCAGCAAATGCTTGCAGCGTGTGGATATATAGCATGCACAACTGTAAGTACCATGAACATGCTGTTAGATAACCCATTTATAATAGTTAGTTTTTTCAAAGCCTGTCATCATGCATGTAATGCTTATATCCTGAGATACTGGCATATAAAGAAGTTGTCATTTAGCTCCTGGGAGTTTTTTCTAGATTCCAGTTATGCCCCTGTAGTCGCTGTAAATTCAACTCTATAATAATAGTTATGAGATGAGTTGGCCTGGTTTGAGGAAAAGACACAAGCATAAGTCAGCCAAGTGGTTAGTATCATGAGCAGCAATTACAATGAAAACCGTTTTCTAATCTTGGGTTTACACCAGCCTAGATTTCTATATTGAGTAATGCCTCACATTGACCAATATTTAGCACAGAAGTAAATGTAACAGTATAATATTGCTAGAACAAATCTTAATCAACTTGTAGCAAAAGAAATTCATCTTCTAAAGTCAGCAAGTTTAATTTAGAGTCAAGATTATAGGTTTTCTATTCTGCTTCATTTTGATTCTGTTATATACCAAACTAAGTGGGGAGATGTTGACCAAAGATCATTTGATGAAGACAAAGTTTTACCTCTGTTTGATTGTCTACTTGTGACATTGTAACTTCCAATATAACCCTCAGAACTTTGGCTGGTAACATCTGAAGATATATTGCCAAGCCCATAACCAAATGAGCCAGAAATGTCCAGCTCGGGAGTTGCAGACCGCCAAGTTGAGTCACCATAAATTGAACCACTACGATACAAATCACCATAGGGCCCCTCATAGCCTGCAGTTGATGCAGCAAATGGTGATGATGATTGTGCTACACTTGAGCTACTGTTTCTTCGATACACTCCCCCTCCCAACCCAAAGCCAATGTCTTCATTGCCATACCCAATACTCCCACTATTATAACCAGGAGGACTCCCTCCACCTTGGGTTGAAACAGGAGAAGGGCCCCAATTTGCACTGCTATTTCCAAAATCCCCAAAAGCCCCACTTCCAGAACCCAAGTAAGTAACAGGGTTGGAAGGGTTCACAGCATTGTTAAGACCCCCGCTTCCCCATGCATTCCGATTGGTTGAGCTTGAAAGAGAACCACCTCTACCATTACCCCCACTATACCCAATAGGAGTGCTATATCTGTTTGAACTGCCACTATAATAAGGACTCAACATCCGTGCATATCCAAGACTATTGTCAAAGTTTGAACTGCCAACGAAGCTTGGGTTTAGCCCTCGCTCCAAATTTAAACCCGTTCCATAACCAGTTGTACCAAATGGGGAAAACCCAACTCGACTACCTGCAACTTGATTAAACCTTCCATCCATCCTGACTCCATAACCTGCAACTGGGCTCACATTATAATGACTGTTAAGGAAACTATTGGCCCTACTCAAGCCATAGTTATATCCTATAAGAGGGCTCCGGATGGGCCCTGGGGACAGCTCTTTGGGGACTGCCCTCTTGACCTCAACCATCTTACCATTCAGTTCATGAAACTGTTTATGCAGCACTCCATCCACTGCATCCTCAGAATCATAGGTGATGAAGCCAAAGCCTCTTGGCCTCTGGGTGTTGTGATCATACATAACTACAACATCAGTAATTGTACCAAACTGATCAAAGTATCTCTTAAAGTCGCTCTCTGTGACAGTGGATGCTAAACCTCCAACAAAAATCTTTTTGGTATGTCCAGGACCTGGAGAACCAAGAAAACTACCAGTGTTTCTATTTACAATGTGCTGATCATCCTTAGGAACGGCCTTCTTTGCTTCAACCTGAAAATCAAAATTGAGAGAACCAGTAACTTAAGTAACAGTTGCATGTCATTTTTCGGTTTCACATTGAGAGAACCAGCAAAGTGTATCAACAACAAATGAATCCAACCTGCAACTTGGTATGAAAAATGTCTATTCACAATCTAATTAGGAATGGTCCTAGAAATCGAGGAATGAACATCCTCTAGCAGCAAAAAGGATAACTAACAGAATGCTAATTAAATTCATGAAGAAAAGGGCATGTGTTAGCAAAGAAACCACTTACTGTGCGGCCATCAATCATGTGCTTATCCATGATGACGCTTTCTGCAACAACAGGATCGGCAAAGACAATGAAACCAAAGCCGCGAGCACGGCCGGTGGCACGATCTCTCATGATCACTGCCTCAACCACCTCCCCATATTTGCTAAAATAATCTTTGAGATGTTCTTCATCTGTGTCCCAAGAAATCCCACCAATGAAGAGTTTTCCAAGATCTGATTCCATCTTTTCTACAAAAAAACGTAACCCATTGCCTCATATATCACTACTCAAATAATTAAACAACTAAAAGAAAAGCACCCGAATTAATTCTAATTCAACAATCCACCAAATTTCATAATTCACAATTAATCTATAATGTTCGGCATCAATAACCCATCTAAAATCCTAAACTTATGTAAATTGGTGTAAGTCTTCCAATTTCACACAACCGAGAAGATTGAATCTTTCTGAACCAAACATCATGGTCAAAATGTGGAAACATAAATCAAGCAACAAAATCCATACCTTTAGTGGGAATTCAGATAGGACTGGGTTGGTGCTCCGATCAAAAAACGAAGTGGGTACTATAGCAATTGATTTAGTACCATCGGAACCTTGGTAAACCAATCAGAACACGACCCAGAATTCCTAACGACCCAAAAGATTAAAATTAAGCACATAATGACAAAAATTCCGGTGGATCAAAGATACAGATTAAAAAAAAGGATCCAATTTTCCTAAAGAGACAAAGGAAATGGGAGAAAGAGAGCGTTTTACCATATGAGGAGGAAACGGATGAGGAAATGAGAGAAAACTAAGATCTAAGAAGAGGACTAACGGTAATGGAAACAGAGGATGTGCTCCCCTATATCTCTCTCTCTAGTCTCTACCTTTTTTTTTTTTTTTTAAATTTTATTTATATATACATATATTTTCGCTGGTTATTCCGCATATCTTAAATCAAAAGAAATAAAATTTTGTTGCTAAGGATGGGGCTGCAAAATTTATATATATATATGGGGAGAGAGAGAGAGAGAGTGGCAAAAATCATCTGGTGTAAGAA
This sequence comes from Platycarya longipes, assembly GCA_036559045.1. Taxonomy (NCBI): domain Eukaryota; kingdom Viridiplantae; phylum Streptophyta; class Magnoliopsida; order Fagales; family Juglandaceae; genus Platycarya; species Platycarya longipes. Next base: position 799,639 of record CM071800.1, on the reverse strand, counting down.
TATTTGGAGGTCCAAGATGGATGACAGGAGATGATATTTTGCCGAAGAAAAATACTGGTTTTGTTTTCTTTTAAATTATTATGAGTTGTAACCATAGCCATATAGGCATTTCAGATGGTATCATTTACTCGGATTGCAATGATAGAAGCCTACAACCATAGACCTCCATTTTTGGTCTTTGAATATTATCTTGGATTTACTGTAGTAGAAGTTATGTATCACATGGGAAGTTGATTTTTATTCCTCACAAACACAAGACATTGATTCGAAAAGATGTACCATTTTAAAGAATTTGAACTCTCTAGCCCTGAAATCAAGAGATTTTAAAGAAGGAAAATGATAAATTCATAATAATGTAGGTATATTTTGTAAATAAGATTAATTTTATAAAGCAGTTTATAAAAATATTTTTATTTTATAATTTATATTGTGTAAATATTGTGAAATGTATTTTGTGTATATCACTTTCTTTTAAAGAACTCTTATGTTTACGTAGAGTTTAAGGTTTAATTCAAAATTAATATTTATGTCTTTTAATATTCATATTTAAATCTATATAAATCATTAAATCTATTTTATAATAAAAATAATTTTATAATTTAATATTTCACATCAAATTATATCAGTTCATGAATTTATTTTTGTGAGATATTTTTCTAATTAAAACATTTTTCTTATAAAGAAAATATTCCCAAAGAATTCGAGCTGAACCTTAAGTTAATGGCATCATAAAAGTTTTATAAAGTGAATATTGCCGTCTGGTACAAGAAAGATTATACAAATATATGGTATTAATGGGTGCAAGTTTCACATGTAAAATGGTTGAATTCAAACTCTATTTGACAAATTCAAAATTCAAGGCAGGCATGAGATATACTTACGTGGTTATCAAAACCAAGAAACGTAAGGAGAGGGAGTTAAGCAACTACCTCCTTGTACGATTTCCCAAACCCTCCAAGGCAATAAGCCAACTAAACTTGGATTATTGCTATTTCATAGTTATTGCCTATTCAAAGAATAGATTAGCAGAAAAATGCTCCTTGTGTTTTGCATTTTATATTTCAGTCCAATTTCAGACGTGACACAATCTTGATTATAAAATTTTAGGGATGGCCACATTGCAATTTTTAGTATCTATCTGATTTTTCTTAAATTTATTAAGAAAAACTAGAATTGAGTTATTTTCATATGTGATGGGTGGTAGTTCTTACAATCTTCTCTTCTTTACTGTCTAGTTATTTGGCTACATTAAGATTTTATTTGTTTTTAAAAATGAGATGAGATAAAAGTTTAGAAAAGAATAAAATATTATTATAAAATATTTTTTTAATATAAATTTTGTTTTGATATTTGAAAAAATTGTTTTAGAATTTGAAAAAATTGAACTGTTTATTTTATTTTATATAAAAATTTAAAACAATGTAATGATAAGTTTGAGATAAGATGATATGTTTTAAAAAAACAAACAAGGCCTAAGAAGACTCTTGATCTACCAATTCTTTTATTTTTGTTTTATTCTAATTTAGTTTAACATTCTTCTGATTCTAAAGAATGGAAACAAGAACAACTTCAAATCACTAGTACTTGTTAAGAATATAATACAAATAATTAAATCTAATTTTTTTAATCAATTTAAATTTTTGAGATAAGTAATAATTTAACATAATATCAAAATAGAGGTAATAGAGGTACTGAATGAGAATGTTGACTTGAGTGTGGCTTTTTTACATTATTTTTGATTATTTAATGGTTATAAATATGTCACATAATACTTAGTGGGATGATAGTATAGTATATAGAATTTTCTTTTTCTTTTACCTGATGTAAGAGGGCAAAAAGAAAGGAACTCAAGGATCTCGGATCGCTGTTATTGGTGAAATTAATTTTGAATTAAAAATCATTTTTTTATCTATTGGCTGATTGGCACATGAATTGCTTAATGGAATAAAAGCAAGTTACTGTGTGCAATTCTCTAAAGTTTTGCTTCAATATAGTCAGCATTTAACAACAAAAGTATCAGCTGAAATAAGAACTACAGAATCTCCCTCTCTAATTGGCCTAAGTTTGCGGCCTTCTCGCTCACCATGTATTTGATAAACGGAGAAGAAAAAAGAAATCAATTCCAAAAACTAGAGCTATACAGGTTTCCCAGCTATCAAAACCAAAGTTTTAGAGATCAAGGATTCGGCATCTTCTATGGGATGTCATGTAATCTTGTATATAGTCGTTTGTGACAAACTTTAGAATCATGACATTAGGCAGACAACCTTTGAATTGGCAACGCCATCATTAAAGAGAAATATTTGACTCTGTGTTTTTTGGGATCTACCAGACAATGTTGAACTCATGGCTGAGATGAGTTGGGTTCTTTTATTAATAATAATGAATTAAAATTGTGGTGTAAATTGTGTAGGGCCTATCTAAAATGAATTTATATGTGTTTAGATATTTTAATGAGTTTAAATATATTTTTAAAAATTAAAAAAAAGTAGTGGATTCTGTATGTAAAAAAGTGTTGAGTTGAACAAAGTTGTGAGTTCTACGTATAGAAAGGTTTTTAGTTGATATGAGTTTAGTAATTTAAGAGTTGAGTATTTGATATTAGACTTAATTTAAAATTAGACTAAACTGAGTTGATCCAACAACCAAACGGGACAGTTTCAAAGTTGACTTTGTTGATAACTGTTGTTGTTTGATCAGTACTTGGACATGGTGCCTGGTTTGGAATGGAAAAACATGTTTCTAGATCTCTTTCTTCGTTATTCTTTGCTGCATAATTAATAATTATGTTGAAAACTGTCAAGAATCCCCATACAAAAGTCTGTTCCTAGTTTGGGGAACCGACAATACCGCTAGCTATACAATTCAACATGACATCTGACCTCTAAATTCTACAGCACTACACATTTCTGCAATGAATCTTGAGTCTTGACACTCACTCCATCACTTCCAATTTGAGCCAAACCCTGCAGATTGCTGGCAAAATCAGCAGATTATCATTAAACAAGTGTTACTAATATCCATAGGCATCGATCATTGGATGAACAGATCGACTAACAAACCAGCAATGAATCAGGCTAGCAGAGAGATTATTTACTTGTTAATCAAGTGTTTGACTTAACAAAACCAGTTTCTCTGAATAAAAACTTCTGGTATCTAGACCCGATGAATCCACAGTACCATTGACATATAAGTATTATTTTCTTTACTTTCTTCTTAATCCACCCGATGAATCAAGTCGATCTGCAACCAAGAAATAGTTGAGTTGATTATTCTCCTTAATTTTCCCTATAGTTATTTCAAAAGATTATTAGAATTTGAAGGTTTTACCAACAGTTCTTGGTGGTGGTTTGAATTTTAGTTAGGAAAATACTCTATAATAACAATGTGGTTTGATGTGGTTCGTCAGATTATAAAATTACTTTTATTATAAAATAAATCTAATAGATCATATAAAACCATTTCAATTTGTGAAATTATTTTTATGTAATTCTTTTATAAATACAGCAGTATTCTTTTAAATAACAAGCAGAACACTTTACTGAATTAGTCCATAGAGGAAATGAAGGAACATCTGTTTTTTTTTTTCTTCCTCTTTTCCCTTTGTGTGAGATAAACATAGATCATGAAGGAAATGCAGGAATTAGATTAAGCCACAAGAAGTGGACAATTATTCATAGGATTCTGGAGATCATTACAATTGTGCTTTTTCACAAAGGCATTCTTAGTGATCACGATTTTTGTTTAATAATCAATCATTCAACTGTACATTACTTGCACGCTAATCATATTGGATTATTGAATACAAAATTCATGAGACTTTCATATCATATTCTTTTTGGCAAGCACTCCCTAATCTTCACATTGCAAAGGTTATGGATCTCATTGATATAGTTTGATGTTGAATAGTGATTATGTGATATTTATATATTCTATGATTGTATGTAGTATTAATTATTTTTTTTAATGTCTTTTGTTAAGAATAGTGATGAGACCCAGCCCTTACCAGCCAGGCAATTAGCAGTTCATTCGCCCACAAATTTGGGCGTGACAGCAAAGCCACGGTCACCCCCACTTCTTCCTTTCATTGTTAACCTTTGCCTCACGCCAATAGCCGCTTTTGACATGTCAAAAGGCCATTTGCTAATTGTGAAGGTCAATGATCTCTAGGGACCATGTTGGCAATCAGAACCGTTACAGCCTAATCCTACCCTTTTGACTTCAATCTTCTTTCTTTTTAATTTCTTTTTTCCTTCAAATAATACGATTTAAATCTCAAATTTAAGCAATATTTGTGGAACAGCTTCTGCTAACACATGTCACATCTCACAAATATAGTGGGAAAACAAGTTGGTATGCGTTTTAAAAATGATTAAATCTATACAAGTTGTTGTGTCCAAATGATTTATTTATGTTACATGTTGATGTATTTACAGTTATATTTTTATTTATAAAATTCATTTTATTAGTTTTTTTTTTAAATTCAAAATTTGAGTTTCAAATTTTATAATTTTCATCATATCAATTACTGACATGTAGAAAATTAAATTTTTATAAATTTTTTTAAAGTACATTTAATATTTTTTTATAAATCATATGTGACAATCATAATATTGGTAAAACATTATTTATTAAAATAATGGTTAATTAGCTAGCGACAACATCTTTAGAATGCACAAGCTTATATATATATTCATGCTTCAAATTCCAATTTACATAAGAACAACATCCTTAATAAAACACAGATCAACACTCTTGCTTGCTCCGATTCTAATTTCTAGTTTCTATTCTAATTTCAAACTTATTATCCAATTCCTCCATTTAAAAAGCGAAAGAAAATGAACATGAACTCAAAGCCTTAAGCCACAAAATCATCATAAACAAACCTATACATGTTAAAAACAATAATTAAGATTAGACAACTACAAATTCGACCATATAACAGCATGATTGATTTGCCTCTGTGTCAAGAAAATGATTCATCATTTTCATCGTTATCAAGTTCATCAAAGAATGGATCCTTGAGGAGTTCGGCTGCATTGGGTCTTGCCCTTGGTTGTGCAAGGCACTTCTCTATGAATGCCTTCGCCTCCAGATTCTTGACCTTGTTCAACGCCTGAGGTCTCACTCCAGAGGACACTTTCTTGTATATTTTGGCAATATTGTCACACTCACTGTAGGGAATTTCCAAAGTCACCATCTCTAAAATGCACATTCCAAACGAGTATATGTCAACCATTTCAGTGTAATCCTCCTCGTAAAGCTCCGGCGCCATGAATTCGGGCGTCCCCAGCACTGAATGTGCGGAATGGCTCTTCCCCACTATTGCAGCCAAACCCAAATCACCAATCTTTACCTTTTAAAAAACCAATAACCCAAAAAAATAAAAATAAAAAATTAATATATTTAAAAAAAAAAATTATATCAGTTTATAAAATTATTTTGGCGTAATATTGACTAAGTTACTTAGCCAAAATTAATAAGCAAGTGAGTACCTGACCGACGTTTCCATTAACAAAAACATTGCTGCAATTGAGATCTCTGTGAATGACACAAGGTTCATGGGTATGCAAATATTCCAAACCCTTCAAAATCTGCCTCGACCATTTCTTCAACGCCTTCATCGATACATGCCTATGTTTCTTCCTGTACTCCCTCAGATTCCCACTGGTACAAACCTCGGTGATGAAGTTCAACGTGTTTTTCTCCTCGTTCCGCCACACATTGTACAAGGCAATGATGTTCTTGTTCGTTAAGGATCTTAGCAACCGAACCTCCGAGTAAAGCCTGTCAATCATGGCGGGATCATCTGTGAAGTTTCCTAGTTTGACTTGGTTCCATGCTACTTCTATTCCTTCTTCTTGGTCAAACGCGCGGTAGACTTTTTTCACTGCCCCAGACCCAAGTAGCTCGCTGTACCGGCCGTATCTGCCGGTTGGATCAATCTCCACGAACGGCTCCGAATCTTTATCAGATAGATCAGGGTTCACACTAGGCATCTTCAAAGAAAACATACAGATATGTTTAAATAATTTTTTTAAATTATAACCAAAACAAAGTTTCAATCTTTGATAAAAAGAAAAAATGGGTTTGAAGCGTTTGATTGATATGTGCAAGAACGCATAACAACAGGCAAGGAAGCACATCATTAAGAGAGCCGGCCAGGACTCTTACCATAAAACACCAAAGTTTATGTCGTTTAGTTTCAACAGATTTGCTTCATCAGTCTCTATCTAACACAATGGGTACTAGATCCAGCAGAGAAGTATACGAAGAATAAACTCTGAAAAAAGGTAGGAAAGGTAGGAGTAATTAACAGCCAAGAGAGCTCGAAATATGGAAAAACACGAGGGTCCTGGAGGAGAGTCTTTATAGGAACCAAGGGGATCGAACACAGGTTAGGAAACGTCAACCATGGTTAATTACAGGATTAATGGGTATTTAATTATCGGATAAGGTACGTAATTGAAACGTCTCAGCGTTTTGATTTAATTATGTTCTCTTTTATTCGGCAGTAAAAAGCAGTTAAGAGAACATTTTGATATTCAAGTGTCGTGAAGAATGCTTCATGTTGGGGTCGATCTATATGGGGGAGTGAGCCTGATTTACCATTTCTATACCACAATTAACAGAGCTTTTAGGGATTTATTGTTATTATAATGAGCTTTGTTTTCTTGTAAAAGTATCTTATCAAAATTTATTATTAAAAATTGATAAAAAGTATAAATTTATATATATATATATTAACAAAATTTTATTATATTTAATTAAATATAAAAAAAAATGATGAATTTGATGAGTTATTATTTAAAAATTAAGTAAAAAGTATTTTTATACTATTTTTTATATATATATTTTTATATATTTAATTAAATATGACAAAATTTTTTTAATATATATATATAAACTTATATTTTTTTATTAATTTTTAATAATAAATTTTGATAAGACTAATATTAATGTTTTAAGTTGAATTAGAAACCAAAAGGTCAACTTTGATACCTTGGAAACAGGTATCTCGACCGTCAAGTATAGAGCTTTTCCAACGTTGATAAGAAGGGGTATTCAGTCATTTTTGTCTACTTTTATGTATACGTACTTTACTGATATTTCATATTTTAATATTTATTTTATATGAAAAAAATTAATGTAATAAATTACATCAACAAAATATAAAAAGAATACATAAAAATAACTATTCATCAGATTTTTGTGGAAAAAAAAATTAAAACAAAATTTCTTGAAATGTCCTTTCATTCGTTCATTCATTCATTAATTGATTTCCTTTTCCTTACGCAGTGGGACCAAACTTTTATGGTTCATTTCCGTTGAAAATAATTGCGCTCACATGGATGTGAATTATATCGTAGCAGCTAATATATATAGAACCAATAAGAGTTGTTGATTTTAAAGATAAAATAAAATAAAATCATCCAACCGTGTAGATCGATCGTAAGTTTGCCTTGTCTTGTGATCTTAGGCTTTTGTATGGAACAGACGCAGGAGCTTGTGATTAGCCCCAAATTTTGGCTATTGCGTATTGCTTCTCCTGTGCAAGAATACTATACCTGTTAGCTAGCCGTTAGGAGACATGTGATGCGTGTGAAAACATCACTGGTTCCATGCATTTTCTTCATCTTTTGTGCTTCAACAACATTACAAATATTCTTATGTGCTTATAATATCATATTAATGTTCAAAATAATTTTTTTTCCTTTTTATTTTTTTGAAAAAAGTAAATTAAGTACTAAATCCCATTTTTTTTTTTTATAAATTATATGTATATATATATAGAGTAATGCTAAATACAATTTTAAAATCATGTGTAAATCTAATTTGTAGAATTAATCATTTTAAAAAAAAGTGAGATCAAGTAATATTAAAAAAATAATTTTTTTAAAAATAAATCTTAGATATATTATCACAATATCATATGTTTTTAGATATTTTACGCAAACCAAAACTAATGGCCGTAGCATGCATTAAAGAATAAAGAATATATAGTGAAATTATCAGCTTTATGACATCTGTCCTAGCTAGCTAGCTAGGAAAGCTCAAAGCAAACTATGACCCATTTTTTTCCCGTGAATTAAGTTTGATCAGATATGAATTGCGTGACGAACAACATAATTAATATATAACTTTCAAATTGCCCATCTTAATTTCTAGGCAGATCCAATTTGATGACCCCCCAAACATCGAACGGCCAGTACTTCATCCATCACATTCAAGTACTTTTACTAGCATTAATATAGGAAAGTACGTACTGTTGATCACATCAATTGAATCCAGACTGAAACCAACAGATCATCGTTTTATATATTTAGTTGCCAGTCTCACTTTATCAACTCAGTTTCTTCGATGTAATGTCACATGAAATACGTTTGAGATCAAGATTTTTCTTGGCAGATTTGGTTCATGATTCAATTGAATGGAAGTTGGAACCTCCGAATTTGACAAGGTCCTGGGCATGCATGCATGCAGCTAGCTAGACGTCTTTAATTCTATTTCCGATTGCTTTTTGGACTATCTTCAAGAAAGAATAGTAAATAAGCAAAATGTATGCGAGTTGGCTGCGTCAACTTAGCCGGTTCTAATAGTTAAAGAATGATAAGAGAAAGAAGTTAAAAAAAAAAAAGAGAGTATATAAGTTAATCACAGACGACACAAGATTTATATAATGTATTAGCAGCGTGCTTAAGTTGATGGTCGGATTGCAGAAGATTTTATTCACATATGAAAAATCAAAGATTCAGTGTGGCGACCGTGTAAGTATTTACTACAATATATAGTACTTTTTTTTTTTTTTTTAAGAAAGAGAATGACATTCTAATTTTATTGATATTTCTATTTATGATAGATGATTTAATAGAAGGGTCAAATCGTGTTAATTAATTATAGTTGTGTCATGTCAAGTCATATATATTATACTATATGCATTAATCCAAAATCGATCTGTTAAATTTATCATGTCAAAATCTTAAATCTTAATATATTCCATTAATATAACGGGTTATGTCGAGTCAACCTATTTTGATCCGTTAGTGAATACTATGAAATAGGTTAATATGATACGATCTGACTCGTTTTAATCTATTTATGTAAATAGATTGAACAAACCCAAAATTAACCCATTTGATCTAATCAAATTTAACATAGTTTTATATAAATGTTAAAATTATCATATTTATAAAAATTATAAAACTAAATACAAGTCTAAAGTTTCAATCCAAACAATAAAAATTATATCGAAATTAAAATTATAATAATTTTACCTTCAAATATAAGAGTATAATTGTAACTTAATTTCATTAACGGATCATAACGGATTGACCTGTTATCATTCCGTTAAACAATCATGTCTTAATAGTTTAATTTGTTTTGATCTGAACTCATTAAAATTAAACCAAACCCACTATTATTATATTGTATTTTTGTTGAATTAACAAGTCATGTCATATTGCACCCTATGGTTTAATACAAAATATAGGAAATCATTAGTAGGTTGGGTAGTATTGAGTGCCAAAAAAGGGTCAAGCCTCCATTCCATGCCCCAATCCTCTTTGAAACCCACCAAAAAATTGTAACGAGTCATTGTGGATCATCAAGTTGGACTGCACACAAACAGAACCACCCTCTACACAAAAATGCCCAACTCTCGGCTACCAACCTGGTTTTCTGTCGTTTATAGACGACATTATATTTTGAGGATAATTCCTTAATAATGTGTAATTTTTCTAAGGTACCAAGGGATTTGTGCTCTCGCCTCTCCCTCTCTGTCCCATGGCGGGCTTGGTTAGCACTGATGCACCCCAGATCAAATCCTCTAAAATTCGAAGCCTTAATTTTGGAATCTCATGTTTAGCCCATATGAAATGTAGCAAAACGCCCATTCGATGATTGATGTCTCCCAAAGGGTGGGTACGTATCAAAGTCTTGCAGTGGGGCAACCTTCGAACCCAATATCCCTAGCTCATTACTATAAGACAAACCAATATTTATGATAATTTATTTGCGTTTATAATAAAAATAACTCATTTTAATATAAGATAATTATTTTTATAAAAAATAACTGATTATAAATAAATATAGTCACGATGGCCTCGGTTTTTCCATTTAAGCCCAATTTCCATAACCCTCGGGGCTCGCATAGAGAAAGTAGATCTTCATGTTATATGGTTTCTCTGATCTAATTGATCGATCAACAACATGGTATTGTAATAATATATTCAAACTTTTTGTGACTTTATCTTCTTATCTCCATTTTCACGATGATGTGATGTGTTTATAATATCGTATATTAACACCTTATTGTCGTCCAACTCTATCCTTAAATAATTCATATTAAGTACTAAGTAGGATCAAATGTTCCAATCTCGGATTAAATTATGTGCCGTAGAAGCTGATCCCCAAACAGAAAACGACTTCCAGCAGCTCATCCTGTCAAATCCCAGCAGCCGCGAGAAGTGATCCACCACACAACATATTTTATAATACTTTACATAATATATATCATAAACTAAAAATATTTTGATAAAATAATATTAATTTTATAAGATAATTTATAAAAATACTTTTTTTATAATATTATTTTGTGTTTATTATTTTTGTTTGTATAAAGTCTCGTTTTAATTTGAAACTCACCTTAATTTATCTGAATTTATTTTTATCTTATTATTATATATTTTTTAATTTCTTATATAAAATAAAAAATTTTATACATATTTTTTAAATTTTAATATATATTTTTTAAATTTTAATACATATTTTTTAAATCTTATAATAATAATAATATTAAAAAATAAATTAATCCATCTTAACTCATCTACCTATCCATTCAAATAAAATCTACTTGGATTTTGCTAGGAACCCAAAGTCTGCTAGGTCTTATCTATACTCATCCAAACCGGACGTATCATCTGGTAATTATGATAGGACAACGGCCTGTGATGGATGTGGTGTGCCACCTGAATACCATTCATCTTTACTATCCTCAGTAGATCTAGGTGCTCTGTCTCTGTGATATTATACTTTTTTGGATGGCATTATGGCTTTTCACCTTTGCACTTTGCAGCCTGATTATCAGTAGGCATAGATAGCTCGATCGTCTTTTTTATTACCATGATTACAGTATAAGCAACACGATATCCATATGCTGTTTAAGAATTGTGAATTATGGGTACTGCCCAAAATGTGTTCTTTAATTTTCTGCAATTTTGCAGAAGAAATTAGTATTGGAACTGTGAAGAATGACAGAGTATTCCTAAGAATTCAATGCACCATTGGCTCTTGACCCTTTTTTTTTTTTTTTAATAATTCTACATATAATCATAAATACGTTATTATTGTATAATAATTTTAAAAAATAATAGAGTTTATTATAAAAAGTTATTATATTTTAATATAAATCTCATATTTTATTTACTTTTTTTAAAATATTCCCAATTCACGATTACAAATATATATATATATATATATGTTTAGTGGTTATTGAATCTCAATTATAAATTTGCACTTGAATGGTCGGTCAGTTGTTGATGAGATGTACATAAATTTCCAACAAAAAAATGCCATATTTATCATGTTTATCTCAAACGGTCTTGGATATTTATCAGTATTTATTGCACTATTTGAAAGAAGAAGGGGCGGGGGGGAAGGGGAGCACCCATATTTCTTGTATTTTGGCATTTGAACGACACTTGAGGTAAGATGTTTGGTGAGGGAATTATTTGGTCCATAAGCCGCATAAAATAAATTCTCACAATTATTAAGGCAGGAGATATTAGGGCCTCTGCCTCTGGTTTTACTGTGAATCTTTGAGATTCATATTCAAAAACTTTTGGTTGTGTTGTCTTGTTAAACAGAATAAGGATAAATTTATTATTTATTATTATTATTATTATTTAAAAATTTTAAAAATTTAAATAAAAATTTTAAAAAAATTGAATTATTTATTATATTTTATATAAAAATTTGAGAAATTATAATGAAAAAATTTGAAAAAATGTTGAGTGATTGACGCTAGAGAAATGATAGATGCATACGTAGATTTGCAAGCGACATGTAATCGTTTTAAAAAAAAGTAAATATATATGAGACTCACATAAAAAAATTAACTCTTTTAACAGTGGTCTCCACTTTTTACCAAAGCGATTACATACTGTTTGTAACTCTATGATTGTATGTAGCATTACTCCTGATTCTAAATTGAGTTTTACTTCTGCTGATTTATTGAACCAGAAAAAAAAAAAAAGAGAAAAGAATCCTAACTAGTAGATGGATTTGGTGCCATGGTTCCAAAGTAGCATTCTACAGATGGAAAATTCACCTCATCCAGGTTACAATTTCGATTCAAATAATCTTGGAAAGTTAGCATGTCGGATGTTTCACTGTTTTAAACTCAAGTTGATGTTTTCTGATGTACCAAAAAGAAAACTAATATTCTTCAAGTACATTGGATGTGGATGTTTGAAGCTTGTAGCCACCACACCTAATCTCAACAACGACTGCTACATATATCAGCCACTCCAGCTTCTCATTCATTCATGCACACACTGATTTTGGTAGAATCTTTCTCATGGTTAATAAAAATAAATAGATTTGACTTTCTTTTACCCCATAAAAAAAAACCCAAAAAATCTTGATGTGATTTGCCCTTTTCCTTCCTTTTTTTTTTTTTTTTACCCTTTCTTCAATTGGAGGGTCAGTTGGGTTTGGGATAACAGTGATTGGGTTTATGTGACAAAAAAAAACCTCAAATATTAATAATTTGGTGTGTACATGGTATTAATGTTAAAATAAGATTATATTTAGGGGTGTTCATGCGAGTCAGGTTGTACCCGGCCCAATTTAAAATTTTATATATTTCTTAACATTTTAAATTTTTTTTTTAAATATGTTTAAGGAAATTTCAAATCCGGGTTCCGGATTTGGGAATCCGGAACCCGGATGAACACCCCTAATTATATTAATTATAGATTTAGTATTTCAACTTCTGTGAGTAATAAGAGAACGGATATTTATAACTAAAGTGTATAAGTTTTATATAATTTAAAAAAAAATGAGATTTATATAAAAAAAAATTATCTATTCATGTTAAATTTTAATTTTTTAAAGAGGGTATGCTTAATAATTATATCTAGAATAATAAATAGATTTTTTTTTTTGGAGACACTAGGGTCAGTCTCCCCTACAAAAACAGTTGAAGCAGCTGCCGGCCACCGTAGGTAACACCGCCCATGCTATCGGGACCGACGACTTCCGACGATCTCACCCCTGTATTTTGGACCCATTATGATTTTAAGGCTGCGTGGAACACATCAGAAGTCATTTGGAGTCGCCATCGTAGGAGTGAGGTCGCTGGAGGTCGTTTGTCCCAATAGTATGGGCGGTGTCGCCCACGGTGGCTAGCGGCGGCTCTGTCTAAACTGAGATTAAATGCCTCTCTATCCATTACGTAAAATTATTTATATTTTATATTTTATTGTGTTTTTTATTATTTTATTATTTTATTGTATTTTTTATTATATTTTCTATTATATATTTTCTATTATATTTTTAAAATTTTTTTATTATATTTTTATTATTTTATTATTGAGACTATTTTTAATAGGACCCATCCCCAGATTTTTATTTTTATTTTTTTTCAATAGGATGGTAAATAAATGTAAAATGGATGGGAGAAAATGGATTTGGGCTGAGGTCTTTGTAACCACCAAATACGTTTAAAATGACAAGCCAATGGCACACAGACACAGACAGAGAGAGATCCATTGTAACAAGTCAACTGCGTCACACTCTCTCCCTTTCCTCTCTGACAAAACTTCAGACACACACACAATCGACTCTAAATTACCATTCTGCCCCTCCCTTCTCCCCTTCTCCCCTTCCATACCATTAAAGCCACACTCCTCCGCTCTCTGCCTACTCTCCCATCCCAATCGCTCGGAATGGCGCAGACCCAAACCTCTTCTCTCGCCCATTTTCGGCTGAGTAGTTCCGGTGACTTGGCACCCGGAAACGCTGATGATTCGGGTCACTCTGGGTCGAACTCCGCCAAATACAAGCTCATGTCGCCGGCCAAGCTCCCGATCTCGAGGTCCGCGTGCATCACGATCCCACCCGGGCTTAGCCCGACGTCGTTCCTCGAGTCCCCCGTGCTTCTATCCAACATGAAGGTTAGCTTCGGTTCGGTGCCTTTTTCTTTTTGAGTTCTTAAGTCTTTCCTCGAAATGTGGTGCTGCTTTGGATCAGGTTTCTACTTTCTGTTTGGCTACCGAGAAAATAAAAAAGGGTCAGAAAGTGATGGAAGATGAAAAAGAAACGAGCTTTCTGAATCGTAGACCGTGTTCTTTAGCTCAACTTTTCGAATTCAAAACCTATTTTTTTTTTTCCTTTTCGTTCGCGCTTCTATTCCTTCGATTCCTGATCAACCCAACGGACCTTATCTCTCAGCAATACGTGTCGTTGCGTTTAGCTCAACTTTTCGAATTCAAAACCTTTTTTTTTTTTTCCTTTTCGTTCGCGCTTCTATTCCTTCGATTCCTGATCAACCCAACGGACCTTATCTCTCAGCAATACGTGTCGTTGCGGCTCCCAAATTTTGGAGTGTTTTGCAGCGTGGTGTTAAAAAGTATAGTGGCGAATTTCGTAGGACTTGAATGATGTGATATAGATATTTATAGATATCTCAAATTGAGCCCAAAAAAGATGCTTTCTTTGTTTTTCAGTAAAAAATCGATAATTTTTTCGTCCTCTTTCAATCTCATATCACAATTTATTTTTTTGATTTCCATATGGTTTACTAAATTTTATTATTTGGGTGCTCGAGTTGGGACCGTTTGATTCCGATTCTTGCTCAAATATTATTGTATTTGTATGCATTGGCTCCTTTATGCCATGCTATAGAGCATTTGCTTTGAGGGAATTGATTGTTCTAATGGAATTTGCTTTGGGGGAATATCAAATACGGGCTTTCGTTCACAAAGTCTGAATGGCATTTTTTATTTATTTTTCTTTAATGTCAGTGTTGTTTTTTCACATAATGAATCTTCTCTTTTTGTTGGGTGCTTTGCCCTTTTTGTTTGTTTTTGTTTTTAACGGTGTTTTCTTCGGTGTAGGATACCAAACCTTTTCCATTTGCATATTGTAGGACATCGAATAAATGCGTCATCATTAAGTAGTGAGGATTACTATTTGATAAATGTGGCGCAATGGTGTTCGGTAGCAGCAGAGAGTTTGAGAGAATGTGGGTCTAGGTGATGAGAAAATATGTGATTATCTGAGCCTGATGGGGGTCTTATATTTGGTTTAAAATTTGTGTAGGCATGGTTCTGTTGAGTTGAGCATATAGATGCATACCATATTTCTTTAATTATCAAATGGGTATCGTACGAGCGATAAATGAATTTTAAACTCATCAGTAAAAGAATTTGTACGTACTCTGCTTTTGCTTATCTTTAATGAATTCATATTAAAATTCTTCTTTATCTTTTTGTGGTTGTTTAAACGGATTTTTCATGGCATAAAGTTGGTAGAATTCATTTACATACTTCATTGATCAGATGAGCTTGAACTTCTCTATTAATTCTTGTAAGAAAGACGTCTGAACACTTTGTCAGAGTCCTTGTTAGGAACTGCCATGGAATAGTTTTGTCAAGTAGTGCTGGATTTACGTCATAGGATTTCATGGGTAGTGCAAAACATCCATGCATTTCCCTTTTTCAATTTTAGGTTTCCTCCTTTTAGCAAGACTTTGATATTGTTCTTCTGTTTGTTGATAAGAGTTTTCTCCGATATTTTCCCACTTATCTTGCAGGCAGAGCCCTCTCCAACCACCGGTTCCTTTATGAAGCCTCAAGTGGTCCATGGCCCTGCTAGTTCTGCTGCACATCCGGTAACTACAGTTTACTCCAACACCGATTACTTCCATGAAAGAAATCCCAGCTGCTTCGAATTTAAACCTCACTCCACATCAAATATGGTATTGTTCAATGAGTATTCTGTGATGAAATTTTAAAAATGAGACATTATCTGTGTAGATATATGATCAGATGGGCCGTTGAATCAGATATATTGTTAATCACGGTTTGCCTAAGTTTATAACCTGTTATTGTGTTACTGGCTCCAGTACTTACAAAAAAAATTGTATTATCGGCTCCTCAAGGCTCAAGTTGAACAATTCAATAGATGTCTTCCCGTATTAAACCTTACAAATATTAAGAATTAACAACTAAATTGGTTCTTATATCTCCCAGCACTGTCTCTTTCTTATTTCCTATCAGTTGTGTGATTATTATGATTGATTTCTGTATGTTAACTTCTACTTATAAAAAAAAAATTCTGTATGTCAACTTCTAGTTTCATTGCTGGTGCTTTCAGTTAATTTCACGCAGATGTTGTCATGTGAAGATTTTTGCAAAAGATATGATAGATGAGTCTCCTTTGTAACTCTCCCTCTCTTTTATAAGAATTGAGCAGTAAAATATGGCCTTACTAATTATATATTCATAAAAGCAAAAAATGAATCCTCTACCAACTGTGAGGTACTGGTTGCCTAATATTATATATTTACTACAAGGTTCCTGCAGATCTGAACCACCATAGAAATGAACAATCTACCCAATTCCAAGGTCAGTGCCAACCTCACGCCTTTGCATCATCAGCATCTGTGAAAAATGAGATGGCAGTTTCCTCAAACGAGTTGAGTCTTTCAGCACCAGTTCACATGGTAACTTCAGTGGCTAGTGCACCGGCTGAAGTTGATTCAGGCGAACTAAACCATAGAGGAACCCCAAATACTGGGTTTCAAGCTTTACAATCTGATTCTAAAGGAGGTGGAATTTCTGCTGTTGCTGAGAGGTCATCGGATGATGGATATAACTGGCGAAAATATGGACAGAAACTTGTTAAAGGATGTGAATTTCCACGTAGCTATTACAAGTGTACACATCCCAACTGTGAAGTGAAAAAGCTGTTTGAGCGCTCTCATGATGGACAGATCACTGAGATTATCTACAAGGGTACACATGATCATCCTAAACCCCAACCAAGCCGTCGGTATACTACTGGTAACATGATGACTGTCCAAGAAGAAAGATCTGATAAGGCTCCATCTTTAACTGGCCGAGATGGTAAGGAAGAAACTTCATGGTGATTTCTGTTGAGGGTGCTTTTACGGACTAATTAATGTGCATGATTCTCGCATTGCAGAGAAGTCTGGCATCTATGGACAAATATCCCATGCAGTTGAGCCAAATGGTACTCCTGACCTATCTCCTGTCAGAGCAAATGATGATAGTCTAGATGGTACAGGGTCAACTCCAAATAGGATCAATGATGATGTTGAGGATGATGATTTATTCTCCAAACGGAGGTATAAAGTTTTGCAATTTGAGGCTAAGTTTTTCAAAAGTTGTGCATATTTGCAGCTGTGCTAATCAAGGAACTGTGAATTATTAAGCAGGAAAATGGACATTGGTGGGCTTGATGTCACTCCAGTGGTTAAACCTATCCGGGAACCACGTGTAGTTGTCCAAACTCTTAGTGAGGTAGATATACTGGATGATGGGTATCGCTGGCGCAAATACGGGCAGAAAGTGGTCAGAGGCAATCCTAATCCAAGGTATGTTTTACAAGTTGATGACAAGCATGCATCTACAGATAGTCTTTTTCTTGCACTATCTGTTTCCACATGTCCTCTCCTGCTTTCAGAATAATTTTGTGAATACATTATAAGTCCATTGAACTTTTTTCTCCTAAAAGCATTATTCATAGTTTCCATTGCTTCCCAATCTCATAGTCTATATACCACCACCAAGTAAAAATTGTGCAAAGATGGGTTTTTCTACTTTTTCAAGGTGAGAGTTACAGCCAAAGGTCTTGACTATGTCTCATGCTTGCAAGTATCAAAGTGGTATTTACATATTGTTTTTCTGGATATAGATGGGAAGCGCAAATATGACTCCAACATGTACTTTCCCTTTATGTATATACAAATCTTCTGGCTAGGACCTATTTTTATTTTGCAATATCTTTTTCTAATGCAAGTCAGTACGCTTGACGTGGTTTCATGTAATGCAGGAGCTACTACAAGTGTACAAATGCTGGATGCCCTGTTAGAAAACATGTGGAGAGGGCATCTCATGATCCCAAAGCAGTTATAACCACATATGAGGGAAAACATAATCACGATGTGCCTATTGCAAGGACAAGTAGCCATGACACGGCAGGACACACGGCTATGAGCGGACCGTCAAGGATTATTAGATCAGAAGAAAGTGATACCATTAGCCTTGATCTTGGGGTTGGGATCAGCTCCGCTGTTGAAAATAGGTCGAACGAGCGGAGGCAGGCACATCATTCTGAAATTCTGGGAGTCCAATCTCAAGCTAGCAATTCAAGTTTTAAGGTGTTTCAAGCAACCCCAGTTTCGGCATATTATGGTGTTCTAAGTACCGGCTTGAGTCGATATGGATCTAGAGAAAATCCAAATGAAGGCAGAAAGATTGAAATCCCACCTTTAAACCATTCCTCTTACCCATTTCCACAGAACATGGGAAAGATACTGACGGGTCCTTGAGATTCTTTACAAATTTACAATGCAATGATAACAGAAATAAAATACGTGTGATGAATTTTTTTATATTTTACTTTTATGTATTTTCCTTTCTTCAGCAGTTGAGGACAAGAAGACGAGTCTCTAGATGAAAACAGGATTCGTCTTAATTTTACCTTAATATCTGAGAGCTGTTCTTGACATTGACTGCCCCCAGCAAATTTCTTTGAAGTCCAATACTGTTTGTATAATGTTGACTTCTGGCTGAAACTCTGTATAAATATGAAATTAAGACTGGTGTATGATTTTCTGACAAGAAGATTTTATTGTAACTTAAGAACTTTTAAGATATTGGAAGGGAATATGGTTTCAGTTTCACTTTTAAATGGACTTGTAATTCGATGGAAACGTTAAACCTGTACCCATTGATGTAGCTTTGGAGTCCATACGGTATTGCACCTGGCAACAGTCGAGGAGGAAAACCCGCAATGTGGCATACACGCATTCATGCACACTGATGAAGCGACGATGGTAAGAAATTGCCATTGATGCTTGTCGCTAGATTTAGTATGTTCTCCAAAAGAAATGTCTGGTTTTGGATTCGAGTACTTTGATTGGTTTGGGAAAGGGCTATCCCCAAACGGTAGGTACTTTGATTGGTTTGGGAAAGGGCTATACCCAAACGGTAGGGTAAGGTTACCGTTACTAGAAACCAACAAAATGACAAATATCAATTACACTTTAATGGTTCCGTTTGTTGGGGGAGAAGGACAAACAAACCATAGTTGCCATTTTTATAAATAGTAGTGAAGTAGTAGATGGTCCCAGCAGTTAATAGTATTGAACTGTTTATATATAGTAGTGAAGTAGTAGATGGTCTCAGCAGCCAAACACAACAGCATGTTCTAATTCTAGTTCATGCACGTGAAGCAACCGGGCAAACAAATCCACAAGGCTCTTTTTCAAGGGAATACAACTTCTCATTACATTCCTAGTGTCACCCAAAAGAGAAAATCCAATATTTGTGACACTTGACAAAGAGAATATCTTCAAATCGGATACTTCCGATTTACTCAAAACAATGAAAACCAATGATGGCCATTCACGTAGATCCCATATTTTCTCAGTAGAGGAAAAAAAAAAATCATCACATTTTCGTACTTCCTTCCCCTCCCCTCTCTACCTCAGGCCCTTAGCATATTGTTGAAGAGCAATGCCAAAGTTTTTGAGGGATTGGAGGTAAGATAGATGAGTTGCAAGTGTACAGAGACAGAGAACTTCATTTTTCTTAGATTTGTAGTTCGCACAATTCATTTTCACCACAATTTTGAGACGAGCTCAAAAAAATAGATCTGAATTTTTGGAGTCCAAACACAACTACAAAAACACACAAAAAAATCATAGTGAGCCTGAAGATTCAACTTCTCGGCAAAAATTTGACAAAGGCGCAAAGCATGCAAAAATCGAAGCCATCACCAGAAACTCGAACAAACTGAAAGGGATTAATTGAATAAAATGAGTGTATCCACTCTCAATTTGGCAATAGTACCAAGAAAACACATATAGAGGTGAGAAGGAGTTTTGTTTTGATATGCCGTGATGCAGTGTGAAAGCTTACTATAAAAAAGTCTGATGTGTCAAAATATTATTGGCTTCCGTTAAACCTACAACATAGGATTCTCCGTTCCAAAGAGAAGCTGCTTGACCACACTACTATACCAAAATAAGAAAAGGTTAGTGAAAGAGTTCTAATATCCCCATAAATGCCCATAGAGTGTTGATATGGACCATAAGTCACATGAGGCCCAACTAATCTTAGGGGTGGCAATATGTGACACGACATGTTAACACGAAACGAACATGACACGATAAAAGCTGGTTAGTGTTTAGCCTTAACGGGTTTCGGGTCAAATCGTGTCAACCCGTTAAGATACGATTTGATAACGGGTCATAACGTGTCAAATCCGTTATGACCCGTTAAGACACGTTAAGAAATTTGAATTTAGTTTTATACCCTTAAGCTAAACTTTAAAAAACCCTAATTTAAAATTAGATTTATACTCTTAAACACTTAACTATCCCATTTAAGTATTTATTAAAAAATCATTAACGAGTTAATTCATTGTTATTTAATATGTTTGAGTTATAATTTTAATATTTTATAATGTGTGGATCATATTTGTGTGTTTATCATATTTTATAATGTACTATTTATTGAATTATAATTTTAAGATTGTAATTTATAATTAATTTTTTATGTTTTATAACTATTGTTTAAGTTTTAATATTTGTATAAAATCAATTAGGTTAAACTCAAACGTGTCACTAACAGGTTTGCGGGTTGAAACGTGTCAAATCGTGTTGTATCGTGTCGTGTCATAGCGTGTCATATAATGTCAAAGGTCTTAACGGGTCTTAACAGGTCGTGTCGTGTCAACCCGTTATCTTAACGGGTCGTATTAGGGTTGAAGTTTTTGACACAAAACCCTTAACGGATCGTGTTCGTGTTGACCCTTTAAGCATTATGTATACGTTCTGACACGACATGAACACGACCCGTTAACACGTTTTAACACCCCTAACTAATCTTATGACCTAAGGCTTGCATTCCCCCTAGGCCCAATGAGGCCTGTATTTGGTTACCAACTACTTAGACAAACGCCCAATTGCAATGGGATAAAAGAGATAACCACTCGTTTCAAAGTAAGTGGTCATCTTGAATGTCTAAGAACTTGAAATTCAAATACCAACTGAGCGGTTAGGCTAAGGGAGGAAACTCTATTTAAAGGAACTCAGGCACATTGATCACCATAACTTATGATTTTGATTAAAAGATATATTTACACTACTGACTTAAGCATTGGAGCTGTTTCTTTAAACTCTAAAACTTGTTACTCTTCGATAGTGTAGCTATGAAACATGTTCACAACTATTAAAATCAGGAAAAATCTTTGGATTGGAGTCCTCCTATAAGATGGATTTATCGGAATCTAATAATGTGTCGCCATGTCAGATTAATGAGGGAGAGTAACGGTTCAAAGGTGAGATTGGAAACACACAATTAGCGCAATCCCCCCCCCCCTCCGGTTTCTTCATTTTCATTCTCCTAAACCCTAACTGCTCTTTGAAAATTGCATTTTTGAAATCCTAACGACAATGAAAATCATGAACAAAAATGAAAATTGTGACTGTAGCTTTCTCTTTCCCCTAAACGAAAATGGAAATCGCGAATGAAAATGAAAATCATGAATGAAAATGGAAATCATGATTGATGCTTTCTCTTTCTCCAATTGAGGCTTTTTCCCTCCCCTAAATGAAAACGGAAATCATGAACAAGAATTGTGAAAATAAAAAACGAAAATTGAAAATGGAAATTGAAAATTGAAAATGATGTAATCGCAAAAATGAAAAATGAAATCATAAAACGAAATCACAACTTGCGAAAATGAAAGAGAGTTTCATGATCTCATCTTCGAAAATGAAAATGAAATGGATTCAACTTAGAGTTCTACTTAATTTGCAACTTGATTTTGTTTGCCTGGGTTGTATTCATCAAAAGAACATTTTATGGGCATCGACAGAATCAAGTTTTTGGAAAACAATAGAAGTTTTCCTCAAAAGAACATTCAGAGGGTCACATTTGCTTCCTTGAAATACAAATCAAAGGAGGTGAACTTGGAAGAGATGGAATCACGCAGAGATGACATCGGGAAGGAGAAATGGGGGGTTGTTTTCGGTGCAACGCTCACAACTATTGTTTCCTATTTTTCCATACGTGACATTTCATGACTGACCTCCAATATTCTATACTTATAAGAGGGATTCAGTCCAAAGGGTCTATGTTAAAATCATCTAGGAAATCCCATTTTAGAACAAAAAATTATTTGGACTTGGTACAAAAGACGCATTCTTAAGTCCTGTTTATTTTGAGATGGGATGAGATAAGATGAGATAAAAGTTAAAAAAAGATAAAATATTATTATAATATATATTTTTAATATTAATTTTATTTTAAAATTTGATAAAATAATTTTAAAATTTGAAAAAATTAAATTTTTTATTATATTTTATATAAAAATTTAAAAAAATATATGATAAATTTGAAAAGAATATAAAATTTTTAATTTTATCTCTTAAAATAAACCAGACCTAAGACCGATGACATGTCATATTGAACTAGCAAACTAGCTTCTATATAGGAGCCGTGCGGGAGATATCATTCACACCTATTGCAAGTAGAAATAAATTGTAAATATCCTAGAATTATTATTATTTAATAAAAATATCCTTAATTTAAAACAGAATTCAGAAAAAACAAAAAAAAAAAACAATAAAGGGGAAGATCTTTCTTTCTCACTTTCGTTTTGGAATCCACGAGAGAAACTGCGAGCGAAGTTTCATTTGTATAGCAAATACAGAGATGCTGAAAATTCTCTGTTTAGGAAAAGCTGGAGTTGTACTATGTACTATCTGGCACTTTTTGGAAGGGTCACTGGCATTTGCAAATTGGTCTTTAAATGCACTGTTGGTAGAATCCAATAACCCTTTATTCAGTATTTTGTCTTTGCTTGCTTTGAAGACCATGCAACCACGTTGCGCATCGAATCTCCACCGATGCCATCTTCCCAAATCAACACTCAAAAGTTTCAACCGATGCATATACAGAAATCAGGAGAGAGAGAGAGAGAGAGAGAGAGATGCATGCTATCTGGGTCTCCCTGAAGGAGACTGCAAACTGTAGAGTAAAGCTGACGAATGTCGTTAGCCGGTCCAGAATATGTGGAAAGGGAAGTGAAAAGGATATACTGGAACGTGAGCCTGTCCATTGCACGGCAACTCCAATTCGCAAGGCGATTTTCGGCCAGACTCGAACATTGCTTTGTGGTAAGCGTTTTCTTCTCCATTCTGCTTGTGAGGCTTAATTTCAACTCTAACAATGTATCTCTATCCCACGATAGTATCAACAAAACATTTAGATTACAATAAAGTACAATACTTAACTCTTGTCTCTATGAGTCTGAACAATGCTAGAAAAAATGCTGAAAGACTTTGTCAATCTTTGTCACTTGGCATGAATTCTCTGTTTTGTTAAACCTTCCGTTGATATTTTCAAAAGAGTAGTCCTACATATACTTGCAGTTTTACTTATATTTTTACTTCCAAGACTCGTTTAGTTAGTTTTTTTTTTTAAATTCAAATTTTGAGTTTTAAATTTTATGATTTTCAACATCTCAATAATGACATGTGGAAAGTAAGTTTTTTGTAAGTTTATCTCGAGTATATTTAACATTTTTGTTTTCAAAAAGGGTTGAAAACTGGAGACCCATCAAGGAACATCGTTGAGCTCATCTTTCAAAGAGCATCCATGAACCCCTCTAAGCCATCAAGAAAGATAACAACTGTCCTCAAGGTGAAGAATTCCATAGAAATTCTTGACAGGTTTGAAGAATATAGAGAGAAGGTGAAGAAGAAAGCCTATGAGAGATATAAAAGGAATCCGAGAAGCACGGTGGACGGGAACGAGCTGTTACGATTCTATGACTCTACGATGGTTTGCTGCAGTGGCAAGTCAAAGCGAGTATCTGAACTGTGTAAAGATCCCAACTGTGAAGTCTGCAGAATTATTGAATTTAATTTTGACACAGATCAGACCAGAAGATATGGTGTCCGTTTGAGTACCGGTAGTGACGACTTGAGGGAGAAGGTGATTGCCACTAAAAGAGTGAACAATGTAAAGAGGGCTGTCATTGTTTGCAGGGCAATTGCTGGGAGCATAGGTAATATGTGGGATGGGGAATATGAAGGTTTTGATTCAGTGGGAAGTGGGTTACTTTCTAACTTGGAGTGCTTGATAGTGCCAAATCCAAACGCTATACTTCCCTGTTTTGTTATTGTTTTTGATTGATCTGGATGTTCATGTATATCTTTTTGCATTGAGCAATAACAATCCAGCTCAGATTTTGCTTACATTTTAACTAATGCCATTAATTTAATACCATACTGCAAAATCAATGGTACCCTCAATAGCTAGAAACCAGACAAGTCGTTTTGCATTCCATTACTGATGTTCTAAGTGAAAGTTAGGTTAGTAACCTGAGATGAGGAACAAGATTTGTGAGAGAAAAGGTTATTTATTCCTAACAGATTCAAAAAGTATCATGTAATGGGATTAGACTCCAAGCAACAACTTATCACTAGAAAGGTTTCTACCTTGCCTTAACCCAGGGGTAGGATAGAACCAAAGAAGAAAGAGAGGGGAAAGAAGACTACCGAGGGGAGTGGGGGTTAGATTTAGGTTACTCCAAAGAGAAATATTTTAGCCATGAATAGATTACACAAAATTAATCCTACAAATTGATATGGCTTCATGTGGTCGTTCAAATTGTAAAATTACTTTTATTATAAAGTAGATCTAATAGATCATATGAAACCACACCAGTTTGCGGGATTGCTTTTGTGTAATTTTTTTTATGGCTATAACAATCCTTTGTAGGGGTGGGCTAGGGGTGCAGGGAAGGTGGGACAGGCCTGGGCCCAGCCCGCCCCCCACCCTTGCTGCTTTTCACGGATGTGGGCGGGGTGGAGCTGTGAAGGGGGGGCAAATGGGGGTGCAATCCCCTGTCGTTCACCCCTACGTACATGCGGACTCGATTTAGTTGGAAGGAGAAGGTAAATAACCAATGTAATATGTAGGACATCATAGTGATAGTCCCCACAAGATTCTTATAATCAAATCCAACGGTCCAAAATAAAATCTCCAAGTCTATCCACGAGTAGGTCATAAAGGAACAGTAAAATTCATAAGCTGCTGATTATCCTCCAAAAATGATTTGAGTGGCAGATATTAGGCAGCCAATCCATCACTTTCCTGATTTGAAATCGAAGATGAGGTTTATTTTCTATTTAAACCAAGGGTTAGCTTGGTTTTTTTTTTTTTCCCCCACCTTTACAATGATGATTGTTGTGGATAAGGTTAAATGCCCATGTGTAATCATATTGGACCACAGAGTCACAGGACAACTGAAAGCTGGTTTTCCGAAGTAAGAGAGGAGAACAGGACAAACACATGCAATTGTATATGGTATTGGTACATAAGCAGGAGTCTGTAGCAGTCAAATAACTCGCTTTCTCGTTAAATACTGTACCAACCAAGGCTATTGTACAATCTAACTCCTAAAAACTTCAGAGATTCTCACCAAGTCTTAGTGCATGTGGCAGAAGAATGTCTAGATGGACAACGTATCCCTCTCATCCTCTTTCTATAACCACCATGCCATTAACACATTATTTTGATGCCAATCTATTCATTTCCTCTTATATTTTGTGCCAATTTCAGATTTTACTTTCATGATAAAGAATTAAAGGGGAAAACGGCACTCAAACTTCTTAGTTAGTGAGATTCCACAATATCCATTTTCTTTTTGCAGCTTGACTCAGGGTGTTTTCTATATGCAGAAGCTAGTAATATGCAAAACCCTACTAGCTTCTGCATTATGTCTATGCATTCTTGTTACAATTGAAATTGCACCAAAGACAGATATATACATAGAAACTATACATCCATGTTACCATTAAAGCAATAAACTTAGCAAGTAATTGACATTTCATATAATTGGGTGCACCGTCCACATTTATAATCTTGTATAAGCGATCTCTACTTGATTCATATTGTACGATTGCCATATAGGCGAGCTCTAACCAGAAAAGAATCGTTTCCACGACTGCCATGGGAGAAATCCACCTGCCAGAGACGATGAATTGAATTACACAGATTGCTTGCTTAATTTAACAAATGTAGACATAACACAACAAGATACTGAATATAGAATCAAACATACCACATCCGGGGCATCGAAAATAGTACTTATTGTCTCTGAGAACAAGCCCTGACCCTCCACATACCTCACATTTTCTCTGTGCCATCTGCCACACATCGTAATAAATTAAACAAACCATTAATAGTAAGATACTATGTAATACACTTCATAAAGAGATATAAATAGGAAGTAATGTTCTTTTATCAACTATGTGCTTACAATTCTTTTGCTGAACTCTATCCCTGCCACCACAAAGGGTGTAACTCCAGCTGCACAAACAAGTTTTTCTTTTTAGCACTATATTTTACAGAGTAACCACATGAAGGATTCGATATTAGTTCAATTTTCTGACTAACAATATCAGTTTAAAAGAACACAGAGATAAATTAAATACTTAATTAATCTGCTTTGGACTCTTCGATAAAAATAAGGATTAGGAATTAAGAACAAGAAAATCGTAAAACATCTAAAGATGCTAATTCCTATTAGCTAATAACAGAGCCAAACAGCTGAAAACACCATGTGGATGGTAAAACACAGTATATATTATATAAAATATTAACCACAATATCTAAAGACTAAACCTGAAACACAAGATATTTTCATACCTAATGCGCCGGCAACGATTTGCCAGGTGAGCTCCACCCCGGCTGGACTCGTCGCCGCCGAAACATCGTTTATCGCCGGAATCCTGGTCGTTGATATTGGCCTATTTCCATTCAAATGGATGCATCTCTTACTGGAAGTAAGAAGATGGGATTTTGTGGGTACGATTTTAAGGAGAGTGTGGTTCGAGTTTGGAAGTGTAGGAAGAAGCAACGATGAAGAAACTGAAGGAACCAAAGCTTCCATGGGAAAGCGTAAAGACGGTCTCAGACTCGAAGGGTGTTTGTCTTGGTGGCGGCTTCTCAGTGGTCAACTCTCATGGTCCGGAGTCTGGACGTTTATATTTGTCCACGTCGGTTTATCCGTCAACACATAAACGACCTAGCGTTCGACTAATTCTGGTTGAGAAATGATATTTTCGTGAAGTGTAAAAAATATTAAATACAGAATTTCTATAAAAAAAAAAAAAAAAAAAAAAATTATTTTTTAATAACGATTTTTTTATTTTTTAAAAATAATTACACGCTTATGTACTGTGAAAAAAAAACGACTGCCCGTCTTTCGTCTTCAAAGAAACAAAAACGGTTACAGTAGTTAACGTCGACAACGCCCCCAAAGTAACTAATTAGTCCGATTGATTTCCACAAGCTGAGTTAGAGTACCCACTACCGGCAAAAAGATATTTGAAGAAGAAGAAGAAGATATTTTTCTGGTTAGGGTTTCTGGGTGATTCTATCTCTCTCTCTCTCTCTAAGAATGGCGGCTTTTTTCTCTCTCTATCCCTTCAATACCATTCTCTGCACTCCTTTGAACGTCTCAGTTCCGCACTTGACGGTACAGTCCCTCTCAAATTTTATTGGAGGAAGAGGGGGTGGAATTGTTAAGCGGAGGGGCAGCACGTGCAGGTTCGTGGTGCTGTCGACGCACTCGACCCCTAGGATCCTCAAGTCCAACCGGAGGTCGCGCTACGGCCACCTACTTTCGCCGTTCGATACTGACGACGAAGATTTTGATGATGAAGACGACGAGGTGAAGGATGATTCTTCGGCGCCCAATGTGAGCTTACTTGCGTTTTGACTACTTGGAGATTTTTTCCTTGCTTTTGGAAGTACACATTTTGCTTTAAGTGAAGTCTTATTAGTCAGGTTTTGTCTCTGCACTTTTTGGAAGCTCCTTTCGTGTTCCTGGTTTTGCCAATGAAATTATGTAAAAAGGGGCTTTTTCATTTTCAAGATTTGTTTTGTTAAAGCTGCTTTCCTACTGCTTTTGGAAGTAGAATTGCTTTCTTATTCGTGCTTAGAAAAAGAAAGAGTTTCGTACTTTGTCGGACCGACTAGAACCTGCTTTATACGTTAATTTCCATATAATGTGACTGGTTAAAATGCTAAGAAAATCGACAATTGGAGCTAAGTTTTGGACCTCATTTTGGATCAAGAGCTGTATTGTCATTGAGCCAATTGAAACGTTTTAGCCTAATTTCCAGTGTAGGTTTGCTCGAGATTTTACGATTTTCTGCATTGACTACTCCCATTCTAGCTATTGGCATGTTCACAATCGTGGACAAGCATCACTTTGTATGTCATGAGAGCATGATGGTGTGCCAGTAGATGTTACATGCATACAGATGCATGAGTTGATACAACTTGCTACTTAGATTTTCTAACACGTTTTGATATTAATGTGGGATGAATCTGCAGGTTGACTTTGCCAAAAGTGCAGAATTTGATGTTAAGGGAAAGAGGTCCCAGAACGTGCTTGAAACAAGAAAAGGTAAACAGAGACAACCAGAGAGAGACTGGAGCTTCAGAGCATCCAAATCTGGACAAAGCCTCAAAATTGATGAAGATCAATTGGATGCAAGGAATGACGATAACACTATTCAAAGGAGTGACATTGGAGATTCCTATCATGATTCCAATGAAACAGAGGAAATCATATCCGTAGATATGAATGGCAGAGGGAAGGTAAGTGTACATTAACATGATGAGCGTCAAGTTTTCCTATGAACTGTACTGATGGGACCAAATAGCATTACAGATGTTTTCTTTGATTACAGTTGATGACAAGGAAATCTATGGAGAACAAATATCCTCGGCTATGTGAAGAAATAGATTTGGATAAAAAATGGTTACCCCTTCTTGATTACTTGACCACATTTGGCCTTAAGGAATCACACTTTATACAAATGTATGAAAGGCACATGCCTTCCCTTCAAATTAATGTGTGTTCTGCACGAGAAAGGTTGGAATATCTGTTGAGTATTGGTGTCAAACATAGAGATGTGAGAAGAATACTTTTGAGGCAGCCACAAATTTTGGAGTACACAGTAGAGAACAATTTGAAGTCCCATGTTTCTTTCTTGATGGGTTTGGGCATTCCAAGTTCCAGAGTAGGGCAGATAATTTCAGCTGCGCCATCTCTATTTTCTTACAGTGTTGAGAACTCATTGAAACCCACAGTTAGATACTTGGTTGAGGAGGTCGGCATCAAGGAAAAAGCTTTAGGTAAAGTCATACAGCTTAGCCCTCAAATCCTGGTCCAACGCATTGACACATCATGGAATACTCGTTATACTTTTCTGTCAAAGGAATTGGGAGCACCAAGAGATAGTGTAGTCAAAATGGTGACTAAACATCCTCAGTTCCTCCATTACAGTATTGATGAAGGATTACTGCCTCGGATCAATTTCCTGAGGGCTATAGGGATGCGTAACTCTGACATCTTGAAAGTTTTGACCAGCCTTACACAGGTCAATTTGCTTCCTTGTATGCATATTTTAATTTTTTAAAATTCCTAAAACTCTTTTCTTTGGTGGGTCAGAGATTGGAGTGCTTATGTTTATGTGCTGTAAATAGCTGTTTAATCATTGAGTATTTAACAAAAAGCTGTTTAGTCTTTCATATTTTTCTCGTAATTTTTTTCATCCTGCCGAAAGTTTCAAATCAAATGTTGTTCAATTTATATCCCCCTAAGCATCAGACTTTATGTTTCAGGTATTATCCTTATCATTGGAGCAGAATCTGAAGCCTAAGTATATGTACTTGATCAATGAACTTCGTAACGAGGTGCATTCCTTGACAAAATATCCTATGTACTTAAGTTTGTCTTTGGACCAGAGAATTCGTCCTCGCCATAGATTCTTGGTTGCCCTTAAGAAAGCTCCAAAGGGGCCATTTCCTCTCAGTTCACTGGTTCCAACTGATGAATGCTTTTGTCAGCAGTGGGCTGGAACCAGTTTAGATAAATATTTGGCTTTTCGGCAGAGACTACTATTCAAGGAGTTTGCAAAGAAATACGAAAAGAAAGGATAACACTCTGCCCTCTCTATCGTTTCCTTGGCTTATGATACAAGTATTTGATAGCAGTCTCTTCATTAACTTCGGCAACGAAAAACTTCTTTTTGTTTAATTTCACTGAGGTTTTGGTGAATTCAGTATCTTTGACTTTTGTAAGCCTCTAGTAAGCAAATGCTACTGTGTCATGGTTTGGCGAAGAGGTACTCAGCACTGTAATTGGTGCTGAAGCTGCTCTAGTGGCAAAGTTGATGTTTGCATTCTCAGTTGAAAGCGAGAGTTATTTTCTAAGTTCTGCTTATCTGAAGGCGAGACAACATCATCGAAAAGGCTGTTATGGGAAAGAGTTTTAGATCCTTGAAAAAGAAAGTGATGAAATGGAAGTTGCATTCTGTTCAAACGATGCGGTTTACAAGCGACAGATAGTGGATATATGCGGGAGTTTCTTCTTCCTTTCTTTCTTATTTCCTAAGCTGTATATATTTTGGAGTTAGAACATTTGATAGTTCCCATGAATGATTGTCAATGTAAAAGGTTGTATTAGTTGATTGGTACATGATGTCTTCAGTTTTCCTATCAGATGGCATGCTTTTTGTTTTACCTTTTTTAAGCATTTTAGTATGTTAACGAAAATTTGCTTGGAATAAGCAACGTATCTCTGTCTGCAGGTTTTATTTGTTTACTGCTGAAGATCATTCTTTTCTTCTTCTTTTTTTTAATCTTTTTTCTAATAGCTATAAAAATCCATTCCAGGTATTTATCCTCATTTCAAATCCTTTATGGTTCCTAAGTTCTGTTGATCGTTCTATACATTATTTGGACGTTACAAAACCATCAGAATTTTACCAACCACGGGGACGTTAAGCAAATCTCAGTTAAAAAGCTCGAATTGGTCATCTTTGATAATTCTTCTAATCTTCTGAACGTTATGAACTGCCCCACAAATGATTGCAGATTTGATGCAAATTACCCTGATTAGAGACTTCTGATTTAAATAATTATGCATAAGGATTCTGATATACTGTTTGATATCTTGCCCGTGATAGTCTATGCTCAATCAATGGGTTCTCTTTGGGACAAAAGCAGAAACGTTGATGTCTAAATGGTGTTTTAGACCTAATCATATATATCTTGTTTTCAAGTTGATTTGACTTCGTTTATGAATATGTTTCATAATTCAAACAAAAATCATATTCCTTTTTCCCTTTCCTTGTCAGTTTATACATCACCAACTTTATAAACCTCTATTAAATTGCAACTATTATGCCCATTTTCTTCTCAACTTACTACAAATCCAGGTCCCTTTCCCTTGTGGCTCTATTCTTTTCATGACCATACGAGGGAAAGGAAAAAGAACGAATCTGCAAAATGCTAGTTCTATTAAGGGTCAAAATGGTGGTTGGAAGACTGCAAATCCACAATTTTTTCACCTGCTTTCTTTTCTGTATACACCAATTAAAAGATGATGAATATTGAATAAGCCCTAGAGGGAAAATTGCCACGTTTTGAGAGTAAGAGTCTTCTAGTTGAAGTTGATGCAGTTTGGTTGCCACAACTGCTCTCTCAAATGTCAAAACCCATTATTCTTCCTAAACTTGCGGGTATTTTGTGCTGTCAGTAGCCGAAAAGCAAGCATCCAAAGAAGTCCGACTTAGCCAGGGAGATATCATACAGGGTACCAATCCCATCAAGGGGTGGGGTCAATTTTTTCTTTTAAAAAAACAAAACTATTACAATTTTACGTACTTTTTGAACACTCTACTAATGTGATTGACTAAATCAGTTATTTTATATTAAAAATAAGTGAAGCAACTAATTACATTAGTAAAATCCGTAAAAAGTATGGAAAAATACTATTTATAGAATTTTTGTACAGTGAAAGATGATGAACACTGTATATTATTACCATCCTTGCCTTTTTTAAGTCCTTTGACTTATCAATCATTTTGTTGGTCATATTACTATGCCTAAACATATAGAGTATTCGAAATTTTGGTAATATATGGCAAACTTGTATATCATTTTGATGTTGCTCTTTATTTATTGGGACAGAAATTTTTTCTGATCTGATTACAGGGAGTGTCAAATGCAAAATCAAGCGAGCAGTTTGAAAGATAAAAAAGCAAGGCTATGATACAGAAGTATAACCAAATCCACCAGATATGAAAACCAAAACAGATTTGGAGATGGAGGATTGGCAATTGTTTCTGTATCTGCAAAGAAGTGCAATAAACTAACAAAAACATTAGAGGTAAACTGAAATAAGCTGCTGCTAAACCTTTTTTTGTTGTTGAAGATAATTAATCTATTGCGATCAGTGCCGTACAGATTCTAAACATATTTTGAATACTGCTAATATTTCGGTTCCTTTCTTCCACTAAAGACTAATAATAATTACATCCTCGGCTAAATACTCAAATCTCTTGCCTTCTTTCTGTGATTGAGATTAAGAAACTGTAGAACCTTCTGACATATACTTCTATGTATCATGATATTCTTCTTTGCTACTTCAATCCAAGTAATAGGAAGGAAATTCCTCCTTTGTTTCTTTGTTAGGCCATATATACTTGCAGAAAACTTTTGATTGATTGCTGAACTACTTGAAAAGGGGAAAAAACATGTATCAAACCCAAGAAGTGGCCTTTAAACCAGTACTCTTTAATCTCTATAATCTTCTGTGTTGCTGAATCTATATGGCTGTTGAAATGCCGCTAGCTATTGGAGATGCAAATGGGCTTTCAGGGAGATTAAGAGCTTGACTGCTGAAGAATAGAAAACAAAAGGAAGCCCCAATCAGAAAACCAATTAAAGCATAACTTGTCTGTGTAGGGGTAGGGGTCTCTACCAGAAGTTAATTCACGAATCATACCTCTCCTGATCAGTGTAGGTGTCTGTATGCCTGTGTTTACCGTCATCGCTAGCAGCACCATTGCTCAAAACATCCAGTAGATATCCAAATCGTTCAGCAGATGGGAAATTTGAAGGATCTGCGATAGATATGATTCGAGTTAGAATTAAGAAGAAGAAATTCCTCAGTATAGAGCAAACAAGGAAGTGAAGTATGGAAACCACAATGCTAGGTGATGAGGTAAGCAAATGAATGAAACATTATACCATCAGAAACTTTTAATCCCTCAATGGAGTAGTCAAAGTAGGGCTGATTAATTGGAGGTTTCTGTGCCAACTGCAGCCCTGAGAGGCGCATCCTCTCAAGTTCAAATGCCTGTTCTTGCTCTTCCATAAGCTGCTTTCTCAGCAACCTAGAGGTTTCATATCCTCTTGGCACTGAAAAAGAATCATTTGTCAGATAGCATAAAAACTCAATAATCACCACTGATTCCTTTTCTTATATAAAATAGAGAAACCAAGTGAAAAGCAAGAACAACTCAGCAAAAATAATAAAGAATAAGAAGCATTAAGAAGGAAAAAAATGCCACAACTGCAAGCTATATTTAGATAGATCTAGACTGGAAAACAAGTATCAGCTTTTCAGAAAAGAATGGGTAAATTATAACAGAATATACTCACTTGCATGAAGCTCAGAATCCACGTTAACATAGTGCGGAGAATAGAACATTTGAGGCTCAATTCTGTCCGAGTATTTCCTGTTGGAAAATAAACTTTCACATGAAATTCATAATTTTGTTCTGCAAATCTATCAACCTATCAATCGCTACATAGTCTAAAGATGGGTTCTTGAGGACGGACAACCAATTTACCTGTCATTAAGCTTTGACTTTTCCCTGTAAGGTTTCACAAGAACACGAGCTCCACAAACAAAATGCGGATTTCCTTTTGCCAAAATAATTTTGACTGTGTCTGCACTATCAAAGGTTACAAAACCAAACATCCGTTTCTGTTGGCAGGGAATCCTCACATCTTCAACTCTACCAAAAGTGCTAAAAACAAAACCCACCATTAGAAGAAACCTTTGAACACAACTTTCTACCAAGAAGAGTTTAAAATGGAATACCTGAAGTAATTGGAGACATCCTCTTCTGTGAAAGTGCTTTCAGCTGGAAATGTTAGATATATCTGTCGTGATCCGCTGACAATTGGACCAGGGTCACTTTTCTCATTCCGATTATCTGGGTATTTTTCAGCATCTTCTGCCAAAATTACTGCATGCTGCCCATGAGGCCTGCAGATCATAAAAATGAAACATACCTGAAAAGAGTACTTGTTATAACAAGATGAGCAACTCCATTGAAGAACTAAAATTGAAGTTTACCTGTCAATTAATCGAATACTGTTTTTCAAACGAGCAAGAAGCTTTGTCAAACTATAACCAGCTTTACCATGTCTCTGGCTCTCAGTGAGGTACCCTTCTGCCTGAAGAACTTTTCCAAATTTCTCATAATATATCATAGGCAAAGAAGCAATTGAAACAGGATTCCCTCTTCTTGATCTTAGAATCTCAACTATTTCTAATTCTAACTTCTCAAGCGACCTAGGCGAGAAAAATTGGTCCTCATTAATGGCATCATTTCCATACATCTGAGAGAAGCTCTCTGGCATGACATGTCCATGGAAATACCTACAGTTACTTCCATGCTTACAAAACCCCTTGTTGAAATAGTGACAAATCTTAATCGGAACTTCGGGTAGGCTTGAAAATCGTCTACTTGTTCTTGAACTTAAGTTTCCCATTCCAACATCAGGATAAAGGTATTCCTTTGAAAATCCTGAGACTCCAGAATTTCCAGGTGGATCCTCTGAACCCAAAAACTGAGCCTGGTTTTGGAGTTCAGAAATAGAATCTGAGCTCCGTGATGGAATGAAATCAGAACTGTGCTTGATTACTAGCTGAGGATCCCAGAAAGGTGATGAAACGCCAAAAGCTGTTGGTGATGAAAATGGCCTATGTGAGAGAGGACTAAAAACAGGGTTGGTGGGTGGTGAGATTTGAGATGGTGAGGATTTGGTTGCTAATTGTTGTAGTTCAGCTTTGGCTTTGAAAATCACTTCATGAATCCAAGGTTCTGGACCCAAAGCCAACCTAACCATTTCATGATCCCCACGATCTTGTAAAAGAAGATAACCTATAATCTTTGAGGCATTTTCTGGTTCTAGTTTCTTGATTTTGTCGAACACAAGTTTTGTATAGTCTGAAAAATCCATCAATTATGTATCCCAACTGCAGATGAACAAAAAAATGTTGAATAAATAGAATCACTACTGCCCAAAAGGAACCAAAAAAAATGGGGAAAACAAAAGAGGGAAAGGAATAAAGCAGAATTATATCCTATCATAGAAGCATACACTATAAATGGTAAAATATACATAAAATAGAAAAGAAGTAAAGAAAGATGAGTCAAGAGCATAGAGAATCTAACGGTTCTTGTCAATGAGAAAATGGAGATCTAGCATATACCCTAATTTACAACAATCCCTATAAATATAATCAATCAAAATAGAACATCAATTACTGTCAGAAGCTTTAAGAAGAGAAAAATCTGTTCCACCAAGACACACTGACACATTTGGCTATTGCTTTCAACCATATAAGGGAACCCATTAAAGAAATGAAAGATTCTAGAATGCAAACCCAGAAAAGCAGTAAATGATTGCCAGTATATATCACCATAAGACCTAGATATACAAAATTTCTCTCAAATCTGGAAAAATGAAAATGGTAAAAACATGTTACCTTAAAAATCACATTTTCACAGATACTTCTCTTTCCATAGAGATCAAACACAACACCTTATGTTACCAACGTCACACCAGATAAACTCCCATATTGATACAACTTACTTTTCATAGAAACCCAAGAAAAAAAAAAAACATTTTTTCAGTCAAATTCGGTTTTGTTAGATATCTGGAGAAGGTGACAAAGCCCATATACATAGAACAACAACATATATCAAGCAAGTATAAAACAAAAATCTGCATAAATATAACTCTCATTCAAGCAAGCAGATGAATAGAAAATGCAACTGCAAAAAGGTTAAGAAATAGGAACAAACGCCACAGATGAAACACACCCACCTTATCTACGTAGTCTCATACAGTGAAAACAGAAGACTCAGAACTCAACAAACCAATAAAGAGGATCTTCTTCATACGCCTGGTTTAACTCTCTCTCTCTCTCTCTCTCTCTCTCTCTAGAGAAAAAAAAAACCGACATCGTAGTTATCTAAAAATCTAATTTGAAATAAAAATACAATAAATAATCACATTTTTAAAAGAAAAGGCAGTTTTCATCGATAATTTACTACTTGACATGACTGGCATGTGTTTTAACTTCTCATCAAAACCACCAGACCTTCATCTTTTTCCTGTAAAAGAGAACAGGATATATTTTTTTGCTGAATTTTCGATAGTGATCTTAACTGCATGGACTACGTGATTGACATCATTATCCTTTCTAGTAAACATATCCCATCGTAATATATTTTTTTTATATATATAAAATAATAATAATTCGGAAATTCCAATATGCTAAATTGTTCCACCACACGTCCGCAAAATGGTCCTCGTCGGATCACAACCGTTGGATCATCCTCGATATTTGCTGACCTCACATCTCAATGCGGTGGGATGGGGACCATTTGTAGAGGACATAGAACTTAGTATTGTACAAAACTTATTATTATTTGGTTTTTTAATAATTTTTTAAATATTTTAAATTTCAGTAACTTTTTTTAATAAGCACACAAATTACAATTTTGTATATATATATATATATATAGCATTGTTAGAAACTATCTATATTCATCAGTACAATCATCCTCGTATAAATAATAATATATTATTATTCATATAAAATTAAATATAAATATTATTATTCATATGAAGATAAGTATAATGAATATAAATACTTCCAATCATTTTTAATATATATATATATAAAAGAGTGCATTAATCATATATTATTACGGGACATGAGAAGGGCTCACTTCTATTTTCTTGTTGTTGCAAATAATATATGAATATTGAAGCATCAGTAATTTTATAAGTAATTTTATGGGGTCTTGGGTTTTTCTGCGCTTCCACAAGTTTTTTTAATTAAAAAAATAAAAAAGAAAAATTAAATATATTTTGTCTCCACACCTTTTTTTTTTATTATTATTATTTTAAAAAAATAAAATCTGAAAAAAATAGAAAATAAATTATATCCACACAAACATAAAAAGATTCCAATCGCTGAAGTCCGTATCATTGCTTTTGAAGCATTTAATTCACAGACAATTACAACTGATGATCCATCTTTCTCTTTAAAAATAATAAAAATGAGAGAGAGAGAGAGAGAGAGAGAGGGAGTGTACGTACCATTTGATTCTAAACTATGAGCCCACGTACATCATTTATTACGGGCGCCTGTGGTAATCATTACTGTTGTTTTTTTTAAAATTTAATTTAATTTTTATTTGTTTTTTCCTTAGGATCCAATTTATTTAAACGAACAAAAATAGTTATTTCATGGGGGATTCATTGGTAATTAATTTTTTTTTTTTGGAACTTGGCAATTAAAGTTTGTTTAGATTTAGAAGGCAGTTGGAGACTTTTGAGCAACTTTAGTCTTTTAGATAACAAAAAAATATAGGGAGTGACCGGTTCAACCGGCTGGATCGGGTGAAATTTTACCCGTCAACCTGGGAAAAGATCTTTGTGAGAGAGAAAAGCGTGCATTCTGTTGTTCGTTTTAACATGATCCATCTTCTACGATCCTCACTCAATCTCTTTTCTTTTTTTCTTTTTTTCTTTTTTTTTTTTAAAATTTATTTTTAAGTAAGCATATTTATTATATTGAAAAGATGATATATGAGAAAGGAATAAGATTTTCAATAATTATTCCAAAACACTAAACAACAGTACAAAATAAATAAATAAAAAGCATATTCTATAACTCTCTATCTCAATATCTCTCATTTTTTTAAAAAGATTTTATAAAATTAAACACATAATCTTACATGACACAGTATAGTATGTCATATATGATTTACAAACTAACATATTACATTGTTTTATATTAATTTTTAAATTTATTTTTATTAAATATTTTTGTAATCAATGTTATATTTGAGTGTCAAACTCATCTCAACCAATTATTAATGAGACTTACTAATTAATGGTTCAAATTCACATAAAAGTTAAACTTATCTCAACATATTTCTTACGTTCAAACACACAGCTAAATCTAGTCACTTAACACACATTCAAATACATTTGATTAATAAGATTCACAAAATACATTTATTCATAAAGCAACTCAAATTATTTGAAATCAACTCACATCTAGAAGCAATTTAGAGCATTTCCCTATTAAATTTGAGTTCACAAGTAAAAGTTTTCCTCTTTTATACCTACAAAGTAGAGGGCATGTGCCGAAATCTCAATAAATAAATAGAGTTAATTTTGTTAAATACTTGTAGTAAGGGGCGGCTCAATATATTTTGTGGCTTAAGACGACTATTAAGTATATTATACTTTAATTTCAAAATAATAATATTTATATATTAAATAATAAAACTGTATTTGAAGATTTTGAGATGGAAAACAAATCTTATAATTGTTTTTATTTAATAATATTTGTAAGTAATATAAAAACTTGAAAAAGAATATATTTTTTCTGTAAATATATATAGTATACTTCTTTATAGCTAAAATACTTACTTTTAATTTAAGTAATATATACTTTTTTCAATAATTAATTTTGAAAAAAAATAAGGTCATCAACATAAAAAATAAAAAAAACAAAAAAAAAACACACACACACAATTTTACTATTTTTATTCTAATTTCACTATTGTTTGACAATTTTATACATTTTGAGTAAATAAAAAATTTAAGTAAAATTATTTTTTTACCAAATTTTCTATCTTTTAGGCAAAAATATGGGGGTCTATGCAAGGTAAGGTACTTTAGGCATAGTTGGCTACCATTTTGAATCGGCCCAATAACTTATAGTTCCAAATTTTAGAAACATAAAAAGTTTTTTTTTTTAAAATAATTTTTAAAAATAATAATTTAATTAAAATAATAAAACAAGTGCCTCCCTTTTTGTTCAAGTCGTGCAGCAAGCATCAATATCATGCATGGTATGAGACAACCAGACAAGCAGCAATGATTGGCATGCAAGTTGGTCTTTCTATTGTCCGTCAACAAGTTGTCATGCACTTAGCACTACGAGCATTATGATATACTTAGTCAAATAAAATAAAATAAACAGCGATGCGGCGGTTTCTCACAATATCAATTACATGTCTTTGTATAATTCACATTTTCTATCACATTTTCTTTTAGCCGAAAGCCAATTTTGTAGTTTTCGAAGTATGTACGAACAAAATAATTCCATAGTTGAAAATTACATATTTTATTTAAAATATAATCATTTTCATTGATAATTAGATGGAACTCTCATAATTCTAGCTAGCTAGCTAAGGAAAATATCATATATACCCAAAAATTAAGATCTCTTAATGTCTAGCATTACAAGAAAATCGATTTTTTACAACGTTAAATTTCATTACAAAAGTAAAAAAATGTTATAAAAAATTATTTTTAATAAAAATAATTATTTTAATTATAATTAAAATATTACAAATATATTTTTTTTTTATAATGTCTTTTTTTGGTTTGTTGCATGGTTTTGATAATCGGCCATCTTTATGATCATCGTTTCATTAATTAATGTAAGAGTACGTACGTTACGTACTTAGATCATCAGTACGGATCATAAATTCACTTTATTGCCCAAATAGACAAAAACGACGTCGATCCACACTTTCATAGTGTTTTTCTCTCTCTTCCCAAAATAGCCACAACATGAAAGCAAGCAGTTCATTCGAGTATTAGATCAGCATGCAATTCTACCCAGCCGCGGTTTCGTATTGAAGATTTAGAAGCTAACAAGTTCCTCTTTTCCTTACAATCTTTTCAAGACAAATTTAGAATCACTGCAAGAAAAATAAATCTTTATAATAGATTATTTGTAGTCATAATGATTATTTATGGTTAGATTAGACTGCATGACAGTTAGGAATGCTACTTGATTATGGTAGAAGAGGATTAATCCATTTTCGGGGTGGCATGGAGAAATTATACAAGGATCAAAGTAGAACCAGACATCACACAACCACTGCAACAAGGTTTCATGATACCAAGTGGGGGAAACAAAGAAATGTGGATTGCAATTTGCACTAAAATATGAACATCTTTCGGATTTTTGCTATGCATGTGAGATCAGATTGGGGCACTTCCAAATTTTCTGTAATCACCTAACTAGCTAGTCCTCCTACTAATTTGGCATAATACTAATCCTAGATGATGATTAACAGGTAAAATGCAACCAAATAGCACTTTTAGAAGCTTGACATGAACACCTAAAAAGCTGGCAGAAAATTAATCCTAGATGATGATAAACACTTATCAGGAGAGACTGCAATCTCAGGTATCCATCCATCCAAAAACTTAACTTTTCATTCCATTTTTTCAACATAGCAAATTCTATGAGCTTTGCACGTTAGTTATATGATCTCAAAATTACTATTTGTATATGGTTTGTATACCTTTTACATACATATAGTACAAAAATATTATTTTTATGCATCTTTTAATTTAATTATTTTTATTTCTCTCTTTTCA
The DNA here is from genome assembly GCA_036559045.1 of Platycarya longipes. Classification (NCBI taxonomy): domain Eukaryota; kingdom Viridiplantae; phylum Streptophyta; class Magnoliopsida; order Fagales; family Juglandaceae; genus Platycarya; species Platycarya longipes. The sequence goes on along the minus strand of CM071800.1, from coordinate 758,777 downwards.
TGTTATCGATTTCGAAAAAGGTGTACAGAACTGTATACCCCTAACATTGCTCATATGATCTATAATTATTATTGGCAAAAAGTTCTATTCATTATCTTCCACATTACATATATGTTTTTTCTTTTACCAAATGTATGGTATCATAGATAATAAGTAGAAAGAAGAATTTAAAAAGAATAAGAAAAAGAATTAAAACATTTTAAAAAATGATATGTGGGATCTGTCCAAAAGGAAATTAATCAAATTCAATATCCGAAAATAGAAAAAAAACATATATACGCAAAAATGACGGTCCAGATGGGTAATATCCGTCGGGTCTTATTGGGTCCGCGAGAGAAACTGATCCGTTATCCTTCCGGCCTCTGGACTCTGGGGGGTGCCGACTGCTCTGGGAAGCCAGACGGCAACCGTCAGACTCGCGACGTCGGAATGGGTGGGCCAGCAAACAAACTCAAAGAACCCGAACCGGACGAAGTTGGGCCCAATTGGACCACCACTTTAAAGCCCCCACATGGGTCACAGGCCCGCGTTACCCAGCCCGGCGATTGAGTTAACTTCAACTTAGTATTATGAAGTATGGAATCTGCTTGCTTCTAATCGATGTGGGATCTAGTTTTGGACATGAAAAGGCTGGGATCAGTACTCGTTACGAAATAGCACCATCTCCTCTTTCTTTCTTCTGGTACAACTTCTTCTACTCCGCAACACAATGAAATCAGGGACCCCTTTTTTCTAATTGTTTATCATCTCCGTTATGTGCCCTACGTAAGAATTGGGGATGAAGAACAAAACTAGAAAAGATAAGTCTGAGTTGCGAACTGAAGTGATCCAAGTGTTAGAAGTTAGTTTGAACGACGTCGTATAGGCTTTGGATGGAACGCAACTTTTTCGGCCAGGGAGAGGACGCACTGTTTCACTAACGAAGTAACTGTCTGTCGTTGAGGCCTTAGTGCCGTTTAATAAGTTAGTGGTCGTTTGTTATATTAAGTGCACCATTTTGGAATCAGATGTCAAAATGGGCGTTTTTTTATTGTTGCCATTTATTTTTAATAAGGACGTTTTAGATTCCTCGAATAACCCATGAGTACATTCTATGAAGCTTGTGAGTAGTGGCAGAAACACTTGAGGCCAAGGGGCAATGGCCCCCTAAAACTTTTTGAAATTATAAAACAATCTTTAAATTTTATACATAATTCTATAATTATAAAAAATGCCTCCCCCAAAGAGTTTAATAATTTTCATATGCTCTTTAATTTTTTTTTTCAAATTTCATTATACCTAGAAATGTATCTCTCCAATTCTTTTTATAGTCCCATAATTTTGTTTAATTCTTATATATTATTTATTTTCAAAGATATGACTTCTTCAAAATTAAAATTAAATTTAGAAAAAATAATAAATTTAGTAATATGGATCCCAGAGTTTTTTATTGTACAATATTGGGCTTCATAATATGTAATCCAAATTTTAAATACAAAAAAAAATTATTTAAGGTTGATGATCTATATAAAAAATATTTGTAGTTATGTTTTTATAATTTTATGATTTTTCAATATCTTTTTAATTTACATAAGAACAATTATGTTTGTAGTCCTATGATCAATGCAAGTCCCGCTCATTCCATTTAAAAAAATTAGATAAATTTAAAACTCATATGAAAAAGAATTATTTTTTAATGGTAGATCCTATTTTATTTTTTCAAATAGAGTATGTAGCTTGCATACCTTAATACTGTATTTAACATTTCTCTTTATATAAAGAATAATGATTCTTTTAAAAAATAAAATAAATAATAATGGTAGGCTTATATTCCATCTACCACCACTTTACCACTCTTTTAATTTTTTAAAGATTTTTGTTTTACTTAGTGATTAAAGAAGTAACTATTAGTAAAATTGTATTAGTGGTAAAGTAGTGATAAATGGAATGAAGCCTCCCTCAATACAATTGTTGGTTCCGCCCTTGCTTGTAAGTCATCTTCTACCTTGAGTATTATTGTTCAATCTGTGTGTGCATAATCGTATTGTGTAGTTCTCAATAAGGAAAATATAGAGCTTAACACTGTCTTCCATCCTGTCGCACAAACAATAATTTTAGACAAAAATCCTAACATTTATTTATTATTATTTATAAGCTGAAGGGATACCAAAAAAAAAAAACGAGAATTTGATTGGTAAAGATGATGAACATTCCTTTCATTAAGACCCAAATTCAAGACCATACGAGATTAACAATGGTGAAAGCTTTCCTTGAAGATGGGGGGAAGAGATGTTTGGTTGCTTGGCATAGGAGTTGTGTTTGTTCATGTGTGAAGAGCAGGAGGATGAAAGGTTTGAAGCAATTATCCAGAGCAGACTCTTCAAACTTGATGTGATACGTCAAAAATTCGATGGAGTTCAAGAAATTTTGCCCTTTGTGTCCGATTTTCTTTTTTTAAATATCAAAAAACAATTTTTTAATGTTTACCTGCTCTTTATTTTATTTTTGGGTTAACACTTGAGGCGATGGAAGAAGTAGGCCGGATGAGAGCGTCATTTAGAAGAATATAGGGACAAATTGGACAAATTGGCTGGATGTTTTAAGATTTTTATATAATATATATATATTTATATATTTATATAATCTTATAAATTTTGGTTGAAGTGAGTCAAATGATGAATGAAACCATTTGTTTTTGTCTTATTTTCGTGGTAAACATGCACGACATGCGGCTGATAACAAATTACAATAGAGGATTAGGTGGACCCACTTAATCTATTTTGAGTAGTGATTGGGCGTATGGATATTTTTGTCCTATTTCTCAAAATGATGTTATTTTATTTTATTTCCATATCGGTTGAGGATAATGGAAAAAGGAAGTTAATAAACGGATATTCTATCAAATATACATACAATATTTAATATTTGATGTGATACTCAAAAATTGACATCTATATAATATCTTAGATATTTTACTTGATAAGTATATACCACAGCTTGTTACTATTTTCTTAAACGACACTATCAATTTCTGATTAATTTGACATTTATATAATACCATATTAATATTATTTTTGTTAGTGTTATTGGTCATTTAATATTATATTTATCTCAAAATGACATTAAAAATTAGATAAAAATTTCAAAATCGAGTGAACTGTGAGAGATAGAAACATTAGAATGCATAAAATTCAACCTCGACCCAAGCCACCCCATCCATTTTTTTCGACCTTTAGGTTTTTAATTTTTTTTATTATTAATTAAAATAAAATAATAAAAAATTATCTCTCAAACTTTTGTCTGTGAAAATTGAATCCTCTTCTTATATGAAAGAGAATGTTAAGTTTCTATTTAGACAAAAAGGGATGTCTCTTAGACGTTTGTTTATAGAGAGTATCAACAATAATAAAGACCAAATCCATCACAAAAAGAAATAGTATACTGGTAAAACTTTAAATGTATTATTTTGGTTTATGATATCATATTTAATAAGAAGACATCCTAAAATGTATCTGATCATGGATGTAAATTTCTTGATGAATAAATAATGATAATTTTCCTTAAAAAAACTTCTATTTTCTTGATGAGTAATTTTCATCGCCAAAACATCAAATTTTAAATGAAAAAAAAAACCCAATTGTTAATAATCCAAATATAGATTCCAAATTAAAGCCTCTATTGTAGGGGAATAAAGAAATAACACATCCAAGGGTACTATATACCTATTTGAAATTGGAACAAGCTCTTTCACCAACGCCTATTTTGCTAGAGATGCCTTGACATACCTAAATTTAAGTTTATAATGGATAATGCTTCTCAGCATGCGCCCACTTCTCCAAAGCTGCCATTTTATGGAGGAGGAGGGATCGAGGGAGGGAGTTATGATGTTAAACACAAGCGTCCTACAAGAACAGTCACCAAAATAATAAAAAACCACAGCCCTTTTGCTTTCATGCCATCTCCTTCCAACTACTCAAGGACAAACAGAATAAGGTTTTGCGAGGCAGGCAGGCTATGCTTTGCCATTTCTCAGTAGGGGGACAAACGGAGAGGGATGAAGTCTTGTGCCCTTTAGTGGGTAGTCTTTCTCTCATTTCCATAAAGAGAAAAGGGCTCCATGAAATAATAATGAATTATTATTATTATTTATTAAAGATACCCACCACCTTCTCAAAAATCATTCCCTCTTCTAACAATGGTTCTTGTCCTGTCTGCTCATCATTACTTCTAATTTCTTTCTTGCACTCCACCAATGTGAAAAGAGAATGTTTTAATGTAAAATAACAAGATCCCAGCATTCGAGGGGAACATCTTCTCCAAGGCCATAGCAGCCATTGGAGACAAGCTGACAGGGCATGATTCACTAATTTATTCCCCCAACAAAACCTTTACAAAAGCTACCTTACGCTTCCTTTTGGACTTTCCTTCCAACCCTCTTCTCCCTAACAAGTCCTTTTGCCTCTTCTCACATCTACTAAACATGTTCACATAACTTTGCCCTTCTAGGACTTTACACCTCACTCCCAATTCTTCGGCATTTCAAAAATCCATTAGAACGCACATCTGCTATATATATAGGACCAGGCAACCAAGAACACATCAGAACTCACCACATCAGTGTTATTGGCAACTTACACTTCTCCAATGGGTAGGCAAAGTTGTGATGCCGGTGTCATTCATTCCTCCATTGCCCTTCTGCAGGAGAGGTTTAGACAATTGCAGCGAGCTAAAGAGATGAGAGAAGCTCAGGAGCTCTTGAGGAGGCTGTTAACTGAACCGGAGCGGGTCAATCCAGCCGCACATTATGGTGCTACCAGGTTGATTTATAACTCTGAGTTGATCTGTTCGCCTAGTCCACTGCCGCAAGGCTCCCTCCACCTCCACCCAAACTTTCATAGCAAGCACACTGATATCCAGGTCACTGAGATTCCTTTTTTGGCAAACTTGGGTTTGACAGATTCCGTCATGGCCAGAACAAATAGTTTTGTTGATTCGGATGTTGACACTTCTCTTCATCTGTAAAAAATTTTACAATGTTTGATCATCACTCAATCTCATTTTTGTTACTTTGTTGTCAATCTTTTACCTCTTCCATGGTTCTGTATGAAAGGGAAATACAAACAGAAGTGTAACTATTGTCTACTGCGACTATCATGATCATCTTTATCTTCATTAGAGAGGCCATCCTCCCGCCTTCTCGGGAATGAGTCCTCATCATATTCTGTACCATCCGAGTCCTCATCACCACGCCATTTCCTCTTCACAATTTTTGGAAACAACCGAGTCACCTCTTTGGTCTTCAACATCGTGTCACCATTGTTAATCCGTTCAATTCGAACAGCACTAACCTTCCTGGCATTTCCTGCAAGTATCTGCACCAAGACAATATTACACAAGCATTACTCAGTTAATGCAGCTAATTAAGGTAAAGTACGTTTCAATTTTTATATGCTGCACACTTGCTGAGAGGAAGCACAAGGAAATACAAAAACTTGGAATCTCAAAGAAGGTATTGCTTAGAAGGCAACCATGGCAAATATGTTTGGAACAGATTCCATTTTGAGGGAGTTGAAAAAAGCAGTATCTCGTTGAAAGATTCTATACATCTGCCCTGTTATAAGATTCCAATGTAATGATTTCCCCAATTAATTGCAAGCTCAAAAGAATCCAAACTGTACCTCAAGTTTAAAAATTTGATGCTTTTCCTTCTGATCCTGGTTGTCAGATTTCGACTCATCATTCTCTTCTTGATTTTCCTTTTCAAGGACCACTTTTATACTCTCACCTGTCCGTGGAATATACCCAAATGCCTCACATATAAAACCCGACACTGTCTCATATTGATGACCCTGCATCACAACAGGTGCAAATTGAACACATTGGGAATCTGACTAAGTGTATTGGAAATTGCATAAATACTACAGTACAGTCTCATTCATTTGATCTTTGCCTTATAATCTACATATGAATAACGAAAACCTAAGAAAAGGAAGAAGATACAGTTTACAAAGTATGTAAGAAGGCTGTTTATTAATAGCGATGAAAACAGGAATTCTTGTCAATTGCAAAATATTTTAGTTCAGCTCATCGGTCATGATCAGAAATATCAGGTAGACTAAGCAAGGCTATGGGTAGAACATGCCTATGATCCATTTTTGTTGGCATGCTGGGTGTTTGAGAAGCCTACTCGCCACAACAAGGTAAAACCATGAGATAGTAAACCCAAACCAGAACCAAAGATCATTATTTTCAGGCACAAGATCAACCATCGTCATGGATTACAGCATTATCAGACAAGTCTTTTTAAAGACATGCTGAAATATTTAAATGATTCTATACAACTTGAAAATACATATAGCCTTAAATATCTTAAAGAGCATAGTTATTGTAACGACCCAAAGCTCAAGACACTCTAGGCTCATACTAGGGCAAGCCATTGTCACAATTGGAGCCCATTGAAATCATTATTAACACCACGACTTCTCTTTGCATGAAATGCGAGATCCCATTCACTATCCACCTGTAACTCGGTTTAGTTATAATCATTGGCAATATTCACATGTACCAGTCTCACATTAACAAATAAATGTCTAGATTAGATTAATCATTCAGCCATTCAGTAATTGTCTTCCAGAAACCAGAACAGAAAAGGTATTAACCACTGACAATTTTCTATACAGACCAAAAAAAGAATGAGGAATGCTATAGCCACAAAGAGATTACACAAAAGCAATCACACAAACTGAAATGGTTTTATGTTATTTATTTTATAATAAAAGTAAATTTAAAATCTGACAAACCACATGAAACCACATCAGTTTGTGGGGATTATTTTTATGTAATCCATTTGTGGCTCAAGTATTTCTCAAAAATAATTTAGTACTTCAAAAGAGCATGCATAGTGTCCTCAGGCATTTTACATCAAAAGAATTAATTGAACACAATTTAAGTAATATATAGGTTAGCAAAAACCTCTGGCATTTTGATATTTAAGTCTTCAGAGAGTTGATCAATAGAAGTGTTTGCATCCACATCAAATATTCCCTCTGCTCGCATTACAATGTAGCCGGTTTTCTTCTGAATCTCTTCCTGTTATATTACAAACAAAATAATGAGAAGCTGAAAACAAAAATCAGCATGTTAACGATCATAATAACTATTATGTCAGCAACCAGCACAATGCCTTAGAGGGATAAGTATATCCTACCAAGAATGTCTTCCAATATACAAATTTCAATAATGAAGGAAAGTGTTTACCTGTAGATGTCTGGATTTTAATAGATTGATGAGTGATATAAAACTTATGGCAGAAAAGCCACTTTAAGATATGCAAAAGTGGAAACATCTGATAAGTATAATCTAACAACAGGGCCATACTGGGTCAAATATTGCCGCTTGATAGAATGATGCCAAAGCAGAAAAAATCCAACAATTGTTCCATGAAGTAACAAGACAGAGAATGCTAAGCTAGCATTTTCTCAAGACTGCTCAAAAGTCAGAACCTCCACGGACACAAAAATAAAAAAAAAATAAAAAAATAAAAGAGTAAAAGTATGTTGCTTTATTCATCAACTAGAGTTAATTGGCTATAACACAAAGGAGCCACATGCCAGATATTTCTGATATTTTACGTCATGTACTAGACACTGAAATATTAAAATCTTTTGATACCAGTATTGCACCTAGATTTTTTTTCTTTCATTAATCCAGAGCTTTGCAATCATATGTCATCATTCAAGAATATAGCATACCAGATGCACTCATCAAGAAAAAGAAATCAGTCATATTTCCCAATGTAAACTAAAAACTGCATGGACTATCAGTGAGCTTTACCTTTGAATCATTTTCGTCAAAAATTTCACCAACAATCTCCTCAACCACGTCTTCCAGGGTTACAATCTGTTTGCATCACAAACAAAAAACTAATGAATACAGGCTCTGAGTGCATTTGCTGCACGACTAATCATGCAGGCTTAAGATAAGATTTAAGTTCAATTTTATGATCATGTAGCAATTACTTAAGTGGAAAACTCTACTGTATTTTTGCCATCCTGGAACACATTAGTTTCACCTCTAGATTTGTTAAATATTTTATGATATCATCAAAACATGGTGCAAACAAGTACATTGGAGGTATATAACAGAAGCACTGAAGAGAACAATTGAAGGTAAGATGATGATAAAGAACAGAAAGAAATGTCCATGGGGCAATAGCATGTTTGGGTGTTTCACGTCAGGAATTTCATATTGATTTCCTATCCAAGCATCTGAGTCTGTAATTGCCACCATGTTAAATAGATCCTCAGCGTTGAATTTAAATAGCAAGATTCAATATCAATTAGTTGGATTCAGAGGTGAGGGTGTGCACATACTCCCACAGTTCCACCATATTCATTAAGCACAACAGCCATATGGACCTTCCTGATGCGAAACTCTCTAAGGAGATTCCAGACTGACATTGAATCTGCAAAATCAATAATAGACTTGATTCATTGGAAACTTTATAGCTAAATTGAAATTCTAAAAGTTAGTAAATGGACACAAGCAGTTAAGCCACAAGCAGGGTTGAGGAACTTGTATTGTAACTGCTACAAAAACTATTAACATTCGAGTGAAAGCAGAGACCCACTCCTAGATGGTCAACTAATCATAAATTCATTATACTCCTGAAACTATTTGATTAATGGAATAAGATGTTCAACAGTTTGATCAATCAAACTAGAGAATTCATGCACAACGTAAAAGAATGGCAACTTAAGTGATGTACTATTTGGTTGTTCCTAGAAATGCCTTATTAAACTATACGACAATACTTTGGCTGTTGACTATGCCTTCTAGCTGACTCTAAGTTGTGTTTCTTTCTTTGGATTTTAATTTTTTTTTTTTTCAATTAAGAAATTAGTTAAGTCGGACTCACTTTTGAAATAAAAATCCAAAAGGGTGGGGGGTACCATCCTATTAGACAGAAGATTTACAATAGTGGGAAAATACCTACAATCATTTAAGCAAGAAAAATAAACTTCCCGATTGTGTTGAATAGACTTGGGGTAAGATAATATGTTCTGCCCTAGTACTCTATCCATATCTTCTGTTTTCTTGCTCTACCAGGCATAAAGAGACACTAATCTAACATGCAAATTACTCCCACCACAACTTGGATTAAAAATTAATGATTACCAGGCACAAAGAATGCAGGTTTGTGAGCCATATCTCCAACAGTGGTACTTTCTAGCAGCTCACCCTTCAAAATCAAACATATTATAATTCTGCACACTATAGATCGTGGCATACTATCAATAAAGAAATCAATTGAACTCAAAAGCAGGAGAAACAAGAGTAGAAACTGGAAAACCTTCTGAACATAATCCAGCAGATCCATTGCATATGCAATTCCCACTATATTATCAACACGCTGCTCAAAAACAGGCACCCTGGAAACACAGAAATATTATTATCCTATTGCAGATTTTAAAAAGATAATGCTAGGTACAAGCCCCAAATAGACAAGCATCATGCAGGTCCTTTATACAAAAGTGGGTCCTACTAATAAAGAACAGTTTTTTTTTTAACTTTTTTAAGGTGGGGTCCACTTTTTTACAAGGGCTTGTATGGAGCTTGTCTATTTGGAGCTTGTACAAATCATTTCTCTTCTAAAAATAAAAAGAAAAGAAAAAAGATCCCATTACATCCGCAAGAGGTATCTATGTAATGTCTATGTACCTTGAATATTGATGGGTCACCCACAAATTATGAAAATCTACAAGCGTAGCACTGTCATCAATTGCAACTACATCTACAAGAGGCGTCATCACCTCTCTAACATGGGTATCTTTAATTTCCAACACATTTTCAATCATATCCTGAGAAGAAATTTAGAATAAGAACATATTAATCACAAAACAAATGAAGAAAGCTGCAAAATTTGAAGATGACCTTTTTTTTTTTTTTGGCTGAGTAGAAGGCACATCAATATGTGAGTTCAGAAAGTAAAACATATGTGGCATAGCAAGTGCACTTCAAGTACAATACTCTTCCAAATGAGATTTTTCAGAATGTCAAAATGTGATTTTATCATATGGTGTAAAGTGGGCATGCGAGCATATATTGCCCACACTTCTCCTGTGTCACTTTGCTCAAAGGAAGCCATCCAAATTAAGTTCTAAATGCCTTCAAGAAAGATTTTCATCTATCTACACAAATTACAAGGTAGGAATGAAATACTTGGTGACAGATGCATTACATTGCTCAATTTTCTTCACTCTAATCATTCGGAAAATGCAACACATAATCATTATATTATCAAAACAAAGAATTCTACAAGCACAATACAATCCATATTAGCCCAGTCTATTACCTGTTCTTCCTCCTCTATTGCCCCACTCAACTCTGCCCCTCGCAACATCAGTTTCAACTCCTCTTCAGTTACATATGGTTCGCTGATACAATAAAAGTTAACAAACATTAACCATTTCATTCACAATATAAGGAACCGTTTCCTTTAAGTTGAAGGTCCGTTGTGCATTAACAATGCCAATCTCTTTTGGGGGGATGGCAGGTGGGGAGAGGAAGAATAACAATGAATTATCCCAAGAGATAAACCTTTTTAATAAATAAAGCATACACTGAATTTTGGTTGCTAAAAACGATGACCTATAGCACCAAAGATTATTTTTCTTGTTTCTCTTTTACAAGCATATTATTATTTTACTTATTTACATTGTTATTAACTTATTACCTGGAAAGAAAATGAAGAAAAAATGTAAACTTTGTCTCGTTGGACCAAACAAATGCTCAAAACTGAGCTCTATTGTGCCAACTTAAAAACCAAACAACCACTAATACTTTAGATGACAAAAAAATCTTTCAAACTCCTCAGATCACAACTATCCACATTATGATCCTGCATTGTTTTATTCTCCATAATGCATAGTACCTTGAATGGCTCATGATCAAATTATACAGAAAAAAATAATGAACATTTCAAAAGCAATATATGATTGCCAAGCCGCACCAGCAAAACACAAAATTGGTACTTCTCCTTATCTTATATATTTATGATGCTCTTTTATTTTTTGTAAACTTGTTCAACCTCATTGAAACGAAAAATATATATTCCACGAAGAATACTTAGAAAACCTAAGGAGATTTTTAAAATGATTTGAGAGGTATAAGTCTAATATGGTTGGGAAGTTGACGAGGGCCCGAGAGATCAAGATGTAGTTAAGTTAATAAAGCACACCTTCTTCCTTTTAAACCAAGGATTTTTAGCATCCCCATAGATAAATATGTAACAACTCTCCCCACAGGATACAATACCAAGGAAAGCCACGCCACCGGTCTGACCTAGAAGCATTGCAGATAAAATCTTGTCACGTATAACAGATGAACAGATAAAACATATTTATAAACACATATTAGTTTGGAAAAAAAAAATCCAACCAAACTTACCACAAACCTAGCAACCTCAGTGGCATTATGAACAGCTATACTTTTTGGAGTGATCTCTGTGAGGAGCAAAATGGCTACCTAGTAACATTAAGGAAAAAAAAACATTCAATACTCGATCTGTAAGAAACATATGATGAAACGAATATAAATTTCCTCATCTTTGTTTATACTTTGACCTGCTAGGATGTTGTTAGGGAAAGGAAAAAGACCATTTAACAATGTTAGCTTTTAAAAATGCCATTTTTCTACCTACTTTCTAAACAAGATTCCACATGCAAAATTGAAACAAAAGTTCCAGATTTTTTCAGTTTATTAAAATGTAAATAAGTAACGTTTAAAAAGAGTCACAGTTGAACAAAAGACAAGGTTGAGAATGGATAAAGGGGGAAACTTGAAAAAGTTAAGTGGCAGAAGACAAAAGTTTAAGAAAAACAATTATTATTGCCTAAAACAAAACTAATAGGGACATTGACTAAATTTTTTTCTCATAGTAAAAGAAAATTCTATTGATATTAAAGAATAGGCCCAAGTACACAGTATGTATACAAGAGGAAGAATCAACTAAATTCTTTTTCTTCCACTTCACTGCTTCTCTTTCTTCAAAAATTTTTTGATCAGTCAATAAGGTTTTATTGATCATAAGGATAGGCAAAAGCCCAAGTACACAGGTCATATACAAGAGCAATGCCTAGGAGTGGTGTTCTAGTGATACAAGCAACTCATGAATGCTGATTTTAATCTATAATTGGAACAAGTTATTAAAAAGGAAAGTTCTAAGTTCTCTCTTCAAAATTGAGTTCTCACCTCTCAAATGCTTTTGTTATTGCTAAGTTGGCAAGTCTATAGAACAGCAGGTATTGATATAGTCAGGAGGAAAAGGCGAACTTTAAAAACCTAGGGCTTGGATTTAGATGATATTGTATTATTCAGTCTTTGGTGCTAATTCTATGCTCCAAGTCTAGGTCTTCAAGCCATTTACTATAACTCAAACTCTTAATCTTTCTACTACATATCTCCTATCGATCAAACAAGGGGATATTGGGACATACGGTCATTACTCCAGTTGCTGCACTAACACCAGCTTCCCCAAATAATGTTGTTGCGGCTTCTGTGACTAAAGCAGTTGCTCCAATATTGACAACTCTGATTAAATATATAGAATCCAAAACAATAAAAGACAGTTTTTAAATTCAAGCCAATAAAATCTAAAAATTGAGAAACATAGAAAGGTCAATACGTTGTGCCAATAAGTATAGTAGTTAGGAACCGGGTGACATCACTGCGAAGCTTTCTGAAGACCCCGTTCTCAGGCTCCTTTTCAGCCAACTCACGCACCTAAAACAGATTGATATTCAGATGAGCTTGAAGATTATAATAGACCCCATAATTTACTGGAAAATGAAAGAAAATGAAAAGAGAACATCAATCTATATACAACTACAAGGACCCATGAATTTTTTTAGACAGATATATAAGCACATGGTTTGAGAATCTAAATTAACTGGATATACAAGGACCCATGAATTTTTTTAGACATATATATAGGTAGTCTCAAGATCAAAAAAATTTCTATTTCATATGCATAAAAGAACGCAACTTTTAACTAGGTTCACACTCACATGTGAAATTGAGATCCTTACCATATGAAATAAGCAGTTTCAAGCTATGAAGTTGTAAAGCCACATTGCAAAACAAATTTAAAAGTCAACATGCAATCTCACAATACAACCTAACAACCAGGATCATAATCCAAGTTGGTCACTCCCACACCAACAGTATTTTTTTTATAGGTATTCATAATAAGTATTAGCGCCAATTGTGACAATAAGTATTAGCAATCATGACACAAAGACTTACACCAATATCAGGGAATAGACCATGTACCTTCCAAGGCCAAAGCGTCATAATCGAAGTCTCTGCCATTGAGAAGAACGCAGAGAGACCCAAAAGCGCTGCCAAAACCAGACCTTGCTCTTTCAAAACTCGAAGAACCTGTAAAGTCTTTGGCCACGCATTCCTTAACAACAAAATGTTCTGCCCAATTACACCATAACCAGCATTCACCGCACCTTCCATCGCAAAGACTCTCCTACACCCAAACACCAAAACCACACAACCCATAGCCGCCAAAACAATACCGCGCGTCACTAACTTTCTGACAAAGTCTGAATTCACAAGTGATACCCCATCTTCACACGAACTCTCACTCTCTTCACCTACAAATTTCGAACCAGCACTACGTAAAACCAAGTTGTTTTCTTGATATCTAGTACTGAAATAGCTCTTATAACTACAAGGACCAATGCAATTCAATGGTAATCGCAATGGGTGCAGCTTATTTTTCTCCAAAATCTTCACCGGCATTCTCATTTTCCGATCGAAGTAAGGCACCAAACATAACGATTTCGGGCCGGAAATGAACCTTGGCGCATTAAAAATCGAAGCTTCAAGCGCCATGAAAACCAAATTCAACACCAAAAAACAAGTGAATATCGTGGAATAATAAAAGTAAATAAGGATATTCCACCAACTATATAGACTATAATATAAAACAAACCCCAAATAGTAAAGGCAAAATCGTTAGTGGGAAATTGGAAGAAAAGGGAGGTGGGAGATGGGGCGTCGCGGTTGAAGAGAAACCCTACAGAGGGTTGTGGTGGGATTGAGATTTGTCAGCAACATGTTAGTTGTTGGCGAGCTTTGGTCTTCTTTTCTTTTTACTATTCCTTTTATTTTTTATTTTTCCTTTTTCCTTTTTCCTTTTTCCTTTCTACGTTTGCCCGTTCCGGTCAGCAGCAATGCAGCAGAACTTCGCAAAGGTAGGCCTTGATTAGTTGATTTTTCCACGGTCATAACGTTGACGCGTCAGTCAATAATTATTATTTTTTTTAAAAAAATTTTGGGAGTCCTAAAATAGTACAAACTATAATCATCCTTTTATTTTATAATTTTATTATTTTTAATCGATTCATTTCAAGCATTTTTTTAAAGCTAACAATTATATTTGTTAAATCAATTAAAATATAATATACCAACTAATATTGCATAGGTTTCAACTGAAAATCGACTCCCTCCCTTCATTGAGATGTTGGAATAAAGACTGAAATGACTAGATACTCAATATACAGGCTACAATTCCATATTGTAGACATTAGTTTTCTTTCATACTTGTACGGACATTAAATATATTATTTGTAATATTGAGAATAGATTTCATATAAATTTTAAAATTAAGGCGTGGTTTGGATTAAGGAATGTTATTCTCAAATTTATTATTATATTTTTTCATACAAAATATAATTAAACAATTTAATTTTTTCAAATCTTAATTCAATTTTTGAAATTTTAAAATAATAATAATAATAAATAATATTTTATTCAATTTTCAAAATTTATCTTAACTCATTTCTGAATCCAAATAAGATTATAAGGCTAGTTTGGATACTAAAGAGATCCCATAATATCCGTGAATAATAATAAAATAATTTGTAAATAATAATAATATAGTTTAAATTAACCTGTTTTATTGAGTTTTGAAAAATAAAAGAGATCAATTTAAATTTGGGAATATATGAAAATGTTTGAGAACAGTTATGTTTTCAAACAGACCCTTTAATCTTTATACAAGTTTAGGCTATTTAGATAAGATCATAATCATTAATACAATGTTGCACTTTGGGAGATACTTGGGAATTTCTCCCTCCCTCAAGCCTATTGATTTGCGGTCGTGATAGCCTGATAGGTATTGTTTGTCTTTATTTTTTGTGGATGAAAATCAAGTATCAAAAAGAAAAAAAAAATGGGTTACAAAATTCCAAAACTAACTCTCTCCAAACATTCATCAATAGAAACAGAGATATGTACTCACTAACAGATACGCAAAAGGCATTTCCTAGTGTGGGATGATACTCTCATCTCCTTCCCTGAACCAAAAGCAATCTCAGAGAAAGTGGAGATGCGGGATAGGCCAGACCATCAATCCGCCACACCAATGACTCAATTTGGCTTCAAACTTGGCTGTATATAGGTACATGATTGATAGACCAAAACTCAATCTATAATTTGTATCCTTCAAAATGGATCCAATATCATACATCAATGACTCAATTTTGTGAATCAAAAGATCACATCCTGTGAGTAAAATAAATAAATAAATAGAAGAATAACAATGCGGCAAACCATCCCATCACAAAATGGATTATATTCACCACCCATCACAGTCATGGCAGCAGCTCGTATATTTTAGACACAAACACCACCTTAACATACACATAATAGCTTCAAGTCACCCTGTTTGCTAATAGGAAAACTTGGGTTCTCACTTATGATACAAACAAAGAAGCCCCATTTCTAACAAAACTAATCCAAATACCAAAGCAACATAAGTAAAAGTGGAGAAGATTTGAATCTTAAAAAACATAGTCAGACCACTCAGTTATATGCGAATTATGGTCCATGGTTAAACTTGGAATCTTATCAAGCTTAATTGGGTTATCCTTCCCTCCAATCAATTTAGCTGGGTTCCCAACTGCAGTTGTCATTGGTGGCACATCCTTTAGTACAACTGAACTAGCTCCAATCTTAGCCCCTTCCTCAATCCTTATATTCTCCAAAGTACATGCCCCTACGCCTATCAACACGCCATCACCAATCTTTGGGTGCCTGTCCCCGAACACCTTCCCAGCCCCACCCAATGTCAGTTATGCAAAATTGACACATTGTTACCTATCACTGCCGTCTCCCTGACCACAACACCGGTGGCGTGATGAGTAACATCCCCCGTCCTATTCTCGCTCCAGGACGGATATCCACAGCAATTTTTCATTCTTAAATAATACATATTCTTCTTTCTAATTCATAATTATTTTATTTTAAGCAATCGTTTCCAGTTAAAGGAGCGGGCAGGATACCCAGCAAATACTCAATTACAATTAACACGTCACATGTCAAACATAAAAATAAAATAGATCACGATTTAACCATATATGCATGTATTGTAAATTGATGGTTTTTTTCTTCAGTTTTGGTCCTTATGTATATAAAGTTTTCTTAAAAATATGAATGGCACGTTCACTGAGACGTAAATGTTCTCTCTATCAATGAACCCTCTCTTCTCTTGCAAACATTCGTAAGGTTCAAAGCCAGGTAGCAAGGAGAACAAAAAATGTGTATGAATATGGGCTGCCCTCTATAATAACATAATCCGACGTTAGTCACGTTAGAAGTGTTCTACTTTGGAGAGAAAGCACGTAACCAAATTCCCTAATAAAAGAAATGATTTAACAAATAACTCCCATTTGCCATTTGGAGAATGTTTTGGGATCAAAAGAAACTTGTGGGAAGCGGTTCAACAGTTCGATGTGCTTCTTTAGCGGTCACCCCTCTTTCTCACTGCAAGGCAAATCTTGACGATGAAAATTTTCAGGGGAGATATAAATTTGCTCTAGGAAGCAAAATCCAGTACCTTAGAAGAAAAGCAAGAATAAGAATACATGAGAACAACTAAGATAACAAGAAAGAAACCATTGAAGATTGTTGAGATATACTCGGCCAAAATGCTGCACTGATCATTTTTTTTTTTTTGGATAAGTAAAATATATTAACTGATCAATTTTTTATGATACTAAGTCTAATGCAACACATAAAACTATAATCACAAAGACATTATGATCAAATTAGCCTATTTTCTCATTGAGCGTAACATGTATGCATTTGGTTTCACAGGATCTAAAAAGGGAACCTCATAAATATTGTGATCCCAAGACAAACAAATTTCAGCTAAAGCAACAAATTTTAGATCGTAAGACCTAAATATGCAGCCGCTATCAAGGAAGCATTTCAGCAGCCAATAAAAACTAATTTCACTAGAGAAATTGGAAGAGAGATGGATTCTGCAATTCATAGCTGAATCCAAGTTGTTCTATTAGCATAAGAGTATAGAATCCAGATATCCTTATTACTCCTATCTTAAATGCATAGCGTCATGAATATTTTTGCAAATTATATAACCAAATCATGTCTATTCACTGGAAATGAAACCTAACAGTGATGATGATGGTCAAAGTAGGAAAAGAAATTGCGATTAAGGTTTTAGAAATGTACGAAATTTACCTGAGATGTAGTATTGTTGCTTTAGAGCTTGACCTCCACATCAACACCAGCAGGAAGATCAAGTTGCATCAGAGAATCAATTGTTTGTGCAGTTGGGTAAAGAATATCAATGAGGCGCTGGTGAGTCCGGATCTCAAAATGGAACCTGGCATCTTTGTGCACATGCGGTGATTTGAGAACACAATAGATTCTCTTCTTGGTTGGTAATGGAACGGGACCCATGGTTTTTGCATTGGTAGTCCTTGCAGCATCCATTATCTGCTTGCAGGAGTCCTCTATTAATGGCACCCAGTATGATCTAAGTTTAATTCTAATTTTCTGCTTTGGTGCCATCTGCATAACAAAATCTCATTTGTAGAGATAGTCAAGATTCTGCTTGAATCAGACAATATAGATACATACACACATGGTTCAAAAGAAAAAGATTTAAATTGATCAGTCACATCGAGGACAGTTTCTGGTCAGCACTGTGGTTTCATTGCTGTAGGCCTTGTAATTGGTCTTCAACAACTTAGAGATAGACTGGTGATAGTGAACGGCATGAATTAATTCAGCAAAGAAGCAAGGAAAAAAAAATCTCTCTTTGCCACTTGCCAGTTGCACTGAATGATAAATAGTTAGTAACAGTTTTTTGATAGATAAGTAATGGTTTTCTTAGAGAATGGGGGTAGATTGTTGAGATTCAAAGAAACTAGTTCTGACCTCAATCAGAATCTGCAAGAACATTTTCAGATTAATCAAAACAGAAAATGGAAAATGAACTCGACTCGACTATCTCAATCCTCTGAGAAACAAACGATCCACTTAATTTTAAATTATAGTATTGTAATTTGTAAGATAACCTACTAGTAACCAGTTCCTTGTCCCTCACAGGCTCACACTGATCAGCCACATGTTCAACACATTTGTAAAAAGAAAAGAATATTTAGCAGTACCTTGAAACAAATGTCTTCTTCTGTTTCTTCACAGATTTCTTTAGCAATGGAAGTTATTCTCATGGAATTACATCCAATTGCACTCAGTATCGCACAGCCATTTCAAAGAGTTTGCCATCCCAATACACATCGACTTGGCCAATCAAGCTTATTTTCTTCGGTAAACTTTCTTATTTTCTTGGGTTAAAAAATATAAATATATGCATGTATAACCTGAAATTTCCACAATTTTATTCCCATCCCCACCCCCATAAAGACATATAAAAAAAAAAAAAAAACATTAAAGAATTAAGAAATATACCTTGTCTGAATCTTCACCGATACTGAGCGGCGACGTGCTGGGAGCCTCGGAACCTCCAACCTTAAAAAATATAATTAATATTAAATTCAAAGCCATATAGCATAACAATTAAGATCCTCTCTGCCTTTTGCCTACATAGCCAACATAGCAATTGCTTTCACGATCATTTTTAAATTACCAGAAAAGCAGGACGAAAACCTACGAATCCAAATAGCTTTATGAAAAGGAAAATGAATTTATTTTACCCACATTTTCTCAGGAACCAAACAGAGTACAAGCAAAAAAAAAAAATCAAAATCAAAATCAAAAGGACAAGAGATGCAAACCTCAAAGCTTGTAGACTCGGAACCATCTAGGATTTCTGGAGGTGGTTCTAGGGCTTCTGGGGACTCTAGAACTTCAGGAGCAGCATAAACCCTAGTCGATGCAAGTGAGGGTTTAAAGGCTTGAAGCTTTAAGGTTTTAGAAGCGTAGAAAGGAACATAAGAGAGGGCTGGCTTGGAATTAAATGGAGAAGAATTTGAAGGTGGGATGGATGGAAGTAGGGATGCAGAGAATGAAGAAATTGCCATTGAAGGAAGCTCTCTGATTGCGGTGGTAGTGTGATGGGTGAGAGTAGTCTCCCTCTGCTATGCTTCCGATGCCAAAAGCCGCGAGATAGAATTATCCAAATTTTTTCATTTTCTTTTTCACTTTTTTTTTCCTGATTACATGACTACCCTTAGCCCAAACCTCAAACCCATGTCCGCTTCAATCTGGGCTTTAATGGTGTCCAAACTCTTAAACCATCCCTTTTACAGCACCCTCATTGACTTGGCTGAATAAAGTGTTTGGCTAAAATTTAAAAGATTTTAATAAAAAAAAGATTATATTAGATTAGTTAAATTCAAAAATATTTAGTTAATGTGAATAGTAGTTCTTCAAAAATGGAAAGTGAATAATTACTTTACTAAAAATTAAAATATTATTATTCTATCTAATAAAATACTAAAGTACCTTAAATTCAAATTAAAATATTATTATTTTATTCAACAAAGGTGAAAGAATATTAATTTAATAATAATTTATTATTATATAGAAAATAAATCACTAATCCAATGTGCACCTTAAATTTAAATTGATTGGGCAAATATAAAATAGTAGGATATTGGTTAAAATTTGAAAATGAATTTGCTTAAACCAATGAGAGTGCTCTTACAATTTAAAGCATGGCGTCATATGTACATATAAATATGTTTTGAAATATTTATAAATGAGAAATGATTTAGTTAAGATTAAAAAATTATTTTTATTGTGAAATATATGTAACATATCACATAAATATATATCAATTTGTGAAATTACTTGTATAAAATATGCTTATAATTGTAGCACTATTCTTTATAAATAAATAAGATAACTCTCAATAAAATAAATGAAATATAGAATTTTTATAGGTTTTTAGATCAATTTGTTATTTGAGATAACATTATTATGTTTACAATTGATGAATTGTGGAGACGTGGAAAATGATATGGGATATAAAACTTGGTTGAATCCTTCAAACTTAAAGCTACAATAATTGTAGGATGGTTCGAGTCTGAAATGGCATTTTGTTTAGTACAATGGTGCTGCTAGAAATACAATATACTAATGTCGCACACTACTAGTATGTTACTGTCTTTTTATCCTTCCTTTTAATTTTCTTCTTCTCCCTGTGCCTCTTCACTCCTCCTCCTTTTCCCTCATTCTTTCTCCCCCTTTCCCTCCTCGCTGGCTCAAATCTCGACCACCGCAGACGGACAATGGGCAATGACCACGACCACGCAAGCCGTCAGCTCAAATCTCGACCACTCTGACCACCACGCAAACCATCGACTAGTCGACCATACACACGATGAAATGTGCACCAACGGCAAGCGAGCATCTTCTGTCCACCATGAAATGGTTCCCGACCACAATGGCCGATGCGAGGAGAGGGCACGGGGGGAGAAAGAAAGAAAAAAAATAGGAGAGACATGGCACAATCATCAATATGTAGGATCCCTTTATATTTATAGTATTTTTTTTTTAATATAATATGCATGAGTCTTAATTAATAGCAAGAAGATATGGAGTAAAATAGCATTTAGTTTGATTTGATCTAAAACAGTATGCGAGGATGAAATAAAGTTGGCGCTTAATTAATTATAATTTAATCTAGTAATTGAGTTTTGAAATAGATAGTTACAAAAGAAGAAGGATAAATTGAAAGGAAAATTGTCAAATACAAAGATGCATGTCATTCTTTAGCCAAGGAATTAACTGAATTTTTGCGGGCTTCAAAGTATATGGAGTTTTCCATCTTCAATTAAAAATGAACACTACATAATCATGCATGAAATCAACCTCATCAGTTATCAAAGAGTCTAGTCTTAATTATATTATTATAAAAAAATTATTTATTTATGATTAATTATTTTTAATAAAATAATTATTTTTAATTAAAATAAATTTATTTTTATCGCAAATAATTCATATTATTGCAAAAAATCTATTATAAATACTCATTTCTCTTATAATATCTACAAGTTCTGAATTAATCTAGTTCAAGTTTCAGTTCAAAGTCGGAAAGAGAATGACTTATAAAAAAAAAGAGTAATGCTAGAGAGCATCCACTATTTAAGAATATCCATCATACTCATGAGTAATGTTTAAGGATAAATTAGTAAATTTCTCTTAAGCATTGCTTATGAGTGTAATGGATGCTCTCAATAATAGATGCTCTAAACATTTTTTCATAAAAAAAACATACGTAGTTTGCGGAGAGAGGGAGTAGGCAGCGTAATGATCAGCGTGAAGACTTTTTGACGTGTTATTCATTTATAAAACTGACTCCACATGCCCTGTTCACCTCATAACAGCAAAAAATGATTAGGGTATGGAACATCCCAATGGAACATCCAAGATACGTCTCTATTTATTTCTCTCTGTTCATATCGTTTTAGGTATGGTATGGGTGGCAAAATCTTCCTAACTCATCACAATATTCTACTTTTCAATTTAAAGTTTTTAATTTTTTTTTATATAAGCATTATAATTTTTTCAAACTGGTAGATAAAACATAAAAAATAATTTAATTTTTTTGAATCTTAAAACAAAAGTAATATTAAAAAGTAATTTTCTAATACTATTTTGACTTTAAAAATTTTTTATTCAAATTTTTTTCTTTCATTTATTAAAAACTCATCAAACATACTCAAGCCATTTTAAAAGTGTTTATAAACTATTTTACTATTATTCACAAATAATTTTATCTCATCTTGCCGTCCAGTTCTTGATCTATAGCTATAACTTCAAACTAATTTAGAATATGTTTGAGATTGCGTTTCGAGACTTTAAAAGTATTTTTACACAGTTAAAAAATACTTTTAAAAAAAATGACATGTTTGGATAATTTTATTAAAAGTATTTTAATTGGTTAAAAAAGTTAAAAATCAACTTTTTCAATAAGCACCAAATTGAAACTTTTATCAAAAAGTTCCTACAGATAATTATATATATTTTTAAAAAACTACCATAACTAACTCTAAAAGTACTTTAGACATATAGATCTCAAACAGTAAATGACTTTATAGTAGTAGAGCTTATTACATTAAAATTTAAACTATAAGTCTTAAGTTAAAAATAATATCTTCTACCGCAACTCCAAAATAAGGTATTTTATATGAAAAATTCTTGAGAAATGTAAAGAGATTATATAAAAATAAATTTACAAACTAATATAATTAATTATGATATTTCAAATTGTAAAATTATGTAAATAAATATATTTAAATAAAATAATAAATCATATGTTAGTATATGCTATAGAAAATAATACGTAGATTTTTTGTTAAAATATATCAAAAAAATATTTTAATCACAAATAAATTATATAAAATTAATCTTATAAATTGACGTAATTATAAAATAATAAATTATAAAATAAATATAACAAATTATATAAAATTACGTTAATTTATAAAATTATTATTTTTATATAATCTTCAAAATATATATAAATCAATAAAGTATTTTACATTTATCTAATCTCTACGAGTCTATATCACTTCCCCAAACTTTTCAACTTTTTAGGCGGACAACCAGAGTTTAACTGCAGCGAAGATAATTATGTACTTGCTAATCAGACTAGTAAGAAAGTGGGCATGAGCTCGACTTTTGGGTGAACCGTCCGAGAAACTCTGTTGACTCTTCTACAACTCTTTATCCAATAGCCGAAAAAACCAACTCTCAATGCTCATCATGGGATCGTGTAAAGACGCAACTGTTTCCATATTCAAACACATTTACTCTTTTTTGAAAATCCAAGGGCCTTTTTGTTTTCTTTTTTCAGTTTTCTTCGGTAATCTAATGAAAATAAATTATTAAATTTTGATAAAAAAATATAAATTTATATATATATATATTAAAAAAAATTCATCATATTTAATAAAAATGATAAAAAAAAGTGAAAAATATCATAAAAATACTTTTTATTTGATTTTTGAATAATAAATTATTAAATTTGATGTTATTTTTCATATTTTATAATTTAAAAATTAAATAAAATATATTTTTATATTATTCTCCACATTTTCTTTTAAAAATTATATATAGGATAACTCATGATTAAGAGCCAAAACGGAACTCTCGTTTTAAGTGATAAAACCAAGTTTGGATGGAGTCTCTTTGAATTCTATCTACTTTAAACTTCCCCGTACGAACACTATCTCTGTACTTCTAGTGATTTTCTTCTACACTAAGTGCATGTTTGGGGTTGCGGTGATAAATATTGCTTTTAGCTTAAGGCTTATAGCTTAAAGCTTAATGTAATAAGCTCTACTACTAAAAAGCCATTTACTGTTTGGGATCCATATGTCTAAAGTACTTTTAGAGTTAGTTACGATAGTTTTTTTAAAATATATAGTTATCTGCATGAGCTTTTTGATAAAAGCTCTAATTTTGTGCTTATTGAAAAAGTTGATTTTTAGCTTTTTCAACCGACTAAAGCGCTTTTAATAAAGTTACCCAAACAGCTCATTTTTCTTTAAAAATACTTTTAACTGCTTAAAAGCACTTTTAAAACTTTGAAACGCAATCCCAAACATGCTCTAACTGCAACACGACTTTTATATATAATATATAGTTTTGGCTGTTGATCTGAGAGTTGGAGTTTGGAAAGGATTGCAAGAAAAACAGCACCACGCTCCAGCATTTATTACTTTCACCACTTTCACACCCCACCTCCATGCCACCTCCTTATAAGCTTCTAATTAACCCTCACAACTGGAGAAACCATGCACGATGCACAAGAAAAATTAACAGTTTTTGCTTGAGTTCTTAAGGGTGGCAAAGCAGTTTAAGCACTTTGGAATTATCAGAGAATTGGAGATATTCAGAGGAAAATCTCATGGGTTTGTCTGTTCTCAGAGCAATTTTTCTTGTGGTTCTTTTGGTTGGTATTCAAGAGATCAGTGGGGATGTGGATGGAAATGAGTATATTAGTTGGGATGATCTGAAGGTCCATGAGAATAAGATGAACGGAGGATTGACCACCGGAGATGAACAAATGCAGGTTATCGTGGTTGACAAGAATGGTAGGGGAGATTCTCTGACGGTTCAGGGAGCGGTTGACATGGTGCCAGAGAACAATACACAGCGAGTTAAGATATATATTCACCCAGGAATATACAGGTAATTAGAAATAGATGATTGTTTTTTAACAGTTTTAGATACAGAATCCGCATGTTTCTACTTTTGGTCACTTAAATCTGAAGGCATTGATTTGTATGTGTTCTATACTTCAAAGAACTGCCAAAACTCGATTCAAGTTCTGCATAATTTCCTTCTTCATATATTGTTGGGTGCCAGAAGTAGTTGCATGTTCAATTCTACAAACGGTCGTGATATTATGAAATTCGTTATATTTATTGTACAATTTGACGAAGTATATCAATTTGTGAGATTATTTTTGTGAGATTATTTTTGTGTAATTCATTTATTTTTGTTTAATTCGACACATTTTATGGATAGTTTTATCTTTATGCAGAGAGAAGGTCTTTGTGCCAAGTTCCAAGCCATATATTTCGTTGATTGGGAACGAGAATGGAATGTCTGAGACTGATACCATAATTACTTGGAATAATAAAGCATCTGATAGAGATCGTCATGGAGTTGAACTTGGAACCTATGGATCAGCTTCTGTAGCCATAGATTCCGATTACTTTTGTGCAACCGGAATCACTTTTGAGGTGACAACCAATTTTCTTCTAATACATGTAGAGTCACAAAACAGAATATCAACAAACAAATTGCATGATTTAATACTATTTTAAAGCATTAATTTAATCATTATTTAACCTCATGGGTAACCGCAGAACACAATAGTTGCAGTGCCTGAAGGTTACGGAATGCAAGCAGTAGCACTTAGAATATCAGGTGACAAAGCAGTGTTTTATAGAGTCAAGATTCTAGGGACGCAGGATACTCTGTTGGATGACACTGGATCACACTACTTCTACTTGTGTCACATTCAAGGAAGTGTTGATTTCATCTTTGGAAGATCAAGATCACTCTATGAGGTAAAATGCCAAGTATCATTATTTTGTGAAGACTAACCCATATTTTCAGAAACAGGGTATTTGCAAACGTGAATTGTGTAAATATTGCATAATTGTTTTTAAAAAAATGAGTAAAATACGAGACCTACATGAATTTTTTTTTTCTTTTAAAAGTGATTATGTGACTTTTACGTACTCTACGATTATTTGTAGCATTAGTATTGATTCTAAGAGTTGAAATGGGTGTTTGAAACAGGGTTGTGTCATTCAGTCGACCGCTAAGGATTGGGGAGCAATTGCAGCTCATCACAGGGATTTGCCAGATGAAAATACAGGGTTTTCTTTTGTAAATTGCAAAATCACTGGAACTGGCAATGTCTTTTTGGGAAGAGCTTGGGGAGAATATTCAAGAGTAATATACTCAAACTGTAATATGGATGATATAATTACTTCCTCAGGATGGAGTGACTGGGGGTACAGGTCTAGGCAGTGGTATAACCTAAGTGACTAGATAATTATCTTTGTAGTATAACATTTTTCGCAAAGATTTAACTAAGAAACTGAACATTTTGCTCAAACAGGACTGTGGTGTTCGGGGAATACCAGTGCGGCGGCAGAGGAGCGGATAAGAGAGGCCGTGTGCCGTGGTCGAAGTCTTTCAGTTATGAGGACGTTAGACCTTTCCTGGACAAGAAATTCATAGACGGAGAACAATGGCTTAGAATTTAGTGCTTCTCGTTGAGTTATCAATTATTTAATCATCTCTTTATTCTCCTGTACCAAGGATTCTACATGTCCTAAAGGCCAAAACAGAGTAAGTTACAGTCGTTTTGAGTTTTCACTTCCTTTACCTTTTCTTTTTCCATCTTAAGGGTAGAAACAAAGGGAATAATCAAAAGATTGCGTGAGCTAAAACTGTATCATTGTATTGAGATATGATAGAACATGCATTCCTTGCTTTAATGCACTAATTCCTTGGTGTTATTATAAGATGACGGCAATTGATACTGATCTCATGGTTATATGTCGTGTGTTTGTGTGATGGTGTGAGGTTGTGAAGTGCAATGCAAGTTTCTCAATGTCGGCTTTCAATAGTTTGATTATCGAACTGTTTTAAAATCGCTCTGAGTGATTCCTCACTTAATAAGAATCAAGTGCTGGTCAAATTTTGACCATAAATTTCTTTATTTCTTTGTTTGCATTGTGTTGTATTTGTTGGTTCGGATTATATGTCGAGATCAACCATCTTATTAACTGTTGTGTCATGTTTTTTTTATAAGTAAAACCGTTTTATCATCTATAATATTGATTTTGCTTTAAAAAAATAAGAAAAAAGAGCAGAAGAAAAACAAAAAAGTTTCCAGCGCATTTCAAAATACGACAAAGAAAAAAATAGTAATTTTGACTTTATAGAAGAGTACAAATCCGGAGTACACGATACAAGAACTGAATCAATCTGACCCCTTTCTTGTGCTTCTAATACGCTCCGAATCCAATGACCATTAAATTCTAAACCTCAAACCTATATACCTACAACGGTTACAAAGTCAAGTCCAAATGCAATCAGCTTCCCCTATACCCGTATAGTTCTATAGTTCTATTCACAAGCATCCCAACAATCCATCCCAGCAGTCAAAACTAACCAAATGTACTACCGCCATCATAAATGAAGGCTAATAAAACTCCTATTGAATATCTTGTGCTGCCAGTTTCATGAGTTCTGCTTTACAATTCTGCCCCGTAATCGAAATTCTGAGTATCATCACCACTCTCACCATCATTGTCATGTTTCTCATCGTCGTTGTCGTTGTCGTCATCGTCACCTTGGACATCATCCACATTATTACAAATGCCGTTCGTGTCAACACCATCAAATCCATTTCCCTTGTCATTCAATGGTGGTGACTTATTATCAATGACCCTTTCCATATCTTCAGGAAGGCCATCAGAACTGGCGACTGCAGGTAAGTCGAGCTTTTCGTCTACAAAAATATTAATTCTAGTACTGCTATTAGAACATGACATAGAACCACCATATTTAATGTCCTTAGCAATGTTTGAGGATGGGGAAAGCTTAGAGTCCAAGCCAATAGTTGAAGATAGGGCTGAGAGTATGTCTGGCTTTCCCTGTATATCAACCCACCGATCACCCATCCAATCTTTGGATTTTCTTAGATCCTTTTTTTGTACGTTCAATAGTATGCTCTCACCTAACCACCATATAAACTATATTACAAAGTGAAGGGGATGAAAAAGTAGCAAAAACTAAATTAACATGCGTTAAAAAAAATTGATAAGTAGTAAATAAACATGAAGCTTAATAAGCATACCGGGAAAGTAAATTTGCATGGTACTATCACCAGAGTCATCCAATCCAGTCACAACTCCTTCCCACCAGCCATCACTCCACCATGCATCAACTGCAGTCCCAACCTCAATTGCAAGGTCTACTTCCTCATTAGGAGGAGCTGGCCTAATTGCAGGGCGACCCAGATGCCTCATGCCAAGTTTATCAGGCATGGCCGTTTTAAAAGTTGGGATCCATTCCTACAAAGTGGAGAACATCTTCTTTTCAAGACAGGAATTCCAGATTCAAAAGAAAATTAGGAGATGCACATGACTTATATCATAGGCTCATAGCACTATAGGAGAGGTAATCAAGTTATGTTAGAGCAACTCATGATTTTTTTTTTTTTATAAGTAATAATCTTTATTGGTTAGAGCAACTCATGATTGGTTGACCGTATTTTTTTTTAAGGTAATGGAACTACAGAAATGAGAATATATTTGAAATTGCAATGAAGGGCTAATTAACACTGTAACTAAAAAATGTGTGGTAGTACTCCGCAAAAGATATGACTTCAAATTACTTCAATTATCAAATTATACCATTGGTGCAAATAATCTATTTAGAGCTTCAACCTTATGGAAAATATCATAGATAGTGACCAAATGCTTGCACGCACCTCAAGATTTCCATATCCATCTTCATCCAGCACATCATCATATTGAACTTTCATCTGTTTTCGTGATACCTGCAAGACTGTACACCTGAACCAGCAGCCTCGAATGCCACTATCGTGGCAGAGAAACTCTATTTTTTCATCAACCTTAAATAGGGGAGTATCCCAAACGTGACACCCAATGTGCTTTAGGGAAAGCAATCTCCTGCTGTCTGACAAACTATAGTCTAAGTTCTCATAAGGTTCATATGTTATAGCCTGGTGAATTCTAACAGAATTTCTGACCCCTGAATGATCGTCAGCAAAACTTCGACATGCCCTACCACTTCTTGTCCTCTTAGCTCCCACCTTTACATTCTCACCTGAACTCAACTGTTCAGCTTCTTCCCCAGTCAGGCTTATAGACTCGGGCCTTGAGAAGGGATTGGGAACCAAGCAAGAGAGAATTGGTTGATCAAAGTAGCCACGCAATTTGCTGAGGTCAAAAGTCTTCACTCTGTTGTTTCTGAGCTGCCTATAACAGAGATGTATTCTGGCGCATTGAGGATGAGGAAAAGAAGCAATGCATTTTTCATAATGTTCCCGAGTTAAGACTGTGGCAGGACCATCGACACACTCTGCACTAATGACCTGTGCATATGGAGTCATGAAAACTTCTTTTGGGTGAGGATTTCGTATGGGAATTATGCCGTCGACTTCCTTAGTGTGGTGAAACCACCTTACTTTCACCTTTTTCTGACCCCTCTTGTCTTCATACATATCTTCCAGATAAGCAAGATAGTGATTTTCCCCCTTAGCCATGACAAAGACAAAGGATTGAATCTGGATACCAGAAAAGATGAAAAACTGTTAAGAGAGGAAAAGAAGAATGCCAATAACAACGGTGCCAACATCGAGAATGAATGCACTTATAAAAAAAATAAGAAAGCCAACAACAAGAGTAACATGCAAGCAACTTCATTCTATGGGAGAGAGGAGCATATTTCCTACTATGAAGCATTTGAAAAGAGAAATATATCAACAGGAGACTAGAATCACTACTCCAGGATAATGACTTCAAATAATTTTGTATTATATTGCAGCACGTTCTTGATCTATTTTTATTCTGACTTAATCTGAGAAGTGAACATCCTTAACACCTCACGCTCTTAATATTTCATGCAACCCATATCTTGTGTTCTTTTTTTAATTTGATGGAAGATGCTTACAGCTATTGTAGTACCATTTCTGCAAAATGATGGGTAATGCTTGGGCTGTTTACCACATTTCCATGCAACACCTGACCAGACAATATCTGGATGATGTCCCTTGAAAATTGCAATATGGCCCTGATACACAGGTTTCAGGTTAATATCGAAACTATTTATTAACAACAACATACATTCATAACAGTGAAAAAAAATATATACTGTATCATCTGCTGCTTGAGTCTGTGGAGCACCCATTCCATCTGTTGCAGAGTTGGGAGACCCTAATGCTTGTATTGGGTCAAATTTTGGTAATTCTGTCATTGAAAATGGTATAGAAAATATGATTTTCAAGAGAAAATCTATAATAAAAATTAACTAACAAATTGAAGGCTCACACACTTAATAAGAACATTAGCAAGAGGAATAACAAATATACAACCACCTTATAATTATAAATTAAGATATTAAATAGAACATAGAAAATCTCCTGCAATGAATTAAGTGCTCATAGAGCACCAGCTCGATTGGAATCTCACTTGTATTCCCATTATAACATCCAAAACCACAGCTTGCTGCCTTGCCAGAACTTTTAAGCCCAAGCCCCACATACACTGACCGAAATATATTACTTAAGATTCCATCCCTCAATGAAAGCTATGTATAATGCATGTGCCATGCAATCTAATTTCATAGCACAGATGGAGAATAACATAAACTTAACACTTGATTTCTCATGAACTGTGACAGCAAGTACCTTGTGTCATTTGATAGACCATGTAGTAATGAATATTGTTTACAAGTTAAAAACTCAGATCTTGTTTTAATAAAGTTTAATGGCATTTGCATATGTATAAAACTTCTTCTTTGGAGGGGGTAAGAGAGGGAGTGATGGAGAGATTGAGAGAGAGAACTGGTGGCACAACCTTCTTCAAAACATATATAATAAATGGTACAGTAGTGAACTTAGACTTCCACAATGGCTTAAGGAGTTGCATCGACAGTACGTGCTGAGAAATGATAATCTCATGAATCAATGACTCAATCACGTTAAATATAATTGTATCATTCCGAAGAAAAGAGCAAACAACAATATCAACACTGATAGAAAAGATAACTTTGGAAAATATGCAGGAGCGAGGCCACAAAATTATATTCTGGAATAGACCCATAAAATACAAGATGCAGAAGAAAATAAAAAAGAAGTGACACATGAAGGACCGCAAGAAACATCAAAATTTGAATTACTTTTTGTCAATGCTTGCCAGCATAAAGCCCCCAAAATTTTCAACGCAGTTTTTTTATCATATCTTTGTATCATTCTAACATATTCAACCCTATTAATACAAAAATTAGCAATTACCCAACATACAACTAAATTAGGAAGGAAAAATAGGAAACGCAAATACTAAAAGGGGGCAACACATACCGGACCCTCCATGTAAATGCTGCTTGGATAGCATAGACGTAAGCCAGTCTACAACCTCTCTTCTCGATCGCCACTTATAACCAGCATGAATGGAACTTTCCTTCCCATATACCTGCAAGAACTCCTCGGAAACAACATAGAACATGTGCCTAACACTTCTCTCAGTTCCCACAACTGCAAGGATGGACTCCCCAGAGGAATCCTTCAGGAAATAATGAACCACACGATTGCCACGCTCCTGCGATATAAACTCTTCTCTCCACTCCACAAAAGAGTCACTAGTTCCAGTCATTTTGAGCGAAAGCAGCAGAAGGGGGCTAACAAGAATACACGACACCAAAAACCCAATTGAAATTCAAATACATAGCTGAATGCTCGACAGAATAGAAAACGGTTCAAACCCAAATGATTACGCTACCTAATATCCAACAACCAAGAAGTTCTGCAGACAAATCTACGATCTTGCAATTGTTTATATTCCTAGTATTATTAGCCCAAGGAAAAACTCGTGTTCTGTCAGCCAAATGGCAAAGAAATACTCGGAAGAACGTCAAACGGACAAGAATTCTCAAAAGCCCATAATTTGAAATGAAAACTAAAAAGCAGATCAATAACCCCAGGTACAAAGCTAAGGATGCCCCATGTAAGTCGGACTTGACTCAATAAATCAAACCTATGGATTTATTTCCCTTAAACAGCCTGGCAGGTTGCAACTAATCAGAAAGTTTAATCTTCTGAATAAAAGCACGAATCACAAACAACGTTTACCCTAATCTGACGAACCCAGAGAACCACACCCAAGAACTCTAACAAACTACAAGTAGGTATTTGAAAAAAATTGACCGGAACCTAACAATACAGGTGCTTTGAAAGTTTAAAAGTAGATCAGAAACACCGAAGTCAGAATAAGCGGTTCAAGGCTTTAAAGCCCCTAGAGGCACAAAGACGTGTTTTGGCTGCTGTTTCCAAGAGAAACCATCAAAAAATGAATAGGGAGTCTCAGTTTAGATCCCAAGGCTGAAACTTCAACACAATAACAAATAACAATAACCATTCAAGTTCTAATGCTTGGAAAGAACCTGTGATTGTGATTCTGAAAACTTCAACAGAGAGGTGAGTTGAAGAGTTTTCGTGCCCCCTTTTTTTGGGTACAAAGGAGAGTGGAGGATTAGAAGAAGCCGAAGAAGGATATCTTAAAACGGGTTTGGACATGAAAAGAGAACTTGGGAAAGGTCCATCGTTGAGCTGATGGACGTGAGAGAAGAACAGGGGAGTGGTAGACGGAGAATTGAGAATGAGAATAGGTAAACAATGCTAACTCGAAGAGAGTGCGCGCGTGTATCGGGGCCGTATGCACGTGGCCACAAAGAAGGCCGGATCCGTTTCGGCTGCATGGGCCTGCTTCTATTTTAGTTTCTCTTTTTTAGAAAATGCTAATTGAAATTATAAAAATGATCGATTGAATATTTTATTTTTAATTTTATTTAAAAGTTAAAGAAGTGAATATTAACGAATTCATATTTTTTTTATTTTTTTTAAATATATAAAACTGTATAAAAAATATTAAAATAAAATTTAAAAAAATAAAAAAATAAATTTACACTGCATCATTGAAAGTTTCACAGCCCCATTTTTTTTTGTTTTGTTTTCTTTTTATTGCTTGTAGCCTTGTATATTAATAAACATTTTTATTTTTGCTTGATTCTTTTTTTCAATTTGAAAGTTTCTCAAATTTTTTTTTGAGTAATTCTCAAATACTTTCAGAATACTCTACTATTTATTTATTATTTTATTATTATTTTTTACATACTTCTTCCTATTATTTATTATTATTTAATATTTTATTATTTTATTTTTATTTTTATTTTATTATCATTCATAATTCTTTTCAACACTTCTTACTATTCAAACGTAACTTAGCCACAAATTATTTCATGTGGTTAGGTGGATGCTTCTTCCTTCTTCTTCTTTTCCATTTTTGGGACCTGCAGCAAAACAAACTTAATGCATCTTTGGGATTTCTCATGGACTTTCATTTTAGTAGCATTCCTAAACTTTGTTTATTCACATGAGCTTATACAAATTTAGCCCTGCTTATTTTTAAAGATGAAATGAAATAAGATAAGATAAAAGTTAAAAAATAATAAAATATTTTTTTAATATTAATTTTGTATGAGAATTTGAACAAGTAATTTTAGAATATAAAAAAGTAGAATTTTTTATTATATTTTGTATGAGAATTTAAAAAAAGTATAATGATGAATTTAAAATAAGCTTAAAATTTTTTATTTCATCCCGCAAAACAAACCGGTGCTTAATATTTAAAGAAGATACTGGAGCTCTATTCCAACTCTCCAGGACGTTGGAACAAGTCCTTATTCCCCACATTGAACTTGTACAATAAGATTATTTCCAAAAAGTTAATCACCTGGTGGTTTGTGGAATATAATTCTCCATTGAAGAGAGAATTGTGGTTATAATTTATAGTTTGTCACTACCATGATGTGCTTTAGGCATATTGAGTTATGTTTATATGGTGTTTTTAATTTATGGCATCATACATTAAAAAAATTAACATTTTTCTGTGTTGAAATGATCTTTTTTTCCTGCAAATTACACATTTTCCCTTCAGGTAGCAACTTATAGCAACTTACTACTATCTATCTAAAGTTTACATATTGCTTATTCTCAATATATGAACAGTTTGAACAATAGCAATACGATCCTTGACAGTAAATACATGGACCCAAGAAAATGGCCATAACAACTTGACCAACAAGTACAAGTGCAAAATTACTGTTTTTTTCCTTTAACTTGGTCAAACAAAATACCCACGTAGGGAGATTGTTCATTGTTGGCCAATTGAAAGGTAACCTTAAATAAGCGTTCTTCTCTATACTTCTTGTGTACATAGGCAATACCTATTTCATTCACATTAATAAAATTACTTCTTATAAAAATAAATAAATAAATAAAAAAGATACCCCTCAAGTGCCAAGATTCCGTGCTTGGATCGACACCGGTGCTCCATGTGAGTATCTCCACTGACCACAGGCACAGCATTTCTCCAACTTCACACTGTTTTCCAATGTACAAAATTTACAGGACCAGACTTTGTACTTTGTATGAACATCTTTTTGCTTTTGTGTGCCACAGAGCTCACATATTGTAGCCAATGGCTGCAGTGATAGACAATCATTCACATGCAAAATACTTGTTAGTGCTATACTAGGAAGTAGGAAGGCAATCTGGGTTTCAAAAAAAAAAAAGAAACACAACATGTTTATGGGTTTCGGGTTTCAGACACAATGAAACTAATGAAACCAGACATTTCGACTGGTTCACCGCAATAAGTTTCCTTTCTCTTCAATATAATATAATATCTAGAGTATTAATCATTTTACAAGCATCAGTTTAAATTCTTGTTTCCATGCACAAGTCAAAAATAGATTAACTAAAAAACCTGCAATTATCAAAGCCTGTGTTAATTTCTATCAGCTTCCTAATAATTGCTGATACATTTCCTAATAAACCTGTTCTAATTATTACAAGTGAGATAAAACTTGGCTGCACGAAATAAAACTCCTCCATATCCTAAAAGGACATACAAACAAAGAAACAAACAAAAAAGTCCATAACAAATTGAATAGATGAAAGAGTTTTACGCATTAGGACACTTACAGCGTTCAATAAAGTGCATGTTCCACACTCCCACATAGGAAATTCCTCCGGATTCAGTGTTCTGTCACGTATTGTATCCAAACTACTCCCCAGATCAGAAGATAACGGACTAGATAAATCTACAAAATTAGATTCTGGATGGCAAGTAGATTGAGAAAATGAAGTGGTATCTGATTTGCAACTTCCTTTTGAAGTACTGATAGATAAATTTACAAATTTGGCTTTTAGATGATCATTGGAAGGTCGATAAAGGCAGCTTTGATCTGACTCCTGACTTCTTTTCTGAGAGATTGCATCCACAGAATGTGCACTGGAACCACCATCTGACCTCGAGCTTCCTCCACTTTGTTCTGAAGATACAAAGTCATGTAAAATACCAGAACTACTTTCTTCATCCCCAGAAGCTTTGCAAGACCGAGACCCACACCAGATATCATCCTGTAATCTTCTCTCTGCAGCCATTGCAGCAGCTTGTATTGGACTAAGTGCAACCATAATGGTGTTATCACCACCAAGACGTCTAGGTCCAGATGGTAGCAGAGATCCCAATCGTGCTCTCTTTTCTGCAGCCTCAAGTGCACTTTTGTGGAGAGATGGAAGAGGAGGCTGACGGGAAAAACCACCCAAACGCCTCCCAGGAAGATCAAAGCCCTCTCCTGTGCCTGTTATTCCCTTGGCCATCAGCTCCTCACATTCCTGAATGGAATCAAAAGCATCATGCATAAAGAAACGAATGAGAAAAATATAAAACAGCAAATTGTGCCACCAAAGCCTGCTTATACATATTTTCTTAAGAAACGATTTCAAAGCAGGAAAGTAGGTCTAGGATGTTTGCAAAACAGATCCAAAGAGTACAAGAATGGCAAAAGGTCAAATATTTTATTCTTATTTATTTCATATGTGAATTTATGCTACATATTGTGGTGCCACACAACCGGTCAAGCAAATGCAGAAAGTTGGACAAAAACATTTTGAATGGATAACAGAAGTGGAACTCAAATGGAGCACATCATCATAAGTCATCAAGTTATAAAGGAAGGACTGCTTTTATTTCTGCATTGAGTATATCTACCCATCAAAAAAGCAATATCTTCAGAACATTTGAGAAATAAATAAATTTGGTTGATCCTCAATGGGAATAGGACCCTTGATCATTGACGCATGAATATAGCTCTGTCTATGGCTGCGATGACTTCGACCACACTAGTGTAAAATGGAGGGGAGAAAAAAAAAAAAAAACTCTTCTAAAGGGTTACAGAAGTACAATTACTTAAGAAGCATTAAGTAAATTTGACAATAATTTTTTTCTTAAAAAAAGAAGAAAAGAAATTAAGAGTCCAATTCTAACTATAATAAAATAAAAAAAGATTTAGAAAGACCTTTCTGAGTTCATCCCAGAGCTTGTAGAAGCTGGCATTGTGCGGGCCATGGACGTTATGGCAAAGCTCATGAAGCATTGTATCAAGAACTTGATCAAAAGGGAAGAAATCCCAATCCCTATTAGGCCTC
Source organism: Platycarya longipes (assembly GCA_036559045.1). NCBI lineage: Eukaryota > Viridiplantae > Streptophyta > Magnoliopsida > Fagales > Juglandaceae > Platycarya > Platycarya longipes. The sequence goes on along the minus strand of CM071800.1, from coordinate 722,674 downwards.
CGGAGCCTCAGCTTCACATGCACCCCACCTCCCATATTCAACCCCATAATAGACGGATTGTTCGGACTGCCAATTCATTTATTTTTAATTACCATTCAATTTGAAATATAGCATGCTGAAAACATAGATTAAAATCAAAACTAACCCACATCATGCAATTTCCAAGAGATCAAATAGAACGTAATTTAGGAGTGATGGTTTTTTTTTTTTTGATAGGTAAGAGATAAATCTCATTAATGAGAGTAAAAAAGGCAAACTAAGAGCTGAAATTAATTAAAGATAATAAATCATGCACAGTATTCCCATTTAATACAAACACAACAGTAAAGTATGCATGAAAAAATCATTTAGCTCCGCCAATATACGCTCCTTGTTTTCAAAGCAGCGTTCGTTTCTTTCCGCCCAAAGATACCACATAATGCATAACGGAACCATCTTTTAGGAGTGATGGTTTTAGGGGAAGCTTGAAACGAAATACAGAAAATCAATAAGAACTCGTCTTGGCTAATGAAAAAGAGTTTGTTAAAAGGTAAAGAGAAACCAAATCGGCTTCAGTCGAGTAATAGTCATATCCTTGACTAGGGCATAAAAAGGTTCACTCATTTAAGCCTAATTGGCTTCTAAACATGATGGTGTTTTCAAGATGATGGCGTTTAAATAACTAGCATAAAGTTTCAATCTTTAAATTTTATCTTCTCCCCAATACCTTTTGTTCTACGATTTGTAGTGAACTAATGGAAAAGTGGAATCGAAAAGAAGCAGAGTACCAGAATTCGGAGAGGACTTTGACCGTCCATTTGTGTTTACGCATAATCGGCTGGACCTGCTTCGCTATTCTCTCCAGAATCTTCCTTGCTTCGTCTTCTCCAGGCTTTTTCAGGGTTTTGATATCCCATACCTTGTTAAGATCGTCCAAATTCATCGCCCACGAAACCGAATTCTGAAGCACTGGCAATTGAAGCGGACGATGAAAAACACAGATGTTTTAGAACTGGATTATGGCATCCATTTATGTTGGGGCGAGACTAAACGACATGATATCCTCGCTGTTAATTACGTCCTTTTTATTCATATTATTTTAATTAGTTTATGCTTTTTTTTGTTTAAATAATATTTAGGTTAATCTTGTTAAGATTTTGAAAATTAAAAAGTGAGATGATGATGCAGTTTTAAATTTTTTTTTCTTAAAGGCTGTATTTGAGACTCTACATTATCGGGATTTCTTATGAGGAACCTTATCACCATACGAAATGAATGTTAATAAAAAACATATTAATGCTTAAAACGAGGATAATTGATCATACGAGAAAAAGAAATATTATTTTGATCACTTATATATTTAATTTTTTTTTAAAAAATATTTAATGATTAAGGAAGTACTTATTAATATATTAGTATTTTTTATAATTTTTTAAAAATATTTGAACATGTTTAAAAAAATACAAAATAAATTAAAAATAAATATAAATTGACGATGCATAATAGTACTACTCTTCTAAAAAATCATCGATAATATTACGAGCAGATTAATGGGTCAGGATGACAAGAAGTTATTTAATGATAAAATATATATTCTAAAATAAACTTCTCGCTTAAATAAAACATATAATTTCTTTACAAGATCATTACATAATAAAAAGATAAACACGATAAGAGATAAATACGTTATTCATTTAACAACATATACTCGAGAGATAAAGATGAACTCAAGTTAGTGAGGATATAATTCTCTTCTTAACAAACTACTTTTACTTCATAAGATTTTAGGACTCTTGGGCAAGTTGATGATACTGCTAACAACTCAGTGCATCCCTTGTGATGATTGCCCACAACTAATTATCCGAAACAGATACACAGATATATGAATTTTGGAGAGATGTTTGTGTACATAGCATGTTAAAGAACAGAAAACCGAACCCTCCTCTCCAAGAGTTTCTCAGTTATCTTCAGTCCCAAAACGATGCCAACAAATTACATCCCCCCTTATTAGCCAACAATTACGCCTACAATTTACAAAAACCAGATAGATTACTTGTTTAGACTTTGTAGAATTTGCTCTTCCATTTAAAAAGATAATCTTTGAATTGAACCCATAACAATGCACTATCATGATGGAACATATCACAGTACTCAAATAACATTCGACTAACTTAAGGTGGACATCAAACAAAACTAGCACTTATGTTCCGTGTAATACAATCAATCAAGGTCTCTCAACTATACAGTATGCATTTGTTCTTTTGTGAAGGGAGACGAGAGCTGACTTCCAACAAAGTTCAATCAAGCAGCAACCAAACACATCCACTTCGACATGAACTTAAGTGTCCCAAATCATCACAACAGCTATAACCCCAATGCCTAACAACACTGCAAGAAACTTGAGAAAGGGCGTGTTTGTCACGATAGTCTTCTGTGGTATATAACCCTTTGATAGTAGGTGGTTTATGGATACATAGATGAAAACTCCACATGCTAGACCCATTGATATGGCAAAGATCCAATCTGCCACAGCACCCTGAGTTGTGGCATCTATAATGATTCCAATGGCCACACCGATTGGACTCGAAATGGCAAATGCAAAAGCATAGGCTGCACATGACAAGAGAGGACGGTTCGGAATCATGCGGAGGAGAGCAATACCCATGGCAATGGCTGCAAATATCTTGTGCAGAGAGATTGTCCATAAGGCTTTCCAGGCATCAGCTTTTGAATCGGCAACTCCAATCGCAATGCCCTCAAAGACAGAATGGAAACACAAGGCGACAATCAACAAAATGCTATCCCCAAGTGAACCCACAACAGCAACGGAGCCAAGATGGACCTGTTAAGTCATATAAGCAGATATTGACCCAGTTACAGAAAAGACTGAAAGTTATCTACAATATGTACAACATTACAACCCAGATAATTAAGTATAGGCTAGTTAATCTAAAATAGAAGAGACTCTTAAGTTCTTAACCCCAAGGGGTTGGCCCAAGTGGTGAAAGCCTTGTTCTTGGGGTACTCCCTTCAAGGTCCAAGGTTCAACACCTCTTAGGTGCAAACATTCCTTTGGGGCCACACCCCCTGATGAAAAGCCAGCAATTTTATCTATTTCGTGTAAGGAAACTTCCGAAGGTGATGTGCATGAGATCGAGATTTACTCGACAGGTTGGGTCCGAAGGGCCCTGCCTTGGAGAGGTTCTCCAATATCAAATAAATAAATAAATAGAAGAGACTCTCGTTTTCTCGTCCGATGCTAATTTGAGATGAATGAGCATATCTCTCACCTGATCATGATGTGCTTGTGAAGTCACGCTGTTATCAAGACCTTTCCCTTGCTCAACTCCACCTGAAATGGAAGGGAAAAAATGAATGACGGGGTCAATCAAGCTGCCACAATTTTTTCACCTCCTGATTTTGAAGTCAACAAAGGAGATACCCGATTGTTTGAGTTTATTTAGCTTATCTATTTCTGGCCGTGATTTTTCTGCTACCCTTGTAATAAAATTTATATTCACTCGTGTGTTTGGCATATTATATTTCCCATAAAGCTAAATTGTCTCCCTAGCAATGGTGACCTTGACATCTATATACTAAAATAAAAAAGTAATCTTAACTTTTCGTCTGCTAATCATACTTTCCCCAATACAAATCATAACCTTTAGCACGCCAATCCAAGACAAACCTTTCAAAATGACTCAAACCAATTATATATTTCCTGTAAGTAATCAAACGCAACATTCCCATCACAGATTTACTAAAAATCATTAATCTTTTGAAATCCAATAATGGAATTGATAATGAATATCATATACAGAAAAGGCAAAAAAAAAAAAAAAGCTTTGATGAACAGGGCCATACCTTGATGCTCGAGATCAGAAGTAATGGAGCCAGCACCGTTTCCCTTGCCATACACGTAGGAGATAACACAATCAGCAAGCATAGTCAACAAGTAGCCGGCGCAAGCCAACATGTAAGCAAACGGGTACTCTTTTGTTGTCAAGTCCTCGAAAGTCTCGTTGGCATCGCTGAGAAAGTGCATCATCGCCGTGCCCAAGAAAACACCGCCAGCAAACTGCGTCCCTAGAGTCAAGAAGCCCTCGTTCCACTTGAAGAAGTAGGGCGAAACGCCGGCGACGAAAGTGGCTATGAAGATAATTATCAAGCACCATATCTTAGCCAGTATCAAAGGCTTGGAGCGAAGGTCGGGTTCTGCGTCGCTGTCGTGATCGCTGTCACCATCGTCGTGGCCGCTGTGAGCGGAGGCGGAGAGAAGGAGGAGGACGAAGATGGAGAGGAAAAGGAAGAAGCGAGGCATTGCGAATGTGAGGTCAGGGATATGGTACTGATATTTCTCCTTACATTCTTAAATTTGTTATATATACAGAGAGATAATAAATTTCCGTAGGTTGTACTACTAGAGAGAGAGAGAGAGAGTCGGGCAGTACAAAGAGCGAAGACGACGAAGTCAAGAAAGAGCGGGTGTAGTACAACCCCAAACATATGGATGAGAAACGGACCAATTTTTGGTCGGAGGTTGTAAAGTTTTCACCCCCATTTCACCCGCTTTTATCATCTCATTTTCTGTTCACATTTAAGTAATATTACGGTCAATAGTAGAATGTATGAAATTATAGAATCATTAAAATAATAATAAAATTTATTATTAAAAAATTATTTTTTTATATAAATTTTATAAGTATTACTTTTTTTCTATGTCTTACAAAGTTTAGACACTCCACAATCATAAATAGAAAAAATATTAAAAGAGTAACATCATTAAAACTTTGCTTATATGTAAAAATCAATTTTTTGAGTGAATAATTATCCAAATTACTTAGATTTGATAATTATGAAAATTAAACAAGATCATAATCAAATCAAATTTTTTATTTGATATATCTCTAAGACGGTTGGAGGAATAAAATTCAATAATTAAGGTCTCATTTGGATTCAGAGATGAGATGAATTTAGTTTATTTTTTAATATTATTATTATTTTAGGATTTAAAAATATGTATTAGGATTTAAAAAATGTGTATAAGAATTTATATTTTGTATAAAAAATTATAAAAATATAATAATAAAATGAAAATGAGTTGAGATAAATTGAAATGAGTTTTAAATATAAATAGAACCTAACTTTCTATTTTTTATGTCTCACGATTCAACTAGTTTAGAAACTAAAGAGATGGACTGGACTTGTTAGGTTAGAAAAGCGATAACTCAAAATTCTTCTAGGATGTGAACCTAGGACCAGTCAATTAACAATTAACGACTCTACCACCGAGCTATTGAGGAACAACAAACTTAATTTTCTAGTTTATCTAGCAAATAATGGATACAGTACTTCAATTTACATAAGAATTCAAACTTTGTATCCTTCTTTTGTTTTTTACACTCATATCATTTGTGCAAATCCATTCATCTTTTAGCTTCACCAAAAGTTAAACGTACAATTATTGCAATTGTGAAAAAACTGAGGAAAGAAAATAACAAAGAAGAGCTGTGTCTTCTAATACACGCAAGTTGCAACAGAAAGTTGGTAATACCACACGTTTATTCCAAATATAATAAAAAAAAATTTATATAACTTCTTGTTATTTACATAATTTTTACACACTACATTTTATTTTATTTTATTCTTAATCAAATATTTAATATATAAATAATAAATAAAAAAAATTAAATTAGTTTAAAAAGAACAAATTCAAAATTAAAAAATTAAAAAATTAAATAAAAATAAAAATTAATAATATATAAAAATTAGAAGTTTATAAAAATTTACTTAGATTACAATCGCAGCCATCCTTATATCAATCTTTTTCTCTATAAGAAAGTAATTAATTAAATGAAAATAGAGGAATTAAAAGAAAACAAATCTAACACAAAAATCAAAACATAAACTTGAAAACAAATAATACAAATGCTGCACTTATGGCTTGAGATTTGACTTGTGCATGGCTTGACTTTCTTTATTTGGTTGAAAGGATTCTTGAATCGAGATCGTATCCAACAGTTGCCATGTTGGTGCTTTCCACGTCCTGCGTCAATCGAGAACACTCCTCAAAATCACACTCCATAAATTCTGACTCCTGAGATGCAAAGAGCTGATCTGTTAGAATTAATGACTATAAAGTATGATTACAAATTCTAAATGTAAAGAACCGAACTTTTAGAATAATTTATTATTCAGTTTTTTTTTTTCATTTTTTTTATATTTAAACAAGCTGAGTTATTATCAATAACGGGAAAATACAAATTAGAGTTTAGCTATTTACAAATATTACAATTAAGGAGAATCCTTTCTACTATAAAATTACAATAAACAAGGAAAGATTTGAAATAAGAAAATATTTTTAAAAACTTGTATTTTGTTGTTTACTATGCTAGATTGTGCGTGCATCAATTTTTTATCTAGGCAAAACTTCATTTCTTTTTCTCGACAACTTATGATAATTTATAAATAAACTATGTGGTTACAACGATATAAGTGGAGTAAGAGTTTTCAATAATCATTTAAAAATAAATAAAAGTAATACTAAAAATAAAAATAAAAAATTGGCTATCTCATCAAAAAATTGATTATAACCCAATTATCACTAGAAAAAATTATTTAAAAATAATTTTAATATAATTTAATAAACAGATTATACACCTATTAAAAATTGTAATAAAAAAAGGGCGCGCTACATTTTATAAATCTTTTCAAGTGTAAGAGGCTTAGCCCCGCTTGGATTCGGAGATGAGATGAGTTGAGATGAGTTTGGTTTATTTTTTAATATTATTATTATTTTGGGATTTGAAAAAGGTGTGTTGGGATTTGAAAAATGTGTATTGGAATTTGAAAAAAGTGTATTGGGATTTGAAAAAGGTGTATAGAAATTTGTGTTTTGTATAAAAAATTATAAAAATATAATGATGAAATGGAAGTGAGTTGAGATGAGCTCAACCCACTTCTCAATCCAAGCATGGCCGAAGGCGAGGCTGATGCTTAGAATATTATTTTCTCTAATAGATAACATTATTTGCAAAAGTTTCTGGATGATGTTTAGCAGTTGATGTGATGGAATGAAAGCATACTTGTATATTTATTGATTGATTAATTTGTGTATTCCGTGAATGATTGCAACTAGGGATAGGATTTTCGATGGTATAATTAAGTTCTTGTTTGAATTTAAAAATTAGTTGAGTTCGTGTTAATTGATGTTAAATTTATTATTATAATTTTTTTAATTCTTTTATAAAATATAAATTTTAATATAATTTTTTTAAATTTTAATACAAATGTTTTAAATTTTAATTTAATTTTTTTAAATATCAAAATAATAATAATAATAATAATAATTTATTCAACTTTCAAAACTCATCTTAATTCATTTTATCATTTCTTAATTTCAAATTCAAACCAGATAAAAGACATATATGACTCCGACATTTTTCTAGTAGGACTCCTCCAGCTAAGACATACAGCTAAGATGCATGCGGCCGTCGGTCATATAGGACTCTTGCTCTAGACTACGCCACGTCAAGAAAAAAACAGAATCCAAGTTGATGCCAGCTATTGACAATTGTGAATGGCTCTAGAATAAGCCTGCTCTGGTCCAAAACGACCCAGAAGACTTGTAACGCTCGACGTTGACATCCAAATAATGCACATTCCACTTCCTCTAGAGGAAGTTCAACATGCTCACTATCTTTTTATTCATTAGATATATGTACTTAAGAGAGAAAGATATTTATTTTATAAGAATTTTGGCTAAGTTCACGATGATACTACTAACTGTTGATGTCACAAAAATCGCAACAAGTCAAGACAGGAAAATAAATCATTTCCAGCTCATTAGAGCGAGTTAGGCTTCGATAAGTGTCATTTGAGACCCCCAATAATACTCCGGTACGGCCATACGTATACAGATAGCAGATAAATAAATATAGAAACACAGTATTTACGTGGTTCGGCATAAGGCCTACGTCTACGAAATTTTGGAGAAAGGAATTCACTATAATGAATATTTTTACAGTCTCTCAGGACTTTCACTGTACGTGAATAAAATACATAATTCTACTGGTATGATTTATTGGATTCATCTGAGAAGATGAAGTAGGCGATCCCGCAGGAATAGAGGAATTGTTGTACAGCCAATCATCCAGTTCTTGATCGAGAGATAGAGAGAGAGAGAGAGAGCGCCTTGATATTCTGATGGTTGCCTTTATATAGAGGCTTTGGTTTGGATATTATTTCTTGCGTGTGTCAATCTACATTATTTATGTCTTATCCCCCATGTGATCTGATCCACTCAACTCTTCTTCACTTTTGTCTTCTAATGCACTAAATAATAAGCCTGGACCCTATTTGAGATATTTTACCCTCACACTAACAACTCCATGCATCCCTGTGACGTTGACCACGCGGGATAATTATCCCAATTGATCAGATACACAGTTGAATGTATTTTAGAGAGATAAAGATCATCTTTGAACTGAATGCATCCATGCCAATTGGAAAACATATAGGCAAGAGTAGGAGAAGAAACTATACTCAAACAACATACGACTAACTTAAGGTAGACATCAAACAAAACTAGCACTTATATTCAGTGTAATACAATCAATCAAGGTCTCTCAACCATACAATATGCTGCTATGCATATGTTCTTTTGTGAAGGAAAACGAGAGCTGACTTCCAACAAAGTTCAATCAGGCAGGAACCAAGCACGCATTGCTGATATGTAAATAATTACTCCCAAGTACTTGATTTGTAATTACTACATTCTTTCGTTATAAGTGATGATTATTAATAAATTTAGAGAAGAATCACTCTTAGACACGTGGGCTTGTCACTTCGACTCTTCTTTAAAAATATAAATTAAAAGCCATAATCCCAATGCCTAACAACCCTGGTAAAAACTTGAGAAAGGGCGTGTTTGTCACGACAGTGTTGTGTAGTATATGATCATTTGATGGTAGGTTGTTTATGGAGACATACATTAGAATTCCACATGCTAGACCGATTGATATGGTAAAGATCCAATCTGCCACAGCACCCTGAGTTGTGGCATCTATAATGATTCCAATAGCCACACCGATTAGACCCGAAATGGCAAATACAAAAGCATGGGCTCCACATGACAGGAGAGGACGGTTGGGAATCAAGCGGAGGAGAGCAATACCAATGTCAATGGCTGCAGATATCTTGGGCGGAGAGAATGTCCATAGAGAGGCTTTCCTCCGCTTTTCTATGGATAATTCCAATCGCAGCCAATGCCAGCTTTTCTATGGATAATTCCAATCGCAATGCACTCAAACACAGAATGGAAACACAAGGCCACAATTAAAAAAATGATATCCCCAAGTTTCGAACCCACAGCAGCAAGTTCAACGGAGCCAGGATGGACTTGTTAAGTCATACAACAATTATTGACCTAGTTAGACATTCTTATTGAATTGGTTGACAGTTAATTTTAATAAAAATTTGGACAATAAATTTTATTTTCAGCCTACAATGAATTGGTTAAAAGTCAAATACATTAGATAAAATAAACAATAAAGTCAAAAGAAAAATCAAATATAGCCAATCAAATAAGTGACCAAATCTTTATTTTTTTTTATTTTTTTTCTTTCTCTCTTTTCCTTTACTCTCTTTTCTTATAGTTCTTGGATAGAGAAAATTAAATTGATAAAAAATATAGTTAGATGATGAATAAGTAGAAATATATATATATAAATATTGATTAGTAATTTAATCTAAATATAATATGCTTATTAATTATTATTTTAAACTCATAGTTTAATTAAAATATGATTATTAATTAACATATAATAGATAGAATAGCACCCAAATATGATAAAATTAATTAATTCAATAATTGTAAATAATTAAAAAATAATAATTATTAATTATTCAATATTATGTATCTTCATAAATGAATAATTTAATGTAAAAATTTGATACGAATAACCAAAATCAAAAATTAGTTATATTATTTTATTATTATATTTTGAAAAAATGGTTATTCCAACATAGAGACTTATATGAATGGAATAAGCAAAAGCAAAAATAGAGATTATATTGACTAAAATTATACAATCAATCCAATGAAAGTGCTTTTACAAAAAAAAAAAAACTCAAAAATTATCTACCAAATATAAGATATTTCAACCTAGATAATTAAGTATAGGTTATTTAGGTTCGGTTTAGATTTTGAGATGAGATAAAAAAAAAAATAATGATTAAATAAAATATTATTTTTTAATATTATTATTATTTTAAAATTTAAAAAAAAAATTATTTATTATATTATATATAAAAATTTAAAATAAATTATAATAATAAAATAAAGATGCTTTCCGGACTCGAATAGGGCTAGGGTTATGCGAATAAAGATGTCCTCCAATGCTTATTTGAGATGAACGAGCATATCTCTCATCTGATGCCGTGCTTGTGAAGTCACGCTGTTATTAATACTTCTCCCTTGGTCAAAGTCATCTCCACCTGATATGGAAGGTGAAAAAAAAAAAAGAAAAAGAATGACGGGATCAATCAAGCTGTCACAACTTGTTCACCTCATGGTAATTTGGATTTTGGAGTCCACAAAGGAGATAACCGATTTTTCGAATATGTTTAGTTTCATCGAGTTTGTTTAACTTGTTCACCTCATGGTTTGGATTTTGGAGTCCACAACTTAGCTTTATGGTTTGGATTTTTCTGCTACCCTTGCGGTAATTTTTTTATTCACTCGTTTGTTTGGCATAATATTTTTCCCATAAAGCTAAGTTGTCTCCCTTGCAAATCTAGGAGCATAATTGATCCGATTCTGTCTAATTGTAGACAAAATCTAAAATTAAATTGGTATCATCAATTTTATATTTTTTAAAATTGATTACGCATTAATTATACCAATTTTACTAATTTCGATCTAATTTTTCAGTTTTAAATTAGTCTGAGTTAATCTATTAGGCTATTAGTAAATATATATATATTAGTACTAGTTATACTGATTAAAATAATTATATATTAGTATTTGTTATACCAAATTTATTTTTTTATAACTATATCATTAATAGTAATAGTATTATTATACTAATACTATTACTTAATATAGTAATTTATATATAGACTTAAAGTATATTACTAATTTTAATATAGTATTAGGCTATTAGTATTAGGTCATAAAATGTAAATTATAATTAATTTATATTATATACTAATATATATAATATAAAAATATTATTTTATGTTACATATAATATTAAAAAATTAATTTAAAACATATATTATATTGAACCGGTTCGGTCCGATGTGATTCTAAAAATATTAGAACTGGTATTAACCGATTTTGACATTACGGGAACCGATTCCGAATCAATACAAACTCAAAACCGGATTGATTCTACTGATTTTGATCAATCCAGTTCGATTTTTCAATTTTTTCTTACACCCCATTCGCAACGGTGGCATTGACATCTATATACTAAACTAGAAAAATACCCTTAGAACATTAGTAGTGAACTCAATAAAATTTGGTCAAAATTGGTTAGAGAATTCACTTTTATAAATCTAGCTAGCCATCTTTTAAGAGCATTTATAATAGACTAACTATTGTTTGATAAAATTTTAGTTAGAAATTTCAGTTTTACAAATTTTAGTTAGCAACTTTTTATCATATTAAATAATAGATTCAACAAATAAATAAATATTTTATTAAAATATTAATTGTTACCTTTTTATTTATTTTAATTCTAATTGATTTTTATTTATTTATATAAAAATTTGAAAAAATTATAATTATTAAATAAGATAAAATAAGTTAAGTTGGCATGAACTCAAAAAATAAACTTGTAATAAGTTTACATCTACTAATCAACCTTTCCCCACTACAACTCATAACCTATCGTACGCTAATCTAAGACAATAATTTACCTTTCAAAATGACAAACCAATTATATATTTCTTGTAAGCAATCAAACGCAACATTCCCATCACAGATGTACTAAAAGGCATTATTTGGAAAATGATAAATTACGCATAATTTTTCACAACATATTACCCAACTATGTTTTAAAATGAAGAGTTGATAATTAGTAAAACACTTATAAAATGAAATTATTTTATAAAAATACTCCTATTTTAAAACATATGTTGTAAAATATATTATGTGAATATCGTTGCTCTATTGATCTTTTGAAGTCCTGTAATGGAATTGATAATGAATATTAGATACTGGAAAAAAAAAAAGGCTTTGATGAACCGGGACAGACCTTGATGCATGTGATCATTAGCAGCACCGAATCCAATACCGTTTCCCTCGCCATACACGTAAGAGATAACACAATCAGCAAGCATGGTCAACGAGTAGCCGACGCAAGTGGCCATGATCAACCACCATATCTTAGCCAGTATGAAATCCCCGAATGCGTCATTGTCGCCATTGCCGTGGCCGCTGTGTGTGGAGGCAGAGAGGAGGAGGACAAACATGGAGATGAAGAGGAAGAAGTGAGTCATGGCGACTATGAGGCTAGGGATATTGTCGAGGCCATAAAAATCGTCCAACAAATCGGGGTGAAAGAAATAATTATTTCCAACCCACTGGTTTGAATTGGGCTTCATCTGAAGTTGTTTGGGGCTCCCAGCGGGATCCCGGCGTGGCTGTACGTGCGTAAATAACAGATAAAATAAATAGAGATGGACACACAATTTTACGTAGTTCGGCAAGTGCCTACGTCCACGGATATTTGGGGAAGAGAATCCACTATAATTGGAGTTTTTACATTCTCTTAGGGCTCATTCTGGACAGGAAAAATATACAGATAAATATGTGGATAAATTCACCAATCAAAACTCTCGAGAAAAACTGAAGAAGATGATGTTGGAGAAGTAGAAGCTATCCAAATTATTCTAGAGGGAGAGAGTCCAGAGAGCCATTTCTTACATCTGTTCGAGCCATTTTATAGATAAGTTTCAGTCAGTACAGTCAGATATTTCTCTTGCGTGTGACGGTCGAATTTCTTCTTTTCCTTCACCGCCTTGCTTTTCACTGACACCCCCACCCCCTTTAATTCCTGCACCTCTTTAAACCCTACAGATCTAGTCCTTGCCAACCTTCCTTCTAGTCTCATCACCTCCCTTCTTGTCCCCTAGTGTCATAAATAGTTGGCAGGTATAATAAATGTCTAGTTGGGTTGTTCACGCTGATTTTATCCCTTTCAGATATGTTTGGGATTTTTCTACATACTGAACTTTATTATATAGAGGAGGATAATGCTCGTAGGTTATCACTTGAGAGATCAGAAAGAAGCAGACAATATAAAGGGTGAAGATGAAGAAGTCAAGAAAGATGGCGTGTTGACAAATTTCATATAGTTTAAGAACAAATTTATCTTAATTTTTATTAAGTCTTTTAAGAAAAAAAAAATGAATATTTCTTTATTTTGTTAAAGGAAATGACTGTAGTTCATTTCATAACATGAAGTTTACATCTGAGATTGATAAGTACGAAAAAACTGTATTAAAAGCCTAACTAAATATTAATATGTAGCATTTCTGCACATAAAGTAACGGATATTGTTTTAACTTCTAAACTCTTATAAGACACACCACATAAATGTAGTTTGTCTGAGAGGGTTTCAGAATAACTAAACTCTAACCTCTCAAGGAGAGGAAGGAGATCACCTCTATTTTCTAAGGAGAATGAGAGTCAACCACATCCTCTAAAAAAATGAGTGAAAATCCAACAAGGAAGTCTATTCCTATTTATTCTTACAAACATACCAACCAAACAAAATAAAAATACAAAAACACAAAAACAAGCCAAAACTTAGATCAAAGGAAACTGGTTCGGGACAAAAGCAGAGCAGAGGATAAACATGGCGCGTGGGGGATACGCGCCCCTAGGGAATATTGAATCGATGGCCCAACAGCTATCGATGGTGCTGCGTCCAGGACCACCGCGCTTGAAGGAGGTGGAGCTCACGGGTTGGAGGCACATGGAAGAGACGCCCTAACCGTGTGTAGCCAAATCGCCGCTAAATGCGACGAGACCTTCAAAAAACTGGAGCATCGACGGCTGGCGAAACTCATGGTAGTGCGCATGCTGGTCAGGGACCACCGTCGGACGTCCCGACTTCAAAATCTCCACCTCCGCCTACGGGCTCTGAAAAAGAAACATAAAAACAAAAAAAACAACAAAAAACCAGAAAGAAAGGAGAAAAAAGGGAGGGGAAATGAGGAGTGGGGCGACAAAAGGGAAAGAGGGAGGGAAGGAGTTCTGCTCCAGCCCTCCCTCCGTTGACGGCTAGGGTTTAGAGAACTTAGGAGAAGAGAGGGCTCAAGAGAAAAAAAGAGACGACTGAATCACTTTATGATTTCCCACCTACTCGTCAATTGAACCAATATTTCTTTATAATATTATAATAGATTAATTTATAATTGATGATTGGCTCATATGACTTATTTATGATAATAAAACCATATGTGAGAAAGTGTGTTGACAAATCCTATATAATTTATAAATAAATTTATTCTGATATTTATCAAAAATTACATCACTCCTCTTATTAAATTTTGTTTAAAAAGAAATTGGTATTTCTTTAATATAACACCGAACGTATGGTTGGAAATAGACAAATTTTTTGGAGAGGTTTTTATGGTGGTCAGGCCGCCATGTCGCTCTCTGGGGCCTGGGGGCGTGGTCTTTCACTTTGACCAGCCTATTCATATTTATTATTATTATTTAAAATTTTATCATCTCTTTTTGTATTCATATTTTATGCCGTTTAGAGAATATTTAATGGATAATATTATCCTGAGAGTTATTGATGTGATGTATTGTAAATCTGTAATAAGGGCCGAATTAAAATTTTATGTTTGGATCGCAATCAATAAAGTATACGATGCATGTAAATTTTAAAAGAATAGTCATTAGTGATAGAAATATTATGTTCTGTTGTTATCGAGCTCTATAAACATATATTAGTCTTCGAATTGTTTACATCTTTTTAAAAAAAAAATCAATTGTTCTTAAATACTTACTCATATTTTTTTATGATTTAAAAAAAATTTATAAATCAAGAATAAATTTGAGAACTTTCTAATAAGTAATAATGTAACGCTATTAAATTTTTAACAAACTATATCTCACAATCATACAAGTTAGAGTAAAATTAAATAAATGAATATAATCAATTAATTTTATAATCATATAAATTTATAATCAATTTTTTTACTAGAATTAGACTGTTAGAATAATTGCGAGATTACATGAGTTAAAATTTGGGTTTAAATGAAGATAAAAGTTAAAATATAAATTGATGTATATGAAGATTGTTGAACCCAAGGTTTCAAGTTTCGTGTAATTATAAATCTACACATGGATTTTGATGATAACAAATGAATTCAAAGAATAAAGGAGTCTCAAGCTCAAGTTGTGCACACAATAGAATCAAGCACATCAAGAAATCAAGCATGAGCAAGAAAGAGATCAAGTCTACAAATGAAGCTCATAGATTATTTTTGTACATCTCTTGATAAAATTAGAAATTGGATTAAGGCTCCAAATTACTCTTTTTTCTCATAAAACATTAAATTATTTTTTTCACATATGCAAGACATTTTTAAATGTCTTAGTTTTGAAAATTATATTTTTCACATGTGCATAACATCATCAAACAAAATAATTTCGAAAATTATATATATATATATTTTTATAAAAACTTGAATTTATAAGATGATTGATTATCATATTTAACATGTGCATATTTTGTTTGAAAGTCTTGAAGGGAGGTGGTGTGTTTTTTTGACAAATGCAAAAGGTAGATGATTTTGTTTGAGAATCTTAAAGGGTTGAACTTTGAAAATATTAAGATGATTGATTGTCATCTTTCACATGTGCATGACATGATTAAAAGTTTGAACTTTGAAAATATTAAGATGATTGATTGTCATATTTCACATGTGCATGTTTTATTTGAATATTTTCAAAAGTGATGGATGCTTTTCTTGACTTATGCAAAAGGTAGATGTCTTTGTTTGAAAATTTTGAAAAGTAAAGTGTGCTCCTTTTGTCATATGCAAAAAGTAAAAGATTAGGTTTGAAATTTTTGAAAAGTAAAGTGTGCTCCTTTTGTCACATGCAAAAAGTAAAATGTTTTTATTTGAATTTTTTGAAAAGTGAATAGTGCTCTTATTTGACATGAGAATCTTTTCAAATTTGAATTTGAAGACTCATTTGCCTATAAATAGCTCACTTGAGTTTTGCAAAAATCACAACAAGAGCTTACACATCTATTGCTAAATTTTGCATCATTCTTTCAAAGCTCTCATTCTCTCTTTTCTAAAGTTTTGAGCCTTAATTCTTGTTCTTGTTGAGAGAGATATAGTTTGTGCTGTATAGTTCTTATTTCACTCATTGAGGAGTGTTTTCTGATAGCCTACCCACTATCAATTCTTGTATCAGTAAGAGGGTGTGTATAACCCTTGTGTGTGTAGAAGGTGTTCTACACGGGGAATAGTGAAATCACCAAGTGTGAGGTGATTGGAAGTAAGAGGGTGCGTATAACCCTTGTGTGTGTAGAAGGTGTTCTACACAGAGAATAGTTGAATCACCAAGTGTGAGGTGATTGGAAGTGTAGAGGGTGTTCTACACGGATTCTTTGGAGCGGTGCTGCTCAAAGGTGTAATAGGTTTCTATCTCCACCTAAAGGAGATTGAATAGTGGATTTTGGGATCCTCAAGGGGTAGCTTGAGGCGAGGACGTAGGCAGTGGGGCCGAACCTCGTTAACATACTGAGTTTGCTTCTCTCTTACCTTTACTCTTTATATTTATTACTGTTTCATATTTTATATTTTATTTTATATACTTGATTTATAATTGTTAATTTTTTAATACAACTCAATTCACCCCCCCTCTTGTGTTAGTCATCTGGGCAACAATTGGTATCAGAGCTAGAGCTCTATTATAAGATTAACTATCTTTTGAGTTAAGATCTTATGGCTAATATTGCAGCTTCATTTGGTGAAGGTCAATCCAGCAGTCGGCCTCCACTCTTTTGTGGAGACAATTACTCATTCTGGAAAGTTAGAATGAGAATATTCCTTCAGGCTCAAGGTCGAGAAATCTGGAAATGCATTGTAAATGGACCTTATATTCCAACAAAAGTGATTGATGGAGTAAAGGTCAAAAAGGAAGAAGAAGAGTTTGATCGTGAAGACGATAGACTTTATACTTTGAATTTAACTGCTATGAATTTATTATATAATGCTCTTAATGGTAATGAGTTTAATAGAGTAATGACTTGTACTACAGCAAAGGAAATTTGGGATAACTTGGAAGTTACTTATGAAGGAACTTCTCAAGTCAAGGAATCAAAAATTTATATTCTTACTCATGAATATGAAATGTTTAAGATGAATGATGATGAATCTATTTCTAGTATGCACACTCGTTTTACTAACATCATAAACAGCTTGACAGCTCTTGGCAAAGTTTATTCCAAAGTGGAGATAGTAAGAAAAATTCTCAACTCTCTACCAAAGCGTTGGGAATCAAAAGTGACAACGATTCTTGAAGCTAGAGACCTCAAGAAGCTCGAAGTGAATGAACTCATCGGGTCACTTATCACCCATGAGTACACATTGAAAAGAGGAGAAGACGAAGGAAAGCCAAAGAAGAGCTTGGCATTTAAAGCTGTTCCACATGAAAGTGAAAGTGAAGAAGATGAGGAAAATGACGACAAAGATGAAGAAGTTGCGATGATAACAAGAAGAATTCAGAGGTTCTTAAAGAAAAATAAAACTCCTCCAAGGAAATCCTTCAAAAAGTTTTCCAAGAAAGATTCAGGTAAAAATAACACTTTAATTTGTTATAAATGCAATAAGCCTGGTCATATCAAGTCAGATTGTCCTCTGCTAAAGAAAGATCGAAACAAAGGCAAAAAAGCAATGAAAGCTACATGAGATGATGATTCAAGTAGCTCAGATAGTGAAGTAAGCAATGGAGAATCAGCAAATCTTTGTCTTATGACTAAAGATGACCTTGAGGTAACAAATCTTGATAATATTGAAGATCCTTCATATGAAGAATTCCAAAATGTTTTAGAAGAGGTATATGAGGAATTTGAAAAATTGAGTATCAAGTATACTGCTTTGAAAAAAAAAATTCTTCTTTAACAAACGAAATTGATATTTTAAGAAAAAAAAGTATTGTTTTGAAAGATGAAAATCTTGAGTTGAAGAAAAAGAAAACTAATTTAGAAAATATTATTGAAAACTTTACAAATGGAAAAAGAAATTTTGAAAAACTTCTTGATAGTCAAAGATGTGTTTTTGACAAGGCAGGCTTGGGATATATGCCAAAACAAAAATACAAACCTTATAAAAACTTCTTTGATAATCCTTCTACATCAAAGTCCAATATTCAAAATTCTTTTCATAAAAATAATTTTGTTAAAAAATGATACTATTATAATCACTCAAGTTCTTCATATATGTCATATGCTATTTACAATTTTTGTAATAGAAATGGTCATAATTATCATTCTTGTCCTATTAGAAGAAAACATACAATGACTATTAGGGCCATATGGGTACCTAAAAATCTTGTTTCTTCTAATACTAATAAATAAATGACCCAAAGAACTTGGGTACCAAGAAAAATCATTTTAATTGTTTTTATAGGTGTGCATGAAGTCCTCCACAAACAAAAATAAATGGTTTTTAGATAGTGGATGTTCAAGACACATGACGGGAGACAAGACTAAATTCTTTGATCTTAGATCTAAAGAAGAAGGACACGTGACATT